>VDFB02353493.1:315036988-315134488 GCA_007258455.2 Sequoia sempervirens | reverse complement strand
AATGGCTATTTTGACAATGCAACTCAATCAATATATTTTCTTCCATATTCTCGAACATATATTCATTATGCCACAATGCATATTCTGATAATGTAACTGAATTAGAATATTTTCTTGCATATTTTGGAGTATAGTTTCCCACACCATAATATTCAATATCACATTTGCTTCTTGTTGTCGTATTGCACCACAATTGGTGTATACATACATATTCAAATTTTTATTTTATATACAAAGATATACATATACGTAGACATATAGTTGGCCTGTGAATTCGCACTTGGAGTTACATTGTCTAGCAGCAAATATTATAGAGAAATAGAGAAATTGTAAAACAACTATGGATACTTGGTCATCTATGATTTAGCTATGATTTTTAACTGCTATTTGTGGCAGCAAGCATGAGCTTGATGCATACAGGCTTCATGAAACAATTGATGTTGAATTAAGGAGAAGGGTGTCAACAACATGGAATGTTTCATGAAGCCTATGTGCATCAAGCTCATGACATGCAATTCATAAACATGGAACTATTTTTGCCTAATGAGCATAGTCTTTTTTCATATACAAATTTATGTAATTGTGAACTTATTTTCCCCTTATTTGTTTCAACCTCCATTGAATAAAATTTTCTTTATGACATCCTTTCTTCCAGCCATCTATAACAAACTCTTCATTACCATAGTTTGGCTATTCTGTTCTCCATATTCTAGAGCTGATTTTACCACTAGAAAGAATAGAGTAGAAGTTTTTTTAAAGAATGGAAGTCTCAAGAGAATTTCAAATCTATAAAATAAGAAAACTATTACCAACACACTATTATTTCTATTTCAAACATGAACATATATATATATGCATCTATACATATATATACATGTATACATATAGTGGATGGAAAGTGTTGATATATGGTTTAGCTCCATTGAATTTTTTATGGAAGTACCATGATTTTTTTGCTTGGGGGTTTGGCTATAGCCCATGAGGCTTCACAATGTCAATATGGTAGGGAGGAGAATGGGCATCAGTTTTCTAGCTTTTCCTTTCACCGTCATATATTGGTTGCTACAAATACACAACATATTCTATTATGCTGACTACATTTCTCCACAATAGTAGATAGGATTGTCATCGCATGTTTGCAATGGTGTAAAAGCTTCAACTAAATTCTATTTATATAGAAGGTAAGCCTATATGTCCTTTATTGCATTCCTTATTTCACAAGTACATGTCAAATTGTTTTTAATAAATGATATAAGTACATATCTTTTTTAAATTGCATAGCACTGATTCCAACTAAAGAAACTTATCAGGTTAGTGATACTAGATTTCCACAACCTATTATGGTTTAAAATTCTTATTTTTTGATATTTGATTGTGTTTCAGTTTTGTGGGAAGCCAATCTATGTTCTTCCTTGGGTGTTTGTTGATAGACCATTAGGCTGCATGGCCCAATACTGCAAGGTGGAGAGTAGGACTTGTTTCTTTAAGTTTAGACTATGCCTGCTTGCAGCTACAAGGTATCCATAGCTCCTATCTATCACTTATGTTTTGCAAATATGCATGCTATTTCTTCTTGTCTTTCCATATATATATATTTACACATTTAATCAAATTCTGGCATGTTTTTTTATTTTCATATGGTGAAATATCTTATTTTACAACTATATGTGTAATCCTTTATCATAAATCATATAACTATACATATTTTAAAAAAAATGTATAGCAGTGATTTCAAGTAAAGAAAATTCTCAGGTTAATGCTTTGAGCTTTCAACAATGCATAATGCTTAAGATTTATCGTCAGGAAAAGTATGGTCTAAGTTGCAGATTCTATGACAGGGAAGGTCCTTGCATCACCTAGTATGGTGGGGTTGAAAGCATTCCTCCTTTCTTCTATTCATACTACAGCTAGTTCCACACACAAGGTATGCCTACATCTTATCTAACACTTCTCTTTCGTAAATATGAACATAATATATTCCTATGTTTCCATCTATACATTTGCACATTCATTGACTTCCTATGCTTTTGATTTTAATATGGTGCCTACGTGTATGGATGGAGAAATTGCAAATATATAGATATCCAGAGTGTTTTTTATTTGTTAGAAGTTTCTGACGAGATTTCTGTCAATTGAGCCGTGAACAAGATTTGTTTATTTTTAATCTTAGAGATAGAAACATACAACAAGAAGATATTAAGTATTATAGAGAAATAGGGAAATTGTAACACACCTCAAAGTAAAACATGCATACATATATTTATGCATTTATACATATTTATACACATATATATAGTTGTATATATGTGTGTGTGTGTGTATGTTACATGATACTCTTTTCTCGTCATCAATTCAAAGCTTCCTATAAAAAACTGTAATTTGTCATTGTTCTTTTTCTTTGTAAGATAATAAAATGTATTGGTTAAGTTGCATTATCAAAAGAGCCATTGTGGTGTTTCCTACATATGACATATCTATATACATGTGTAAATATGTATATATATACATGTTTGTATGTATATATATTATATATATACATGTGTATAGATATGTATATATGCATTAATATATGAGCATGGAGAAATTTTAATATTGCATTTACTTCAGCTACCACCATCATGCAATGACAGGACCCATTGGTCCTCACAGCAACAAACACTAGCCATTTCGCTTCCCTGTGTTGATGACACCATTCTCCATCAACACCAACCCATGTAATTACTAAGGTCCGCATCACCACAAAAAAAAGAGTAGATTAAGTCTATGGCATCTTCTGCCACAACACAAGCCAATGAAATAGAGAAATTGAGAAATTGTAAAAGAGGTATTAGAATAGCACTCAATAGCCAAAAATTGGTAACCCTATCCATATTTTTTTGATGAAAGAAAGAATATTTAACTACAGTATCTCCACTCCCAAAAATTGATAATCTCTTCCAAGTGTCAAAAATGGGTATAACGCAAAAGATAGAAACATAAAACAAGAAGACATTAATAGTACATTAATCATCTATGCAAAGAACCCATGTAAAAATCAGTATAACCCCACACATAACTACAATTTCCCTATTTGTCTATAGCTACAACCCTCAACCTTGCACAAAAATAACTACAATGTCTCCTATGGTAATGGTTGCAACACCAAAGACACACACACATAACCAAAACAATAGTATTACATTTGTCTACTATGAAACCAACACCACAATTGTTGTTTGCACAATGAAACTTAATCAGAGTGTACTTTCCCAGACTGCTACATTCAATATCACATTTACTTCATCTGCCTCCATCGTACACCAACCAACCCATGTAATTAGCAACGCCAACGTATAAACCCAAAGATGCACAACCATAACTATAAACATAAAACAAGGGCAACAAGAATTACTGGCCCCAACCATATTTTTTTGATGATAGGAAGAATATTTTACTTGAACTTCCCCAAAGTCGCATTAAATAGAGCTCCTAAACCCAATTCGTGGCAATAATTTGTGCACAAAAAGTAGCACCCCATACAGTTAATTCAAAATTCGGTCTACCTTAGCTGGCCCTAAATATTAGAGACAAATAGAGAAATTGTAAAAGAGGTTTTAGAATGATACTCAACAGCAAAAAATTACTAACCCTAACCATATTTTTTTGACTAATAAAAGAGGCTTTACTGGTATTTCTCCATGCCGAGCTCCCCACCTACTAGCGATATCCTCATCGCCAACAAATGCAAATTAGGGCTTGTCCCGCAATAGGTGTGTTACAATTCCTTTATTTCTCTATAATATTTAGTTGTATGTAGATTACACATAAATATATCGATGTTGATTTCCTAACAGCATCAAATTCTTATTTGATTAAATTATCATTATTCTTCATTAAATAAATATTTTATTCTTTTGTTATTTAAATCAATTCCAGGCCCATTATTCTTATTTAATCAATTTATTTGATTACTTAAGTTCATTCATTAAATTGGGATTTAAAATCTCATTTGATTTTAATCTGTTTATCCCTTTTAATTAAATAAATCTTATTTACTATCACATCTTCTCCTTATTTAAATAAACCCATAATCTAAGTTAAATAAGTCACATCACCTTACCTATTACATTCATCCCTCGATTAATTTACCTATTCATGTCACATTCCGATGTTGCACATGAAAATAGATTTAATTCATTTATTAAATCCTCATTTTCTCCTCACATGGCATTCTTCACTTGACTAGGTCAATAAGGTACAGACATAGTCCTTGAGCCAAGTGGGAGATTTTCTTCCTTACATAAATATTTCAACAATTGAATTAAATGTTGAGAATATTTTATTGGCACAACACAATTATTCATAGGCATTCATATTGATGTCCATTGTTAATTTAATATTTCAGCAATATAGCTTCATCATCTATTAACATTGCAGTATTCATCATTTGAATTCTACAGATTCTTCATCAGTGGATTAACATCGTCTTCAACAATATCAGCTAGTCTTAGGATTGGCAATGATCATCAACAGCACGCCATACATTGAGTTTGCTTGGGGAGTTAGATTACGCTATCATTTTCTTCCTAATACTTTCACCATAATCTCTACTATACTTGTAATATCTATCCTCGAGGTACTAGCTGCATAGATTGGGGGTTCACATTTTGAAAATGTGAACCCCCAATCTATGTACCTACAAAACAAAGGGATTAAACACCTCGAGTTAGATATTGCAAGTATAAACAAGGATTCCCCATGAGATTCATTAACATAGCTCAAATTAGGAAGAAAATGATGAAAAACCCAATGAAATCACAAAAATAAGATTGAATCCTAATTAAGCAAGCAAACTCCTAATCGCATGGGGGAATTCGTGCCAATTTGATGTGAAAATTGGCCCTTTCCCAATCCCTAAGATGCAAAATTTGATGTTTTGAAGATGATGTTGATCTACTTTTGATGAAAAGATGAGAACTCCAAGCCAAATCTGAAAAAAAGCCTAGCTAAGAATTCAAATGATGGATGAAAATGGCTAAGTATTTTAGCATGGTAACTTTGCAATGTTTGTGGATGATCAAATGATGATATGAGCCTTTCATTTATAGGATTTCAAGATGGATGAAAGCCCAAATTTGAGCAATGTGGGACTAACTTTCATCCAATGATATGGTGCCACTTGTCAAGCTATGAATGGATGATGGTTGTGCAAGATTTTGGGTTTGTGCCAATAAATGCCAACATTTGAAAATCAAATTTGTTGAAATGACATGTAAGAGGGAAGAGAAAATGCAATAAATGCCACTTGGCTCAATGCAAAGGACATGTAAGATAATTTATTGCCTTGTTGGATGTACATGTTGACTTGGAATTTTTGAATTCAAATTGAGAGAATATTCTAAAAGATGCCATGTGAGGGAAAATAGGGATTTAATAAATGAATTAAATCTATTTTCGTGTGCAACTTGCATTATCTAGAGGATGTGACATGAGACTAGATTAAATTAATCAAGGGTTAATTAATTTTAACATGAGATTAGGGGATGTGACTCATTTGACTTAGATTTATGGGTTTATTTATATCAAATAAGAGGGGAATGTGATAAGAGGCTAATTAAATAAAGATTTTGATTTATTTAATTAAAGGGGATAATGTTAGATTAAATCAAATAAGGTTTTAATTTATTTAATTTAATGGATAGACTTTAGAGATTTAATCAAATAAATTGATTATTTAATTAAATAGGGATAATTAGATCAGATAGGTTGATTTAATTAACAAAAGGAATTGACTTAATCAGATAAAATGATTTATTTAATTAAGAGATGAATATTGATGAATTTAATCAGATAGGGGAATTTGATTAAACAGTTAGACCGAGGGATGATTTAGGAAGAAACGATGTTAGTAAGTCGGGATCGAATGCACGATGTCAATCAGTATATTCTACGTGTCTACATTTTGCCCCTCTTTGAAGCAATACACTCGTTGTGTTGGTTCAAAGAATAAACGATCTTGATCAAAGCCAAAAAATTTAGATATTAAAAACTTGCCCCACTGCTACCTGGCGGGATAGAATATGCCAATATAATGCCCCCTTGAGAGATCAGATGAAAATTTTGATTTTTTGGGTGATCTTGTGAAAAAAAGGTGACAAGGTGTCCAACAGGTCCGAAAAGGGGTCTGGGAGGCTTAAAACGTGTCTAAATGCAATAAAACGATGAAAAACAAGCCTCGAATGGACAAAAACAGGTTTGTGGGTCCAAAACCCTAACAAGATAGCCCTAGAGGGTCAAAAAACCCTAATTTTTAGGCTTAAAAGGGGCCCGAGGGGTCACTTTCAAGTCATTTTCACACACCTCCACTAGCGAACCTTGATATTCAAGCTCTAACCTCTTGACGATATGGTGCAACGACAGCTTCCTCTGCATATTTCAAACCGAGTTTGGACCTACTAGTGGCCACCTGGCATCAGTGCCTCGGTATGTGACCCTAACTGACGCTTCATTTTTTCATTTTAGTGCATTTATTACTTGTTTTAGGATGAGCTCGCCTCTAGCGGCACTATTATAGGGCCGCTCAGTGTTTAAAGTGCACCGCTTTTTCCTTCTTTGTGCCGCAGCAGTGTTGTTTAGCGTCGCAGTGATGCAATTTGGAGTTTAAAAACTCCACCACTGGGCTCAGCCTCACCTAGGACTCGCGAGTTAGTTTTGGAAAAGTGCGCCACAACGGTGCCCTTTTCACTAAAACTGTGACGCTATGGGTTGAAGTGCGTCGCGACGGCACCATTTGGTTAAATATTGGGTCCAGCGTTGCTGTTCGAGGAAACTCAAATTGCAACGCCTTCACAAACTGCGCCGCTTGAAGTGAGTTTGAGGCATTATGTTAGGATTTTTGCGAAAAAAAGTTAATGCTGACCTTCCTTGATGCAGGATGGGCCTAGGGAGCTCTACTCTTGGGAGCATCGGTCATGGGACCTGGCGAATGTTCTACGGGACTTGAACGACCGAGACCAGGACCGACTGGGTGCCGCAAGACTATGGCACATTGTGTATGTAGCGCCTGTGCACACACACCTTGGTATGTTATTAGCGCTGGCCGAGAGGTGGCACAGCGAGACGTCGTCATTCCATCTTCCTACTAGTGAGGCGACCGTCACATTGGAGGACGTCTGGCGGATATTACGATTGCCCATTCATGGTTGCCGGGTGATCTATGATATGGAGGAGGGATGCGATTGTTGCACCTGAGTCCTCGCCATGTGTGATATTATTTACTGTGAGGGGAAAATTGAGCTGGAGAGGTATAGAGTCATAGCACCTCCCTTCTGTTGGGCCATTGTGGCGATTATTTCAGGTTTGGTTGCCCCAGACTGACGAGGGCGACATTTCAGTCCTGGGTGGGGATACTACTAGGAGAGGATGGTCTGAGACAGACCAGTTTGGTTTGCATGGGGCCCTGTACTTTTGGCTTCACTTTACACAGATTTGCACGAGTATGCATATGTGGACGGCAGAGCACTGGGAGTTGGAGTGACTCTCCTGTATGTTTGGGCATCAGAGCACATTTATGTGCTATGTCCACGAGTTGTTCTAGTTCCGATGGGGCCAGAGGATGCCTTGGTGGCACGATACAGAGGTGGTGTGTCCTTCACACACACCAAAGAGCATGGGATCCCCTACTAGAGGCGGGTCATAGATGAGATGCTTGTGTTCACTTGGAGACCCTACCTCGGTTAGCCTGGATGGGCTGATGATGCAACACAGCTCTTCTACTGCTGGCAAGACAGGTACATGCAGGGCCGAGAGCACACCATGATAGAGAGGTACTTGCCTGGGCATGTACAGCGTCAGTTTGGAGAGCCACAGGATCGAACGGATGACAACTATGTGGCCATCTTTGTACGTAGCATGACACAGGTGTCATGGGGCCTTGGTATTCCTACAACAGAGGTGGTTGACAACTTTCAAGGGTTAGTGGCCCGACCATGGGCCTACGATCAGGGATTGGCAGATCCAGGCACCACACAAGCATACAAGGATTGGTTTAGACCTCCTCTACAGTTGATTGTTCCAGGTGAGGACCTAGAGGCATACAGGGTCAGAGGTAGGAGAGGATGAGGACGAGGGCGAGGATCGAGGATTGAGGTCTGATGGGATCCCCGACTGGTGCCCCCAGTTCTGCCAGGTCAGGAGGATGTCCCCATGCAGGACCAACAGTAGGATCCACCAGTCCCTCCACCATGAGCTGAGGGTGAGGGTGAGGTTCATGCATAGCCATGGGCAGAGCTAGCAGGACAGGTAGACGCATGGGATGCCTTGATTTTTCAATTATAGGCACAGGTACAGGCAGTGACGGCTGAGAGAGAGCAGCTCAAAGCGGAGAGAGATCAGGTTGTGTAGTAGAGATAGGCTACAGAGCTATAGGTAGCAATAGAGCTAGGCCACAGGTAGCAGATTGAGACTATGACAGCTGCCTCGTCCTCACAAGGTATAGTGCCGGTCTAATCCTACAAGGAGGCCATTCGAGAGATAGAGTACTACCATCGGGCCTACCACGACCATGTACCTAGAGCAGACTGGGTCCCCGATTACTCAAAGCAGGCTAGCTAGAGACCACCAAAGAGTCACGATGACAGGGGTGAGGGCAGCATCCACAAAGATCGGGCATGATCCAAATTTTATGATGTACCTTTTGTGCTTTACGGGCTCATTTTTGATAGCTGGATAGGCATTTTGTACTGATTGACACATATGTACATTGATCCAATTATTTATTCTCTTGCACTGTGATAGTTGATGATATGATATATGAGCCGATTTTGATGAGATGTACCTTGTACTTTTATTTATGCATGGATGGTTTATTTCTATATGCTTTGCAATGATGTTTATGCAATGATGTTATTTATATGATGATTTATTTTATGCAAATGTGATATGTGAAATGATTATGCAATGATGTATGGAATAATGCTGATATATGAGATGGTTTTATGGATGCGATGTGATATGGTGTGATGGTCGTGATATGATGCTAATGGTGTTAATGCTTAATGAAGTGATTTTATGGGATGCCTTAGAATAACAAATGTTATTATCCTAAATGATGATGTATGTGATGCAATGTTAATGCAAGGTGATATGCCTAATGAATTAAATGTTTATATGCCTATTTGCCTATTATTATAATGATTTATGGAATGTTTTTATAGATGTTATGCGATGATTGGGATGATAATATGAAATGGTTATGAATGCTATGTGATGTAATGCAATGGGTGAAATATGATGACATGTATGGACCTAATCTATGAAAATTTTTTATGATAACCTATTTATATGATGATTAAAATGCAATGCGTGTGTTTCCTATATGATATGCAATGTGCCAATGATTTCTATATGATATGCAATGTGCCAATGATTTGTGGATGCAGGAGCGATGATGATGATGGTGATGATGGTTAACTGTCATAGTACCCTTGTTAGTGTGATTAGTAAGAAGAGAAGAAGTCATTTCAACAAGACACGAGATGACACAAATGCAGATGATGATGATTACTCACCGAGGAATTGGGATTTTCAAAGGGCCGAATTTCCTTATGTTTGATAACACATATGGTACGATGCATCAAGGTATAGACAACCAGGATGGCATTGTACTTAGTGTGATGGAATTTGACTCGACAATTAGATAGGAGTATTCTTGTTCACACCTAACATATGGAAACCTTGGTAGGATGTACTTCAGAAGCTTTAGACACCTCGGACCAAAACACGGAAAGGTAAACCTATCCCTGTAATAGTCAACAAGTTGCCCTAGACCTCTTCCCTACATACCTATCAAAGCAAGTATTCACTGAAGTTATATTACAAGAACGTCCAACAAGCACAACAGACAAAAGATAATGATCATTGCCCCATTCCTATTTCTCTAAATCCTTTGTCTTGGGATATCATTGAGATGTCCTTGGAATGAGCGCAAATAAGATAAGTCAAAAAGATAAAGACCAAATAAATAAACAAACTAATGCTCTTCAATACCGCTAATGGAAAAGGATGTGTTTTCTAAAGATGATAAGTGAAACTTATTGCCAAAAGATAATGCCCATTGTAGGAAGGATTCATCCTAGGACATGTTAGTGGATGGCAGCACGTCATTTCGTTTATAAGGATGATTGATATGGGACAAATTCAGGTGATGTGTTATCGATATGAAGAGATGACCAGTTTGCTTATGCACTGACTTAGACTTAAGACTTGACGTTTTGAGTTCTACTTGCAATCTACTAGACTTGTTTCTGATTGTTTTACCAAAGGTTGATGATGACAATCAGTTTATTATGAATGGTGTTTATGGCGGGTACAAGCGAGATGAGGTGAATGGTTTTTTTCAAATATTTGGATGTTTTTGATGTTTTGAAATGTTTTGAGGCTGTTTTTGCTATTTTTTGAGGTTTTCCAAATGTTTTGATTTTTTGGTTTTTCGATGTTTTTGGGATTTTCTGAGATTTTGGCCAACATACTAACCTAAAGACCTATCCTAGGGGCCTCGGGGGCTGATCAATAGATTAGTCTTGCCTACGTTATACATGCAGAGACCTCATAGTTCGACTAACGACTTGACCGATTTACAAATGATGATATACATAATGAAATGTTAGTTATTATGACAAACTCCTATAGGACTGACCTAAATGTCTCAGGGGGATGATCAAAGATCAACCTTTCCTACGTTCAAGCTCAAAGACAACATAGTCTGACAAGACGACCCTATTTTGGCTTTTTGAATGATTTTTTGACCTATTTTTAGATTTTTGATGTTTTGAATGTTTTTGGATATTCTGATGTTTTGATGTTTTTTGGATTTTCTGATTTTGAGGATTTCAAGATCATACATGAATCCGATTGGATGAGAACATGCCCCCAGTGTGATGCAATAGACTACTCTGATAAAGGCAGGACAAACTAACCTTGAGGATGGGTCGAGTAGTACTAGGAGGGATCATGATACGAACACAGGACCAAGCTATGGTATGGATGCGAGTGAATGAGTGATGGGTGGAGATATGGATGCGCTGGATGATGGAAGTGAAATGAATGGATGATGCAAATCAAGCCATAAAGGTCCTAGTGGATGGATAGTGCTTATTTACGTAAGGTGCCTGTTTGCCAAGTTTTCACCAAGGTACTTGCCCAAAGTGCCACCAAAGTGGTTTTCACTAGAGGACGATTTTTTTTTATCCATTTTCTAATTTTTTTTGGATTTTTTGCTCTTTTTTTTTTGTCACCAAGGCTCTTGTTTGCCAAGTTTTCGCCTAAGTAACCATTTTTTTAGGACTTTTTCTGATTTTTCTGATTTTTTGGTTTTATACCTTGAAAAATTTAGGCATAGAACTTTTTGAGATGGGAGCTATTCATGGGCTCCTGCAGAGGTTCCCCTTTGGGTGTTGATAGCTGGTATGCTCTTGATTGATAACTTGTTATGACAAATGGTCCTAACCAATTAGATTCGAACTTGCCTTTGCTGCTGGGATTCAGGACATTCTTCTAATTTTCTTTTAAGACCAATTCTCCAACTTGGAAAGTCCTACTTCTTATTTTCTTGTTGTAGCTTCTTTTAAGTCTATTCTGATAGACTTATAGATGGTTCAAAGCATCTATCCTTCTCTCATCCAATACCTCCAACTCCTTTAGTCTTGATACTTGATATTCTTCATCCGTAACAAGGTTTTGTAGTGATATTCTGAGGGATGGGAGCTCGATCTCAATGGGGAGTACGAATTCTGATCCGTAGACCAAGGAGAAGGGGGTGGTGCCAGTGGGTGTGCGGATGCTAGTTTGATAAGCTCAGAGGGCGGGATTAAGCTAAAAATGCTAGTCACGACCTGCGTCATTGACTGTTTTCTTAAAGATTTTGAGGATGGTTTTGTTTGTGGCTTCTGCTTGGCCATTGCCTTGGGCATAATACGGGGTGGAGAAGTGATGTTGGATTTTGAATTTCTCGCACAAGTCGCGAACCTCCTAGTTCTTGAATGGTGTCCCATTATTTGAGATAATGGCTTGTGGGACACCGTAACAACATATGAGATAGTTCAGGATGAATTTTGAGATCTTCTTTCTAGTGATATAGGTCATGGGTATGGCTTCCACCCACTTTGTGAAGTACTCAATTGTAGTGATAATTAATTTATGGTTGTTGGATGAGGTAGGTGTGATTTTCCCAATGAGATCGAGTCCCCACTGCGAGAAAGGCCATGGTGTGACGATGGGGTGAAGCTCTTGAGCTGGAGCATGGATGAGGTCCCCATGCTGCTGACATTGTAAACATCTTTTAGCATGATCATGCGCTTCTCTTTCCATCGTGGGTCAGTAATACCCTAGCCTCAGTAGTTTCTTGGCAATGGTTATTCCACTCGAG
This sequence comes from Sequoia sempervirens, assembly GCA_007258455.2. NCBI lineage: Eukaryota > Viridiplantae > Streptophyta > Pinopsida > Cupressales > Cupressaceae > Sequoia > Sequoia sempervirens. Next base: position 315,122,085 of record VDFB02353493.1, on the reverse strand, counting down.
TGTGAGCCACAAATACCGTTATGAACCTTGGTTAGAGTAGTTAATGCCTCCTCAGTATTTAGACAACGTAACAAGGTACCTTCTATGCTTCTACGGTATAAGGTATCACCTAGGATGACGAATCTAGATGCTTTTTTGATGAAGGTTCGTTTTAGGCTTGATGGTGAGTCAGCGGGTATGACTCCTATGCGAAGATATGTATAGATGTCATGATACCAAGGATTGCCTAGACCAACGATTTCAGACACATATTCTGATTCCGGTACCTTGAATGTGGGGATGAGAAGCTTCTCAATCATAAATTCATATTTTGGCACGTTATGAGGGATGTCTAATAGTGACCCAATTGTAGCCATGGCACTAGCTGCTCTATTGTTGGTTCTTGGAATCTACTCAAATGTTATGTCAATGAAGGATTCCTTTAGAGTCTCCACCAATTTATTGTATGGAGTTAGTTTGTCATACTTAGTCTGATATTCATTATTGACCTGATTTATGATCAACTGAGAATCTCCATACACCTTGAGAGTTATGATATTCCACTGCACTGCTATCCTGAGACCTATAGTCAAAGCCTCATATTCCGCTATATTGTTAGTACAAGGAAATGCTAATTTGTATGACTTCGGTATGTAGTCACCTTGTAGAGTGATGAAGAAGATACCAGTTCCTGATCCATGTTGGGTGTATGAGCCATCGAAATATAATTTCCAATGGTTAGTGACATTGATGTTCAAGATGGATTCATCTGGGAATTCTGAAACAAGAGGGTTCTCAGAATACATGGGTGCTTCTTCTAGTTGATCTACAATAACTTGACCTTTGATGGCTTTCCTCTCTACATACTCAATATCATACTTTTGATAGTATCATTACCCATTTTTCCATTCTGCCTATGAGCATTGCCTTTGATAGAAGATACTTGAGGGGATCAATTTTTGCAATGAGCTTTATCTTATGTGCCAACATGTAATGTCTGAATTTTTGGGATGCAAACACTACTGCGAGGCAAGCTTTCTCGATGAAGGATTAATTTAGCTCATGACCGACCATTGTCTTGTTGATATAGTATATGGCTCTCTCTGTTTCGTTTTCATCATGTTGAGCTAGGAGAGCTCCAAGGGATGCCGCTATTGCTGACACATATAAGATCAATGGCTTCTTTGAGATGGGTGGCATTAACACTAGTGGTGTCAGTAGATATTCCTAGATTTTGTTGAACACTTCTTCGCATTTTGTATCCCATTTGTATGCTACCCCCTTGTGGAGTAGGTGTGAATACGGATTCTGCTTGTCTACCAGTTGTGCTATGAATCGTCTGATGGATTGGAGTCTGCCTTGGAGGCTTCTTAGTTGTTTTAATGTCTTTGATACTTCCATCTCGAGGATTGCTTTCACTTTTTCTAGATCCACCTTGATACCCCTCATGGACACTATGTATCCTAGCAATTTTCGTGATTGTACGCCGAAGACACATTTCGTGGGATTTAGACTGACTTTGTATTCCTCTAGTCTATCAAAGATAGCACTTAGGGTTGCTATATGATCTTGTCTTTTCCTTGACTTAGCTAAAATGTCATCGACATAGTCTTCGACCATTTTATGAATCATATCATGGAATATCAATGTCATGGCCCTTTGATAGGTTGCTCCTGCATGCTTTAGGCCAAATGGCATCATGTTCCAGCAGTAGGTCCCCCATGGACAAGTAAAAGCTAGCTTATGCTAATCTTATTTTGCTATCATGATTTCGTTATATCCTGAAAATTCATCCATTAGTGATAGCATCTCATGTCCTACCGTCATATCCACTATCATGTCGATGTTGGGTAGTGGAAAATCATCCTTCGGACATGCCTTGTTTAAATCCCTAAAGTCTGTACAAATTCTGATGGCTCCATCAGGCTTTGAAACAGGTACCAAATTCAACACCCATTTTGGATAATCGATTGGTCGGATGAATCCTGCATCTAACAACTTTTTGAGCTCCATTTTGACCAATAGAACGACTTGAGGATGCATTTTACGAAGCTTTTGTTTGACCGGTTTTGCTTCTGGATACACAGCTAAGTGATGAACTATCATCTATGGATCAAGCCCTGGCATATTGGCATAACTCCATGTGAAGTTTATTTGCCTCTCTTTTAGGAATGCTGCTAGGAGTTCCTATTAGTCTGTTAATAGTGATTCTGCATAGAATGTAATATGCGGGGTCTCCTCTGTTCCTAAGTTGACAGGATTGCATTTTTCGGCCAATACTGTTGACTTCTCTGGATGAATAGCTCTTAGAGGAAGATTGAATCCTTCATCCTCAGGTGCCTCAGAGAGGTTTTCACCATTGGATTCATCCTTTCTTTTTACTATTTTCTTATCAGAGAGTTCCACAGTGTGGTTTTCACTCAAGGACTTGGATGTGATTCTAAGTTTCTCACTTTTGCGACTGAAGGATTCAATCATTTCCCCGTAATAGGCATGTGTGTCTAATTCCATTATGATTCCTGCCTTGCGATCTCCATCTCGAATGTTATCCCTGAATCCCATGAATTTTAAGAGTGCCTCATCATTTTTGAATGTATCGAGAACTGGTGGTCCCCGTTGGTCATAGTCGATCAATTGGGGATAGACTAAGCGGATCTCATGATTTTGATGATCGAATTCGAAAGATAAGGTACTAATCATGCAAAGGGTAGTATCCTCAAATAACCTAGGTAGATTGGTCAATTGATCCTCGTCATCGCTACTAATATAGGGCTCAGTGATAAAGTTATGCATGTATGTCCCTATGGGTATTGGGGAGCGCACTTGTGCTAGTACTAGCTGAGGAGAAATATTAACTGCTCTAGCTGGAGGACTTCGGCCACATATGGTTATTCTCAGAGGGGTACATCCAAGACCAATATTTGTTATAGGTCATGTCTCAGGCATGATTGGTATTAAGAGCCCATTGCCATTTTGCCCCAATCTTTGGTTTCTGTTGTAACCCATTGCAAGCATCATTTGTAGGCCCTTGCTTGTCTCATCCATTGGTAATTCAGGTGTCGATCTTTCATCTCGATACAACATGTGGGATGGATCTACTTCAATAACCTCTTAACCAAGGTCTCCCCAGCTTGTGAATTCAAGATAATCCTCAGGATTTGTATGTGATGTAGAAGCTTGATTTTCTTGCAGGTGTCCCCGTGATCTAGGAGATTATAGTAACTCTCCTATCAAAAAAGCATTATTAGGGAGCCTATAACTTCCACAACTGTCCTCCTGGATGATGAGCTTGATGTCAGATATGGTGGGAATGGCGGGTGTCTCCATCTCAAAAGTGGATGTGAGGGTGGCGGGGTCGATGTATGGTGTGGATGGGCCCTCATCATTTTTTAGCACTTGGGGGATTTTGTAATATTTGGCTTCAAGATTCTTGCAATATGAGAATGGCTCGGGATCTCCGTGGATGGTAACCTCTTTTCCATTATGTGTGAATTTCACACATTGGTGGAAGGTTGATGCTACAGCTTTCATCACATGGATCCATTGGCATCCCAGGAGGATATTGTATGGAAAGTCAAGGTCCAAGACCTGACAAGTGGTTTCCATGAGCGTATGCCCTACTTGAATAGGGAGTTTGATTGTGCCCTGAGACACTCTTTCTTGGTCATCATATGCTCTTATTGTGATTCCTTTCCCTTTATCAATGGAATCTTCTGATATCTTTAACTGCTTGATGAGGCTGAGAGAACAGATGTTCAAACCTGCCCCTCCATCCACCAAGACCCTTTTGATTTTTCTCTTATTTATGATGGCTCCAAGTGAAGGGAACGATTGTGAGATGGTTGGGAAAGAAAATATTGGTCAGAAAATGTAAGGAGATTAGGTGTTATGATGTTTCCGACCATAGCTTGGAATTGCTCTGCATCAAGATCTGCGGGGATGGTGGATGAGGCTAATGCTTCTTCAAGGATCTTTTTATGGGCTGATGATATCTTTAACAACTCCATGATGGAGATGTGTGTTGGTGTTCTTTTGAGTTGGTCTACGACACTATAGCCATTGGATCTAGATGAAGGGACCCTATTTTGTTGAGATGACCCTGTGATGGTGACTTTTTCGCCTCTTGTGGTGACTCCACAATCTTCGGCATGGGTGCCCTTGATGGTGATGACCATGCAGTTTTCATTGAGGGAGGCAACAACTGTTTCGTATATATGATTTACACTTCCTTTTCCCTTATCCTTGTTATTCCCTTTGTTGCCATGATTCGGCATCAGATTCGTGTAGATTTTAAGGTCCTGATTCCCTATAGGTGGTTCCACATTTATGATTCTTTTGTTGATGAGATCTTGTATGATGTTCTTGAGTCTCATGCAATTATTTGTGGTGTGGCCTTTGATTTTGTGGAATTCACATAGTTGATTCTCATTGTACCAAGGAGGTTTGACATCAGGTTCTTGGTAATTCTCGAATATAGGTGCTTTGATGAGCTTTTTGTCAATCAACCTTTTCATGATGTCCTCAAGTGGTTCCCCCAACATAGTGTATTTTCATTTAGGATATGTTTTACGTTGAGGTGGTCCTCTTTAGTCATTGAGGTTATTGATGGTGGGATTATTGTTGGGTTGATGCGTTGTGTGATGAGTGTTTTGATTTGGTGTTTGGATTTGTTGTGTGGGTGTGTTTTGGCACGGACCACTAATGACCACCTTGGCATCTACGACACCATGATTAGTGACGTTCTCACCCACGTGCAAGGTTTATCATTGTATTTTGATGACGGGCGGTTGTTTTGCGGTTCGTGATATGATGTTGATTCGATGGGTTGAGTCACAAGGGCTCTTTCGATGCTAAGCGCCTTGGAGACCAATTGTTCATATGTAGTGATACCTTGAAATTTGAGATGAAATGACAAGCGGCTTTCAAGTTTGGCGATGATTGTGCAGACTTGTTGTTCTTTTGGCATAGTCCACTTGCTCTGATTGGCCTTGGATCGCCATTGTTGAAGAAATGAAGCAAAAGATTCATTCTTCCCTTGTTTTAGAGTGTATAGTTCTTCGAGACTAACATACATTGCAATGTTACATGCGTAGTTCCTAATGAATGTGTCCCTAATTTCTTGGAATGTTCTAATGCCTATAGGTAAGTGAGAGAACCATTCTATAACGGGGCCTGCCAAGCTTCTAGGAAATAGCCGCATCAAATACGTATCGTCATATGCGACCTCCATGCAATGAACCTAGAATTCCTTGATGTGATCTTTAGGGTTTCCCATCCCTCGATATTTGTCAAATTTTGGGATTTCAAATCCCTTAGGGAATGGTTTCATTTCTAGGCTCCTATCAAATGGATAGGGAGACAAGTTTCTTTTCGTTTTGGTTGTTCACCCTGATTGAAGATGTAATACCCCTCCTTTTATTGTTTGGATTTATTATTTTTCTATGCATTTGTTTGCTACTTGTGACTATGATGGTACTATTATTGTGTGATTTGGTTAGTTAGACATTTGATGATGTTGTTATTCCAATAGTAGAGATGATTATTTCATATGACATTGTGGTTGGTGATGTTAGTTGATTTTCATAATTATATTATGATGCAGTGATTTAATAAATTATGTCATGAGATGAATTGTTAGTTTAGAAATGTTATTTTATCAGTTATATTATAATTGTTAGGATAGATGTGATGAAGGGCAGTCTAGCATCACTCGTTTACGAGTGCTCTGTTACACTGCGATTCCTTCTCACAATGCAATGCTTCGATTTAATGCTTCGATTTTGTATATATGTATGCACATGTGCACGACTTCGTTTGTATGCAGGATTTGCAGGTATAAGTCTCAATTCCACCTGCTTTGGCAGGACAAGGCGAGCACCAATAGCCCAACGGTTAATTGTTGAAACAGAGGTGACGATGAAGTCATCTCGTCCCATGATGTCAGACCGTCTTGTTGATTGGTATTGTCCATTTTTGTAATTGTCGTCATTTGTGGTTTGTGTTGTGTTATGTCATACTTTATTAATGTGAGTATTTTATAGGTTGTGATTTAGTTAATTAAATGTGGATAATAATTGTTTATTTTAATGTTGATTTATTTGCATGAAAATATTTAAATGTTTTATTTAATTTTATAAGGTCATGTGTTTCAATTAAATGATAATTAAATATTAAATGTGTTTTAATTATTTTAATCAATTATCTGGTGGAGGATAATTAATAGAATAAATTATTTAAATTAAATAAGTAATGTGATGTGCAAGTAAAGTTGTAAAAACAGAAATTAAAACAAAAATAAGAAAATAAAAGAATGAAAAGTTGTGAGAACGAATAAAAATACAGATCTAATTAAAAAGCTTGCTTTTAAAGAATGATTTTCTTTTATTTTTTATTTTTAGAGTTTTAGAAGAAATGGACAATATCTTTGATTTAATTAAGAATTTTTGTAAGTTTTCACAGACAGAGGAGTATTGTTACAGAAGTTGAACTAGATATTGGCTTGGTATTTTTTTGGAATTTTAGAGAGGATATTTCAATCTTTTGTTGTATTTTGAGGAGAGTTATAGAAAGGGGTTTTCAATCTGTTACTATTGTTATCCTGGAGAGTTTACTAAACAAGGAATCATATTCGAGTTTGAGCACATAAATTCTGTAGAGGAGATTTGGAAGCACGAATAGGGAGCTCTTCAAAGTCATCAAAATCAAATGGGCTTCATCAGATTCTCAAAGAAGCGCAGGACTCCAGGTTCCCGTCTCTATCTTTGATTTCTCTGAATCTGCAAAATAAACAAAAATTATGATTTGAATGAAATGGTGTTGTAAATAAAAAAGAGAATATGTCTGTGATTTAGGTTTAAATTATTTCTTTGAGTTTAGAAAATAAATAAACAAATAGGCCTTCTTGAAAAGAAAACCCATGTGGAAATTAGAAATAATGCTTTGCAAACAAACTGAAATGAAACTCTGTCGAATTCCGTATGAATACGCTCAATTTCTCTCTTATGTTTACTGAGGAAAAGATCAATCTTTGTGTCTTAATAAATTTGAAATTTTGTTTTTATGATTATCTTTAATATGTATTTTAAATATGTGATGATTCTATATTTTATACAGAAAATTAAATTATTTGTGTTTATGTAATTTTATATATATAACTGTATCTATATTCATTGAAATATATATATATTAAATATATATATATATATACAGAGAGATTTTGTGTATATGTATATACATATATATATCCTTGTATTCGTTTTTATTGAAATCTTTTGTTTAAAGTATTTATATTTTTTTTAAAGAAAACAAAAATTGAAAATTTTGAAATTTGTTACTGTACCCTACGCAGAAAATTATTTAATTTTCCGTGTTCATTGGAATAAAATAAAATAAAATATAAAAAGTTTTTATTATATCAAAATTTTATTTACTTTTATTAAAGTTTTGTATGGGGGTTGGGGGGACGGTTGGGCCGTACCCCGCCCCTGCCCCTACAGACTGTGCTGTGTATAGTAGTCCTTACAGACTGCTGTGTATAGCGGCCGTAAGGGCCACTGTGTACAGCAGCTGTAAGGGCCGCTATACAGCACGCGGCCTGCTTGTTTAAATTAATAAAACTTTAATTTTTATTTATTATTTTTTTTATATGTTTTTTTTTATTATATATATATAATATATATAATTATATATATATATATATATATATATATATATAAACTAATATATGTATATATATAATTATATATATATATATATATATTTAAAAAATATATAATTGTCATATTAAAAGTAAAATTATAATCATTTTATTTAATATTATTTATTTTAAAGTGGAATTATAATTATGCAATTTTAATGTTAATTAATTACATTTTGTGAATGTAATTTTATATTTGATTTAAATGTTCAATTTTGTTTATAATTAAGTAATTTTTATATATTTTAAAAAGGGCATCGTTTAATTATTGTTTTGGTTAAACAAATTTGTGTAGCCAAGTATTAGCCTTTAATTGCGATTGTGAACCTTATCGAGACAGTCGTATTTAACTACATAATCAGGAATGTAATCAAACTTAATGGTGCAACCTTGCAAATGTAATCTGAGTTTCTTTTTATGTTATGGTTTTCTTTGTTTAGTGTTGTCGATGTGGGAACCGTTTTGGTCTGTGATACCTTGTTCCAGAGGCTTGTCATTTAGAGTGTTATTCTCCTCTTGATTATGCTTTTGAGCGTTATTGGTTTTATGTCTGGAAGGGTTGAACAGTTTTATAAAAATTTTGATGATGATTAATCACGAGAGGGTTAATGCCTCGTGTGTTTAGATTTGGTTTATGCTTTATTGATGTTAGTTCAACCCTTTCCTACTTTGTGATATGTTAGGAGTCATAGGGAGAGTGGCTCTTCATGGGCACCGGTGCCTCAGGATGAGGAAGGGCTCAGGATAACCCACGAAAGAGTAATTAAACAAGTGATAACCTAAACAATAGAATTTAGGGGGTTGGGTAGTAAAACACATAAGATAATTAAAACTGGATTCCTTGTCTATGCATTAGGGCTACCATAGACTAGTGATAGATTGAAATGGTCGTGGTCGACATCCTCATAGTCTCATCTCCATGAGAGATTATCGGCTCCGCATTAGCTACCCTATGGTGTCGGTGCCTTAGTTAGGAGGAAGGGCCAGGAGATCCATAGATGGGTGTCGGTAACTCGGTTGGAGGAAGGGCCAGGAGAATCCCATGAGAGTGATGCGATGACACTCTCCACTTGACACCCTTGTGTTCTATTTTGTTGTTGCCTCTGGATATTGTATCTTTATGTTGTTTCGAGGGCTAGGGAATCCATAGATGGGTGTCGGCGCCTCAGTTGGAGGAAGTGCCAGGGGATCCCATGAGAGCTATGCGATGACCCTCTCCACTAGACACCCGTTTGCCTTGTTTCTGGTTGCTCTAGAATTTGTGTACTGAATTATTGTTTTAGACTTATATGGAATCATGTTCTTTTTATTGTTCAAATTTATTTGGAAATGTATTTTGGATGTTGTTTCGGTTCTTCTGGATAATGTATCTTTATGATGCTTTTGGTTCTTGTGAAATGGTTTCATGATTGCTAATTGGTGATACTTCATGTTATTGTGACGAGTTTCTTAGTTTTAACTTGTTATGTGATTTGTGAACGTTGATGGTTGTTCATTGTATGCTTGAGTTGTACTTGTTTTGTATCATGTTGTTGTTGAGTCGGTTTGACATTCATGGTCGAGTTTTCTTCCTCGTCACCTCTAAGCACAGGGGGTGAGTTACTTGTAATTCACATGGTTGGGTGGAACATCCTCTGCACCCGTTGGGTTCCCCATCAACATCTTGTCTTCTCAGCATTTCCACAGTTGGAGTTGTACCAGTATTCACCTTGTATTTCAGATTTCACTATTCTTGTATCAATCCCCATGTTGGGAAATTCAATGTAATTCATTTATCAAGAGATTGTAATGTAACATTTAAACAATGATGTAATAGTTAGGATCATTTGTATCTTTATTAAGTTATTCATTATGGATATATTATGTGATGTTTATTATTCTTGCATCATGGTTTTGGATGTATCCTTATTCATGGTTATTTTAAATATAAATAATATTGTCATAATCTTTATCTTTATTTCCGTTTAGTTGTTGAAATGTAACCTCGCGTGCCCCAGAGAACTAAGTGTGTTAATGCTATGTAATTATGCTATGTGGTTATGGTTTAATGTTATTGCATGTTTAATGTAATTGTTTTAAAAAAAAAAATTATTTTCTTTTTGTGTGTTCTCTGGGGTTTGCACGACGGGCGTTACAACTTGGTATCAGAGCATAGGTTCATACACTGGGCACTATGTGTGCTCACTATGTAGCCTTGCGTTTAGTCCCTAGAGTCTAGAGTTTCATTTTTTTTTGTTGTGTTTGTTGTGAACCTAAGTTTCTTCCGTTAGCCGGTCTCAAAGCAATGGTGTAGGAAACTGATGGGAAAGGATAGGAGCCTTGGTGTAGTACGCAATGCACCGATATCCTTCCTATCAAGGATGCATTATGAACCCTTGTGTCATTGTGTGATGTGGTTTCTGGTGATGTGAGTTATGTGTGTGGTTTGTGGCATGTTCTCTACGTGGTTGTTGTGTGCTTACTCTTATTTATTTAATGGCTTCCTGGAGTAAGCCATATCCTTGGGGGGGAGGATGTAATACCCCCATGTTACTAATACTTTTTAATATTATTTGTTACTCTTATGTATGAGCTTGATACTAGTTTCTAATGGTGATTAGTTCACCGACTTGGTGTGTGAGGATGCTTCCCGTATTAGGGAATCTTATTTCCTTTTGTTTACCGGCTTCCAGGAGTAAGCCAATTTTTTGAGGGGGAGGATGTAATACCCCTCCTCTTACTGTTTGGATTTACTATTTTTCTATGCATTCGTTTGCTACTTGTGACTATGATGGTACTATTATTGTGTGATTTGGTTAGTTAGACATTTGATGATTCTGTTATTCCATTAGAGATGATTATTTCATATGACATTGTGGTTGGTGATGTTAGTTGATTTTCATAATTATATTATGATGCAGTGATTTAATAAATTATGTCATGAGATGAATTGTTAGTTTAGAAATGTTATTTTATCAGTTATATTATAATTGTTAGGATAGATGTGATGAAGGATAGTGTAGCATCACTCATTTACGAGTGCTCTGTTACACTGTGATTCCTTCTCACAATGCAATGCTTCGATTTAATGCTTTGATTTTATATATATGTATGTACATGTACACGACTTCGTTTGTATGCAGGATTTGCAGGTATAAGTCTTGATTCCACCTGCTTCGGCAGGACAGGGCGAGCACCTATAGCCCAACGGATAATTGTTGAAACAGAGGTGACGATGAAGTCATCTCATCCCATGATGTCAGATCGTCTTGTTGATTGGTATTGTCCATTTTTGTAATTGTCGTCATTTGTGGTTTGTGTTGTGTTATGTTGTACTTTATTAATGTGAGTATTTTATAGGTTGTGATTTAGTTAATTAAATGTGGATAATAATTGTTTATTTTAATGTTGATTTATTTGTATGAAAATATTTAAATGTTTTATTTAATTTTATAAGGTCATGTGTTTCAATTAAATGATAATTAAATATTAAATGTGTTTTAATTATTTTAATCAATTATCTGGTGGAGAATAATTAATAGAATAAATTATTTAAATTAAATAAGTAATGTGATGTGCAAGTAAAGTTGTAAAACAAAAATTAAAACAAAAATAAGAAAATAAAAGAATGAAAAGTTGTGAGAACGAATAAAAATACAAATCTAATTAAAAAGCTTGCTTTTAAAGAATGATTTTCTTTTATTTTTTATTTTTAGAGTTTTAGAAGAAATGGACAATATCTTTGATTTAATTAAGAGTTTTTGTAAGTTTTCACGGACAAAGGAGTATTGTTACAGAAGTTGAACTAGATATTGGCTTGGTATTTTTTTGGAATTTTAGAGAGGATATTTCAATCTTTTGCTGTATTTTGAGGAGAGTTATAGAAAGGGGTTTTCAATCTGTTACTGTTGTTATCCTTGAGAGTTTACTAAACAAGGAATCAGATTCGAGTTTGAGCACAAAAATTCTATAGAGGAGATTTGGAAGGACGAACAGGGAGCTCTTCGAAGTCATCAGAATCAAACGGGCTTCATCAGATTCTCAAAGAAGCGCAAGACTCCAAGTTCCTGTCTCTATCTCTGATTTCTCCAAATCTGCAAAATAAACAAAAATTATGATTTGAATGAAATGGTGTTGTAAATAAAAAAGAGAATCTATATGTGATTTAGGTTTAAATGATTTCTTTGAGTTTAGAAAATAAATAAACAAATAGGCCTTCTTGAAAAGAAAACCCATGTGGAAATTAGAAATAATGCTTTGCAAACAAACTGAAATGAAACTCTGTCGAATTCCATATGAATACGCTCAATTTCTCACTCTTATGTTTATTGAGGAAAAGATCAATCTTTGTGTCTTAATAAATTTGAAATTTTGTTTTTATGATTATCTTTAATATGTATTTTAAATATGTGATGATTCTGTATTTTATACAGAAAATTAAATTATCTGTGTTTATGTAATTATATATATATAACTGTATCTATATTTATTGAAATATATATATATTAAATATATATATATATATATATAGAGAGATTTCGTGTATATGTATATACATATATATATCCTTGTATTCGTTTTTATTGAAATCTTTTGTTTAAAGTATTTATATTTTTTTTAAAGAAAACGAAAATTGAAATTTTTGAAATATGTTACTGTACCGTGCGCAGAAAATTATTTCATTTTCCGTGTTCATTGGAATAAAATAAAATAAAATATAATTTTTTTTTATTATATCGAAATTTTATTTACTTTTATTAAAGTTTTGTATGGGGGTTGGGGGGATGGCTGGGCCATACCCCGCCCCTACCCCTACAGACTGTGTGTGTATAGCGGCCGTAAGGGCAGCAGCCGTAAGGGCCACTGTACAGCCTGGCCTACTTGTTTAAATTAAAAAAAACTTTAACTTTTATTTATTATTATTTTTATGTTTTTTTTTATTATTATATATATATATAATATATATAATTTTATATATATATATATAAACTAATATATGTATATATATATAATTATATATATATATATTTTTAAAAAATATATAATTGTCATATTAAAAGTAAAATTATAATCATTTTATTTAATATTATTTATTTTTAGTGGAATTATGATTATGGAATTTTAATGTTAATTAATTACATTTTGTGAATGTAATTTTATATTTGATTTAAATGTTCAATTTTGTTTATAATTAAGTATTTTTTATATATTTTAAAAAGGGCACCGTTTAATTATTGTTTTGGTTAAACAAATTTGTGTAGCCAAGTATTAGCCTTTAATTGTGATTGTGAACCTTATCGAGACAGTCGTATTTAACTACATAATCAGGAATGGAATCAAACTTAATGGTGCAACCTTGCAAATGTAATCTGAGTTTCTTTTTATGTTATGGTTTTCTTTGTTTAGTGTTGTCAATGTGGGAACCGTTTTGGTCTGTGATACCTTGTTCTAGAGGCTTGTCATTTAGAGTGTTATTCTCCTCTTGATTATGCTTTTGAGCATTATTGGTTTTATATCTGGAAGGGTTGAACAGTTTTTTAAAACTTTTGATTATGAGTAATCGCAAGAGGGTTAATGCCTCATGTGTTTAGATTTGGTTTATGCTTTATTGATGTTAGTTCAACCCTTGCCTGCTTTGTGATATGTTAGGAGTCATAGGGAGAGTGGCTCTTCATGGGCGCCGGCACCTCAGGATGAGGAAGGGCTCAGGATAACCCACGAAAGAGTAATTAAACAAGTGATAACCTAAACAATAGAATTTAGGGGGTTGGGTAGTAAAACAAACAAGATAATTAAAACTGGATTCCTCGTCTATGCATTAGGGCTACCATAGACTAGTGATAGATTGAAATGGTCATGGTCAACATCGTTGTAGACTCGTCTCCATGAGAGATTATCGGCTCCGCATTAGCTACCCTATGGTGCTTGCGCCTCAGTTAGGAGGAAGGGCCAGGAGATCCATAGATGGGTGCCGATGCCTCGGTTGGAGGAAGGGCCAGGAGAATCCCATGAGAGTGATGTGATGACACTCTCCACTTGACACCCTTGTGTTCTATTTTGTTGTTTCCTCTGGATATTGTATCTTTATGTTGTTTCGAGGGCTAGGGAATCCATAGATGGGTGCCGGCGCCTCAGTTGGAGGAAGTGCCAGGGGATCCCATGAGAGCTATGCAATGACCCTCTCCACTAGACACCCGTTTGCCTTGTTTCTGGTTGCTCTGGAATTTGTGTACTGAATTGTTGTTTTAGACTTATATGGAATCATGTTCTTTTTATTGTTCAAATTTATTTGGAAATGTATTTTGGATGTTGTTTCGGTTCTTCTGGATAATGTATCTTTATGATGCTTTTGATTCTTGTGAAATGGTTTCATGATTTCTAATTGGTGATACTTCATGTTATTGTGATGAGTTTCTTAGTTTTAACTTGTTATGTGATTTGTGAATGTTGATGGTTGTTCATTGTATGCTTGAGTTGTACTTGTTTTTTATCATGTTGTTGTTGAGTCGGTTTGACATTCATGGTCGAGTTTTCTTCCTCGTCACCTCTGAGCACGGGGGGTGAGTTACTTGTAATTCACATGGTTGGGTGGAACATGCTCTGCACCTGTTGGGTTCCCCATCAGCATCTTGTCTTCTCAGCATTTCCACAGTTGGAGTTGTACTAGTATTCACCTTGTATTTCAGATTTCACTATTCTTGTATCAATCCCCATGTTGGGAAATTCAATGTAATTCATTTATCAAGAGACTGTAATGTAACATTTAAACAATGATGTAATAGTTAGGATCATTTGTATCTTTATTAAGTTATTCATTATGGATATATTATGTGATGTTTATTATTCTTGCATCATGGTTTTGGATGTATCCTTATTCATGGTTATTTTAAATATAAATAATATTGTCGTAATCTTTATCTTTATTTCCGTTTAGTTGATGCGATGTAACCTCGCATGCCCCAGAGAACTAAGTGTGTTAATGCTATGTAATTATGCTATGTGGTTATGGTTTAATGTTATTGCATGTTTAATGTAATTGTTTTAAAAAAAAAATTATTTGCTTTGTGTGTGTTCTCTGGGGTTTGCACGATGGGCATTACAGAAGATTGAGTACTTGGTGCGAGAGCAACCTGAGTTGTGTCGTCACATCATTTTGCGTATCAGGGGGTGGGATGAAGGTGTTTTGGGCTATTGTGATTGTGGTTTGGATGGGTGGGTTGGTCGGTGTGTTGTTTGATGGTATTTGTATATTCTGTCGAGCGAGGTAGGCTTCTACCTGCTTCTGGGTGAACAATGCCTATTGTTGATCTTGCTGCTGTTGCGCTAAGGTTTCTTCTTGATTTTGTGATTTTTGCTATTCCAACAACGCTTGTTGTTGTGCTTGTTGTTCCCACAACGCTTGTTGTTGTGCTGCCAATTCTGCTACTTCTTGTTGTTCTTCATATTGCTTTAATGCTTGTTGGTATGCTTGGAATTGCACTGCTTGTGCAAGAAGTTGCGCTTGTGATTGTGCTTGTTGTGCTTGCACTTGGGTGGCCCTTTGTGCTTGCAATTCTTGCACGGCTTGGGAAGCTTGAGCGGCTTGTTGTTGTTGTTGTTGTTTTTGTTGCAATAACGCTTGGGCTTGTTGTGCTTGTTGTGCTTGTAAGGCGGCTTGTGCAGCTTGGGTAGCTTGAGCAACTTGAGTAGCTTGTTGTACGGCTTTTTTTTTTGGACTTTTTGGTATCCTCTTTGGAAGGCAGCTTGCAATGCTGCGTCGAGTTGGTTTGATGTGGTTAATGCTGGTGGTGGTGGGGGTGGTGGTGGATTTGGAATGGCGTTCGTGGTGGTGGTGAATGGTGATGTTGTGTTGATATTTTGCGTGTTGGATAATGGTATTGATGTGATTGGTCCTTTTGAGACCACGCTTTGTAATGATGTGGGGGTGTTTGATTATGTTTCCATTGCATGTGTATTTATTGTTTGTTGTTGTGATATCAACAATAAATTTTGAGTGTTTGGTGTGATGCTTTGATTGATGGTTGGGATAGCAGTTTGATTGATACTTGGTAGAGGGGGGAGCCCCAAACCAAGGAGTGGTGTGTATGATAATGGTAGTGGTGTGATAGGTGGAAATGTAAGGGGGTGAATCCTTGCGAAAGTGTTGTGGTATCGAATATGCCCCCTGGTCCAAACATGTCTCCCTCTTCTTGTGAATTTGTGAGAAAAGGTGTTTGTGGTGCTCCATGGAAAGATGTTAATGATGGGTCACAGTGTAAGGTGAGAGGAACATTTTTGTGCAATGGATTTTGGGGGGGGGTTTTGTTCCAATGTGGTTTTTGTGTCCAAGTTTTGGTTATTCACAAGGGGATGTGATTGAAGAGCATTGAGAAATGTGTTTCCCTTGTTAACGTTGGGTTGAGTTGGAGCAAATGATGTTGTGAGTTGTAGGATTTTTTGTGTGATGTTTTGAGATGGGGGTGTAGATGAAATGGGGATGGTGGATGAGATTGGTGGAAAAGATGTCTCTACTATAGTGCTCACATCAAAATCTGAAGGCAACTTGGCCCCTTGTTTTGCTAGTTCAAGCATGTACAACGAAGGGTTAAGTCTCATCATGATGTTGATGATTCTATGGTTGTCTGGATTTTGGAGCATTTCTCTCATTTCTTTGTGAGACATTCCAAAAGTGAAGTCTTCTCCTTATTTTTCTTCTTGTGGATTTTGTGATGATGAGAGGGTCAATGGATTGCTTGATTCGGTGAGATTCATTTCCTTGTTTGTTTGGCTAAGGTTGCTTAAAGCAGGTGTTTCTTTGTTGGCTTCCATACTTTTCTTGTATTGAGATCTAGTAAGAACCGTAAAACAAGGATCAATATTCGAGAATATGGGAGATGAATCTCTTTAATTCTTTGAATTAATCTTTATCTTATGCCTCAAAGTACAAATTTCTAGGATTCTTTTAGGACCAAAGGTGATGATGATATGATGATGATGTTTAAAGGTGGATGTTTATGGATGTTTGTTGGTTTTTTGAAAAATCTTGAATGAGATACTAGGCTTTTAGGATTTAGGATTTTGATTTTTGGATTTGAGATTTTGAGGTTTTATCCTTGATCTTGATTTGGATTTTGATTTTGAACAAAAAAGACCCTACTTGATGTTGGATGATGATCTAAGGGAAAGCTTTGTTCAAAGGATGATAATTTGGATATGTGTGAGGAGAAGGATGCATCTACCCACACCTACCCAAACAAGATGATTGTTTCACTAAGTATATAGAGAAGGATTCATCTACATACACTAAGCTAGACAAGATGATTTTTGATAACTTTGAATAAGTATATGCAAAAGGATGCATCTACACATGCCTAGCCAAAGGTGTTTTTCGATAAATGTTTTCAAGGACTTGGTCTCAATGATTTTGATGATTTTTTTTATTTTTTCACAAAGCCTAGCACTTGAAGGATGATTTCAAGGTTTTTCAAAAGATGATTTATGAGATGATATTGTTTGGAGGATGGATAAAAATATTTTGATATGTTTTGATCCCTAGATGAACCTAAAAGGACCACTTTGTTTGCCTAGATCTAGGTATTGAAGAGCATGCAAATGCTTCCTAAAGATCTTTGTAACCAAGGATTGATTTCTTTTGAACATTCATTTCCAATGAATTTTGTTTTGAGAATTTTGAGTCTTCAAAACATATGAAAATTCATTTTGCTTAGCTTTGCTTAATGGCTTTATTTTACCAAGAACACTCTCTTTGATTTAAAGTTTCAAACTAAGATGTCCAATGTCTCAATTTCTTCAAACCCCACAAGATATGCTATGTGGAGATTCAATGAACTTAAGGCAAGGGTTTTCCTATTATTTACTCAAGAAGAAAAATTGAGATATAATCCAATGCTTAGAAACCTCTAAGGACATAAGTCCCAAGGGAAAGCAATAACATATGGATTGAGTCAACGATATTTGTCTTCCAAAGGGTTTGAAATTTTGGATGATGTTAAGTGTTTGTTTTTGAAATGTTTTCGAGCAAGCAATGCATTTGGTAACCAAAGAACAAGTACAATCCTATGGATGTGTAATACAATATTTGTTGGATTCCCACTTGGACAAGTCTAGCTATGCCTATCTCTAGCGGATGGTTAGATGCTTGACCCCACTAGCTCCCCTCCACGAATCATTATCGTCAATTAGGGAAGCCAAGCATCAACACCCATGAAAATCCCATGGCATGCTTTCCATCTCTACTAGAAGATCGTAAAAGTGTGGGGCGGCTTCAGAACGACCGTTCTTGCACCAACAAATAGATAAAAGGATTTTGAAAAATTCTAGCACATGGGTTTTAGTAAGGACTTTCCATTCGTAGGAGTTGACCCAACATGGCAGGAGTACCCTTTCGAATCCATCTTGTCAGAGTCAACTACATGATATTGGCATTTCATCCAATATCCACATTTATATCCCGGCTGTAAATACTCTTGGCTTTAGAGTGTTACTGGTTGAGTTGTTCCCTTGGGTGATTACTTTTTCCCACAAGGCAGGCCCTCTAAGATTAAAAAAAACAAATGAAAATCAAGAACCATAATTTGATCAATCTTTGATGGCAACAAAGAAAGAGAATATACGCAAAAATGCCCCCACTCACACTCGCACAAGATTTTGTTCAATTTTTAAGCCCAAATTGAAGTGTGGAGGTGATTACTTTGTCTTATCTCAAAGTCATAGAAAAGACCTTTTGATTCTCAAGATCGCTATAAAGCGCGAGAGAAGCGCATACATCCTTTTCTAATGACTTTAGCCTAAGTAAGTCGTCACGAAAAACACAACTATACTTGTTCTCTTTAAGCTTTCAAAGCAATATGTGAGTTCATTTTAGAGCACCAAATCACAAGTGAAAGACATTTGTTCAATTGTTTAATCCATAAATGAAATCTAGTAAGTTGTTGATCCTAAGATTTTTTTTAATCCTTTTGCAAGAAAGAAACAAAAATAATCCTTTTTAAACCCAAATGAAAGCTAGTGTTCTAAGAGAAGAAGAAGATGAAAAATTCCTAAGGAAGTGTTAAACAAACACTTAAGTGTTTAAAAACACTTTGATTAGACCCAATATCATCTCCATGCTCCTTCTTCTCTTGCTTTTTGACTTCCAACCTAGAAAGGAGAAAAGACAGTCAAATTCTGGAAAAACACAAAAGTCAACAGGCAGAAAACAGAGGAAGAAGCAATCATAAATTAAAAACACATGCTAAAAATTAAATTTCTCCCTTTTACTATCTTCCAGCGTCGCAGTTCATGAAGGCGTCGCTATTTTTTCCTTCCAGCGGTGCTCTTTCAGCGCCTCTTTACTAGTCAGCGGCGCTCTATGTCGGGATAGAGAGCATGATTGCGTCGCTCTTTTCTCCCAGCGTCATAGTTTTGGAAAGCGTCAGAGTTTAAATTTTTTTGGAAAATTGATGCAGATCGGTGAGTCCAGCGGTGTAGTTTTAAATTTGAAATTTTTGGCAGGATGAGTCCAGCGGTGCTAAAACAACGATGCTAGCAAGCTCAAGGTGTTGAAACTGCAACGTTGACGAGCCCGTGGCATGAAAACAACGACGCTGATGAGCCCGCGTTGGAATTTCCTATGTGTACAGAAAAGTGCAAAATTTTCGTGAAAATGTTGAAATTTATAACTCAAGCCCTCCTTCTAGTGCCAAAATGTGAACCCCCATTCTATGTACCTGCAAAACAAAGGGATTAAACACCTCAAGTTAGATATTGCAAGTATAAACAAAGATTCCCCATGAGATTCGTTAACATAGCTCAAATTAGGAAGAAAATGATGAAAAACACAATGAAATCACAAAAACAAGATTGAATCCTAATTAAGCAAGAAAACTCTTAATCCCATGGGGGAATTGGTGCCAATTTGATGTGAAAATTGGCCCTTTCCCAATCCCTAAGATGCAAGCTTTGATGTTTTGAAGATGATGTTGATCTACTTTTGAGGAAAAGATGAGAACTCCAAGCCAAATCTGCAAAAAGCCTAGCTAAGAATTCAAATGATGGATGAAGATGGCTAAGTATTTTAGCATGGTAACTTTACAATGTTTGTGGATAATCAGATGAGGATATGAGCCTTTCATTTATAGGATTTCAAGATGGATGAAAGCCCAAATTTGAGCAATGTGGGACTAACTTTCATCCAATGATATGGTGCCACTTGTCAAGCTATGAATGGATGATGGTTGTGCAAGATTTGGGGTTTGTGCCAATAAATGCCAACATTTGAAATTCAAATTTGTTGAAATGACATGTAAGAGGGAAGAGAAAATGCAATAAATGCCACTTGGCTCAAGGAAAAGGACATGTAAGATGAATTTATTGCATTTTTTTATGTACATGTTGACTTGGAATATTTGAATTCAAATTGAGAGAATATTCCAAAAGATGCCATGTGAGGGAAAATAGGGATTTAATAAATGAATTAAATCTATTTTCATGTGCAACTTGCATTATCTAGAGGATCTGACATGAGATTAGATTAAATTAATCAAGGGTTAATTAATTTAATAGGAGATTAGGTGATGTGACTTATTTTCCTTAGATTTATGGGTTTATTTAAATCAAATAAGAGGGGAATGTGATAAGAGGCTAATTAAATAAAATTTTTGATTTATTTAATTAAAGGGGATGATGTTAGATTAAATCAAATAAGGTTTTAATTTATTTAATTTAATGGATAGACTTTAGATATTTAATCAAATAAAATGATTATTTAATTAAATAGGGATAATTAGATCAGATAGGTTGATTTAATTAACAAAAATGAATTGACTTAATCAGATAAAATGATTTTTTTAATTAAGAGACGAATATTGATGAATTTAATCAGATAGGGGAATTTGATTAAATAGTTAGACCAAGGGATGATTTAGGAAGAAATGATTTTAGTAAGTTAGGATCAAATGCACGATGTCAATCAATATATTTTACGTGTCCACACAGGGAATGTAACTTCAATTTCTAATTAAGTTTGTGGCATTCTCATGTACTCAGAATTTATACTCCAAAAATTGAATTTTTTTTTTTTGATTATGTTGCATTGTTAGAATAGCCATTCTGGCATTATGAATATGTGCTCCAAAATATGCATATTCACACTTGGGATGATGAGAATCTCATTAGAAACTTGAAACAAATAAATTGAACAGATAGGAAGTAGAAAGGATAACACTTAACAACAACCAAGCTATTTTTTGTATATCTAGACATGTGTATATATCTGTGTGTATATATATATATTTGAATATATAAATATATACATACGTATGTGTATATATATATATATATATATGTATATGTATAGATAATTTTTTAGGCTTAATCTAACATTCAAGCTACATTCCCTCAGACTAAAGATTATAGACAAATAGACAAATTGTTGCAGAGGTATTAGACAACAAGTCTTATTCACATTGGGTTGACAAAAATCCTATTGGGAACTTCTAACAAATAAATTGAATAGATATGAAGAGATCCTGCAAAGAATAACACTTTACACTCATGAAACTAACTCTATATATATACATGTCTCTATACATGTGTGTATATGTATATATGTAATATCTATAGATATATATATAGATGTCAACATCTATATATGTATCTATATGCATACATGCATTCAATATCTCATTTACTTCGTTTTTATGCATTTAATCCATCCACCTCCATCGTAGAACAACCACATAATGCATTAACAATCAGTCGAGCAAGCACTTATCATTCACCTTCTAGCTTTCGAGGAGACCACCTCCCCAACCCATGTATTTGCAAAGGTCCATGTTGAACACTTACCATTCACCTCCCCCAAAAGGATAACAACATTCTCCATTGCCGCCAACCCACGTAATTTCCAATGCCCATGTCACCACAAAAAAAAAAAAAATTGTGCCTCCCTGCCAGCCGACAGCCCCCCAGCACCAAAAAACCCTAACTGCAACTAGGCTGGTGAAAATCCCGGTAGATACTTCAAACAAGCATACATGTATATATATGTGTATGTGTATACACGTATAAAAATATCTCTATATTTATACATTTATATATATATATATATATATATATGATTACATGCATATATGTATGTTTCACATGGGTATTTTGCATAAATAATTAATTTATTGTTCATGCTTCTCATTCTCTGCTTATTGTTGTCGAATGGTCATATGGTGATGACTATAACGTTAATACTACACAAAGATAACTACACGTGATAAATGAATGGCAAAAACTATGCTTGTAGGTATATGTATATGTATATGTATATATATATATGTGTGTGTGTGTGTGTGTGTGTATTTACATTTATATGTATATTTATATGTATATGTACATGTATGTATATGTATATATATATATGTGTATGTGTATGTGTATGTATATGTATATGTATATGTATGTATATATATGCATATGTATATGTATGCGTATATCTATATGTAAAATGTTGATGTATACAATTACTTGTTCACCATTTTACTAATTTCTCCTTCCTCTGTATTGCTTTCACATATATATACTATTTGCACCGACATCTACCCTCTCCTTGCATAATAGCGGTGGATGAAGTAAATGCAATTTTGAATGCTAGCATCTGGGGGACTGTAGTTTGATGAAATTTTGTTGTCAGAAGAACCACTATGTTCTTGTTTTGATAACAGCCTACTATTAAATTTGTTGCATTTGGCTCCATTTTTAAGCAGCTTGGAGGGTTCTAAAACTATTGAGCTACGAAATCAGTAAATCATTTTGCATGGGTAGTTTACAAAAATAATTAATTTATTGTTTATGTCTTTCGTTCTCTCCCATATTGATTAAATTGCATTTTTGAAAGATTTATTTTCAACAGATAAAAGAACTAAACACAAACTCTATACAATGCAGTGCATTTCTCATTGTTTGCTTTAGTTAGATTGCTTGTCTTCTATCAAATAGTTGAATGTGACTTTTCCACCATCTATCACTTGTGATTGCTAAGTGTGTTCCTAATAATTTTTTTACAAATTCTCTATTTTCTGTTATCATGTGATATATGCTAATATTCTTTGATATTTTCCATGGACCTTACCTACTTTTGTTACTCAGGCACGTTAAATTTTGCTTAAGTTGTCTATACATTTTGAAAAACATAAATAAGAAGATATATATATCCATATGTACACATGTATATATTTATCTATATATACAAAAATATATCTAAATGATAACATATTCCATCGAAACAAATTAAGCACATTAAAGATTATAGAATTTTGAAGATTAAAAAACAATCCAAATTAGAAGAACAATAGACTACTCTGTTAGAGGTAGCTTCAAATAGATGAGTAGAAAACAATATCATGAAATGTTATAAATAGTTAAACAGATGAGGGCAGAACAATATCATCAAACATGTTAATAGAAGAAAACTACTAGCCTCTTATATATATATATATAAAATTTTGTTTAGATTCCTGCAGAAATATAAATATGCATTCAAGAAAATTAGTATTCTACACTATCTATTTCAAATTCTTTCATGCTCCTACGGCCCAATTCAATGTACCTCATCCTTGTTGGACACAATCAACACTGTATGTAAGTATCATACTTTCTCATTGTCAATAAACAACTTTGTTTATCTAATTGCAAAAATTATTCACTATTTTCAGCCTCACATTATATATATTATTTTTACCCGTATACTCACTCTTTATCCTTCCTTCTTTATTTCCCTTGGTTGTGCACTAACATACCTTTTTTTTTCTGTTTATAGGAACTACGTTTAAGCATGCAAAGGGATTTGAAAACTAAGTTACCTTTTTGGTTTCAAGTTCTCACACCAAAGAGAACACAACAATATCATATATTATATATGGAAACAACAAAGTTTTCCCAAGATTCTTGTTCTACGATGTATAATGAAACTCCACAACATCTCTCGTGGACATTTCATACTTCTCTTGCTTAGGGGTTTGGCTAGAGTCCATGCGGCTCCATGATGCCAATATGGCAAGGTGGAAAATGACCATGGGTTTTCTAGTTTCCTATTTCACATCATTCATTTTTTGTTACATACATATATGTATATGCACAAATTATTCTATACATTCACTATTATGTTTTCATACTTTCTCATTCTCAATAGACAACCTTGGTTAACTAATTGTAGAAATTATTCACTATTTTCAGGCTCACATTGTATATATTAATTTTACCCCTATACTTTCTCTTTATCCTTCCTTTTTTATTTCCCCTGGTTGTCCACTAACATACCTTTTTGTTATGTTTGCAGGAACTAGGTTTAAGCACGTAAAGGGATTTGAAAACCAAGTTACATTCATGATTTCAAGTTGTCACACCAAAGACAATACAACAATATTAGATATTATATATGCAAACAACGGAGTTTCCCAACATTCCTATTGTAAAATGTATGATGAAACTCCATAGCATCTCTCGTGGATGTTTCATACTTCTGTTGCTCGAGGGTTTGGCTAGAGGGCATGCAGCTCCATGATGCCAATATGGCAGGGTGGAAAATGAGCATGGGTTTTCTAGTTTCCCATGTCACACCATTCATTTTTTTGTTACATACATATATGTATATGCTCAAATTCTTCTATAGATTTACTATTATGTTTTACATATTTCCTCAAAACAAGGCGTGCCTTCTAATTCAATTAAAATAATAATGTATGTTGATTTTCCACAATATCTCTTGTGCATGTTTCATTCTTCTCTTGCTTGGCACTCTCGATATAGATCATGTGTCCTCCATATATATATCTGTAGAAAAATTGTTGTATACATTTGGTGACATCTTTCTAATGTTCCATCCAAATAATGTCTACCTTCTAATTCAATTAAAATACCTTGACAAAGTATGCATGTCGTTCAAATCCCAAAATTACAGAGCTGATACTACTTATAACATCTTCACTTTTTGCAAAACCCATTTCTGATAACCATTATAACTAAACTAATGGAATCACTTTTCCAAAAGACATAACTATACTAATCGAATCGCTTTTTCAAAAGCATACTTGTTAATTTGATCTTTGGAAGATAACACATAATGTACAATTTGATAATGACTTTGTAACTAGTAAATCTCATTCCAAAACACAATTTTTTTTTCCATTTTAATGAATCAAACAATTGATTTACCTCTACAAAAACATCAAATATATACGCTATCAACACAAAATATATAATACCTTAAATTTTGGACAAAAAATATTATTATTAACAAAACTAATACTTTACAAATTTCAATTGTATTCAATTGACAAAATGTGATTTATAAATAAAAATTTTATTTAAAAAATATTTTCCTAATATTACTTATTAAAATCATTGATGATTAATTAATTGACATTGCAAGTAATGGATACATTGTAAAAAACTGAAAATGACCTATGGTTCTATTTTACATTTCCGCAATCAGCTTCCAACTAAAAATAACTGATATGGAAGTGCAAAAAAAAATCTCCTCATATACGCAAATACTTTTAAATCTTTGGAGCATTGCTTCTCACATAACAATAAAAAAGTGCACTATAACATAGAGTTTACAACAGTGTATAATGCCTAAAATAAATGTTGAGATGTAAAACAATTTCTACATAAGCCATATTCATATTATCCATCTAATTATGCTTTCCAAATATCTTTCTTTATTATAATGTACTCTACGGATTTTCATCTCGATTAACTCCTACGTCAAAATATTCACCCGGGCCAATACCTAAAATTTTGGACAAAAATTATTATTATTAACAAAACTACTAATTTACAAATTTAAATTGTATTTTAAAATCATTGATAATTAATTAATTGAGATTGGAAGTAATGGATACATAATAAATAATGAATTGTACATTACCGCAATCAACTTCCAACTACAAATTATTGATATTGAAATGGAAAAATCAATCTACTAATATACAAAAATGTTTTCTAATCTCTGTTGCATTGCTTGTCACTTAACAATAAAGAAGTGCACAATAAGATGGGGTTTAAAACGTTCTACAATGCTCAAAAAAATGTAGAGATGTAAAACAATTTCTACCCAAGCTATATAGATATCTTTTACTTTACACAACTTTTCTTTCCTTTTAAATTCACTTTCCTCTACAAAAAACAACCTTTCCCCTTTCCCCCCATTCTTCTACCTTCCATAGTGGGCCCCTATCGGCTGATCATTGCATGTTGTGCATGCGACTACTAGTTGTAAGAGGGATCTAGACATACTAATAGGAGACTACTGCAATGAGGTCAAACACCACAATGGATGTGCTACATGGAAATATCAAGAATCACAAGTAAGAGATAAAGGTTAAGTAGTTTGATGAAGATTTATGACCTTCACTAAAATGGAATGATATTCTATGGCCAACACATGGAACTTGAGGAAAGATACACATTATTAATTTTAATTGTTGAGTCTAGTTTACTAACTCGAAGATGACATGGATCTTCACCATGTCACCCATACATACATAATAGAAAACAATTATAAAATTCCCTTTCTCTTTCCACCCTCCATCTCACAACTATCTAAACAGCTTAATTTCAAGCTTTGATCAATGCATTAATCCTCACCATTGATCCACTCAATTGAAAAACTCTAATTCTACCTTTCCATTAGTTATTTGAATGATCCTAAAATACATCATGCCGCCACTATCAGCAATACCATACCTTGTTCATTTCATTTTAACAACAATATCTTGAGAACTACTACCTTTCACAGTACAAACTTTTGGGTGAGATTTCATTGTTTATTTCTTTCATATTTTTATGGTTTCTTCCTCTAACAAAGGTGCTTGTTAAATGTGACAAAGTTCATGTTAATTTCTATAACCTAGCAACAGATTAATTGCTCAATAAATTCACATAATATAATCAAATATCTTATTTATAACAATTAATACAACTGAGTTAATTAACAGCAGAAGCAAAAATAACAAGAAGCCAATCAAAAAAAGATAATAACACAGATATACCCAGGAAACCCCAATGTGGGGAAAAACCTACAAATGTTGGATCTTCTACTCAACCTAACAACAAACTTTTCTTTCGAAAAATACAATATGAGTTTGCTAGAGCGATCTTACATTTATAGAGCCTAGTTGTTTTACTTGGCGTGCAAAAAAAGAATCTTTCCTTGCTTTCTTTGGCTTTAATTACACATAAAATCACTCTTGGATTTATCTTATCCTCACAAACTCAAAAACAATCTATTAAAGAATAAAAATCATGTTGTTGCTAAAAATTCAACTCGAATTGTTTTAAAGCATATCTAACTCGAATTGCTTTAAAGTGATTTAAAACATATCCAACTCAAATTTTTTTAAAACAAATCCACATCCCACCTTTTGAGCTACAAAAATCAACAGTTCAAACTTACAGTTTGTTTGTCCACAAGATTTGGAGCATGTGTGTGCTTAGGAGCCATACGCTAATGTGAAACTCTTTCACTCGCGTGAGCTGTGAGGATCTTGGCATAGGGCATGGAATTTAGCTTTATACTCACCAAATGTCTTTGGAATAAAGATTTTAAAACCTAATAAACAAAATGTATATCCTATAATCATTTAGTTTCCAGAAAATGTTCTCTCAAACGGTTCACGTGCCTTGTCTATTCTTCAACATGATTTCGTATACATATACCATTTCAAACTGTAATTTCTAACAAAAATATACCTCCTCCCTTTCACTTTGATGGATGGTTATTCGCTGGTCCCAAGCTCCCTACACACAGGCCATGACATCTTTAAGAAAGCTTCAAAGGCCAATTATTTTGTGCAAATCCAGTTATCATTTGGATTCCCAGAAACCATATTTCTTTCAAACAATATGTTAAACATTTGCTTTCCTTGTGTATACTGCCACATTTCCATAAATGCCTCTTAGAGTAGCTACAACGTCAACATCTGCAATCCTCGTGAGGATACCCATATTTTTTTACGCTGTAGTAGCTGTTTTCAAATAATCCATCTGCCTTGTGTAAGGTACCGATATGCTTCGATGCTAACTTGACAAGCATAGTCAAAAAAAATATTTTAAAAAACATTTTATTCTCATATATGGAATGTATCGCGGCATTGGTTTTATTATACAAGTACTCCAAAAGATCTACTTCGAGTTGGACGTCCAAATTAGACGAAAGCAGTATAAAAATATAATAATAAGTAAAAGCGAGCGGAATGCACGGAGGACATTAGCTGTTAAGATGTCGTTTCTGAACTATAAGTAGCAGTCGTATCCCCCACAAAGTACATCATCTGTGCTTGCTCACATGGCGAAGGGCATATATGTGTTCCTCATGTTTTTATTGCTCACAGCTTCTAGTAATGTTTATTCTTCTTCTCTTCAACATTAGTAGCTTTTTTTTTTTTTGGATACCAATGAAAATATATCAATTGTTTGTCGTGGAATTTGTTTACCAAAAATCTGACTAGTTACTCATTTGTAATATGATCAGCACACCTGGAATTTGATGGTCTATTTGACCATTTTTTCAATTTTAGACCGTATATTACAGCTATAAAATTTATTAGACCGTATAATTTGACTTGCTATATTTTTATTAAACCGTAAAAAAAATATTATAAGCAAAATATAATATAGTATTTTAATTTAAATATATATCATTTTATAATTTTTATTATAAACAGATAAATTAATTTAGAATAGAATATAACTTTTTTGAATATTTTATAATATGAATTTAGAAACTTTTGACATTTTTATAATAGTTATCCTCTTTTTATATTAATATATGTGATTTATAATATTATTATAAAAATATATATTAATTTAGAATCTTTTCAAAAGAGAATATAATTATTTTTAACTTTTAGAATATATTTAGCAAGATTTTTTTTTAATGTCAACTTAGAAATTTTTTTTAATTGTTAATTATAACAATAGATTTTTATATTTATTACTAATAATTATCATTGTTTTCTAATTTTTCAAGATATTGCAATTTATAAAAAAATTAATATAAATATTCATAAATTAAACAATTTTTTGATAGGTATTTAAATGACCAAACCGTCATAAAATTTTCATATGACAGGTAGGGGTGGCCATCAAATTCCAGGCCTGATGATCAGTGTCCATGGCTGATGACCATCTCGGGTATTGTAGAACCTTTAGCGGCACATTTCATGGGCCATGCTTTGGATTTAGGAATGGAGAGTGCAACGATAAGTGTATAAATCAAGATCATCAAGAATTTGGAGAATGTGCTTGGGATCATATGAGCTATTGGGGATTGGTTTACTTTTGTTATCATCGTTGTTGATTAAAGATGTTACTTGTGTGATGGGAGAAAACAAGGCCTATAAATACAATCAATTAGAAAGTATATCAGAGTGGAGTGGATTAGATTAAGTACTATCAAATAGAAAATATAATGGCAGTATAAATAGTAATAAATTAATATTAAGTATATTAGAGTGGAGTGGATTAGATTAAGTACTATCAAATAGAAAATATAATGGCAGTATAAATAGTAATAAACAAATAGAGAGGTTGTTTAATCTTCTCATTAAATAATTAATATTATTTAATGAAGATAATGTGATCTTTGAATTTGAATATTTATAAAGATCTTAGATAATTATGGGTCAAAATCAAAGTATTCTTCTCTATTTTATGTTGGGTTAACTTTATTTTCTTAGATCTAATCTACAAATAAGAACTTGTTTTGTATTGAGACATATCTCAAACTTATACCATTTGGTTCTTTGATTATTTGTCAATATTTTTTGTCAACAGTAAGACTTATTATATAACTAATTTACTTTGTGTCAATGTTTGATTTGATTATAAACAATGTTTTATTAAATATGAATAAGAAAATTTAATTTTGTTTTAGTGGGTGGGTTTTTTATTCAATTTAATTCAAATAAAATATGATTATTTGTTGATATTAACCTTAATCTACATGTCTTGTCTATGCAAGAGATTCGATTTTAGTTACACATTCTCAACTAGATAAGGTTTCAAATGTCAAATAAATGTTGACCTGAATATTCAAGTAGGTTCTCAATTAAATTCATTAAATTACAAAAAATTAAATATGTAAATAACACTTTACAAAAAATGGTAGAGTTAGATATTGAAAATTGTACAATGTTTAATAATGTGATTTTACTCACATTAAATAATCATGTTAACCTCATCCATTTTTTTTATTTATCATTTCTTAGTTAGTTTCTATTCCATGGTATTTTAACTTAATTGATTTACTAATGAGTAAATGCTCTAATTATATTTATTTTTCTTTGGCAATATATTTAGACCATGGATGTGTTGATTTTTATAATAAGTGTGTAGTTGTAAACAATTTATAATGAGAGAAAAAAAGTCATTGAAACTTTAATTTTATCCCACTTCATAATGGGGTTATGACCATTTACTATAAAGAGGCAAATGTCATTGGCCTAGTGTGAACCATGATACATTAAGTGTCTATAAATCAATTTTAGAACCCTAATTTTATGTGATAGTGTATGTGTGTATTCTAAAGTGTTAAAATGGATATAATAATGAAAATTAAGGTTCTATTTATTAAACTAAGCATGTGAGTGATTTTTGTGGAACGTAAATGACATGAGCCTCATATAGTTTGGTGACACCATAATTGACTGGTGAAGAACATCTTCTCCCTACAGACACTATTAATTCTCAATTTCCTTGAGATACCCTTGTGTTATTCTTCCTAAAGTATTCAATTAGGGATATCATGTTGAAAATGGAGGTAATTATGTAGCTTAATACTTTGTAAAACTATGAGATTGTAGATCTAATTAAGTGTTCTCTGTTACAAATTCTTTATATATGATTATCTATTTAGATTCATTTTACCAATTATAGAAGTAGACATAATATTGTAGAAGAATAAGACCAGAAGATAGAAGTGACATAGCATATACTATGGAGAAACCCTTTCAGGAACAATCTCCACCACCAGAATCAATAGTGCTTGTATTATTTAACCTTAGAATAAGATTACAATATATACCATAGAAAAATGGATCATTGACATTTTCATGGTTATTTTGGTCTTTTTCCTATGATGTTTGACTTATCTTGCTTTGATTTAATGTTGCAATGTAACTTATGTATTCACATTAGGTCCTAAATATTCAAATTATAATGTCTTGTGAAGGTGTTGTGAAGTGTTGTAACACATTTCTAAACTTTTCTAGACTCTTCTCTTTATAATTCATCTAAATATTCCCTTTTCATCACTTATCATGTCTTATTTAAAAGTGTTGTAAACTCTTGTAACAAGATTTCACGCTTTTCTAGGCTTGTCTTCACTATTTAAACCCTTTCTTATGCTTTGTTTGGCCCCTTTATGCACTTAAAACTCATAATTAAGTGTATTTTTTAATGTAAGCCTGACAAACAACATTAAATGCAACTTAATTCCTGACACCCACTTACAAGCCTAAGGTGGGACCCATTTGCCATGGGTGGTGAATGAGTCCCTCTTGGCTCCAAATTCAAAATAATTCAAAATTCCTTTCCGATTTTTATTCAAAAAGACCTTATGTCAACTTGTGATGAGGTATTTATTGGGTTATTAGGGAATAAGTGTGTATAAATAAGTATTTTTCCATCCATTTTAATTGCCATTCATCAAGTTCACTAATTCACTCATTCAAGCATTCAAGTATTTTGCATCATTCAATCTAGCGATCATCAAGCATCTTGGAGTAGCCATTGACATATCTTCATATTTCTTCAAAAAGGATTTGGTGAGTCTAGGAAACTTTCATGTTGCTATTCATCATTTCATTCTTCATTTCATTTCATTTCTTTATTAAGGGTTTGATTACCAAAGTGGGATTTCACCAAGGAAAATCCCTATTCCCTAATCCTTAACCATTTTTTCCCTTTTGCATGTGTGTTTGCTGACTTTATATGTAAATTTGTCAAGAAAATAGGTGTTGAAAGGTGGTCAACAGGTCATCAAAATGTTTCAAGTCAATTAAACCTTAATTCAAGCTTGGAGACAATCTACAACCCATTTTCTGTAGATTTGACAAAGTCAACCCAACAAGAAGTGCAGATCTGGATATACAGGATTGACCTTTGAATTTGCAGAATTTTGGAGGAGGACTGATTCACCATCAGTGGTGAATGAGTCCCACCTAAAGGCTAAAAAATTTTATTTTGTCAGAATCCAATTCCTGACAATCGAAAAACAGTTTTAAGGTCTTTTTACCAATAGCAGGACTAATTTGCCATCAATGGCGAATGAGTCCCACTAGTGATCAACAGTGATTTTTTCCAGTTTCCAGAACCTTCTTGGATCAAAATTAAACTTCCAATTGCACTTTGTTTAACTTCATTCATTTTTGTTTGCATTAGTTCATGTTTTTAGTTCATTTATGCATACCTCACTATGTTTTCAAACATTGCATATTTATTTAGTTTTGCATTTATAATCAATCAAATTCATCACTTAGTTGCATTTAGACCATTGCATTTAGTCTTAATTACATCATAAATTCCCTTATTTGAGTGAACCACATCATTTTTAGTGTTTTATCTCTCTCTTTTTAGGTGAAAGATCCTAAGAGTGCAAGAGAAGTCCATAGAACACACCTTCAAAATTGATGGTTCATTTTGGTGAACCTACATTTTGAACACATTATCTTTCTGATTTCAATTGCATCTTGCATCCTAGGTTTCCTTTGCAACAACATTCAATTAGGTTTTTTTTTTTTTTGCATCCTAGGGTTTCTAAAATTGCATTAGTGAAAGATTCATATAGATCTCATTTTGCACATCAAATCATTGAAAAACTAAAAAAAATCATTTGCATCTTCATTTTTCATTTGAAAATCATTAAAATCATTTATTTATTTTTTAAAAACACAAAAAATCTCATACCTAGTGAACCATAGATTTTAATAGTTAGGAATGTTATGTTTCTTTTGCTCAATTAGGGTCTTTCACCTAAAGGAAAGAGATAGATCCCATACCACAAAATCTAGGTGGTTCACTCAAATTAAGAAATGTATGATTGAATGATGACTAAATGTAATGATCTAGATGTAGAAAACTAGTAAAAGTTACTAACTATTAAATGAAAACTAAAGAAATCCACCTTGTTTGAAAACACATTGTGTAATGCAAAAACACCTAGAAATGAATGAAACTAACTATGTGCACCTAAGATCTTGATGATGACTGGAAGTGACATTTGGAATGTTTCTGATCCTAATATTTAGACCTAGTGGGACTCATTCACCATTCTGGGCAAATCAGTCCTAGTTCTGTGAAATTGTTCCAAAGCTTGTTGCAGATAAATGGGTATCCAAAAATGTAGAAAACCAAAATCAAGCCTAGAAATGGGAATTATTCGTCACCCATGGTGAATCAGTCCACTTTTGAATTTCTAAATATTCAAAGGTGGAAACAGGAGCTTTTGGTTTGCACTCTTTGCCTCTCAAGATGTCTAGTTCTGAAACCGTTGGATTTAGGCCTGAAAGTGACTTTTTGTTGATATTTTTCCTTATCCAATGAAAATATGACTTGAATAAATTTCCAACTTGATCTTCAATGATTTCCAAGCCTCTAAGATGCCTAAATATGCAAACACACAAGAAGAGAAGGAGAAATGTTGGATGTTAGGGCATGGGGGTTTCCCTAGGTCAAACCCCTTTGTAGGTAATTAAACCAAAATGATGAAAGAATGTAATGAAGAATGAAAAAATGAAGTCAATACCTTGCCATGTTGTTTGATCTTGAATCTCTGCACCAAAACATGAAGAATTTTCCCTTGAATGTCTGAAAATCACTATCTTAATGACTTGAAATGATGAAATCCTAACTTGTTTGACCTGAGATGGAAGAATGATGGATGAATAATGAAGAATGGTAATGATTTAGGTTTTATAGGCTTGATTTTATAGGAAAGTCACCTTATTTACCCATAAATTGGATCCCTAAGACTAACATGAAGAAAAATAAAACTTAAATTCCATAATTTCCCACTCAAAAGTCAAATATGGGACAAATGGGACTCATTCACCACATGTGGAGAATTAGTTCTAGTGGGACCCATTTTCTAGCTAAGATGGTAGGAAGTAAGGAAATAAGGTTTTTATGGTGCCTTTGTTGGGTATTTCATTGAATATTGCCTCAGGATGCACATTATGGGGTAATAGGGGCCTATTAGTGATGATGTGAAGGTCAATTAGGGCTTGGGACATAGAATTCAATGTGAAAGTGTGATTAAATACACTTTACAACATTAAAATGAGGTCCACACAGCCTAGAAAGGCACAAGAACCAATGTGAATGTGTAGGATGCATTACAACACTAGATTAGCATTAGGTTTATTTTACAAGCCTTCTATATTGATGTGAAAATGCAATTAAATACATTTTATAATGAATTAGGGAAAAATGGGTTAATGAAGTTTAGAAAAGCATGAAATTCTCTTACAATACTTTACAACACCTTCACAAGACATCGATAAATGCATTTTATTCAATTTGCAAGGGTCCAAGACCTATTATGGATGCATAAAATGCCTCAAAACACTAAATCAAGGCCTCATTAAGTCCAATTTATCAT
Source organism: Sequoia sempervirens (assembly GCA_007258455.2). Classification (NCBI taxonomy): domain Eukaryota; kingdom Viridiplantae; phylum Streptophyta; class Pinopsida; order Cupressales; family Cupressaceae; genus Sequoia; species Sequoia sempervirens. The sequence continues at coordinate 315,087,799 of VDFB02353493.1, read as the reverse complement.
GAATTATTCCTCAAATCAAGCAAGTTTCCTTTTTTCTATGGTACATTTAACCTACACTTTAGTGAGAGGATGAACTTGCTTTAAAATCACACTAAAGTAGACATTCAAGAGATGTTTGATCATACCAATGCGGATGACAAAGGATGAAAAATATCAAAGGAGGTTGCACAAGCCCCTAGGATCCAAGATCCTATGTCATGCCAACATAAGCGCAAAATAACATACACAAGGTGACTGATTTGTAGCAAGACAAGATACATGATCATACAATGGCAAGAACTAGAAGAGAAAAAATAAAAGGGTGGATCAAGCTTCGACCATTTGTCCAGCTAGTTGTGGATTAAATCTAGGCTTGTTTGTTTGGAAAAATAAATTTATATTCACTCTGGAGCAATGAAACTCATGGTTGTCTGTTGGGCGAGAAGGTCCAAGTATACTCACTCTTGGGCCATGAAATTTCTAATTTTCTAAGGGTTGAGAAAGCCTAAAAGGTGAGACACATATGATTGATATGTGCTTGCAAACACATAGGTAGCTATGGGGAAAATTCATGCCTCAAAATGGGCTTTCCTGCTCAACCATACCAAAGTTATACCTCCTGATAACTTTAATAAGGCGCTACAATGAAAAATTATTTTTGAGCTCTATGAGGTAAGCAAAACTTAGTATGCTTGACACTCATAGACATTGTTAATGCAAGATAGTGCAAGGATTGTTCAAAGGGATTTTTCTTAGTGCGTGCAAGATCTCATCTTAGGGAACATTGTGCTTAACATTTCCAAGAGAGGATGTGCCAAAAGAAGTATCACACTCTTGGAAGGAATTAAGCCCAATGACTCCACCAAGAGAAGGACACATTACAAGAAGAAAGAAACTGCACAATGAAATGTGAGTGGTGATATATGCCCCCACTTTAAAGTGGTTGCGAACACCATTACTGTGAGCAATTGCTTTAAAGTAGAAGAAGAGGACATGAGAGCCTACTCCAAAATCCCTATACCAAGTCATATGTTTTCGATAAGCTGTCATGAAAAGGTAGTATGTCACATGCGATCCAACTTAAGGCATGTCGTCCACATCCCAATATTTCTCTTATATGTTCATTAAAGGTTAACGACTAGCCAAAAGAGACAAAAACAACTGACGTATGAGGACAAGGCTACATAACCCCTTTCCCCCACTTAGTGTAGGACAAGGGTGAGCTGAAATGATTGATGAAATGAATGGTAGAGTGAAAATTAGTATCAATTAGAGGAATTAGGTGCCCCCACATAGGGAAGCATACCAAACTCCTTAAGATGTTGGATTTTACTACTCAAAGCCTTACATTCATTAGTGAAGTGACCATGAAATCAATGATAGGAGTAGAATGAAGTCTTGTCATAGCATTTCTTACGAGTTCGGGGAGGGATGATGATCAAGTGATATTGAAGGAGTCTCAAAAAGATGCCCTCTTGATAAATGGTAGAAGGTTCTCCTATAGTTTGCAACAAAGATACATCTTGCTTAGTAATAGTTGTCATACCTACGAAAGACTCTACATATTGTGTGATTTTGTTGTCTCTTTTACAGGAAGATGTAAAATATAATGAAGCCAATTCATTAGTGTTTTGTGAGATGAAATTGACATTAAGAGGTGTATTTGTTGGTTTGATTGCTTGCAAAGGAGAATTATCAAGGCCACTAGTGTTGATGAGTTCAGGATGTACTACTGTTAAGGTTGATTTAGAGGAATTGTTTGGGATAGTGTCGATGTTGAGTGAAGGTTTGGTTATTTCTAGCAAAGTAAAATAACCAAGACCATGAGTTTTTTTTGGGTGATAGGATCTATAGGGTTTCAGATACCTTGTTTGTTACTACCACATCCTTTTCCACTATATCCAAGTTGTTTCATAAGTTCATAACCTCATCCATAAATCCTTTTCATTGCTTTGGGATTGGGTGGTTGTTCATGATTAAGTTCTTCAAATTTTGTTATGTAATGTGCTTCTTTGTCTGAAATGGTTGAGGTTGATGCGTTTGAAAGGTCGTTTGAAGTTTTTGTTGTCAGTATTGCTGTTTCTTTTCCCTTATTTGAATATTTGTGGATGATTTTTTACTTGCTCATGAAATCATGTTCGAAATCCAAGGAACCCGAATCATCTTCTAAGAGCATCGTGACTTGTTCCAGATGTTGTTGTTTGTCTTTTTGTTGAATGGGTTCCACTTGTGTGGTTGGTGTTAATGTGTTCAAGGGGTTCTCTTTGGTTTTTTCAAGTTGCAAGACACTGTAAAGCTCATGATCAACGTCGAGTGTGTACACTTTGTTTTTGTAGATGTATTTCATTTTTTGATGAAGAGTGGAAGGCACACCATTCAATGCATGAATCCATGGCCTACCTAGAACAAGGTTATATGAAAGATCATGAGGAATAACCTAGATTGGTGTGGTTAATGTGAATTCTCCAACTGTAATAGGTAAAGTGATCACACCAAGCAGTGTCTTTTCGACCATGTCAAAACCCTTAATAGATAAACATTCGAGTTGAATTTTTGACTTATCCACACGAAGCCTATCGAAAAATTTTACACTACACACATTAAGGCTGATCCATTGTCAATAATGGTTTGATTTATCCCTATCTGATTGTATCGAGCAATGATCATGAAAGCTTCATTTTATTTTTTCACTTCCAAAGTGGGGAGTTCACTTTGATGGAAAACAATGTCAACATTTACTCCTTGGATCATGGCTGCTATGTCAGTTGGTTTGCGCATTAGAAGGGACAAGAAATTATTGCAATAATGCTTGGATCATGTTGTGATAGTGAGGGGATTCTTGAATAATACCCCGTAAGGATATATTAGCATGAGTATTCTTTATTTTTTCAACAAAATTGTACTCCTGAATGTGTGAATTTAATCGAAGATCTCTAGGAAAATGGGATTTGCAAAAGGTAAGGGTGTTGGTGTGGGTTCTTGTGGTTTCAGATTATTTCTAGTGGTATATGTATGAGCAATAGTATTATGACTCAGTTGCTGCGACACATTAGTTTGAGGTGGGTAAAGAGTAAATTTGGGTTTAGGTGGAGGTGAAGAGTTATGTGACAGTGGGTAAAGGATGAGTTGAGGTTGAATAATATTAACATGCCTTAGTGAATGAGAGTATAATATGGGTTTTTCAATGTCATGTAAGGGCATAATATTGTTAATGTCAATGTTAGCCTTCTCTTGTATCATGATATCCTCCCTAGAAGGAGAGTTTTAGGAGAACCACAAACCACATGTTCCTGATAGTCGAGGGTTGGTTCTTCTAAAATAACTTCATCACAACTAAGGGAGTTATTAAGGGTGGAATTTATTTGATTATTGATAGTGGGGAAATTAGGGGAAGATTCTACTTGATCATTCATTTTTGTAAGGTCTCATTCTCTTGTTCCATTTTATCTACCCTAGGAGAGCTTGTAATATGTTCAGCCAAGGTTGAAATTTGTAAAGTAGCTTCATCACAAGTGGGAGAGGTATCAAGAGAAGGACCATTATGATTTCCAAATAGATCATCCCATAGGGTAGGGCCATGATTGTGAATAGGTATATCTTCTAACACCAATCTATCCTCTTTGCATCAAGGAGGGATATTAGGAGAATAACAAGTTGGATTATCATGATTATGGAGACTAGGTAAGGTGATGTCTAGAAATGTGTCTATGATTTCATCTTCTTGGTGTGTTGTGTAATTTCCATGATTACTTATTGTTTTGTCCTCTTCTTTAGCAATGTTATGTGCAATAGGAGAGGTAAGAGGAGAGAAACAACTCATATTGTCAAAACTCTCATCAATTGGTTCTTCTAGCACTATAATATCTGCTTCACAAGTGTGAGAGATAATAGGATAAGAAAAAATGTGATTGTTATGATTATCCAAGGTTTCTTTCACTAGACTAACCTTATCCACAAAATGGAAACTAGGAAAGGGATCTATTACGAAAAAAAAGAGAGGGGAAAGGATCTCATATTCATATGCACTTAACAAAATTCTCTTACAACATGCAATAAGATCTAAAAATAGAACATGAAAGATAATAACTATAGAAGTTTGTAATGAGAACATGATGTAATTATTATTCTACAAACTTGAAATGTAATTATGTGAAAGCATGCAATTTTTTAGATTTTAAGGATGACCATGAACTGATTATGCTATGTAACAATGTGAGAATGCAAACGTGAAATTTAAACCATGCATGAAATGGGCTAGTTTAGGCTAGATCTAATGAAATGCATGTTACAAAAACTTAGCTAATTGATAGAGGTAGGTAATGGCATGAAATAGAAGTTAAAAAACAAGGTTTTTAGTTCTAAAAAGGGAAATTTCAGGGGTGAAACGAGACTGATTCGCCCAAGGTGGTGAATTTTTTTAGATTTTTCAAAGATTTTTAAGTGATTTTGATGTGTTCTGAGTGCTATGATGAAAAATTAAGTTAAAAATGCAGAGTTTCAAAAAATTTAAATAAATTTAGATGCCAATAATGCAACCTAAATGCACTTTGTATGAATGCAAAAATTAAAACCTTGCATGTAAATGAATCCATACAAATCCTAATGAAAGATCAATGCAATCTAGATGTATGATGAAGGACTCAAAATCAAACAAGAAAGTATTTGAAAAAGCAGGTTCACAAAAATGAACCATAGATTTTAAAAGTTAGGAATGTTATGTCTCTTTTCCTCAATTAGGGCCTTTCATTTAAAGGAAAGAGATAGATCCCATACCAAAAAATCTAGGTGGTTCACTTAAATTAAGGAATGTATGATTGAATTATGACAAAATTAAATGATCTAGATGTATCAAACTAGTAAAATCTATTGAATATTAAATGAAAACTAGAGAAATTTACCTTGTTTGAAAACACATCGTGTAATGCAAAAACACCTAGAAATGAATGCAAATTGCAACAGAAATGGATGAAACTAAAAGTGTGCACCTGAGATATTGATAAAGACTAGAAATGGCATCTAAAATTCTTTTGATCCTAATTTTTAAGCCTGGTGGGACTCATTCGCCATTTTGGGCGAATCAGTCCCAATTCTATGAAATTGTTCCAGAGCCCATTTTAGACAAATGGGTATCCAAAAATGTAGAAAACCAAATTCAAGCATGTAAATGGGACTCATTCACCACCTATGGTGAATGAGTCCACTTTTGAATTTCTGAATATTCAAAGGTGGAAATAGGAGCTTTTGGTCTGCACTTTCTGCCTCTCAAGATGTTTGATTCTGAAACTGTCAGATTCAGGCCTAAAAGTAACTTTTTGTTGTTGTTTTCCTTATACAATGAAGATATGACTTGAATAATTTTGCAACTTTATCTTCAATTATTTCCAATCCTCTAAGATTCATAAATCTACAAACACACAATAAGAGAAGGAGAAATGTTGGATGTTAGGGCATGGGGGTTTTCCTAGGTCAAACCCCTTTGTAGGTAATTAAACAAAAAATGATGAAAGAATGTATTGAAGCATGAAAAAATGAAGTCAATAAATTTCCATGATGTTTGATCTTGAATCTTTGTAGCAAAACATGAACAATCTGCCCTTGAATGTCTAAAAATTGCTATCTTAATGACTTGAAATAATGAAACCCTAACTTGCTTGACTTGAGATGGAAGAATGATGGATGAATAATGAAGAATATTTATGATTTAGGGTTTATAGACTTGATTTTATAAAAAATTCACCTTATTTATCCATAAATTGGATCCCTAAGGCTGACATGAAGAAAAATAAAACTTAAATTCCATAATTTCCCACTCAAAAGTAAAAAATAGGCCAAATGGGACTCATTCGCCACCTTGGGTGAATCAATCCCACTTGGTAGGGACTCAGTCACCATAGGTGGTGAATTAGTCCCAATGGGGCCCATTTTCCAACTAAGATGCTAGGAAACTGTAAGGAAATAAGATTTTTATGGTGACTTTGTTAGGTATTTCATCAAATATTGCCTTGGGATGCACAATATTGGGTAATAGGGGGATATTAGTGATTATGTGAAGGTAAATTAGGGCTTGAGACACATAATTAAATGTGAAAGTGTGACTAAATACACTTTACAACATTAAAATGAGGTCCACGCAGCCTAGAAAGGAACAAGAACCAATGTGAATGTGTAGGACACATTACAACACTATATTAGCATTAATTTTATTTTACAAGCCTTCTAGATTGTTGTGAAAATGAAATTAAATACATTTTATAATGTTGAATTAGGGAAAAATGGGTGAATTAAGTCTAGAAAAGCATGAAAGTATTTTACAACACTTTATAACACCTTCACAAGAAATCGATAAATGCATTTTATTCAATTTGCAAAGGTCCAATACATAGTGTGGATGCATAAAACACCTCACAATAGTAAATCAAGGCCTCATTAAGTCCAATTTATCACGAATTATTCCTCAAATCAAGAAATTTTCCTTTTTCCTATGGTATACCTAGACTCATTTGCCAACTTAGGCGAATCAGTATAGCTACATTTTCTACATTAATTTTTTTGGCATTTTCGTAGTATTTCCTGCATTTATGTTTCCTATTACTACCTTCTTGTTTTAGTTTACAAAATTTTTGTCATTAGCATTTTATTATTCCTAGTTGGAATTTTCATTCACCCCATCTTTTGTGGTACTTGTATGAGTGTTTGGTACCCTATTGATAATACTTTAGTGAGATTAAGTTCTAGACTCATGGCTTCCCGTGATAGCACGTTCATTGTAGACCTTGGGATCTCAAGAGCTCCTACTCCTAGTATGGAAAATGGTGCATTAGGCATGGATACTACCACTAGCATTCCTTTACCTTCACATACAATGCATGTTGAAACAAAAACTAATCAAATTTTGCAAGATAAAGTCATTAGTATTCATGAGGATTTTGCACATTTACAACAAGATTTATCCCTTGAAAACATTTCCACCACTGCCATACCTACCATAGAAAACCTTCATCGCTTGATTGAAATTGATGATGGCTTACAAATTATGAAAAGAATTGTTGAGATATACAATAAACATGTTCCTTCCACTTCCCAACCAGTAAACATTGTGATGATCCAAGGAGGATCTCACATTCCTCCTCCTTCAACCATTGCATCCATTCCCACCTATACCACTCCTCAAGTTACAACAACTATGCAACAAGTTAGTCATGTGACTCCTTTCACTAGTCCAACTAGCATTCCTAGTTCTTTTGTGGCATCGAAGTTTCCTTCTTCCATCTTCACCCCTCTTAGTGTCCCCTTCACTTCCCCTAACATTACATACACTCCACCATTTTCCCTTCCCCCTCATACCACTTATACTGACCCCCTAATTACAAAAGTCTTTAACACCATTTCATCCATGCAATAATAAATATCGACCATTAACCATAGTCAAAATTCTCCACCCACATACCATGTTCGTAGTAGCCCATTATCTCTTGAGATCTTAAGAACCCCAATGCAACAAGGAATTGAGATGCCTAGGTTTGAGAAGTACAAAGGTAAAGGAGACCCTACTAATCATGTTAATTACTATACCACATTGTGCAATGATTCTGTCCTTGATGATAAACTATTAGAAAAAAGATTCGTAGGACCTTAAAAGACACTGCATTGGAGTGGTTTTCAAACTTACCCAATCATTCAATCTGATCATTTAATGAACTTGTGGATGCCTTTATAAGTCATTTCCAAGTCCATATGACTCCCAACAAGACAATGGTTGATTTAATGAGATGTAAACAAAATGTAGATGAAAAATTAATTGATTTCATTTCACGTTATAAGTCATTGTATGCTTAAGTAGATGTCAAGATTCCTGATTCACATCTTCAAAAGATGTTTATCAAAAACTTGCACACTCACCTTCAGGATAAGTTGACTATGATGAAATTTCCTTCACTCATGCATTTATTTACAACCCTTTGTGACTATCACAATGTGAATACTAGTCGTGATTGAAACTCCACTTCTAACCAAGCTGAGAAGTTTGAACAAAGCAACCAAAACAACACACACAACTTTTGAAAACCAATCATAGGCTTCTTACAGTTCAATCCACCTCCACCACAACCAACTCAACCGATTCCTAATCAAGTGGCTGATATTAAAGCAATGGTGCCCTTTACCTATGGGGACCCAAAGAGACAATTTACCCCCTTACCTAATACTCTCCATAACACAATCAATGAACTACTACAACAAAATATGATCACTTTTCCTACTGTTAAACCACTTGATACTACCAAGCCTTTACCCCCTACGTTTAAACCAAATGCTTATTGTAATTTTCATCACCAAAATGGACATGACACCAAAAAATGTAAGCATCTCAAACACTTAGTTCAAGACCTCATTGATTCTGGTCATTTTTCCATTGTGGGTGTCAATGATCAAGGTAATAAGTTTGCTGCACCTCCCAATCAGAAATTACATTTTTTTACCAACCCCATGCCTAAACACACTGTTTCATTCATCAAAGCTAGTGAACCTTCAAAGACTCATGTTATGGACATTGATATAAATAATGAACAATCTGCTATTACTCCACATGTTACCCAAGTTAATCCTATGGATGAACTTGTGGATACGATAGACGTTATCCCTCGTAAGGGCCCAACCAACAAATCTCTTGATATTAATTTTTCTTCTCATGATATACTTAAAAGGCTTCTTAGTGTCTTGTTTACATATTTGGCCACATCTATGATAATCCCACCAATGGGATATTAATAGACCCTGCATGTGGCAAGAATGTGATCACGGAAGAGTTTTTAGTATTACATGATATCTATCAAGATGATTATGATAAGCCAACCACATCGATTAAAACACATACTAGTTTTGTGTGCCCTACAATCAAATCAATCATACCCCCATTATAGATAGGACCCAAAACTTTGGATGTAACATTTTCTATTATTCCATAATCAGACAAGTTTCGTCTGTGGCTAGGTCATCCTTGGCTTCACTCGATGAAATTTTTCCCTTCATTTGTTCACAAATGTTTGAAGTTTCTACATGAAAATGAGATATTTACCATACACCATAGTGGCTTTAATCCATTTTCCTCTAAAGATAATTTTTCCTTAGAAGATTTTTGGTCTGGACCTATGGAACCTAGCACCCCTCAAAAAGACTTATTTTTCATTGCCTATCAAAAGTTCAAAGCCAAACGAATAGCTGAATTGTCTCTTCACCATATGTTCCCAAGCACTTCCGCTACTCCCATCCTAGATTAGACAATGCTTCAACCTGAGTCTAAACCTTAACAAACAATACAACCTCATGATCAACCAACAATAAGCACTTCACCTTCATTATCTAAACATCCAAGAGATAATGAAACCAACCCAGTCATGCCTCCTCGCATTAAACAAGTTTATAAAGACAAAGAGAAATTGATTGACCCATCTTCTTCAGTTCCTTTTGTTCTTACCCCTCAAGAATAAAAGGAGACTATGGTGGATCAACCCACTCTTACACCTCAACAACATCAGAATTCAATTAAAATAAACTGCGGTGCTAGGGAGCGTAAGCGTCATCGTCGTCTACTTGCTCGTCAAATGAAAACTGAAGAAAAAATAAAAAATCAACCTCCACCTTTAACAAAAGAAATAACTGATCACCCTCCTCCTCTTGACCCTCCACAAGATAATGTGTTTCAACCATCACAACAAAATGATTAGCTATGACAACCACAACTCCTGATCCATCCTTCCTTGGAAATTACTCTCTGTCCTCTCTTCATGATTAATCTAGATTATGATTATGATGAGGAGATCACTAAAATAGATGAAGAAGTGCATATAATGATTTAAACTCTTTATTTTAATCTACCATGAGCTTAAATGATAAATCTTCTACACCAAGTGAAGAACCTGGCACATCTCCTAGTTTGACACTTGCAATTATTCCTTTGGATAGTCAATCTCCCTTGTAATATACTAAACATGATTGGGAGGTGGATGACTTGTTAGATGATTGAATTGCATTCACCTTGCTAGCCTTTTTGAATTTTCCTTTTTCTTTTACTTTTCTTTGGTGTGCTTGTACGTGTGTATTATGTTCCCCCCTACAATGTTCGTTTGATGTTCTCTTTATCTTTGTACACTTCCTCTATTTGTACCTCTATTCTTATATATGTCGTACTTTACCATTTCCTTTTCGCTTATGTTTTTTTTTCCTTTTTGGGATGACACAAAGCATTGAGACACCTATGTCTCTTCCATGTTGACCCAATCGGTCCATTTTCCTTTTTACTTTATCTTTTTCTTTTGTTTTTCCTTTTGGGGATGATGCAAGGCATTGAGACCGAAATGTCTCCTTCATGTTGACCCAAAAGCTTTTCCTTTTCTTTTGCCTTTTCTTTCTTTTTGCTTGTTTTTTCCTTTTGGGGATGATGCAAAGCATTGAGACCACAATGTCTCTTCCATGTTGACCCAAAATGGATTTTCTTTTTCTTTTATTTTTTCTCTCTTTGTGTCATTCTTCTAGTTCTATGTATTTGGGGAATGATGACAGTTTGAGCTCTTTAATCAAAAAATTGCAGCAACGAACATACTGACCCCAAATCCATAGATCTCTTATGTGTTTGGTGTGTTCCTTTCTAGGGGGCAACTCCCCTTTCTTTTTTTTTCTTTTTCCTTTACATGAAGTAGCCTTACTTGGAAACATATGACTTGGCATAGGGGCTTTCCAAGTTGGCTCTCATGTCTTGTTTTCTTTTTTCATTTTTCCTTTGCTACTTTAAAGTAATTGCTCACAGAACAGTGTTTAGAAATTCCTTTAATGTGGGGGGCATACATTAGCATTATTCATTTTCATTCTTGGTTCTTAGTGCAGCCTTGTCACTTCATATGACGTGTTTGTCACTTTGTGGATGACATTGAGTGTGATGTAATTCATAAGTGTGATCTATATTAGCATATTACATTCCTCTTAGTGGCATGATGCAACACACTGCATCCTATAAGTTGTGGATATTCTATTCTTTAATTGGTTCTCTCTTGGATACATTAGACACAATGTTCCCTAAGTGATAGACTTCACATGAACTTAATAAGACTCCTTTGAACATATTTTACATGTTGCATTTTGCACTTTTAGATTTTACCACCTTGCATAACGCAGCTTGAATTCCTGTGGTACCCATCCTATTTGTTCATGAGTTCTAAGCATACGAAGCTTTGCTTGTCTCATGAAGCATGAATTGACATTTTTCCTTTGTTGCGCCTTGTTAAAGTTATCAAGAGATATAACTTTGATATATGGTTGAGTGGGAAGCCCATTCTCAGGCATGACTTTCCCCATAGTCACCTATGTGTTTGTGAGTACATACAAACTAGTGTGTATGTGCAGGATCATGATGGGTCAAAAAGTGATGATATGTAAGTGATATGATGGCCCATCTGGTTGATGACTTTTTTTTACCCAAAATTGATAAAATGAAAAGGGGTTTTAAAGGAGATTCCTAGCCTTCCACCAATATAAATTATGTTTTACTTTGAATTTAATAAATAATTATTATTTATTTTCTATTTGAATTACGACTAAAGTCTTGATTGATAGGCCGATTGAAAAACATCTATATCTTTCAAACAGTATCACTTTTTTTGAATTCGAAATATGTGTCACATTCTATGTTTTGCATACTATAGGATTAAATGAAAACAAATAAAATTTCATTATTTGACAAAGTTAAGGTGGTCAGACATACAAGTTTTAATATTTTGAAAAAGTTTTAATAAAAAATTCATAATTAATTATTTACTTGGAAAAAATTACAAAAAAATATGCATCACATTGGGACACGAGTCTTCTACTTATATATAAAGTCTTATAAAAAAATATTATCATTTTATTGTGGTTAGGGTGGTCAGACAGACACGTACTTCTTATTTTTTCCCTGAAATTTAAGTACTACTGCACTGAAATTTCAAATTTTCACCAAATAGATTTTTAAAAAAAATAAAATAAACCTAATAGTTTAGAAACTACATTCAATTTTCTAAAAATTCTATTTTTACACTTTTTTGAAATAATATAGATAACTTATTCAAATTTTTATGTCAAGTTTCCTAACTCTAATTTTTCTGAATTTTTTGCCACTTAAGGGCCTTTTTTTTCCATGATGATCCTGCACATACCCTAGTGTATGTTTCTCACCTTTTGGGCCTTCTCACCTGGCGGACCACCATGAGTTTTGTCACCATAGAGTGAGTATGCATTCTCTTTTTCTCATAAATAGCCTTGATATGATCCACAACTAGTTGGACAAACGATCAAAGCTTGATCCAATTCTCCCTTTTCTTCTTCTTAGATCCTTGTTTTTGTTCCATCTCAAAATTTTAAGTGTAAATATCCTCAATTTCAAGTCCAAGGTCAGTATTTCCTAATTTTAGAAAAAAATGGTCACTTAAGCCCCCTTTTTGGGAACCGTCTTTTTGCACTTACCCTATCAAAAAATTTCTCAATAGGAAAAATCCCTTGATCTACATTAGGTCCTTCAAATTTATGTGCTTCTCCCAAGATATTTTCACTATTTGCCTCATTATTAAAAGTAGGAGATGCTTCATCAAGGGATTCAACCGACTTACCTAATTTTGTAGTTTTCTTAACCCATGTTGGTTGCTTGTCCTTTGCAACCTCGGGCTCCAACTTCTGCTCAGGATACTTCTTCGTGTAGCTTCTGGTCTTCTTTATAGTGTCAAAAAATATGTCAAAATCATTCTTCTCACATTCTCTTTGAGACTTTATCTTTGCACTGGTATATGAGACCTTAGAGTTGCCACCCAAAATGCTAGGAAATAGGAAGTGATTGCACTTCGACTTGCTACTTATAATTTTAGAAAAGACTCTAAACATAACCTAACACAAAGTGATAGAATTAACCATGACTAGATGCATAAGACTAGACGTGGCTTATGTGCTACAATTTTGAACCAGTTATTCTTCAATAGCGAAGAATAATATAATACTCGGCTCTGACTAAACTATATCTGAACTAGAGACTTTAGACTTAGAAAATCCCTAGCAAAGTCACCAATCTATTGGTTGAGTGACTTGGATCAGAAGTGAAAATACTCAAATATGAATCTCTAGTTACACTTTGACTTGAAACTTCAATGACTCTTTAAGGTGGGATGATCCTCTATCACACTTTTCTCAAGTTCTTCCCCAGCTGAGTTGCCAATCTATTGGTTATTTTTAAGAACCAAGTTGATCTTCAAAATTACCTATGGACTTTTCCATTTCAAATATTTAGTAATCTAAAGGGATTGGCCAATGAATGAGTACAAGCTGCAAAACTTTCACTCCTGCACTTTGGGCTCTCTAAAACCTGGGAGGGTGATCCCACAATGTATACTCAAGAATTTATACAACCAATATGTAAATACATTGTAAACAACAAATAATTCTCATATAGCCAGTCAATAACGTAGTGTATCGAAAGGTTGGTGGTTCTTGTAGCAATACCCTAACCTTGGAACATGAGAATAATGAAACTCATCAAAAAATAACTATAGTGGTATTCATTGAAAATGGTGCAAATAAAGAGTGATCCACTAATGAATTGACCCAAAAAACTAAATTATGAATATTTTTCTTGAGCTAGTGCCTTATCCTAAACACAGAGTTATTCATAACCTCTACAACTTGAGAACAATTCTTACACATAGCAATATACAAGCTTGAGAAAACATTGCATTACAACATTTTCACGTAACATTCACGACCACCACTTCTTAAAGATATCCTCGCACATAATTCCTATGAGTTAACAATTTCACTCGTTATTCATAACCTCTACAACTTGATAACAATTCTTACACATAGCAACATATAGGCTTTAAAAAACACTGTATTACAACATTTTCACGTAACATTTGCAACCACCACTTCTTAAAGATATCCTAGCACATAATTATTATGAGTTAAACATTTCACTCAATAATTTGCATTAATCACTTGAGTTAACAAGCAAGAATGAAACTAAACATCCATTGGAAATAAAATGGAGATGAACAAAATATTCCTTGATTATATCATTTATAACTCATAGAACAAGTAAAGAGGAGAGAAAATGGCCATGAAATTGGCATCACTTTGATTGTATTTTCTATCTTTGTTATCAAAATTACATATGTAACGACAAACTCAAAACCTAAAAAAAAACTCAAAATATGCTCGATATTCTTTTTACAATTCACTATGTCAATTGCAATACAATGAATCCCTACTTTTTGGCATTGAATTCCTTCTTATAGAAACTGTGAACTTAAATCCAAAACTTGCAATAACACAAGAAACCAATCAACAAATTAGATCAAATTGCAAGGTTAGAATGTAGATTTCTCAAGAAATTCATTTAGATTGCAAAAGAGGAAAATAAATGAGATGAAGAACATAATAAACTTAAAGCATATCAAATCCTATTCTAATGCAATGTAAACTCCTAATCTCTTGAGGGAATTGGTGCCAATTTGATGTGAAAATTGACCCTTTCCCAACTCCAAATGATGCAAGATTGATGTGTTGATGAAGATTGATGAATGCTTCCAAGATAAAATCTGCATAACCTAGCTATAGAACTCAATGATATGGATGAAATTTGCTAATGATTTGAGCGTAGTAAGTTTACTCAAATTGTGGATGATGAGATGAGGAGATTAGCCTCTTATTTATAGATTCACAAGTTGAAAGCATTCCAAAAATAGAGCAATGTGGGACTAAGAATTAGCCAATGGAAAAGTGCCACTTGTCAACTTGTGAGTGGATGGAGGATGTGCAAGTTTTGATGATTGTGCCAATAAATGCATATTTTTGAATTTTGGATTTGTTGAAATGACATGCAAGAGGGAAGAAATAATGTATTGAATGCCACTTGGCTCAAGGCAAAGGACATGTACAAGAGAGAGTAAATGCCTTGTTGGATGTACATGTCAACTTAGATTTTGAATTCAAACTTGAAGAATATTCCTTAAAAGATGCCTTGTTGAGAAAAATAGAGATTTTATAAAACAATTAAATCTATTTTCATGTGCAAGTGGGAAAATCTAGAGGATGGGACATGATATGAGATTAAATTAATGCAGGTTAATTAATTTAATGAAGGGATTAAGTGATGTGACCTATTTGACTTAAATTTGTGGATTTATTTAAATCAAATATGAGAGGAATGTGATTAAGTGATTAATTAAATAAAGATTCATGATTTATTTAATTAACATAGATGATGTTAGATTAAACTAAATAAGGTTTTAATTTATTTAATTTAATAGATAGAATTTAGAGATTTAATAAAATAAAATTAATTATTTAATTAAATAGGATAATTAGATCAAAATGATTAATTTAATTATCGAGAAGAAGTGACTTAATTAGATAACTGATTTATTTAATTAAGAGAGGAATATTGATGAATTTAATCAAATAAGGGCATTTGATTAAATGGTTAGACTGAAGGATGATTCAGGATGAAACGACGTTAGTGGATAGGATCAGATGCACAATGCCAATCAATACATTTTACGTGTCTATAGAAACGAAGGAGCAAAACAAGCAATTGGCCAGAAAGTACAAATTGCATTACCTTATTGGACCGCTAAAACATATATTCCATTTTCAGTTATCTCTATGTTCCTAGGTGGTGGGAAACATGTATGAGGAAAAAGTAATCCTCATTTGTCGTTGGAGATTCGGTCCCACCTTTCAAAAGGCATATTCAAATAGTTTCCTCAAAAATTGTGCCCACACACACAAAGTGAAAATGAAAGAAAGCCTGAAAGAAACGAAAAGGAAATGAAAAAGAATATGTCCACATCTACAAACCTATTTATTAATTCAATTTAGAGAAAATGGACTATATTTTCTATACTTTAGCAAAAGCCTAATTTGTACTAAATCTAGGCTATGCAGTGCATTTTCACCTATTTGTTACTCATTATGATCGCAGACTTCAAAATCTAATTTTTTAAATCATCACCCCACCATTTCAAATCAATCCACCAGCCCATCCAAGTATTTGTCTCTCCATGCCAGGAATTCCTCTTCATTAGGCCAGTTGAAATTCATGACATCATCATCATTTTCTCTATAAGGTGAATACTTGGTAACAATTTGATTGGCCTCCTTAAAAAATTCTAACAAGAAAATATCTACATGAGCCAACATGTCCATATTTATTTTTAGTGTACCCATATCATGCCCCAGGAAAATCAAAGAAGCTTGTTTTGAAATAACATCATTAGTTTCCTTTTTCCATTCATGTAAAGTCTTGATGCTACCATCATCCCTTAAAATGGGTGGGAGAAGACCATAATGTGACTCATGAAAATTCTTAACCATTTCCCTTAACTTGGCCTCTAAAGGCTCATAACTTCCTCTATATACCTTAATTTCACCTACAGGAGTAATAGTGGGCTTAAAATTTTCAAGGGGGTTAGCATCCTGCTTAGCTCCAATAGACATCATTCTCATCTCTTGGAATTTGTGGATCCATGTCTCCATGAGTGGAATAACCCTTTCCCTATCATTATCAAAATTATTTATAGCAACCATCATGGAGGAATAGCTAACATGAATGCTATTGAATCTATTACTTACGAGTTCCTCTATTTAGATGCTTTAAGACTGTAGTGATAATCTTCATATTGCCATTAGAAACCTTCATATCATGATTTACACATTTTTATTTATACTCATTTAGTTGCTTGAGCAACTCCTCGCTGTTGACATCATCGTCAACCTATGGTACCTCTAATATACTAGGCTCTATTATTGAAATGGGCACACTTCCCATATTGTATGACTCAATGGCCCATGAGGAACATGCTTCAACGGTAAATTTTCTTGTGAGGTGGTAGGGGAGTCAACACCAATCTACTCTTGATTTCTTTGTTGCAAATTTTGTAACTTCCCTTCTAACAATGCTATTTTTGTTTGAAACTACATCTTTTGTTGTTCAACTTTCCATAGTCAACTAGCAAATTATTATATTGCGATGTAGAAAATTGGACCCTCTTGAGAAAAGACACAATTTCACACCTAACTTGACCCACTTTTGAGTCCCCTTGCATCATTTATCCTTCAAAACAACATTTATAGGCCCCTAAGACCCATTATTTTTTATCTAGAGGCCCATTTCATTTGAGAAATCACTTAAATCCTGACAAACAACATTCAATTCATCCACATCCCGAAAACCCACCTTAAAAAACCACTAGTTAGACCCATTCACCACTTTGGGTGATGGTGATCCCACAATAGTGGTTTACAATTTTTGGCCAAACTGGACACTAAAATTATTATTTTTAACTAAATCTTCACATTCAGGCACCTATAGTGGCTAAACTATGAAGAATTTGAGTATGATTCAAACCAGAGTCTCATCACATTTTTTCTGTAGATTTTTATTAAAAAAAAATCAAAATTTTTGGAATCAGATTGCACTTCTTTTTCCATCTCCCACGAAAACTAGTTCTTTTCAAAAAACAACTTTTTAAAAAAGTGACGCACAACGTATAACACATAACTTTTTTTCCATGAAGGATAAAATTCTAATTCTTTTGAATTTAGATTTTTAACTTTGATATCTAGTGCTTCCACTTGCTTAGACAATTTTTATTGAATATTTTATCTTTAATAAAGTTTCAAAGTCAAACCAATTACAATTTAGACATAGCGCGACTATATAATGCATAAATTTTTTTGTATATATTGAAATTCAATTTTATTTTATTTTGTTGGATCAAGTACTTCAATATCTGGTGCACTCATATTTAAAAATAAATAAAATTGATAATCTGCTATTTTTCCACATGAGCAGAACAAACACCTTCATTTTCGATGAAAAAACTATGTTTAATAAAACTAAAAAAACAAATACATAATAAAACCAAAAAATATTAAAATTATATTTGTTGGATAGCTCGTTCCGAGGACCACCTGATTCCAGTTGGGTTTGTGAAGATTCCTCCATTTTCATCCTCAAATTGAGCTCCGAAGTGCCAAAATCTAGATTTTTTTGTGTCACAGGGGGGGATGAGGAATAAGGGGGGCTCATTTGAACCAGGGTTCATTCGAACCCCCCTTCTATAAGGGTTTTTGTTGGATTTTTTGGTGGGAAATAATTAAAAGGGTTCACCTAAACCCAGTTTCTAGTGAACCCCTAATGGGTTTAGTCGAACCAATAGGTTCGTACGAACCCCTAAAATCAAGTTTTTTTCCATGCATTCATTTTTTGTGAGTTTTCCTTCCTCACTTCAATTGTAAAACACTATTGTGTCTTTACCCATGAATGAGTCCCCTCTGGTGGGACCCATTCGCCAAGGGTGGCAAATGAGTCCCTTTTGAGGGAAATTTCAATTTTGAGTAGGAATTCAATTAATTCAACTTAATTTCTTGGTGATGTCAACCTCTTAGGTCTAAATAATGGAAAAATTAGGTGTTGTTGCTTATAAATACTCATTTTAAGTCACTTTACAAATCTTTTACTCATTTTACAAAAGAAAATTCTAAATTCAAGTCTTCTACAACAAGTTTCATTAGAAAATTTTATGTTTTAGGGTAGCAAACTAGGGTTTTTTTGTAGGTCTTGAACCAGAGTTTTTTATCAAGATTCAACATTGTAAAGGGTTGACGATGGATTCCTATGGTGAATCATGGAGAAATATAGGTTGATGGGATGCAACTAGCCATCAAATCACACCTAAAGACTTGTTCTCAAAGTGATTCCATCTTCCATTCCTCCTCTATCTTCATATTAAGGTTTATGCTTCATTCAAATTTCATTTGCATGTCATTTTATCTCCTTTTTTTATGTGTTGTGAGATTTCTATGGTTGAGATCTTTCATCACTCAAATCATACTTTCATTTCTTATTCTATCACAATAGAATAGGCTTTTTGACATACTTTAGACTTTCCTAGTCTTTAACACATTTGAGGCTAGGGTTATATGTAGATTTTTATTCATTCAAGATTTAATTACCCAACTAGGGGTTTGATTAAGGAAAAACCCCCATTAGAAAAACAATTTTGAGTTGTTTTGCTTGAATTTTTTGAGATCCCAATTCAAGTCTGCATCAGAAAGTGTTGTACAGGTGTCAAGGTACAGAACAAAACCTTGAAATTACAAAAAATTGAAAGTGGACTGATTCACCATGCACGGAAAATGAGTCCCTCTTGATGTGCCATTTTGAGTTAGATGCAAATCTAGATACCCAGTTAGCAGAAAACGGTTTATGTACAGAAAAACCCTAACCTGGGACTAATTCACCCAGGGTGGCGAATGAATCCCAATCAACTCAAAATCATATTTTTCAGATTTCCAGATTGCTTTCCAGTCATTTTCAGCTTCTCAGGTGCACACATTTTGAGATTTAACTTTTTGTTTAGTTTAATTTACATTTTCATTCATCATTTTAAGCTTTTTGCAAACATCACTATGTTTTCAAACATTGCATACTTCTTAGGTTTTGCATTCACAATCAATTAATTACTTAGCTTAGTTGCATTTAGATCATCTCAGTTAGCCTTAATAACATCATATACACCTTAATTTGAGTGAACCACATTAATTTTTCATGAGGTTTATCTTTCTCCTTTTAGGTGAAACATTCTAAGAGTGCAAGAGTAGCCTATAAGCCTCACACCCAAAATCTATGGTTCATTTTGGTGAACCTACATATTGAACATCATATCATTCTAATTTACATTCACATTTTCATCTTAGGACTTAATTGCATTATCTTTTGCATTTTTTTGCATCCTAGGGATTCTTAAAGTTGGATTAGTGAAAGTATCATTTAAATTCCATTATTGCATCTCATTTCATATCATTATTCCAAAATTTTACATTTTAAGTCTTTATCTGCAATGTATAGAACTAAACACATTTAGAAAAATAAAAAAAGTAAAAATGAAAACCTAAAAATTTCTCTCCTGGGACTTAGTCGCCACCTTGGGCGAATTAGTCCTACTATAATTTTTGAATCAAAATTTTTAGAATTTAGTTTATTGCTTTGCACATTTATGTTTCCTACTATTTTTTTTCTATCATAGTTCAATTGTTTTTTGTTTCATTTGCATAAGCATCTTTTTCTTTCATGGCATTTATGGATAGTCTTAGATTTTTTCAAATTTATTTTTTAGTACTAGTTCCTACTTCTTTTAGATCATATTCATCAATACATAACACCACAAAAACAAAAATATCAAACCAACCGTTCAGGAAAATGATTCAATTTAGAAACAACATCTCATCCAAGCCTCTTTGTAGTGATCATATAGAAAAGTTAGATGAAGTTCTTCATGACTTCCTCTCACTCACTTCATCCTCAAATGCTTGCAACGAGAAACCTAAACCAATTAATGATAACTTATCCCTCAAACCTTTTGGTTGTGATGACTTTGACTTGTTAGATGAAGCCCTTCAGGTCTTCATCTCGCCTAAGTCATCCACTAAGGTTTGTTGTGAACAACCCACAATAATGAACATTAACACCTCTAATGCTTATCTTCAATAGCTTAAAAAATTTGATGATAACTTACCCCTCAAACCTTTTAGTCGTGATGACTTGGACTTGTTAGATGAATCCCTTTAGGACTTCATGTCACTCAAATCATCCACTAAGATTTATTGTGAGAAATCTAAAACTAAGGACGTTAATGTGATTCAACCTCAACTCATTCTTTACCCACCCTCGCATAAAATTCACCCTTCCAATAAAATTGAGTACACTCTTTACCCCCTAAAACCAATGTGTTGCAACAATCAAGTATTGTTAATATTGCTCATACATATAATACTTGAAACAATCTTTAACCGCTGCAACCAACCCCACCCTCTATACCTTTACCCAATCCACCTAGTGCTCCTTGTTTCCTACCACACACAAAGGAGTATGATTTTTTTGAAAAATTAAAGAATCCTCCTACAAATATTTCCCTTTAGGATTTACTTCAGAACTCACTAAATTACAACACTATTCTTCAAACAGGCTTACAACACATTGCAGTTCCTCCTAGCATAATTCTAAATGATGTGGAAGCTCTAATACATGGAATGAATAAAATAAATCTAGACATTACTTTCCATCAACATAAGCTCCCTCCTTTAGAGTTGCGGAAAAAAAATGAAGCCTTTATGATAATTGCTCAATTCAATCATATATTTATCAAAAGAACCTTTATCGATAATGATTTTTCCCTTAATGTGTGTAGTGTGAATCTCCTTGATAGATTGTGTGTTGAAAAGTCCCAAATAATACCTGATTTTGTGTCCATTTGATGATTTGACAATACAACAAAGAAACCACTCGATATAATCACTTTACCTATTATGGTTGGGGTGGCTACTTTGCAAACTCCTATACATATCATGCCTTATGATCTTTCATATAATCTTCTTTTAGGTAAACCATGCATTCATGAGATGAAAGCAGTGCCTTCGACCCTTCATCATATCATGAAATATGACTATAACAATCACATTTATCAAGTTGAAATAGACCCCAAGCCTGAAATTTGTTTACACCTTGAAAAAGGAGCTACAAGTCCTTTGAAAACATTAATTCCAACATCTAATATAGACCATTTTGAAATTAAACACAATGGTGAGGAAATGACATCTAAATTATTTTGTGATGATTGGGGATCCTTAGAATTCACACCTTCATTTATGGGTGAATACATAATCACACAAAAGAAAGATGAGAAATGAGAACAACCAACCATCACGTGAACTCAAAATTCCAAAAAATCTTCCCAAACATCTATCTCTTCTACTTTGGAAGAAAATGCAACATACACAACAAATTTTGATGAGATAGATTATCAATCCCTACCTACTCTGACAAAAATATAAAGAATTTGTGGAAAAGGCTATGAACTTGTGAAACAATTAGGATATAATAGAAAAGGGTGTGGAAAACATGAACAAGGTATTCGAGTTCCTATCGAACCTAACATGCAAGAGATAAAAAATGGATTGGGTTATTCTTTTTCTATCATAAGAAAAGCTACTCAACAACCATCTTTGAACATCAACACTATTACATGTCAACCAAAACACAACCTCACAATCAATCATCCTAAATTTCTTGATAATAACTTACCACCGTCATGGAACTATGTTGATAGTGATGAAACTCTAAAACAAATGTTAGGAGTTTATGATAACACATCCTCTACTACTACCATGAAATTGGTTACAATTGTTATCAAGAAAAATGATAGTGATATCATTAAAGAATCCCATGAGTCTGATGTTCCTAAACCTAATGTGCTCCCTTTAGGAGATACAATTGATGTGCCAATGGACATTGATGATAAATAAAAAGTTATTAAAATTTGGAAGTGCCTTGATGACGAGGAACAAGAAGACACTACAACTTTACTTCATGATTTTCGTGATCTTTTTGCTTGGAAATATTTTGATATGCCAGGAATTGACCCAAAAATTGTGACACACAACATCATTCTTGCTGAAAATGCTAAACCCGTTTGTCAAAAGATAAGAAAAATTTACCCTAACATATCCTTGCATGTTAAAGTAGAGCTTAAAAAACACCTTAATGGAGGCTTCATTCGACCTATTGATTATTCTCCTTGGATATCAAACATTGTCGCAGTTTCTAAACCTGATAATCATATTAGAATATGTACAGATTTTTTGTGACTTGAATAAAGCTTCTTTAAAAGATGACTTTTCACTTCATAGTATTGTCATGATCGTGGATTCAACTAATGGACATGTGTAATGTCCCCTTATTAGTGACATTAAAATGCACAATTTTTTATTTTATTTTTAAGATAGTTTGATAAAGATCAATGAAAGATTGATGGAATAAGATAAATGAAATGCATTATTATCAACTAGTGCATAACTAACATGATCTTAACTTACTCTCGATTGGAATCGATCTTCACTCCATTCCTTTTCCTAACCTCATCGGATGGTATATTTACTGTGCCAAGGGAACGTGCACCATCTCGAGTTGGACACCCTCAAGGATCGGTTACTCATCTTGGGCTTCGTCAAACATTGGGTGGATTTACCTACCTTTCCCTTCCACACACTCCCTATCCTTAACGAGTGTTAGTGAAAGGGGATTGGGGTCCAAAGACTATTCTTGAAGGTAATAGTAAAGTCATAATAGCATTCACTTATCCTATTGAATTCACAAATCATCTCAAATTAGAACATTCACTAATATTGATTCTAAAAAGATATAAGTTAGGTACTACACTATAAACCACTGTTAGAGGAACTAGAATTTGATTATATGAACCTCAATGTTATATCAACTAGTTGAGGGTACTTACCTCTAATTGACATACTCACTGGACCTCTTTCAGACATATTTCCCTGAGCCCGATCTTGATGCAATGATGTATCTTCCTGAGATTCAATTGTTCTTGTTTCTTTGCACTCAAAAGATATCATTAGTGTAACTAAATAACTAACAACCTATCATCCGTAATTATATTAAACATCATAATTATTTATAAGGCTCAATACTTGCTACAACCACCATTATCTAGATAAGTACATGTCAATGTTTCTAAATAACTCAATATATATATATATATCTTTATTTATATATGAATATGTGTACATGTATTCTATTCTAATATCATTATATAGGTAGTGCATATGTATTCTTCCCCATATCATTGTTCATATATATATATATTACTCATATCGTATATTTCATAATAAAACTTATCTATATCTGTATGTAAATAGTCATCATAATCTATATATTTGAATATATATATATATACTTATTACATATTATCATAAATTATAATGTGATTATATACTATTTATATTCTTATGTGTAAATTTTATTTTGCTATATTGTAATTTAATCTCATGATATATATATATATATATATATATATATATATATATCTTGACTATCAATATTCCTAATGTATTTATCAATATCTTTGTTTAAACATATTTATCAATCCTTAGTTGTATATTTATCAATCATAAATATATTTAAATATATTTGTCCCGCACAATAAATTAAATATATTTATAAAGCATCAATTGTTATTACATATTTATTCATCAGCAAGAACTCAAATTCACATCTATAGTTAACAATTCTTATTTTTCTACGTATATAAATAAATTTTCCACCCTTATTTATCATGTAATAGCACTTACCTTTACCTTGATGTATTGAGCAGCAAAGATATTTGCCTTTGTCTCTTCTCTCTCTAGCCACGAATGTTGATGTTTTCTTCCATCCCATATTTAAAATTTATAGAATGCTTACCACTGGTGGGCCTACAGATATTTCCTCTTCTTCACCTGCCACAATGATTTGTTCCTTTCTGAATCTTGTCAGAATATATTCTGACTTTTATTCCTTCTAGCCACATATTTTATCTGTATCCCTTGTCCCTTAGCAAGCGATCCACTTAAATATCTACCAACCGTTGCCTTGGAGGAAATGTATCATGAAGCATCGCCACCTTTAAGGGAAACGCTTCCTTTAGGGAGCCTTTGTCTTAAGCATGATCGAAGCCTTTATGCTAGGGACTTGCTTATTATTTAATATGATCAGCCATTATAATTGTAATATAGATTATTGTTGTTTTATATTTAGTTTAACATTTATAGTATTATATTGCTTATTTATTCTATTTATTTATTTGTTTTTTTATTTAAATCATGATTTGTATTATTATATTTTGTATTTTATACTTGTAATCTAATATAATTTGTGTATTATATTTTAAATATTATATTATCCAATATATTTATAATTGTAATTATAATATTATTTTATGTTTATATTTTATATTGATTTTTATATACTTTAATATCTATTATATCATAACAATATTCATGACGTTATTTATTCATAATTATAATTTTGTCTTTGAAAATTATAATTATGTAATATCAAATGGTTAACTATTTTAATTATGCTTCTTTGTTATCAAAGCCTCACAATTTCAGGGACATGATAGTCCACCCTACGCAAGATTGCTTGTCCCCAAGCAAAAACTTTAATCAATATTTGAGGTGAAAATGATCCTAGGGTTTTAATGTATACCCATACACACCTAAGTCACGAAGAGAGTGTACACAAGTCAGAAGATATACACATGAAAAAAAGTAATACACATGATCATACATAAATCATAAAGTAAGGTAGAAGTATACATAGAAGTAATAGTAGGCACTTGGATATATTTGAATACACATAGACCACGTGGTATGCACTTGAATACATAATTCACACTTGAATTCCTTTGACTTCATAAGTCATGAGCCACACTTGAATACACTTAGGGTATGAATCATAGTCAAAATGTACACATAAGACATGAGGCGATCATTTTAGGTAAGGATCATACCCTTGAATACAAAGGTAAGTGTCATACATCTATACATGCGGATCTTGAATTGCATTCCAAAACATATGAGACATGAATCAAACACCCGCATACATGAGAAGAGTACTCATGGAGTAATATGTCGAAGGAATTTAAGACATAAGCAAACATTTAAGTATACAAAAGAGGTGAAGCATTTCATAAACTCATGAAACATATGCATGGAATATTTTTAATACATTTGATGTAAGCAATAATTTCACGAAGTCATGTAGTGTATATAAGCTGGAATCATTCACATGAGAATAGAGTATGACTCATAATTCATAGAAATACACGCAAGACATTGTAATATATGTTGGCAAGTTCATACATAAATACACATGAGATATGTAGATCATAACACAAGGTACATCTAACATTCAAACATGAGGACACATGAAGCATGAAGTATTTGTATTAGCACACATGAATACATATACAATCATGCACTTATACAAAGCAAGAATCATACATGTGCAAGCATTCGCATGGATCACACATGATGAATAGTCATCAGATATTGAGAGAATATTTCAATGGCATACAATAGGTACACATATAATCACTCATGTTGAATACATATCATACATGGAGCAAATGGTCATATATGGAACAATTACAATGTAAGCCACAATCACTTCAGAAATGAAGCTCAAAACATGTTGAAAGATACATAAGTCGCATTAGGAAGCCTATTCAAGGTATTAAGAAGGAACTCATGGATCAAACATGGATTGATCACACACAAAGCTTTCATGAACAATTATGTTGATGAAACATCAAATATAGTTACTCACAAGCTATGATACATACACTTAGGAATTTACAAGTAAGGAATTTTAATACACTCAAGATATGCAAATACACTCGGAGAGGTATATATGTTCAATTAGAAGTATACACTCAAGAAATAAAACATACATAATAGAAATATACACATGCAATAAACATGCTAAAGCACATCAGGCATAAAGAAAGTATGTAATACATGTGGTACACTCTAAGATATGAATCATACCTTTGAAAACATGTAAGTCATATAGGCCACGAGAAATACATGGAGCATACACCAACTCGAATACATAAAGCATGAAGTATTTACATATAGGAATTTACACACACACAGTGAGAATCATTTAGTCATTACGTAAGACATGAATATGTAGAGCATTCACGTATACTCAATTTTACTTCTATGCATGTAATATAAGCATATAATGCATTCAATAAATGGAAAATACACATGAGATACACAAATTGTAATCATGGAGCATAAATTTTAAAAGACAATTAAGTACACTCAAGCATATGAATAAATACACAATAGGAAGCATTCACTTGAATACACATACATGTAGAGCATAGGTGCAAAAATTCTCATACATACACTCAACAAATACACATAAGGCATGAATTATGCAACACAAAAAATACATTTAAGAACAGAGTAGTCATGTATTAGAGTCCATCAGTTATGAAGTGGACAAGTAAGATGCTAAGCATGTTCATATATACCATGAAACAAAACATCATAATATCATGAATTATATGCATGAGTGCATGAAGTCACAAAACATACGTATGAATACATGTATGTCATAAAGTACACACTTAAATACAAGTCACAACAAATACAAGATCATGGAGTACACACTTGAATACATCGCCATGAAGTACATACTTGAATTCACGGTCATAAAGTATAAAAATGTGTCATGGAGTATACACTTGAATACATTTACAAGTCATGGAGTATACACTCAAATACATGTAAAATTCATGGAGTATGCACTAAAATACAATTACAAGACATAAGGTATACACTAAAATATGAGTACAATCAAATGAAATATACTATCAAACAATGGGGAAGGGGATTTAGTGCATCCCATACTACAGTGTTATCCCCTTAACCATCCAAAGGTCATTAAGTATACACATGAGTATGAAATATGCACATGAATACACATAATACATAAAGTATTCTCATGAACATATATTGCAAAGCATACACAAGAGTCACAAACTAGTCCTTCAATATATGTAAGGCACACATAATATACACAGGATGGTAGGAACCTGGCTCCGATACCACTTGTAATGTCCCCTTATTAGTGACATAAAAATACACAAATTAAATTTTTTATTTTTATGATTGTTTGATAAAGATCAATGAAAGATTGATGGAATAAGATAAATGAAATGAATTATTATCAACTAGTGCATAACTAACATGATTTGATATTACTCTTGATCAAAATAGATCTTCATGTCATTCCTTTTCCTAACCTCATCGGATGGTAGATTTACTGTGCCAAGGGCACATGCACCATCTCAAGTTGGACACCCTCAAAGATTGGTTACCCGTCTTGGGCTCCATCCAACATTGGGTGGATTTACTTGCCTTTCCCTTCCACACGCTCCCTATCCTTATCGAGTGTTAGCGAAAGGGGAATGGGGTTTGAAGACTATTCTTCAAGGTAATAGTAAAGTCATAATAGCATTCACTTATCCTATTGAATTCACAAATCATCTCAGATGATAACATTCACTGATATTGATTCTAAAAAGATATAAGTTAGGTACTACACTATAACCCACTATTAGAGGAATTGGAATTTGATTATATAAACCTCAATGTTATATCAATTGGTTGAGGGTACTTACCTTTGATTGACGTACTCATTGGACCTCTTTTAGACATATTTCCTTGAGCCTGATCTTGATGTGATGATGTATCTTCCTAAGATTCAATTGTTCTTGTTTCTTTGCACTCAAAAGATATCATTAGTGTAACTCAATAACTAACAACCTATCATCCGTAATTATATTAAGCATCATAATTATTTATAAGGCTCAATACTTGTTGCAAGCACCATTATCCAGATAAGTACATGTCAATGTTTCTAAATAACTCAATTTATATATATGTTTATTCCTATATGAATATGTGTACATGTATTCTATTCTAATATTATTATATAGGTAGTGCATATGTATTCTTCCCCATATCAGTGTTCATATATATATTACTCATATTATATATTTCATAATCAAACTTATCTATATCTATATATACATAGTCATCATAATCTATATATCTAAATATATATATACTTATTATATATTATCATAAATTAGAATGTGATTATATACTATTTATATTCTTATGTGTAAATTGTATTTTTCCATATTGTAATTTAATCTCATGAAATATATATATATATATATATATTTCTAATGTATTTATCAATATCTTTGTTTAAATATATTTATCGATCCTTAATTTTATATTTATCAATCATAAATATATTTAAATATATTTATCCCGCACAATATATTAAATATATTTACAAAGCATAAATTGTTATTACATATTTGTTAATCAGCAAGAACTTAAATTCACATCGGTAGTTAACAATTCTTATTTTCCACATATATAAATAAGTTGTCCACCCTTATTATTTTCTACAAAGCATCAATTGTTATTACATATTTATCATGTAATAGCACTTACGTTGTTGTATCGAGTAGTAGAGATATCTGCCTTTCTCTCTTCTCTCTCCAGCCACGAATGTTGATGTTTTCTTCCATCCCATATTTAAAATTTATAAAATGCTTACCACTGTTGGGCCTGCAGATATTTCCTCTTCTTCACCTGCCACAATGATTTGTTCCTTTCTGAATCTTGTCAGAATATATTCTGACTGTTATTCCTTCTAACAACGTTTTATCTATATCCCCAGTCCCTTAGCGAGCGATCCACTTAAATATCTACCAACCGTTGCCTTGGAGGAAATGTATCATGAAGCATCGCCACCTTTAAGGGAAACGCTGCCTTTAGGGAGCCTTTGTCTTAAGCATGATCGAAGCCTTTATGCTAGGGACTTGCTTATTATTTAATATGATCAGCCATTATAATTGTAATTTAGATTATTGTTGTTTTATATTTAGTTTAATATTTATAGTATTATATTGCTTATTTATTCTATTTCTTTATTTGGTTTGTTATTTAAATCTTGATTTTTATTATTATATTTTGTATTTTATATTTGTAATTTATTTCTAATATAATTTGTGTATTATATTGAATATTATATTATTCAATATATTTATAATTGTAATTATAATATTATTTTATGTTTATATTTGATATTGATTTTTATATATTTTAGTATCTATTATATCATAACAATATTTATGATGTTATTTATTTATAATTATAGTATTGTCTTTGACAATTATAATTATGTAATATCAAATGGTTAACTATTTTAATTATGCTTCTTTGTTATCAAAGTGTCACAATTTCAGGGACATGACAACATGCTTTGTTGTCATTCATGGATTGATTTTCTGGTTATGATGAAATCCTTATTAATCCTCAAGATCAATACAAAACCACCTTTAAAACTATTTGGCGATTGTTTTGTTGGGTTGTGATTCCCTTCAGTTTAGAGAACGCCACTACAACTTATCAATGAGCAGTGGCATTGATCTTTCATGATTACATCCACAAAATTTTGGAAGATTATGTTGATGATATCCCTGCTAAATCCTTAACAAGACAAGACAATGTAAATGTTCTTCGGAAAATCTTCGAATGGATACGTAAATATGATGTGATTAAATTCGAAAAAGTGTGTCTTTGGCATCGATAGTGGTAAACTTTTGGGGTTTGTCATATCTCACATAGGCATTGAGGTGGACACAAATAAAATTGATGCAATTATTAACATGCCACCTCCTAGAAACATTTCTCAATTGCGAACGTTATATGGTTGAATTCAAGCTATCCATCATTTCGTTGCATCTTTAGCCGATCGCACATTACCTTTCACGCATCTTCTTAAAAACGGTGTACCTTTTGATTGGGATGAGGATTGTAAATTGGATTTTGAGAGTTTAAAGGAATACCTGGCAAGTCCACCTATTTTACAACTTGCCATGCCAAACAAACCATTTATCTTGTACATCGTTGCATCAACCCATGCTCTTGTAGTATTATTGGCTCAACAAGATGATCATGGAAAAGAACATCATGTTTATTACATCAGTTGAACCTTAATTGATTTTGAAACTCGATACTCACCAATTGAAAAATAATGCTTAGCTCTTGTATTCGCTACTAGTAAATTGCAACATTATTTTGTAAATGTTGAAATACAGGTCATGAAAAAGTTTGATCCCCTTCAACATATTTTCAACAAAACAGACCTTTATGGATGCTTAGCTAAGTGGGTGATGTTGTTAACTAAGTTTGACCTTAAGTTTGTTTCACAAAAAGCAATCAACGGAAAAGTATTAATAGATCACTTAGTTGATGCTCCTTCTCCTCTTGGTTTACCTAATCACGACTCCTTTCGTGATGATAGCATCTTGACTGCTGATATTAAAACATGGGAATTGTATTTCAATGGATCTTATTATATAATAGGTTCCAATGTTAGAGTGGTATTAATTACGCCCACTGGACAACCTCTTCCCTTATCCTATCAACTAAATTTCCTATGCAAAAATAATGCAACTGAGTATGAGGCATTAATCACAAGTTTGCAAGCTGCTTTAACAATGGATGTTAAACCTAACCCTTGTTTAACATAATGCTGCTATGTAGCTTGAGCCTGATAGCCCTTCCCTAATGAATAGTTCTTTTGATAAAAAACCCTAGGCCAAAACCCTTATTTCCTACTCCGAAGATCTCTCTGATTCGAAGGACTCTGACGCTAACAAAACTAAGTTTTACGCTGATCCTCTGCCGGATAAACAAGATGACTCCCCTGTTACTCCTAACCCTAAGATAACTTGTCCTAATACCAGTAAGGAGCACTCTCTGGATGTCCTGAACCTAGCCAAAACCAACTCTGAGTCCCACTTTAAACTTTTGGAATGGACTTTCACCGAGATTAATGAGCTGAAAATAAAAAATTGGGCCCTTCAAAGCAAGCTTGAAGAGCTGGGTGCTAAGGTTGCAGAGATTGATAAGAAATAAATGGATAGTGGGGTTCAAGGTCACAACAATAGAAATATAGACTCTAAGGTTGAGAATATAAGGAATACCATCAAAACTATTGCTGAGCAAAACAACTGAATGGCAAGACACAATGCCATTATCATTAACACGATGACACAAAAGCTTGATAAAGCCCAGAAGGTGTCTCTGGTGGTGGATCTGGAGGAAACAGAGGACAAAATCCAGGATACGGATGTGGGCATTTCCAAAAGAACCAGAGCCAATCTGAAGCGCAAGGTCCCCCCTACTTCGAAGATGATCCAAATTTTAAAAAAGGGAGTCAGTGATATGCAGAATTTGGAGGCAGATATAGAGTCTGTCCTCAAGACTATGAGCTAACGTCTGGGTTTTTGTGTTTACTTTGCTGATCTTTTTGGTTTGACCTTTTTGGTCTATCTCGTGTGGTTGTTGCTGATCTTTTCTCAGGCAGCTGGTCTTTTTGGTTGGACTTTTGTGTCCTCTCTTTATTATTGTAAATGTTGTAGTTTTGGGTCCCTGTAAAACCCGTTTTACCCTTTTATCAAAAACAATGGATGTTAAACATATCAAGATATTTGGTGATTCACAATTAGTTATCAAATCAAATCAATGGTACATATCAAACAAAACATGAAATGTTATCAAAATACAAGGATCTTATAATGAAACTATTAGAGAAGTTTGAATCATTCACCATTGATAACATCCCACAAAAAGACAATAGACATGCAGATGCAATGGTGAGTGCAACCTCTCTTATATCTTCACTCGATCCTTCAATAGACTTCAACTTTGTTATTCATTCCATCATGAAACCTTTGATAGATACTCAATTAGAAGACATTTTACCCATCACTCAAGATTCCTCGTGTGAATGGTATGATACAATAGATACCATTATTTAAAATTTGGTACCGTTCCCGAGCCCACAACAACAAACACTCGAAAGTGTTTATGCAAATTAGTAGAAAAATATGTGATCCTTCCTGATGCATTGTATAGAAGATCTTTCAATGGTCTCTTATTATGATTTCTTAAGGATTATGAAATCCCTCTAGCACTTGAACAGGCCCATGTTGGTGCCTATGGAGGTTATTTTGGAGGATGGATGTTAGTGCAAAAATTTATCCGTATGGGGTATTATTGGAGACATATGGAGAAATACTTCTTCGCTTACATTAAAAGATGTCACAAATGTCAAGAACATAGCAATTTGATCCATGCTCCTACTTCCGAGCTTTGTACCCAAGTTCCCATTTGGCCATTTTCAGTATGGGGATTGGATATTATTGGAAAAATTTCACCTCCCTCTTCTGCTGGACATACATTTATCCAACCACAACCGACTATTTCATGAAATGGGTGGAAGCTATTCCTCTTCGTTCTACAAATGCTGAAGTAATTTTTCATTTCATATTGGAACACATAATTGCTTGCTTTGGACTCCCTTCTGCAATCGTTTCAAATAATGGAACCCTGTTTAAGAATAACAAAGTCAAGAAATTTCTTGAAACATTCAACATTCAACATCAATTTTCCACACCATACTATCCACAATCCAATCGACAATCCGAAAACACTAATAAGATTTTGGAATAAATCCTCAAGAAAACTATTAACAAACATCATAAGGATTGGCATACACAATTACATTATGCACTTTGGGCTTGTCGAGCAAGTGTTAGATTGTACATAGGAACCACACCTTATAACCTTTTTTATGGCACTAATGCAATCATGCCCTTGGAGTTGGAAATTCCTACCTTGTGAATTTCTCTTCAAGACCTTATTGATGATGACACTTATAAAGAACAACGATTGCACCAACTTAGATGCTCGATGAAAAGAAAATTAATGCTCTTGAGCATCTCCAAGCTTACATCAAAAAATTACAATGAAAGTATAGCTCACATGTCATTCCTCAAACATTTTGTAAGGGTGATTTTGTTCTTTTTGAAAATCAACATAATACTAATGTTGACAATGAAGATAAAGATAAATTTAGCCCTAATTGGTTAGGACCTTCCATAGTTGATACCAGTTATGGGTCTCATGCTTATATCTTAATGGAGCTTGATGGAACATCCCTCAAGGAACCTATTAATGTTGTGCATTTGTGTCAGTATTACCTCTAATTTCTTTGAATAGTATGTTTGTTAAAAAAGTTGTCTATAGTTATTTAATGTCATTCTAAATAACTTTCACATTGCTTCGTTCTTGACAACTAATCTGTTGTTTGTCTTGAACACTAAGGTAATTATTTAAGATCATTTTATAAATTCATTAGGATTCATAAGTTATTTACCCTTGTGTTATGTTAAGTTAGATCCTTATAGGTGTTTTTAATTTAGCATATTCTCTTCCAATCAACAATGTTCTATCTACAGTGAAACTAAAATATGTTTATATTAGATCACATCAATCCTGTTAAATCATGTAGACATTAATTAAATACTTTTCCCATAAGACATTTAATTAATCACATTGCATTTAACATTCACACAAAAAGAAAAATTCTAAAAACACCAAATGCGCATGTATATATATATATATATCAAAAAGTTTTATATACATCTCACTATCATATACAAAATCACCAAGGTCTATGAGAACTCGACCCCTTGGGCTCTAGCATTCAAGATCCATTCCCTAGACGTCATGAGACAGTTGTGTGAGATCATGACCACGAACTGTCGAGTCTAAGTGAATACTCTAGACCCTATATGCGACCAATAGCCACAAGACGCTCCTCTACCATTTGATTTCTCTCCACTCATACTTGTGCTATCTCTGCATGCAGTCTCTCAACCTTTGTTGAGGTCGGCAATGACTGTCCTACACTCTTAGCTTGATGGAGTCATCTCCTCATGATCTCGTATCTTTCCCGTAACATCGCAAAAGGTCTAAGTAACTCTGGCTCCTCCTCCCCAATCGGTGGGGGCACGTAGTTAGGATTCATTTCCTCCTCGTCGATGGATGTAGGCACTATCTCCATGGTAGCATGACAATAGAACTCTCGCTAGTCTCGTATCGCTCCTATGAGATAGACAAGGTACACAATCAATACACATCATCATGATATATAAATACAATAGATAAATATACTCAAGTACATGCATAAAATCAGAAACATCATCACCTATGTCTCCAAGTGAATGACGAATATCAACCACATCCTCTTTGGAGGGCATGGAGGATGTGCTAGCCTCTCTCTAACTCTAGGTGTTGATGTCTATTGTAGCTACTGCACGTGATCTGGTCCTATAAGTGTGTGAGGACTCTCTATGCTTGTACCAATCCTTAGTCACTACCTCATCACCCTCACTCAGGGGTGGCTCCTCCTTGTAATACTCATCCTCCTCATAATATTCACTGCCCTCATCCTCCTTTTCATCCTGGTCCTCATAGTCGAGATCATCCTTTGAATCATACTCATCATCAATAACATCAGTAAATATATATGATGGCCCGTACCGTACATCCTTTGCTCTCTCCTCTAGCTCATCTCCCTCATCTAGTGTTGGTACTGCATCACCTATAGGGACATCCATGGGGAACAAAGTAGCTAGTTGTGTCATTGGCCACCACTCCTTGTGCTCATTTTTTCTACTAATATCATAAGTGTCAGCGACTCGTGGTTGATCATGATCTAAAGCATCAGAATCACTCTCACAAACATGGCCTATAGTAAGCCGAATAATATTACCTGGCCTCTAGGCACTCTACACTGATTTCCTAATGAAGGGGAACACCCTCAGTGGTGTCTTCACATGCCCAAACTATCACATGAATCACCCATAATAGAAGAGTCATACAACATAGTCATGCCTCATAGCTAGAAACTTGTGCATCTAGATCCTCATCAGCTGTCCTAAGAGATCCAATCACTGTAGAGTGAGTAGATAGGGTCTGCATAAGATCTCATCCTCCTCCAGCCAGTCAAACCTCGTCCTCCAAAAATGTAAATCTTTGTACTGCCAA
This sequence comes from Sequoia sempervirens, assembly GCA_007258455.2. Classification (NCBI taxonomy): domain Eukaryota; kingdom Viridiplantae; phylum Streptophyta; class Pinopsida; order Cupressales; family Cupressaceae; genus Sequoia; species Sequoia sempervirens. The sequence goes on along the minus strand of VDFB02353493.1, from coordinate 315,052,405 downwards.
AAGTGTTGTAGAGGATAACTGAATGCTCGTGGATATCCTGTAGCTATAGCACAAGGGAATCCGACAGGCCTGGTGCATGTAATATGCTCGAGGCACCACACCTGTAGAAGTCTGTAGTGCACTATACTATTGATCTCTCGAAACAAAAATCTACCAAGATCATAATATAAGTGTGCTAGGATGCAACGACCCCATGCATAGACTGTCTTGTGCTCAGACATCCCTTGAATCAAATGTACCAATCCTCCATCTAAGTGTGTCGCTCATCCATCAGAATTGAGAACAAGCACCACTGTATGCATCATAACCCATCTAACAACAAGAGCTTGTGAATATAGAAGAATGGGAAGCTCGATCCACGCTCATCATGAACAGGTCCACCCAAGCAGTACTACATATCCACTTTCTTCTCGTGGAATGACCGATCCCCCCAGAAATATACCTGATCTCCCTGAATGGGAACTCGGAGAATGCAATGTACATCCTTGAGAGTGATGGTCATCTCCTCGATAGGAAGATGAAAGGTACAAGTATCGACATCCCAATGCTTGCACAGGGCTATAAGCATGGTGTCATGGTATCTCATAGGTGGCGTAAGATATGCCTAATAGATGCCTATGGTTTGTAAATACTCTGTCTCTATTATTGATAGCACTTGAGCGTGATCTCTAAGAAAAGTAAGCTATCTTCCCCCTAGCTGTTGTCACAACTAGGCGAGGACCTATCCAAAATCATCACAAACTGCTCTAAAAATCTATCTAATATCTTCAATTTTTACATCTTTCATCATGCAATTATGCTAAAGTAAATCTAGTGTGTTGTTCTAATGGCCCTAGACACTTTAGAACCCTTTTAGGATATTTCACAAAGAAACAAGTCACTTCACGAAGAAGTGGGACACTTTGCCAACAAATGGGACACTTTGCCAACAAATGGGACACTTTGCAAAAAAAGGGGACACTTTGCAAACTTCTTTTCCAAGATCCAAAATTAACCAATACATGCATTAAAAATCATTAAAATAATACAAAATCACAAGGAGAATGTTGCAGAATCGACTCACCTCACAAAATAGCTCATCGGTCACTACCTTCTCACGAAGCTCATCCAGTCGCGAAGGTGTGTAATCATGTCTACTTGGAATCTTCTTGTCTCACTCGTCACTCTCATGCTACAAGAAGGTAAAATGCAACAGTAAGTGACAAATCACTTTCTCTTACTTTTGTTACTCTATTTTCACCACTTTTACTCTTATGCATTTAATTAGGGTTATTTCATCTTAACAGTTAATAACCCATCTTTTCTTCAAAAGAACATAATGAGAGCTAGGGAAATCCATTTTTGACACCATTTGATGCATTGGAATCATGATTCCGCACTCAACATCATCAATCATCTATTGATACATGACATGGTACTTGGAAATTCCCTACGATATGATGTTCCTTATTCGATGTGGCTAGATTACTACGTTGATTCCACCTTCGTAAATCAAGCAAAATCAAGGGGGGCATACATCTACCCTTGAATTGGATTCCTAGGAGTTAGATAAAAGGAGTTTTGGACAATTAATGAATTTGTGTTGTAGGATGTTGTTCCTAATGTTGTGGTTTTGTAAATAACTACATTGGGGGCTTCGTTCTCCCACCTTTTGAATGTGTATCCTTTTATGCAATAAAGTGCACTATTTAGAGTCCTTTAGCTTACATATGCATGCAGAGTCATATGGGCGCTAAAGTGGGTGCTAAATGTAACTTAGAAAATTGGACCCTCTTGAGAAAAGAGACAGTTTCATGCCTAATTAGACCCACTTTTGAGTCCCCTTGTATCATTTATCCTTCAAAACAGCATTTATAGGACCCTAAGACCCATTAATTTTTTTCTAGAGGCCTATTTCACTTGAGTAATCACATAAATCCTGACAAAGAGCATTCAATTCATCCATATCCCAAAAACCCACCTTCAAAAGCCACTGGTGGGACCCATTCGCCACCTTAGGTGAATGAGTCCTCTCTGGTGGGACCCATTCACCACCGTGGGTGAATGAGTTCCCTCTGGTGGGACCCATTCACCAAGGGTGGCGAATGAGTTGGCGAATGGGACCCTTTTGAGGGAAATTTCAATTTTGAGTAGGAATTCAATTAATTCAACTTAATTTCTTGGTGAATACCGGCCTCTTATGTCTAAATAATGGGAAAATTAGGTTTTGTTGCTTATAAATACTCATTTTAAGTCACTTTACACATCTTTTAGTCATTTTACAAAAGAAAATTCTAAATTCAATTCTTCTACAACAAGTTTCATTAGCAAAGTTGAAGTTTTAAGGTAGCAAACTAGGGTTTTTTGCAGGTCTTGAAGCTCACTTTTTGATCAAGATTCAACATTGCAAAGGGTTGAGGATGGATTGCTATGGTGAATCATGGAGAAATCTAGGTTGAGGAGATGCAACTAGCCATCAAATCACACCTAAAGACTTGTTTTCAAAGTCATTCCATCTTCCATTCCTCCTCTATCTTTAGATTAAGGTTTATGCTTCATTCAAATTTCATTTGCATGTCATTTTATCTCCATTTTTTATGTGTTGTGAGATTTCTAGGGTTGATATATTGCATCACTCAAATCATACTTGCATTCCTTATTCTAGCACAATAGAATAGGTTTTTTGACATACTTCAGACTTTCCTAGTCTTTAACACATTTGAGGCTAGGGTTATATGCATATTTTTATTCATTCAAGGTTTAATTACCCAACTAGGGGTTTGAATAAGGAAAACCACCCATTAGAAAAAAAAAATTGAGCTATTTTGCAGGAATTTTTTGAGATCTCGATTCAAGTTTTCGTCAAAAAGTGTTGTACAGATTTCAAGGTGTAGAACATAAACTTGAAATTACATAAATTTGAAAGTGGACTCATTTTCCATGCATGGAGAAAGAGTCCCTCCTGAGGTGCCATTTTGAGTTAGATGCAGATCTAGATATGTTGTTAGCATAAAACAAATTCTATGCAGAAAACCTTGACCTGGAACTGATATGCCCAAGGTGGCAAATGAGTCCCAGTTAGCTCAAAATCAGATTTTTCAAATTTCTAGATTGCTTTCCAGTCATCTTCAGCTTCTCAGGTGCACACATTCTGAGATTTATCTTTCTGTTTAGTTTAATTTACATTTTCATTCATCATTTTAAGCTTTTTGCAAACATCACTGTGTTTTCAAATGTTGCATATTTCTTAGGTTTTGCATTCATAATCAGTCAATTACTTAGCTTAGTTACATTTAGATCATCTCATTTTGCCTTAATAACATCATACACATCTTAATTTGAGTGAACCACATTGATTTTTTGTGAGGTTTATCTCTCTCCTTTCAGGTGAAACATCCTAAGAGTGCAAGAGTAGCCTATAAGCCTCATGCCCAAAAATCTATGGTTCATATACTCTATCCTAAACTTTTTCCTTTTCTACAGTCACTAATTCCATAGTGGCTCTTGTGAAATAGGCAACATGTACTGACATATTTGCTACCATTAGAGCTGATGTTTCTGACACCCCTTTTATTATCAGGCCTCCACTATAGTTTGGTGTAGGTTTTGCATTATTAGGTTTCCTTGTAGTTGGAGCCAAGGACCAAATATCTAATATATCCCACTTCTCACGGAAAGTAGATCCTTGTAGTAAGATTGCAACCTCCTCTTCTAAATTGTAAAGAGTTCTATCACATTTCTTTATTGTATCAAAATCTATTGTAGAGGCTAAATCCCACTCTGGTAGTAATAAAATAGCACTGTTTCTTACCAATTCTCTACCCTCCTTTGTAGTCATCCTTTGGAACTTTTCTCTCATTTCATTCAAAACATTTTCTTGGATGGTAGCATCAGGAAACTTTGGACAAAGATTTTTTTCCTTGGCCAGGTTGCTGACATATTCATCTTTCTTAGCCCTATATGAAAACTCCATAAAACCTTGAGACTTTACAAATGAATAATAATTCATGAACTTTATACATGCCTCGACCCAAATATCATCTTTACCATTAGCCCTAGTGAGATCATCCTTGCTCAACCTCATACTCAATTGTTGTGATGCCATCATTGGTGGTGCAAAGGGTGTTCCTTCTTATATTTCCTTCTTTGATACCCAAATGTCATCATTAGATTCTTCATTAGCATAGTCCACTAAACCAGTTACTTCAACCTTCTTCTTCTTTAAGGGTGGCTCTTTTGGTGATGATGCATGTTGTGGTGGAACATCAATATCCACAATTTCAGGGCCTTTTGGACTTGGAGGAGATGGTGGTGGTATTTGTGGCATAGGAGAAAGAGGTATTTTCTCCTCTTGTTGGGAGGCATCATTAACTGCATCATATTTCTTTGCCTTATTCTTCCTCCTTATAAAGAACTTTATTTTTGGTTCTTTAGGGGCCTGAGATGTAGATTTATCTTCCATAATAGGGATTTCTCCCCCACCCTATTCTTCCTCAATGGGGGGTTTCTCCTTATCTTGAATCATCCCTTCACTTTCAAGGTGGCCCACTATTGTCTTAAAATTATGAGATACATGTTCCACCCTTTGCATTATATTTTCAATCTCTGGAAGAATAAGGAAGATAGGTTTTTTCTCCTTTATCTTTCTCTACATTTTATTGAAAGCAATTCATCTTCCTTTTCTTCTTTCTTTCTCTAAAAGATAAAAATTATTTCTTATCACATCCTCCAAGAATTAGACAATGTGCACAAATTTTTAACTCTTGTTCCTTTCCTTCAACTAGGCCATGAAACCTTTGGGATCATACATGCTCCTCTCTACTACTATTTGTAGGTAGAAGGCTTTGAGTATATCAAGTATCTTATTCCAACCTACCTTTGTCATTACAAAATTAGAGAATCATGAGTATGAAGGAAAAAATGTTCCTTTTCCTTGATTCAACAAATGTTCATTTTCCACAATTCCCAATTGCCATATTACTTCAAGGAAACCATTTCTCTCTGGTACACATTTTGGTAGCAAGTGAGGTGCAACAGTGGAACCATACACTCTTAAAATAGTGTAAGCAGGATATGGGATAACATCTCCCCAATTGTGATCAACTCCCAACTTAGGCCTTCTTTCCTTGGGTCTCAAGAAGTCATGCAGGGCCTTGGGAATTCTAGGTACATTCATAACTAGGTTTCTCTTTAATTCTAAAGCAAACAAGTTCTGAAATGCCACATAGTCATATGTCCTATCATCCTTATCAAGGATAGTAGTCCAACACTGAACATGAAGCTCCAAGGTAGCCTCCATCCTATCCATAGTCATATTCTACCGAAAGTAAGATTCACCTTTCCAAACAAAAACATATGCATTAACAATGAGTACTAGCTAAATCTTACTCCACTTGTACCCTTCTTCAATTTTACCAACCCCTCATGAATTCTTTCTGCAAGAAACCCAACATACTCATATACTGTGTAATATTGAGGGTGTTGAATATGGGCTGCCATATACATCCATGCCATAGGCATTCTAGTGATAGGATCATAACCAATTATCTAGAAAATGGAGTAAAAATTTCTTTGGAAGTAGGGAACAAAATAACTAATAGGAAAAGGCTCCTTATGAAATGGCCCCAATGTAATTTTCTGACCCACAATTTCTATTAAATAACTTGGTAGTATGTGGACTATGAATGCAATCTTAGTCCTATCATATTCCTCCCTAAAAATATTTTCATCAATTTTAGACATTTCATCACTCCACTTGGTGAGTTTGAAGACATAAGCAAATTCATCCCTGAAAATTTTAACCATTTCCTTCCCATCATATGTCATTATAGTCCTTGTAACTAGATCATAATTGGTGGCTACTGCTTTAAGCAAATCAACATCCATGTAAACATTGGGTACAACTAACTTCCCTAGGTCACAATTCCAGGGGTTACAAACTAGAATACCCATGTTTCTATTTCTAAACCAACCATAGAACAATTCCCACCTAGTACAAGGTATTTTTGCATCCCTAATAGAGCTATTTTTGTCAAACAAGACCTCAACTATTTGCGGACCTTAGAGAAGTAGTTGAACCTTATATTTTACACTGGTTGAGGGTGGCAGTTGGTCAGTAAGGTCCTTACTCAAAAATATTTTGGGAACAAAGTCTTCTCCTTTAGACGAAGATGCTTTCATTTTTGGAGCCATAACTGAGAGTTTTTATAGGGCAGGGTTTATGGTTTCTTGAAATAAATTCTAAGTCAAATAAGGGTTTGACACAAATTATAGTAATGCAGGACCAACTAATTCCCTTTTTATGAATGTCAAACCTTAAAATGCAAGACAAAGAAAACCCTAACTGATAGAAAGATTTGGAAGTTGCGGTATGTCAACAATTTGAGATGAGAAGTTACTAATCCACTTATTGGTTTTCCACAAGTTACCAACCCTATTTTTTATGTCAAACAAGCTTGAAAAACACAGTGCGAGCTCTTCAAATGTTTAGAGTGTCTTTCACAATGCTCAATTATACTATTAAGACATGATTTAATAGTTATGCAACCTCCTTCTTTGGTAGCTTGATGTCCTTTCTGCTATTAAGGCTCACTCACGCGAACTAGAACGACTCACTTTCCTTCAAACTAAACTTTGAATGCCAACCCTTGATCACATGGGTGTGTTAACTGATGGACGATCCATATTTAGTCAACTTGATTTGAAAAATCTGATTGTATGTAGTTCTATCAATCATCAAATGACAGTAAGCCATTTGGAGCCACTCGCTAGTGATCTATGGGCTCCACCATTCCTTTGTCATTGTAGCCATAATCCATGTGTACTCTTCCCCTTGTCCCCGTGAGTCTTAACTTGTGTGTAACTTTCATCAGCAGGGAGACAGGGAAAGGCTGAGATTAGATCTCACAACATTGATATACTCACACCTTAATCGATGACCAATTTCCCGTAGCCTTATTCTTCTAAAATAATCATTGGCCCAAATTAAAAGATCTTAGATTTTATTAAAACATGTGCCATATACTTCCCTTTAGTAGCGCACATATAATTATCCATGCCCCATGCTGAAATATTTGTTTAGTATTTTCCATTATTCCAATGTCTTTCATGCCCTCTAGGTTATTCCACATGGAAATCGCCTGCCTCCCCATTGAGAACCAAATAATGAGGGTGGGACCCACATAGGATAGCGGGGAGCAGTCAGGATTGACCCAAGTCACCCACTATCAACCGTAGATCCCAACTTCATAGTAATATTCATTGTCATTTGAGCCAAGTAGGCCCCTCGAAAAGGAAATATGTGTCAAACAGCCTGCTAGCCTGTGTGATTTGTTTAATATAAAATAAAATGAATGAGTTGGTGGGGAGTGGCTAAGATGAGGACACATAACCCAAGGTCTAGTGTCGATGTTATTACATTACCTTTAGTAGTAACATTCGTTGTCATTTGAGCCTAGTAGGCCCCTCGAAAAGGGACCTGGGCCCACCAGTCTGGAGGACACATGGCTCACACCCACCAGTCTATTGGAATAAAATAATGGAAAATGAATTAGAGTGGGCACATGGGGAGTGATCAAGATTTGTCTACTATGATTAAATGATCAACATAAAACCAAATATTTGGACATGCCAAAATGGGTTTTAAGAAGGGGAACTGACTAGGTCAACAGGACCAAGACCCACGGGATTAATGACTTAAGGCTCAAATGATCTTGGTAGGAACTATTTAGCCCAACTTCAGAAAAATTAAAATAATGGCTAGATATATGACTACCGATAACTAGACCAAAGGGCCGGTTATTTCATGGGTTCTGATGGCATAAGATGTGACTTAAAAGACTAAGAACTGACAGTAAGGAGTCAACGAAGAATTATAACCTTGGAAAGGATATAAGCTCAAGGGTTTTTTTAAGAAAGGTCTCAAATAACATTAAAACCCTTGAATAGTGACGGTAGACAAAACCCTAAGCCCTCATAGACAAACTTAACCAAAAATTTAGGAGAATTTTGAGATGGAACATGAAAATTTTAGGGGTTCCATCATACTCATTAGCAAATATAATTAGGGGAACATGCAACATTCCCAAAAGCTCATGCAAAACACATGGATACATTTAGGCTTAGTAAAAATGCATGGATATATTATTCCTCAATGGGCTAGAAATTTTATTTGTAGAATGGACTAAGATTGAAAATAAAATATTTAAAAACACTAAAACTATTATAATCTACCTTATAGATTTTTATCTCTTTGTTCTATAGAAAATTTACTAACATGTTACATTTTATATTTCTCTCTCTATATAAAATTATAGTTTATTGATTCAAACATCAATGGCTTAGGTATGTACATATAATTTGACCCTTTAACATAGGTCCTTATTCACTCAACACATTAATCTAATCCCTTTAAAATTTTGCATAACCATAAGGATAAAATTTATAATCAATTGGTTGTACCAAATGACAATGAAATCCATCTCTAAATTAATTATAATAAAAATAATAAAAATATGCATTGACATGGAACACAACTATAGAAATTTCAAGTCATATCAAGCCATGTGCAATTCAAATATATCACAATGGACACAATAAAAGCACACAAACCCATTATATTCACAATACTACATTGTAGAGGAAGAAAACCCTATATATTTAGGGCACATCTAGGCCACAACTAAGGGATGAGCAGTAGAAAATGCAAAACACAACCACTAGTGTTTTAAACATCAATATATTGCTGAGTTCTTGGATAATATAAAGATATCAAAATTGATCATGCTTACTATTTTTGTTGGCCTCTAAAGTTATTATCCTTATCACAAAGGAAACCCCTAAATAGCGGTACAAAAAATACTTGAAGACCATCAAGAGTGATCCCTACATTATCACATTTAAATTATGGTAGAGATCAATAGTTATTATAATACTATAAAATAATACTTTAGATCAATGCTCTCGATAAGCCACATGAGCTCAAGATGCATAATTATAATCACTTTAGAAGGCTAAGCCAATAAGAATATGGCATATCATAACTAACACTATCACTAGGTGACAAGAAAAGTTTAAAGATGCTATGTAGAAGAAAGGACCATTGGAGAAGAAATGTGGCACCATTGATAAGCCATCATGTGAGTGGCTCAAATATCTCAAAGTAATTATGTTTGTAAGAGGGATCTAGAAGGACCAATAGGAGACTACCGCAATGACGCCAAACACCACACCAAATGTGCCACAAGGAAATATTAAGAATCACAAGTAAGAGATAAAGGCTAAGTAGTTTGATGAAGATTTATGACCCTCACTAAAATGGAATGATATTCTATGGATAACACATGGAACTTAAGGAAAGATACACATTAGTAATTTTAATTGTTGAGGCTAGTTTACGGGTTACTAATTGGAAGATTCCATGCATCTTCACCATGTCACCCATGCATACATAATAGAAAACCAATCCACACGAAGAGTTGACCTTACTAAGGTTACCACATAAGCATCATATAGTGTGTAGTAACTTGCTTAGACAACTTTAGAAAACCAACCGCAATTGAAGGTGACTTCCAGCAAGCAACAATTCACTATTGATTCCACATAACACCTCAAGGAACACCAAGTACCTATAATATTACTTTTGGGACCCGCTAGTGATGTCAACATAGTAACATGCAACACCTTGAGTGAATGGTCAGCACAAACTACCACATAGAAATAATTAACCATTAACTAATCCTTTACAATAAAAAATACATAAAACAATTATAAAATTCTCTCTCTTTCCACCCTCCATCTCACAACTACCTAAACAGCTTAATTTCAAGCTTTGATCAATCCATTAATCCTCACCATTGATCCATTCAATTGAAAACCCATAATTCTATCTTTCCATAAGTCATTTGAATGATCCTAAAGTACAACATCATGCTGCCACTATGAGCAATACCATACATTGTTCATTTCATTTTAGCAACAATATCTTGAGAACAACTACCTTTGGCACAACAAACTTTTGGACGAGATTTCATTGTTTATTTCTTTCATATTTTTATGGTTTCTTGCTCTAACAAAGGTGCTTGTTAAATGTGACAAAGTTCAAACTTGATAATTTTATTGCAGTTTGTTTGTCCACAAGATTTGGAGCATGTGTGTGCTTAGGGGCCATACGCTAATGTGAAGCTCCTTCACTCGCGTGAGCTGTGACGATCTTGGCGTATGGCATGGAATTTGGCTTTATACTCACCAAATTTCTTTGGAATAAAGATTTTAAAACCTAATAAACAAAATGTATATCCTACAATCATTTAGTTTCCATAAAATGTTCTCTCAAACGGTTCACGTGCCTTGTCTATTCTTCAACATGATTTCGCATACATATACCATTTCAAACTGTAATTTCTAACAAAAATATACCTCCTCCCTTTCACTTTCATGGATGGTTATTCGCTGGTCCAAAGCTTCCTACACATAGGCCATGAAAGAAAGCTTCAAAGGCCAATTATTTTGTGCAAATCCAGTTATCATTTGGATTCCCAGAACCCATATTTCTTTGAAACATGTTAAACATTTGCCTTCCCTGTGCATACTGCCACATTTTGCATAAATGCCTGCTAGAGTAGCTATAACATCAACATCTGCAATCCTCGTGAGGATACCCATATTTTCTTACGGTGTAGTAGCTGTTTTCCAAAGACGTGACCAAACAATTTATCGGCATCACTAAAGCCCAGCCGAAAAGTTGTACTTGGCATAACCTATACTTAAATTTAAGGGCCAAATACAATCATACTGTTCTGGTTATTTCAAATAATCCACGTGCCTTGTGTAAGGTCCCGATATGCTTCGATGCTAACTTGACAAGCATAGTGAAAAAAAATATTTTAAAAAACATTTTATTCGCACATGTGGAATGCATCGCGGTATTGGTTTTATTATACAAGTACTCCAAAAGATTTACTTCGAGTTGGACGTCCAAATTAGACGAAAGCAGTTTAAAAAACTAATAATAAGTAAAAGCGAGCGGAATGCACGGAGGACATTAGCTGTTAAGATGCCATTTCTGAACTATAAGTAGCAGTCGTTTCCCCCACAAAGTAAATCATCTGTGCTTGCTCACATGGCGAAGGGCATATATGTGTTCCTCATATTTTTATTGCTCACAGCTTCTGGTAATATTTATTCTTCCTCTCTTCAATATTAGTAGTTCTTTTTTTGTTTTTGTTTTTTTTTGATACCGATGAAAATATATCAATTGTTTGTCGTGGAAATTTTTAACAAAAAATCTGACTAGTTACTCATTATATGTAATATGATCAGTGTCCATGGCTGATGACCATCCGGGGTATTGTAGAACCTTCAGCGGTGCATTTCATGGACCATGCTTTGGATTTAGGAATGGAGAGTGCAACGATAAGTGCATAAATGAAGATCATCAAGAATTTGGAGAATGTGCTTGGGATCATACGACCTATCGGGGATTGGTTTGCTTCTGTTATCATCGATGTTGATTAAAGATGTTACTTATGTGATGAGAGAGAACAAGGCCTGTAAATACAGTCAATTAGAAAGTATATCAGAGTGGAGTGGAGTGGATTAGATTAAGGACTATCAAATAGAAAATATGGTACAGTATAAATAGTCATAAAAAATAAGAAAGTATATGAGAGTGGAGTGGATTAGATTAAGTACTATCAAATAGAAAATATAATGACAGTACAAATAGTAATAAATAAATGGAGAGGTTGTTTAATCTTCTCATTAAATAATTAATATCATTTAGTGAACAAATGTGATCTTTGTATTTGAATATTTATAAAGATAGATAATTATGGGTTAAAATCAAAGTATTCTTCTCTATTTAATGTTGGGTTAACTTTATTTTCTTAGATCTAATCTACAAATACGAACTTGTTTCGTATTAAGAAATATCTCAAATTTTATACCATTTGGTTCTTTGATCACTTGTCAATATTTTTTGTCAATAGTAAGACTTGTTATATAACTAATTTACTTTGTGTCAATGTTTGATTTGATTATAAACAATGTTTTATTAAATATGAATAAGATAATTTAAAAAAAAATTAGTGGATGTGATTTTATTAAATTTAATTAAAATAAAATATGATTATTTGTTGATATTAACCTTAATCTACATGTCTTGTCTATGCAAGAGATTTCATTTTAGTTACACTTGCTCAATTGGATAAGGTTTCAAATGTCAAATAAATGTTGACCTAAATATTCAAGTGGGCTCTCAATTAAATTCATTAAATTAAAAAAAATACTATGTAAATAATACTTTACAAAAAATGGTAGAGTTAGATATTGAGAATTGTATAATGTTTAATAATATGATTTTACTCGCATTAAACAATCATGTTAACCTCATCCATTTTATTTCTTTATCATTTCTTACTTAGGTTGTATTCTATGACATTTTAACTTAATTGATTTACTAATGAGTAAATGGTCTAATTATATTTCCTTTTCTTTGACTATATATTAAACCATGGATGTGTCAATTTTTATAATAAGTGTGTAGTTGCAAACAATTTATAATGAGAGAAAAAAATCATTGAAATTTAATTTTATCCCACCTCATAATGGGGTTTTGACTATCTACTATAAAGAGGCAAATGGCATTGACCTAGTGTGAACCATGATATATTGAGTGCCTATAAATCAATTTTAGAACCCTAATCTTATGTGATAGTGTATATTTGTATTATAAAGTGTTAATGTGGATATAATAATGCAAATTCGGGTTATATTTATTAAACTACACATGTAAGTGATTTTTGTAGAACATAAATGACATGAGCCTCATATAGCTTGGTGACACCGTAATTGATTAATGGGGAACATCTTCTCCCCACAGACACTATTAATTCTCAATCTCCTTAGTTCAAATAATTATCATGCAATGAAATACTTCTTAATTATTTATTTATTGAAGAAAATAAATTGATGGTTGTGTCACCTTTCTAAGAGTTGGAGTTTGTAAAGATGAATGAATATGAGAGAAAAATAGCTCCATTTGTATATGAAATTAATTATAAAATAAGTGTTTATTATGAAATAAAAAGAGTGTATTTCATCACAAAAAATATTCCTTACAATTTTACACATCAAATTAAAATAAACATCTTTAGATTATAAATCCATAATACACATTTATATGAGAAGTATAAAGAGTATTTCATTCATAAATCTTAAAAACAATTTTAAGTACACTTAAATAAAATAAAAAATAATCATACCAAATAAAACTATTAAAATACATATTAAATTTAAATAATATCTTTTGCATTTACAAATAGTACAACAAAATCTATTTCAATCATATCCTATTATCATGCCATTCCATATAAATATATTTATACAAGTTGTAATTTTGTCAAATTGTTAATGTGTTTAGTTTTTATATTTGTATAATTTGCATATATATTTGTTTAGGTATCTTCTCAAAACTCTATACTATTTATCCAAGACTATCAAAATAGTTTCCACTACAACAATAAATAAAGTTTCATCCTTATTTACATTCCATATAAATATACATTATACAAATAAAATAAATAAGATATATTAAAAGATAGGTTGTAGACCCAATAGAAACATGACCCTCAAGTACCCCAATGTCGGCATCACCATAGGAGACACAAACCTTGAAAATAAAAAAAAATTATTTAATGTTGTGATGTATATTCATTCTTTGTTATAAGGATCCTATTTTAAAAGTATTAGAAGTATAATGATATGAATGCAACATTTAATTTTACACCTAACAATTACATTATTCTAATAGTTCTATTTTTATGAAAGCATATATATACATCTACATATACATATACATACATACATACATACATACATACACAAACACACACACACACACACACACACACACACACACACACACACACACACACACACACACACACACACACACACACACACACACACACACACACACACACATTGACACCTTTGACATTTCCGTACTACCTTGACACCGTAGTTTTCTTATATCATTAATTATAATAAATGTTTACTCATTTTGCGGCTAAATTAATTAAATATATTTAAATTCTAGGCCAAAAGCACTGGTGAAGGGTGCTTAGCACCCTAGACCAGAAAGAAAATGAATGTTTGAATTTTTTATTGGTGGCCTTTCATGATTTGAAAATGGCCGTAGGTTGGCCCCTACCCAAAAGGATTAATTAAAGTGCATATATAAACATGTTTTCCTCTCATTTTGAAAATTAGAAATCAATTTAAAGAGAGGGAGATTAGTTACACAAAAATTATTGAGAAGTATTGAGTTATCATTTGCATGCTAGCTTTAGCAATATATTATGTATGTGATCTAAACTTTTGTAGGTCTATCAAGAAATCAAGGTTTCCATCAATAAACTTATGTGTGGCATCTCTTCTTCAATGGTTTTCACATCAAGGTAACAATATCATTTGTCATATGTCAATTTTAGTCAATTTTGTTATTTTGGCCTCTTCCTTGGCTAGAGCATGTAGTCTTGATCATCATGAATCATTGTATGTGGAGGTAGAAATACTAAAATGGGATTTGACTTAGGAAATACCTGATACAACATAGCCTTTTCCCCTCTTTTCATGTGTACAAGTTAGATCAAGAACTTTCAGTAGGAGATAGCTACAAAATATAGAGTGCACATTGTAACACAAATATCAAATTTTTCACATCCCAAAAAGTAGGAATATGGTCTAGCATGTCCCACACCCTTGACTAGCTACTTCATGATCAAATTTTTAATGTAGGTTACTCTTTGTTTCTATATTTTAGATGGGTATGTGCAAGATCATGATGGGCCAAAAAGTGGTGATATGATGGGTATTTGTAGGGTATGTGGCTAACAACTTATTTTTAACCCAAAATTGATGAAATGAAAAGGGTTTTTAAAGGAGATTCTCATCTTTATACCAATATAAATTATTATTTACTCTGAATCTAATAAACAATTATTATTAATTTTCTATTTGAATTACAACTAAAGTCCTGATTGATAGACTGATTGAAAAACATCTATAGTTTTCAAATGGTATCACATTTTTGGAATCCAAAACATGCATCACATTCTATTCTTTGCATACTACAGGATTACAAAAAGAAAAATTGAATTTCATGAAGTTTGACCAAGTTAAGGTGGTCAGACATATGAGTTTTTATATTTTTAAAAAGTTGTAATAAAAAAATCATAATTAATTATTTACTTGAAAAAAATTTACAAAATAATATGCATCAAATCTAGACATGAGTCCTCTACTTATGTCTAAAATATTATAAAAATATATTATCATTTTATTTCCGTTAGGGTGGTTAGACATACACCTACTTATTTGTTCCATGAAATTTAAGTACTATTGCATTGAAATTTAAAATTGTCACCAAATAGATTT
>VDFB02353493.1:315016945-315036968 GCA_007258455.2 Sequoia sempervirens | reverse complement strand
CTTCGATGCTAACTTGACAAGCATAGTGAAAAAAATATTTTAAAAAACATTTTATTCGCACATATGGAATGCATCGCGGTATTGGTTTTATTATACAAGTACTCCAAAAGATTCACTTCGAGTTGGACGTCTAAATTAGACGAAAGCATTTTAAAAAACTAATAATAAGTAAAAGCGAGCGGAATGCACGGAGGACATTAGCTGTTAAGATGCCATTTCTGAACTATAAGTAGCAGTCGTTTCCCCCCACAAAGTACATCATCTGTGCTTGCTCACATGGCGAAGGGCATATATGTGTTCCTCATATTTTTATTGCTCACAGCTTCTGGTAATATTTATTCTTCCTGTCTTCAATATTAGTAGTTCTTTTTTTGTTTTTTTGTTTTTTGATACCGATGAAAATATATCAATTGTTTGTCGTGGAAATTTTTAACAAAAAATCTGACTAGTTACTCATTTGTAATATGATCAGTGTCCATGGCTGATGACCATCCGGGGTATTGTAGAACCTTCAGCGGCGCATTTCATGGGCCATGCTTTGGATTTAGGAATGGAGAGTGCAACGATAAGTGCATAAATGAAGATCATCAAGAATTTGGAGAATGTGCTTGGGATCATACGACCTATCGGGGATTGGTTTGCTTCTGTTATCATCGATGTTGATTAAAGATGTTACTTATGTGATGAGAGAGAACAAGGCCTGTAAATACAGTCAATTAGAAAGTATATCAGAGTGGAGTGGAGTGGATTAGATTAAGGACTATCAAATAGAAAATATGGTACAGTATAAATAGTCATAAAAAATAAGAAAGTATATGAGAGTGGAGTGGATTAGATTAAGTACTATCAAATAGAAAATATAATGACAGTACAAATAGTAATAAATAAATGGAGAGGTTGTTTAATCTTCTCATTAAATAATTAATATCATTTAGTGAACAAATGTGATCTTTGTATTTGAATATTTATAAAGATAGATAATTATGGGTTAAAATCAAAGTATTCTTCTCTATTTAATGTTGGGTTAACTTTATTTTCTTAGATCTAATCTACAAATACGAACTTGTTTCGTATTAAGAAATATCTCAAATTTTATACCATTTGGTTCTTTGATCACTTGTCAATATTTTTTGTCAATAGTAAGACTTGTTATATAACTAATTTACTTTGTGTCAATGTTTGATTTGATTATAAACAATGTTTTATTAAATATGAATAAGATAATTTAAAAAAAAATTAGTGGATGTGATTTTATTAAATTTAATTAAAATAAAATATGATTATTTGTTGATATTAACCTTAATCTACATGTCTTGTCTATGCAAGAGATTTCATTTTAGTTACACTTGCTCAATTGGATAAGGTTTCAAATGTCAAATAAATGTTGACCTAAATATTCAAGTGGGCTCTCAATTAAATTCATTAAATTAAAAAAAATACTATGTAAATAATACTTTACAAAAAATGGTAGAGTTAGATATTGAGAATTGTATAATGTTTAATAATATGATTTTAATAATATGATTTTACTCGCATTAAACAATCATGTTAACCTCATCCATTTTGTTTCTTTATCATTTCTTACTTAGGTTGTATTCTATGACATTTTAACTTAATTGATTTACTAATGAGTAAATGGTCTAATTATATTTCCTTTTCTTTGACTATATATTAAACCATGGATGTGTCAATTTTTATAATAAGTGTGTAGTTGCAAACAATTTATAATGAGAGAAAAAAATCATTGAAATTTAATTTTATCCCACCTCATAATGGGGTTTTGACTATCTACTATAAAGAGGCAAATGGCATTGACCTAGTGTGAACCATGATATATTGAGTGCCTATAAATCAATTTTAGAACCCTAATCTTATGTGATAGTGTATATTTGTATTATAAAGTGTTAATGTGGATATAATAATGCAAATTCAGGTTATATTTATTAAACTACACATGTAAGTGATTTTTGTAGAACATAAATGACATGAGCCTCATATAGCTTGGTGACACCGTAATTGATTAATGGGGAACATCTTCTCCCCACAGACACTATTAATTCTCAATCTCCTTAGTTCAAATAATTATCATGCAATGAAATACTTCTTAATTATTTATTTATTGAAGAAAATAAATTGATGGTTGTGTCACCTTTCTAAGAGTTGGAGTTTGTAAAGATGAATGAATATGAGAGAAAAATAGCTCCATTTGTATATGAAATTAATTATAAAATAAGTGTTTATTATGAAATAAAAAGAGTGTATTTCATCACAAAAAATATTCCTTACAATTTTACACATCAAATTAAAATAAACATCTTTAGATTATAAATCCATAATACACATTTATATGAGAAGTATAAAGAGTATTTCATTCATAAATCTTAAAAACAATTTTAAGTACACTTAAATAAAATAAAAAATAATCATACCAAATAAAACTATTAAAATAAATATTAAATTTAAATAATATCTTTTACATTTACAAATATTACAACAAAATCTATTTCAATCATATCCTATTATCATGCCATTCCATATAAATATATTTATACAAGTTGTAATTTTGTCAAATTGTTAATGTGTTTAGTTTTTATATTTCTATAATTTGCATATATATTTGTTTAGGTATCTTCTCAAAACTCTATACTATTTATCCAAGACTATCAAAATAGTTGCCACTATAACAATAAATAAAGGTTCATCCTTATTTACATTCCATATAAATATACATTATATACAAATAAAATAAATAAGATATATTAGAAGATAGGTTGTAGAACCAATAGAAACATGAACCTCAAGTACCCCAATGTTGGCATCACCATAGGAGACACAAACCTTGAAAATAAAAAAAAATATTATTTAATGTTGTGATGTATATTCATTCTTTATTATAAGGATCCTATTTTAAAAGCATTAGAAGTATAATGATATGAATGCAACATTTAATTTTACACCTAACAATTACATTATTCTAATTGTTCTATTTTTATGAAAGCATATATATACATCTACATATACATATACATATATACATATATACATATATACATATATACATACATACATACATACACAAACACACACACACACACACACATTGACATCTTTGACATTTCCATACTACCTTGACACCGTAGTTTTCTTATATCATTAATTATAATAAATATTTACTCATTTTAGGGCTAAGTTAGTCAAATATATTTAAATTCTAGGCCAAAAGCACTAGTGAAGGGTGCTTAGCACCCTAGACCAAAAAGAAAATGAATGTTTGAAATTTTTATTGGTGGCCTTTCATGATTTGAAAATGGCCCGAGGTTGGCCCCTACCCAAAAGGATTAATTAAAGTGCATATATAAACATGTTTTCCTCTCATTTTGAACATTAGAAATCAATTGAAAGAGAGGGAGATCAGTTACAAGGAAATTATTGAGAAGTATTGAGTTATCATTTGCATGCTAGCTTTAGCAATCTATTATGTATGTGATCTAAACTTTTGTAGGTCTATCAAGAAATCAAGGTTTCCATCAATAAACTTATGTGTGGCATCTCTTCTTCAATGGTTTTCACATCAAGGTAACATTATCATTTGTCATATGTCAATTTTAGTCAATTTTGTTATTTTGGCCTCTTCCTTGCCTAGAGCATGTAGTCTTGATCATCATGAATCATTGTATGTGGAGGTAGAAATACTAAAATGGGATTTGACTTAGGAAATACCTGATACAACATAGCCTTTTCCCCTCTTTTCATGTGTACAAGTTAGATCAAGAACTTTCAGTAGGAGATAGCTACAAAATATAGAGTGCACATTGTAACACAAATATCAAATTTTTCACATCCAAAAAAGTAGGAATATGGTCTAGCATGCCCACACCCTTGACTAGCTACTTCATGATCAAATTTTTAATGTAGGTTACTCTTTGTTTCTATATTTTAGATGGGTATGTGCAGGATCATGATGGGCCAAAAAGTGGTGATATGATGGGTATTTGTAGGGTATGTGGCTAACAACTTATTTTTAACCCAAAATTGATGAAATGAAAAGGGTTTTTAAAGGAGATTCTCAGCTTTATACCAATATAAATTATTATTTACTCTGAATCTAATAAACAATTATTATTAATTTTCTATTTGAATTACAACTAAAGTCCTGATTGATAGACTGATTGAAAAACATCTATAGTTTTCAAATGGTATCACATTTTTGGAATCCAAAACATGCATCACATTCTATTCTTTTGCATACTATAGGATTACAAAAGAAAATTGAATTTCATGAAGTTTGACCAAGTTAAGGTGGTCAGACATACAAGTTTTTATATTTTTGAAAAGTTGTAATAAAAAAATCATAATTAATTATTTACTTGAAAAAATTACAAAATAATATGCATCAATCTAGACATGAGTCCTCTACTTATGTCTAAAATATTATAAAAATATATTATCATTTTATTTCCGTAGGGTGGTTAGACATACACCTACTTATTTGTTCCATGAAATTTGGATTGCATTGAAATTTAAAATTGTCACCAAATAGATTTTAAAAATAAATAAACCTAGTAGTTTAGAAACTACATTAAATTTGCTACAAATTCTATTCTTACATATTTTTGAAATAATATAGATAACTTATTCAATTTTTTATGTCAAGATTCCTAACTCTAATTTTTCTTAATTTTTGGCCACTTAAGGGCCTATTTTTTCCATGATGATCCTACACATACCCAGATCTTCCTCCTATTTTTGAAGTTTTAGTTTTATCTAGGCAATAAATTATAGTTTCAAATCTAGGGCTATATGTTAGATTGGTTTGATAAATCATATATCAAATTTTTCGTCCTCACAACTCAAAACAACAGGAGGTTGGCTCTCCCTTGTGGCAGTAAGTCAATCAACAAACCCTAGTTGATTTATGTTTAAATTTTTTAATTAGTAGTCAAAAAAGTTTTCATTGGACTTGAAACCCAACATAGAACAATTTTGAAGGGCTCTGTAACCATTTCATAGAAAATCGTGTTGCACACAAGATAATCCACAAACCAATAGTAGCAACAACCTACAGATAAACATGACTAGACAAGCTACAACAAAAAAGGAAACAAGGCACCAAGATCCCTTTACAACCAAGTTTTAACCTAGACTTTGAACCCTTACATAAATAAAGAAACAACCTACACTAGTCAAGCATCAACAAACCAACTGCTCAAGAAAGACACCAATAAGCTAAAAGAAATAGACAACTTAATGGTGCAAGAAAACATCAAACCCCTAAACAAAAACACCAGAAAAACCAAAAACCCCACCTCAATAGGGGAGTAAGGGGGCACAACAGAACACTAAAGCACAACATTCTTGCAAAAACATCTTTCCAACACCATCCCCACCTCCACCTCAATAAGAGGGAGCTCCCCTCTATAGGAGAGGAATAAATGAGAGTCCCAAACTCTAAATCCTTCACTCTTTAGCCCATGTGCACTCCACCTAGATAGGAACAAGCTGAGGAAAAAGGTACTTCCTACCAAATCTATAGCAACCACCTTCACCTCAATAGAAGAGGGATCCACCTCAATGGGAGTGATCTTCACCTCCATAGAAGACACCAACTATAGACTCGGAGAGAAAGGAAGAACTTCAAAAGGATGGACAAAAAAAGCCTCATTAAGCTTAACAAGAAATAGGTACAAGAAAGACATGAATAATGCACTTCAACTAATAGAAAAAACACAAAATGTTCTAAGCTTTTAGAATAAAAAATTATAATAACTCAGCCCAAAATTGATTCTCAATCACCAGCATAAAATAACAGGAACCTCCATTATTATAATGGTAGAAAATATGGGTCTTGAAGATTGACATAAAATAAAGCTAGGCTAAGAAAGAAAAACCTAGAGGAAAAGTATAGAAGAACCACTAGAAAACCCAAAGCCCACCCTCCACAAATAAAATCAGTAGCCAATAATGGCTGAGACCCTCAAGAGCATGAGTTCCAAAAAATCCTGAGGTTTTACCAAACAGAGGAGTAATCATCAAGAGAGGTAAAAACATTGCCCAATAACACACCTAGCTAGCAGAAGAAGTAGAGCATGTTGGTCAACACCAAAACCTAAAGCAACTTAAAACAAGAGCACAAGAAGGAAGAGAAGAACCTCAGGAGAAAGCTAGGAAAATAGGGACAACAAGGAACCAAACCCTCACAACACCAAGGGGAACCCACCGATACTTCCACCACAACTAGTGCCTATTCAAAAATAGACTTCCCATTGAGAACAAAGGCAATCCAAAGCACCTCCAAAGGGAAAAACCCATCATCAAAGAACCCACACACCACCAAAGCTCTCTAAAGAATGCTCACATAAACTAAAAAAATAGGAAGAAATTCCAACACTAGACCCCTCTCCATAAGTAATAAGACACACACCTCTTGTGATAAATTAAAAAGGAGACCGCAAGCAAGTGAAACAATCACTTCAGAAGGGAAAGGCCGCACCAACCACCCAACAACTCTATGTTAGGATTGAGGTTGATTGGAGCAATAAACATTAACAATTATATGCATATTAAATAACCTAGAAATAGCAATGAAGAATAATACAAAAGATATCAACAAAAAAAATTAACATGGTTCACCTAATATGGGCTACATCGACAAAAACTCAACCACCCAATGATTTTATTATCTAGTGTAAAACAGATTACAATCTCACGAATTACACACCCCACAACTTATATTCCAACTGCTTATAACAAGCTTCTAGAATTAGGGTTTTACAAAGTCATTTTTCCACATGACGTGTTAGTGAGAAAACCTTGACATGTTAATGAAAAAAAAATTGGGGCTTGTGCCTCCGAACCCATTCTATTGAGGGTTGGAACCCCCTAACCTCCATTGTCAGGGGCTGCCACCCTTGAACCCTTGCTTGCCTGACCCCAAACTTTGATGAGGATATGTATGAGTGTACAATATTTGGATGATCAGTTGCCACATATCAAAAATCTCCCATTTGGACACTGATCAGGCTCTAGACCAAACAATCTCCCACTTAGAGACTGATCTTGGATGACATCATTGCACTTGTAGCTCCCACTAGACTATAGGTCTAGTTGGTTTCTTATGTCCAACATTATCAATAATGAATGCCAACGAAAAATGATGAGGAAATCAGTTTCTCTTGTGTAACTACCTTTGTGAATATATCTGTAGGATTCTCACTTATGTGGATATTCTCTAGCTTCAACTACCCATCCTCCAAAACTAATAAGATGAAGTGGTATCTGAGCAGTATGTGCTTAGTTTTGATTATAGAGCTTAGTTTTTAGTGATGGAACCAATGATGAAAAAAAAATGATTTGCACACTCAAAAGTGCAACTAAAAAATCTACCCAAGTGACTTGATTTGGAGGGTCATAATTCAGAGTCAATTAACTTTCATGCCAAACCCCTTGGTGAGTGTATTCATTTTTTGTATGTGAACATTTATGTTTTATTTCAGCTTCCTATGATGAGTTTTGATAGGGTTTTGAAACACAAAGCTGGAGGGTTATAGGGCTATTTTGTTGTTTGCAAACTCTCAGTCCTACGAAGTGGCCTCCTATTCATATTGAAACTTCATAGTTGGATGATCATCATGACAAATGGATTGGTTATTTGTATTCTACTCATATTCATATTCTCCCTAGTCTGATTCTAGAGCTACATGATTAACTTTGATATTTTTACCAGGACAAAAGCAAATGTAGTTTGTTCTATTTTAAGATTCCATTTCCAAAACTTTTCAAGGAGGGAAACATTGACCCCTAATATCTTGTGATGAATGTGGATTGAAGGAAATACCTCTTGCACACATACTAAATGGACCTAAAATATTTAATGTTTCCAATGGTAGCTTCCTACGAGGTAATTTGATATTTTTTCAAGAAGGTGACTTGGTGAGTCATAATTGGTTTTTGATAGGTGTGGTTGCGGAGAAGTCTAAGTGAGCCACTTTGACATTGAATATCTTGCACCTCAAGATGGATATTTCCAATCTATTTGTTACACTAAATTCATGGGTCAAATATCTACATTCTTGTACATTTTCTTGGCTCCAAGAGGCAATTTTACTAGTTTCTAGAGTAATTCCAGAGGCCATTGGGCTAGTTTTGATCAATGTGTAAATATGCTAGAAAGAAAATTTTAATGACAACCCACTTCATTTTTTCTCACCAGAAGCATTTTGAAGTAGTGTTAGGTCAATTGAGTGTGAATTTTTTTTCAAAACAAAAAAAAATTGTCGTGCCCACTTGGTGACCTAACATGCTTTGCACAATTGTGAAATTGTAAGTGTTGCATTGTGGCAATCACTTCAAGTAAATTACTTTGAATAAGGAAACACATTAAGGGGTGAACAATCATAATTTCCTTCAAGGTTTCAAAAGAAAAAAAATGTTATTTTGACATAAGGAGATTCATGGGAGATTCACCATACTCTTTTTTTTCCAAATTCTATGATGCCTTCTTGCAGATTCTTGATGGTTGCAAGCTTGAAGAAGATAAATGCATTGAATTTTTTATTGACATGTATAAATTAGGTTTTTGTTCATTTCCTAAGTAATTTAGACCCCAAATCCTGAATCAAGTATGTGAAAGGATATGGAGTTCTACCATCAACTAGAAGGACCTATGGTGTTTCATTTGAGCCATTATGGGATAAAGTCACAACACTATCTAATTTGTTGTGTGGTTTGAACAACTACATGATACTAAATAAGGAAATTAATTGTATAGTGTACTATTTTACAACCATGGTTTAGGCTTGAAGTGAGCTCCAACTATGTTTGGAATTGATGGAAAATACCTAAGGTGGATGAGCACTTATTAAATGATTTGAGTATGCTTGGTGTGAAGCAATTTTTCCTTAATCTCTTTAATTTTTGGCTTTTATACATTTTTGGGTTTCTGATGAATTTGTTCTTAAAGAAAAGTCATTCCAAAATATGGGAAATGCACCATGTGGTGGTTTCACAACATTTTTTTTATCACTTTCTTTTGGGAGAAAGTCGAGGCATGTGTCAGCTCAGCAAGGATTTTCCCAAGGGCTATTTTCATAGATTTGAGATTTGCTGCCTACTCAACATGCCATCTCTTTGCTTTGGGCATATTGCACTTTAAGTGGGAAATCTCTTTTGGAGTTTGTTGTAGAATGCTAGGTTTTCCTTCATTTTTGGTTGAAACCTTTGAGTCAACATTGTCAATCTTTGTGATTGGTCAACCAAATTTTACTTTGCTATTTTCTAGGATCTGATTGTTTTTAGATAGCAATCTTTCCTAAATATCTAAATGAGATAAATGAGGTAGTTGAGAATTAATGAGCAAAGATAGCCATGACCTAACAAGAGATCTAAGATTGGATCATGAGCTATCAAATGCTAGCATTTGGCAGTATTTACTTTTTAGGCATTGGCAGTGATTCTCCCTTTTCAACCATAAATATGAAGAGGTAGCAGAAGCAAAGAAAATTCCCTTTTAGAAAAATTTCTTTTAAGTTTTTCTTAGTTATAAAGATATTTTCAAAAGTAAAAATCTTCTAGAAAACTACTTCTCTCTAGAATGTTATATTATTTTTACTCAAACTATTATCCAATTGGCATCAGACCTTTTTTTAAGTTCATTTGATATTCAAGTACAAACTTGTTTGGAACAAAATCTTTTAAAATACACGTGTTATGGCCTTTGTCAAGCTCCTTTATTTTTTTGTTCAAAATAAAACATTGTGTTAAGCTTAATTCTAAATGTTTGATTAGTTTATTTCCATGTTGTCAACTTATATGATATAGTAATAACCTATAGAAATTGGATTATGTCTATTGAACTTCTCCCACTTCTTTACTAGTTCTTGTTTCTTCAAATTATGCTATAAAAAGAGGAAGGGTTTATGCAATTTTTTGAATGTTTTTCTATTAACTTTTGGAACTTTTATGCTTGATCAAAACTTAATGAACACTGCCTATGGGGAAATTTTAAACACTGCACTATGCTTGTGTTTAGCCTTTATTGCTCATTCTCTTCCCAATAATGAAGGATTGCGGAATTTTGTGTCTAATATGTCATTCATAGAAAAATAATTGCATTTAAAATGTTGTAGAACCTTTGGTGCATTTCCATTTTCATATTTTATGTTTACATTTCTTTCTACCTTTTTCTCCAAACTTGGAGAAGAGTTGGCTTTCTATAAAATTCCTAGAGGTATTTAGTGAGGTGCCAAATTGGTCCCCCACTCGTTGCATTTCCCATAAGGTTGTCAAAGAGGGGCAAGCTTTGATGATCAATATTTCTTTTTATGGCACAACTGGTGGGACCCAAAGTTTACCGTACGTCTAATTGGAAGTCTGAAATATTTCTTAAATAAAGCCAACGGAAGAAGCTTGAAATTTCATGCCCAAAGTCCAAGCAAGATCATCCTCAAGAGGTCATTTCTAGTACTCTCAGTTACCTGTCTTGGTATCTAGGAGAAGAAGACTAACAAGTTCTATATCACCTATAAGGAGTAATACAACGAGAAGCAAGAGTGCAAGATTTAGAGCCGTATCTACTCCACCTGGAGGCTAAAATTTTGAAATCAAAATACCAGTATACTTGATTCATAGGAATATTTTCTCCATGGCTCACATAGTTGTCTCTACTCCTATAAATTTAGTGATATGGGATAGTGGTAGTCTACTACAACTACCCACACCCCCATATGTATGGTCTTCCATACCCGCTAATGCCCTCAAGGCTATTCCAATTTTTTCTAGAGAACACTTCAAAAACCCTTCCAAACACCTTGAAGATATAGTGAAGGTATGCATAGTACATAACATAGTGGTGGAAAATATTGCTCTTAGGTTGTTGGTTGCCTCCTTCAAAGGAAGAGCTCAAGATTAGTATCAATCTTTGGATTTTGGATCTATCTACTCTTGGGATCAATTCAGAGAGAGGTTTTTCAAACACTTCTCAGAGAAGGGAGATCACTCCTCATTGTTGCATTAATTAATCACTATCAAAAGAGCCCGACAAGAGGCCATGAGAAACTTCAACACCAGGTTTTAATGTGGCAAAGAATCCTAGTGACTTCCTGACCCCTAACTGTGATGGAATTTATGTTCTACCTAAAGGATTTCAATTCATACATCGCAGTCATGATAACCTTTATGGGAGGGGATATCTTACTCGATGCATATGAGTTGGTTGTGCATGTAGAGAATAGTTTGATCAATGCTAGAAAGCTTCCACATGACCTCTAATGCATGTATTCATATAAATCTCTAGTGGTCCTCAAGAAGAAGCTACTCCAAGCAGTTCGACTACACAACTGGCGACATCAGTTGTACTGTAATCCATGTGCATATACCCCGCCACATAGCCAAGCATGTTATGCTTTTCTGCTCTAGCAATGAACATCAATGATATAAATATTCTCATGTAGTATTTTGATAATGAGTTAGTTCTCATCAGAAGACAACAACAAACACCTATGAAGAAAGCCACCAAGACTTATCAAGGGGAAAGGCTATCCTATCAAAAAAATGCATACTAAGGACCTACAATAGGAGGAGGAGGTCAACAAATGGTGTCTGCAAACTAGATAGTTCTAGTCACTATGCCACTATGGGCTGCCAAAGATAGCCAAAGTAAAGAGTTAATCCTAGGCTAGAACAACCTAGTGGAGATGAGAATGTATGGTGTTTCCCATGCAGTGATAGTCACATGCCCCAAAATTGTCCAAGGGGAAATATGCAACAAAAGATAAAGAGAAAAAAATAAGGGTGTGCTTATGAATGCAGAAGAATATGAGTCCCCTAAAATGGAAAATACCCACTTTAGAGCATAAATGTAAGGGATGTCTTTAGAACAAGAGCTAAATATTATGTCGGACCAAGTGTTATTTTCATGGATGGAGGAAGAAGATGTGGTATTCGTGAATCAAGCTCCAATGACTAGTGCTTTGCAAGTACAATCAAACTACAACACAAGATAAAAAAGATGGATGATGGGAGAATACATACAACAAACTCTATTGCCTCCCCAACCACACTGACTATAGTTACAAGAAGAGAAGGTTCAACAGGAAACTAATCAACATACTCAATTGTTGCAAACTTCACTGTTGCCAATAAAGGAGTTGGATAGGATGTCAAACCCATTCATGATAAATAATTTTCCTCTAAAGATGAGAGAGATACCACCATTTAAGCCCAAGGTCCATCTAGTTACAAACTCAATGTGGTGGAAAATTTAAAGAAGGTTCCTACTAATGTATCTTTATGGGATATTATATCCATTCGTAAACAAAATGTGTTTCTTCGAGAAGCATCAAAGAATGAAGAACAAATATCATAGATGAATGTGACTCTATCATGCAATCAAGATAAAGATAAAGAAGTTGAGTTGGACCCTCAATATTCAAAAGACACAACTTATGTGAATGACATGGACAATGCAAAATAGAAAGAGGTAAGCAAGCCAAAGCCCACTCCTTTCTTTTTAACACTTATTGTGGGAGATAATATTTTGCATAATAACATGATTGATTAGGGAGTTAGTACAATGGTCATGCCAAAGCAAGTGGTTAATGCCCTAAATCTTAAGTATGAGCCCCTTGAGAAGGGAATCATGCAATTAGACAACAAGATTTTTTTGACTGTCAGTCATATTAAAGATCTTCCTTTAACCCTATTCTCATGTCCAATACAAAGTCACACAACAAATAGGGGTGATAGACATTCCCCTAGTCTTCAGAATGTGTCTTTCATGAGATTTCACCATGAATCTTGGAAGATATTTGGAACTTGATTGGTCCCACCTAATATTGAGGACCATGCCCATGGTGAAGATGAAAAACCTATCTAAATCTTTGCATTTAGAACACATAGTAGACAATGTATTCCTATGCTTTGAAACAACACATACCTCCTTCTCAGAAAAGGAGAGATATTTTGTAGAAATGTTGGAGCATGAAGAATACATGAGTGATCAGACTCCTAAGGAGGAGTTCCTCATCAACTAGTTCATCGAATTTGACCTATTAGATAACTTTCATGCAATGTGACTAGGAAGCTATGTGATCTTTGATGACAATCAAGTATTTTTGAAATTGATAAAGGATTGGGAGGAATATGATGATATGGGTGACAATTTTCTATGGACCTTATATTTTGATGGTGCCAAATGCAAAGCTCGTTCTAGAGTGGGTATCTGACTAGTGTCATTGACCAGATCAAAGAACCTCAAGGCTTTTCATTTTTAGTTATTGTACTTGAAAAATGATGCAAAATATGAAGCCTTGGTTCATGGTTTGATTCTTGTAGAATGAATAGGTGTGAAGAGAATAGAAGAATTTAGAGATTCAAAGTTAGTTCTACTCTAGGTCCATGGGAAAGTGATTGCAAAGAATATAAGAATGAAGTCATATAGACATTAGATATGGGATCTAATTGAGATTTTTAAAGCTTTTAATATACAAGTCATTCCCCGATATCAAAACATTGTTTCCAATTGGATGACTTCAATTGGTTCGCAATTTGAACTAGTTTTTGAATAAACAACAAAATTGAATCCAATACAGATCATTGTCCAACCAACAATTCCCAACAATGATCAGAACTCCTAGGTATTTGAGGATGTTATTTAGATCACCACCTTTTTATAAAAGTCAAGAAGAGCTCCTGACTGTCCACAACCTGAAGTAGAATTCCCCAAAAGGAAAGAACTATCTAGTTAAAAGGAAATAAACTTCCTCAAGGTTGAACTTGAAATTTTTTTTGACTATGAGGGTGCAAGAAATAACAAATAAAGGTTCACTATATATTTGAGGGATTATGAAGAGGGTATGTGCAAGATCATGATGCACCAAAAAGTAGAAATATGATGGATATGTCACTGATGACCTTTTTTGACCCAAATTTGATGACACAAAAAGGGTTTTTAAAGAATATTCTCAGCTTTCTGCCAATATAAATTATTCTTCACTTCAAATTTAATAAGTAATTATCATTCATTTTTTATGCAGCTTATGACTAAAGTCCTAATTGATAGACTGATTGAAAAATATATATAGCTTTCAATGGTATCACATTTTTTGAATCCAAAACATGTGTCACATTCTATTCTTTGCATACTATAGGATTTAAAAAAGAAAAAATAAATTTTATGAAGTTTTGACCAAGTTAAGGTGATCATACTTAAGATTTTTTTATATTTTTTAAAAGTTGTAATAAAAATTCATAATTAATTATTTACTTGGAAAAAAATTACAAAAAAATATGCATCACATTGGGACATGAGTCCTCTAGTTATATCTAAAATATTATTAAAAAATATTATCATTTTATTGTGGTTAGTGTGGTAAGACAAACACCTACTTATTTTTTCCTTGAAATTTAAGTACTACTACATTGAAATTTCAAATTTTCACCAAATATTTTTTTATTTTTTTAAACAAACCTAGGAGTTTAGAAACTACATTCAATTTTCTACAAATTCTATTCTTACATATTTTTAAAATAATATAGATAACTTATTCAAATTTTTACGTCAAGTTGCCTAACTCTAATTTTTCTAATTTTTTTGCCACCTAAGGGCCTATTTTCCATGATGATCCTACACATACCCAAGAGATTATTTCAAAGCTTATAGAAAGTTAAAGGTAAGAAGGGATTTTCCATAGAATGATAAGGAAAGATTAAGGGATCTATGTTCTAGATATGATGTCATAAGCTTGACCTATGATGTTCTTAGATGTTATGATCCAGACATAATTTAGCATACTATGGACTTGGCTAAAGGATCAAAGCATGTCCAACAAAAGAAAAGGCAATTCAATCTAAAAGTTGAAGCATTGATGGTGCAAATCTCAAAAAATTGATCGAATCAAAGATCATATATTTGATTAAGTATTCCACCTGGGTGTCAAATCTGGTATCCGTTTAGAAAAAGAATGGTGATATTAGGCTTTGTGTTGATTTCAAAAATTTGAATAAAACCTTGCTAAAAGACCGCTACCCTTTGCCATCAATGGAGTAGATCTTATTGACTATGGCTAGATTAGAGATGTTCTCATTCCTCAATGGTTTCTCTAGTTATAACAGGTATATGTAAATGAAGGTAACCATCATAAAACAATGTTTACCACTAAGTGGGGAACGTTTGCATACTCAAAAATATCATTTAGACTTTGAAATGATAGTGCAACTTTTCAGCGAGCAATGGATATTGCTTTTATAGGATTAAATAATAAAATTATTTTAGTATATCTAGATAATCTAATAGTCTTTTCAAAGTCAAAGGATGATCACCTTGATCATCTGGAAAAGGTTTTCTAGAAATGTCAATAGTTTAGGATTCCTTCGATCCCAAAATTGTGTCTTCGGAGTGCTCCAAGGTAAGCTTTGTGGTATCAAAGTAGGGAATAGCAATAGACCCCAAAAGGTTGAGATCTATAATGGAGTTACCCCTACCAGTAAATCAAAAAGGGTTGCAGTCCTTTCTAGGGAAGATCAAATTTGTTAGCAAGTTCATTTAATATTTTGTAGGCATCATGAGGCCCATCATGCTTATGCTAAAAAAAATCACCTAATGTTCAAATGGACCCCTAAAGGAAAAACAACTTTTGAGGAGATAAAGGTAGCTATCTCCACTATCCCGGTGTTGGCTAACCTAGACTTTTCCAAGGATTTGCTACTCTATGTATATAACAACCAACATAGCATAGCTTTGGTACTGACTCAGAAGGATGAAGAAAATAAAGGGAGCATCCTATCACATTCCACTCTAGAAGACTTAAAGGATATGAAGCCAGGTACAATTTTGGTTTAAAGAAATCTTTTTCCATTGTTAAGAGCCTAAAGAAGTTTTGACACTTATTGATGGCCAATAGAATTACCATTCTTGTCACACATCCCAATGTGTGGGAGTATATGATTGAAGGTGAGATAACTAAAAAAAGGGTCAACTGGATCACCAAGATCTTAGAGTATGATATTGACATTAGACCAACCAAGCTAGTTTAGGGAATAGGTCTATGTAAATATCTTGCGTAGGAATCAAGTTTTGTAGCTGAGAAGGAGATCGATCAAGTTTACACAAACCAGTTTAAGTCTTCCAAGTCCTAGGTGATAGATCAAACACACTATATGTAAAAGGGGTAGTACCCGACTAACCTTTCATCCCATAAAAGTTGATACTACTAGCTATAAGGCAGTAGGTATGTATTAATTAAACGTATCTTATTTAAAAGGAAATATGATGGTGTGCTACTCTGATGTTTGAATAAGCCATGGGTGGTAAAAGGTTCTTAATGAATTTCATAATATTCATGAGGGTGGACATTACTGCATCAATACTATTTCCTTTAAGATAATGTGAGGAGGATGCTATTATCCCTCCATGTTTTCCGAAGTGCACCATCTGGTAAAAAAGTGTACTCAATGCCAATTTGTTAGCAAAAGAAAGAATTATGACTTTCCTTTGAGCCCAATTATAATTGATTTTCTCTTTGCTTAATGGGGTTTGTATTTTATTCAACCCTATTTCCAATGCTAGCCATAAGTGGATCCTTACGGTGGCCGACTACTTCACAAAGTGGGTGGAGGTCGTTGCCCTAAAAAATGCTACAGAGGGAGAGATCATCAACTTCCTTGAAGAGCTAGTAACTAGATTTGGTTCACCAAAAACCATCATATCTAATAATGCACCAGCTTTGTAGGTTTGAGGATGTTATATTTTGCTATCAAAATGGGGTTTACGTTAAAACTTCATCAAATTACTACCCATAAGGAAATAGGTTAGTGGAGTTGACCACCAAAAATGTAATTAGGTTAATGAAGTCCATCGGGTTAGAGCAAAAAGGGGATTGGAAAAAGCACCTACAAGCTACTTTGTGGGCATACCAGATTATTCCCAAGCAAATCTTGAAGGCCTCTCCTTATGAATTGGTGTATGAAAAAGAGGTGGTTTTACCCATTTCCATAGAGATCCCTGCCTTGCAACTGCTAAAATCCCTAGAGATTGAAGAAAGTGGTGAAATGGAAGTAAAGTTGGTGGAACTCCTCAAACTTGAGGAAGATAGAGAAAAGGGTTATGGATCCATGATCAGTCACCAAAAGATAGTTAAACGATGGTTCAATAAAAATACTTTGAACCTAGTTTTCTAGGAAGGAAGCCTGGTACTAAAGTATGATGAACGTATTGCAAGACTAGGATAGCATAAAAAATTTGAAGTGCTATGGAAGGGACTCTTCCAAGTGAATTCATACAAAGAAAAGAATGTGTATGAGCAAAAAGATATTGAAGTAAACATTTTGGGTATTACCGATGAATGGTATTTATCTAAAATTGTTCCATTCAAATACACAAGTTCTTTTAATTTTTTTCAAAATTATGTACCATACATAATTTTTTTGTAAATACATTTTAATTTTGAGAATAAGCCATACAAATAACACTAAGGAAATAAGAAAAATATTGTATTATATTATATTCATCAAAAAATTTACAGTGTAAACCCAAAAAGAGTCACAAAGAAAAAGAAGAAAAAAGGAGGAAACATGCAAAAACAATAAAGTTAGGCCTCTAATCATTGTTAAGTAGTCGAAGTGGCTCGTCATTGGGTTCTTCTCCCCCTCCCACTTCTTCTTCTTCTTTATCAGGGTGAAAAGGGGGTGAAAATATAGCACACATAGGCTTGATGCAGCACGAACCTTAGTTCTCATTATCATGGCTATATACTAGGAACTCAAAGTTTTTCTTCAAATTGACCCTAAGAATGTGATCCACATCATACTCTAGTAGTAGAAAGGTGGAAACTAGATGAGATGATGAGCAATGCCTCTCAAGGTCCATGGTGTGGAATTCAGTGCTCGAAAAGGAAACTAGGCTATGTCTATCCCATAATCATCATGCCTGTGGATGTCCATGGCACTTAGAATTCTAACGCTAGGGATAGCCACTTGCACAATTTCACAAAGCCCTTCTAGTAGTATAGAGACAAACATTTGGTGGCATAATTCAATTATCATGGGCTTAACAATGTTTAGGTTGAGAAGGGAGGCAACAAAGCAAGAAAAAATGATGTAGTTGATCCTCAACTAGTTCTCATCTACAAGATAGTCTTTGCCGACTACCCACTAGAATGCAATGAGTATGAGGTAGTCATATTTCTTCACTAGATTCTTAATTTTGTCACAATGGACCTCACCCATGAAGGTATATTGTGGCCTTCATGGTAGAAGTCAAATGGGTGTGCCTAGGCCAACCGACATTATGACAAAGCAGTAGAAGCTAGCGGAATGGGAGATAGTAGGGAGAGCTTCTTAAACTTAAAAGGATATTTTTTTGAATGAATATTGCAATAATGTGGCATAGCTATTTATAGAAAAGATGTGTCAACAAACCCAACTAATGGGAAGTCTATTTTTGTTCGAATGGTGACGAAGAAATTCCAAAGCATCTGGAGAGTAGGAGACAAATCATGTAGAAAATATGACAAGAGGTCTTGAGAAATAAATTTGGGCATTGAGAGCAAATGCTCATGTACGTTGATTGTCGACATGTGTCCTTTACCATCATCAGCACCAACTAGCTTAGTTACTTGAAAATATATGGATTAGCGTGTTATGTTCTCAAAAATTAAATAGGTGCATCTTTTCAAAAGTACACTGCATTACTTAAGCATGTTTCTCATAGCTAAAAGCATGCTTTCCAATGCAATTAGCTTATTAATGAAAGAGGCAATAGGGAGAATGTACTAATTCCATTCTCATGGAATTTTTCGCATTTCTGAGGGGTATAGATCACAAATCCACACATATTTCCTTAGTGGTAGCATTTAGTGGACCAACAGTAATGGAAGAGCCTTAACTGCATGTATGTGCAAAGGAATTAAATATACCTGAAAGAAAAAAATTTTAAGTCATGAAAAATCAAGTGGTCATTTCATTGAGGAAACTCTCTGCAATTTCTTAGGCACAGCCATGGTAGAAGCATCAACATCTAGTAGAAAGGCTAGAGCCTCATCAAAAATTCTAGATTACACCAATATAATTGGAAGGAATTCATTCACCAACGCCCTAGTGCTAGAAGAATGACAAATTGAGTATATAAAATTAGTGCAACTAGATAATTGTGTCATAAAAGAGGCAGTACAAGATTTAACATATAACATTTTTGACTCAAAGTTGACAACTAACCATAAAGGCATTAGGCAGGGGGAATTCCAAAGGATGATGCAGCATGGTTCATCTTAAATTTTTGCATCTCGGCTTTGGAATTGTGGTTTTCCACAATTTATGTTGCCTATTTTACACCCATGCCCGGAGTTGGTAGTAAAATCATGGTTACAATTTATGCAGTGGCCATATGAAATATGTTGTGTATGCCTACAACTTGGGGCATTGAACACTTTGATGAAGAAGATATGGAAAATTTCTGGTAGGCCAAAACCAAGATGGGAAGCTTCTTTGAGGATGACATGAAGGAAAGAATGGATAGAGGTTACTTTATTTTTCCTCTCTCATGTATAAAATTCAAGAAAGACACATAGTTGATTTTCTCAATGCTAGCCTAGATTTAGTGCCTTGATGATGATGAAGAAGTCCATCCCTTTCAAATGGGCCTAACTTTTATTGTTAAGGATAAAAGTTAGAAGTACTACGATTTTGCTAATGCAGTAGCCAAAGGGATGTTAGAACAATTGAGGACCTATGACACTAAATATAAATTCAAGTATTCTTCTTTCTCGGTTCACTTAATTTTTCATCAAAATTATGAGTTTCTAGAGAGAAGGTTTTCATTATCTAGGTTCAATGTAAAGGGTTTATATTAGCTAGTTTTGGTATGGACTCATGTTCTTTCAAAAACATGGGATTAATACTCATTTTGGATTATTTTATGAGGCTAATCCTTCAAGATTTTCTCCCATTCCCTAAGGGCCACTTCTTTCCTGAGGTCATGCAATGGGCAAAGGTGTTTGCCAACCTTGGTGGATTATTTCCTAGGTGAGGATTT
>VDFB02353493.1:314981353-315016925 GCA_007258455.2 Sequoia sempervirens | reverse complement strand
ACTGATATCCCAGCCATCCACATTCTCAGAGGCCCACTTCGCAAGATAGTCGGCAACTTTGTTCCACTATCTAGGGATATGACAAAAGGAGATAGAATCCAAGGAGCTGCAAAGACTCAAAATCTGTCTGCCCACGGAAGCTAATTGCCAACTAACATCATCCAACCTTTGATTGTTCAGCAAATCCACAACAATCTGAGAATCTGACTCACAGATGATCCTCGTCCAGCCTAAAGAGCATCCATGCTCAACAGCAATCTTAATAGCCAGGGCCTCCATCAGATTATTAGACTACTGCCCTTTGTAACTAGAGAAGACAAAAACCACACCACCATCATTACCTCTACCAATACCCCCCACACCAGCATGACCAGGGTTCCCACGAGAAGAACCATCAGTATTAATCTTTAGGACCCCCACCGGGGGAGGCATCCACTTCCCATCACGACAAACTCTTTTCCCAACCTGACGGGGCCTTCTACCAGCAAAACAACCCCGGTTACCCCAAGCTCAAATTCCGCACAATATCAAGATCACCAGGATCAATATTTTCAGACATGTCACACTTAGCCGAAATAGTCTCTTGAAGCCTGCTAATTATCTTCTTCCACAATTGAAGATTTCCCAAATTGGAACCACAAAAAACTCTACGGTTCCTCTCCAACCAAAGATTCCAAAGAATGAAAATAGGCCCAATGGACCAGGCCACCTGAAGGAAAGGAGTCTTTGCTGGTGGTATGCCCAAACTTTCCCAGAAGTCAATCAAGGAGGTAGCATGAATACACCCATGATGCCAAGCCTCCCACCACCTGTGCCATAACTCCCTAGAGTAAGGGCAAAGAAAGAACAAGTGGGAGGTACACTCCTCACTATGAGAACAAAGAAGGCAAATAGAGGGCCCCTGAAAGCCACGTTTGCGAAGATTTTCCCAAGTGAGGCACTTCCTCTGAGCAACCAACCATAAGAAAAAATTGCATTTGGGCCAAGAGAAGTTGTCCCAAACCTTCTTCCACCAGTGCACCTTAGCAGGACCATATAAGTTCCTGTCAAGCATAGCATAGCCTTGGGCCACAGTAAATTTACCTTTTGGACTAGGATTCCAAGCCAGAACATCCCTCCCATTAAGGGAGCTGCAAAGCCTAGCCTCCAAAACTCTAGAAAGAACAACACGATCCTCATCAGATCCACCAATGGGCCACTCCTGTGGGTCCTTCCAGCAAGCCACCTCTATTTGCCCAATATGCTTGATAGTTTTAAAATGCTCCACCTTAATCCAACCGGCCTCAGAAAAAATATGGCAAAGAGGCTGAAGCTGAGGAAAACTAGAAAGAATGGGAGGGTGGCCATCCCAAGAGTCCTGCCAAAACAAAACATCAGAGCCTCTATTACAGATCCAAAAGAGGCCCTCCTTAATCAGCTGAGCACCCTTCTTAAGGGTATCCCAAATACAAGAACCTTTACCCAACAAGGGAAGATGCGGCACATCGAGGCAATCAGCACCAGGAAGATACTTGTGGGTCAGAATCTTTGCCCAATCCTGATCTTGATTGTTACACCACCTCCAGTACAGCTTGGCAGCCAAGGCAGTGACAACAAGCGCCATAGACCTAAGACCAAGGCCCCCAGCATGCTTCGGCCTGCAAACAGACTCCCACTTGATCAAGCTCCACTTTGAGGAAAGAAGGTTGCCAGACCAAAGAAATTGCCGAGACAAAGCATCAAATTCCCGCACAAAGGTGGACGGGGGAACCTGCACACAACACCTATAAATGGGGAGAGACTGCACCACCGTCTTAAGAAGAATCACTCTCCCAGCCGAAGATAACCATCTGTGGGTCCAATGGCTAACCCTACTACGAAATTTATCCAAAATACCCTGCCAATAATCTCTCCGCTGTCCTCCCAAAGCCAAAGGGATCCCAAGGTACATCAAGGGAAGAGAACCGATCTGAAATCTAAGGATCCTAGCAATCCTACTCTGAATAAGCTGAGGAGTATTAAAGAAATAAATAGAAGATTTATCATCATTAATCCGCTGACCAGAAGCCTTCAGATAGATGTCTAAGGCTCGCCTGAAGTTCACCGCCTCACTGATTCTAGCCAAGCCCATTAGCCCAGTATCATCCACAAACTGAAGATGAGAGTAGGAAGGGAGAAGGTTGTTCCAGCTCCAACCATGGATAAGACGCTGTCTCACCTAAGATTTAATAAATCTTCCAAGACCCTTAGCCATGATAATGAATGAGTAAGGGGATAAAGGATCCCCTTGCCAGAGTCCCCGAGAAGCACTAAACAAATCTGAAGGTTCCCCATTAATGAGAACAGAGAATGAGGTAGAGGTCACACAACTAAGAACCCAGTTCACCCATTCCTCAGTAAAGCCAAAAGCCAAGAGAGTTTTCTGTAAGAACTCCCAGCTCACCCGATCATAAGCTTTAGACATGTCAAGTTTAATAAACATAGCCTTCTCCTTAGAGTTAGCCATAGAATGAATAGCTTCCATGGCTATCACAACACCATCCAAAATTTGTCTCCCTTCAACAAAACCACCCTGCTCAGCTGAGATCAAAGAACCAAGGAGTGGTTTGAGTCTCTCAGCAATCAATTTGGTGATGATCTTGTAAACCACGTTACATAACGCAATAGGCCTGAATTGAGCTAACTGGTTAGCTCCTTCCAACTTAGGTATGAGGGCCAAAAAGGTAGAATTCATAGACTTGAGCATCTGTTTGTTCCTAAGTGATTCCTGAACCACCTCAAGGAGATCCAACTTTATAATTTCCCAGA
This sequence comes from Sequoia sempervirens, assembly GCA_007258455.2. NCBI lineage: Eukaryota > Viridiplantae > Streptophyta > Pinopsida > Cupressales > Cupressaceae > Sequoia > Sequoia sempervirens. Next base: position 315,014,138 of record VDFB02353493.1, on the reverse strand, counting down.
ACTCTTGAAAAAACTCAATTGGAAACCCATCCGGACCAGGCGCCTTACCTTTTTTCATATTAAATACCACTTTCTCCAACTCAGGTAACAAGATAGGACATAAGAGAGTCCCATTCATCTCAGCAGAGACCAGGTGGGGAATACAATCCATGATGGCCTGCTCCTCAGCCCAAGCAGCAAGATTCTCCCTAGAAAAGAGGTTTGAGAAATAATTGACTGCCTCCCTGGAAATATCAGCATAGGACGAGAGTTGAGCCCCTTCCTGCGAAACCAAAGAGGAGATAGAATTTCCTTGTCTTCGAGCCTTAACTGAATTATGAAAGAAAGCAGTGTTCCTATCCCCCTCCTGAAGCCAATCAATACGAGATTTTTGCTTCCAGAAGATCTCTTCCCGAAGTTCCCACTCTTCTAACCCCTTCAGAGCCAAGGACTCAGCCATACTAAGAGCAGAGGTCAACCCTTGGTCCCGAATCTGCCGAGTGATAGTATCCAACTTGGACTGGGCAGCCATCTTCTGAGCTTGAAGGTTCCCAAAACATTGTTTATTCCATCTCTTAAGTCTGAACTTCACATGCTGAAGCTGCTTGCTAAAAGTGAACATGGCAGTCCCATGAGAAGGCCTCCCCTCATGCCACCAGTCCAGCATTAGCTCCTGAAGAGATGGATCTCTTAGCCACATCAATTGGAATTTGAAGGAGGGATTTTTGGTGACCCCATAAGCGGTGACAGAGAGCTTAATGGGCCAGTGATCAGAGCCCCTCCAATCCAGAATTTCAGAGCTAGTGATCAACCTACTATTCAACCAATAACAGGAGACAAGAAATCTATCAAGCCTTTCAGATATAGCCTCCACACCACATCTCCTATTATTCCAGGTGAAGACACCATTGGAAGGCTTCACATCTATGAGATTCAAGAGACCAATCATATCCCTAAGAAGATTGGCAGAAGGGTCAAGCCTGGCTAACCCACCACGTTTTTCATCTAAGCAAGTAACAGCATTAAAATCTCCAGCCATAATCCATGGGAGAAACGGGTCCAAGGCTCGGATGAAGCGAATGTGAGCCCAAAGATTTAACTTACCTGAAAGATCCGTAGGAGCATAAATATTGGATAAGAGACACCTTTCTCCAGTAACAAAACTAGAAGCAACCAGAGAAATGGAAGACCGACTAGACATCCACCATAAAGGGGAGACTTTCCTCGGGTTCCAGAAGCAAGCCACACCCCCTGCACTGTTCAAAGCACCTACCCCCTGCCAATTGCCTTGGGGCCAGATACGCGAAGCACAATTAGCAAGCCCATCAATAGTAAGCTTAGTTTCCTGGATAAAGACCACATCCGGTGACTGAGATTCAATTAATCTGCGAACAACCTTTTGTCTAGGGATGCTGTTCAACCCCCTTACATTCCAAGATAAAACAATCATTTATGGGGGTGGGAGAAATGGGAATCAATGGGCTTCACAGACCCAGACTCAACCAAAGTATCACCCATAAGCTTAACCTTCTCTTGATCAGTCTTTCTTCCACTCTTTGACGGTTTATCAAGAGGCCCCTTTTTAAAGGATTTCTGTTGTAAGCCTAATGTAGGAGGAGCTTTGATACCCCTCGTAGGATCTGAGGCCCCCTTAGGAGCAGGGGGATCAGGAACCACCGCAGCAGAGTCCTTCAGAGTCTGTGACCCCTGCAGAACCCCGAAATCCTGAGCATGAGCCAAAGAATCCATAGCCTTCTGATCCTTCTGATGAACCCCTGGAGATAGAATTTGATCCTCTTTCCTTGCATCATCATCCTGAACATCTTGCAAACCCTTAGCCCCAGACGAGAGCTCAACTGGAATACCCTCCTCCTGGGTCAAATCATCAAGAACCTCAAACCTGTTAAAGTTGCGTCATTCTGCCTATCCATCCAAGATCTCTTCCTGCCCTTGCCTTTGTTATGGGACTTGACCGGAATAAAGCCCTCATCATCCATGGGTTCATTAGACATTGGAGCCTTTCCCTTGTCGCCCTTGGGAGGCCCAGTAGCAGCAAAGGGAGAGGGTTTAAATCTAGGGCATTTGCGGTGTAAATGTCCATATTCATGGCAAATTCTGCATCTAAATGGTAGGGTTTCATAGTCCAGCTGTTGGATCCAACAAGAAGATCCCAAGCGAATTTCCATAGAGTCTGGTAATGGATTATTTAAATCAACTTCAACACAAATGCGAGCGAAAGAAATTACCTTACGGTCTTGAGTTTGGGAAGCCGATCCCACAGGTTTTCCAAGAAGCAACGAGATTGAGTGAAGAATATCCTCCCTCCAGAATTCCAAAGGAAGCCTCGGCAAACGAACCCACACGGGAACCCGCGAAGGGATCTCCTCCGCAGAGTTGAATCCCATATGCCAAGGTTTGATGAACAACCCAACCTGGTTAAAGAAATAAGGACCTCCCTCGAAAGCCCTATTCCTGTCGGACATGCTTGAAAAGACAACCAAAAAATAGTTATTAGCTGCCAGAATAATCTCCATATCACCTTCTGGGTTCCAAACCCTACGTGCCCAGGAATCCAAAACAGGTAGAGATAAACGAAGGCCCAAAAATTTGCAGATAAGAGCATGATTGCCCCAATATTCAACATCCTCCAAAGCTTGCTGGGGTTGAATAACCAAAACTGGACGATCCTCGGATCTCTCCAAACAACCGTTTACTTTTTTGATTCAAAAATTCCCTTTGGAAGAGGAGACTCCATCCCCAGCATGGGTTTTTCCCATCTGATCCAGCCCACTGGCATGCAATGAAGAAGAGGGCTCAACCATTTCCAAATCACCAGAAGAAGCCATAGATAAAGCCAAATCTCATTTTACCACGGACCCAAGGCACAAGCACCAACAAGAAGAAGAAAGGCCAGGGGACCCCTGAGAGCCAAAAACCAAGACCCAGCCGACCGGAAAAAACGTAGGCACACCGTGACCACCCAGCAGCCAAAGCCCCCACTTCAGCCCACGCACCCCAGGAAACCCGCCAACACCCCGACGCAGCACAAAGAGGTTAAACACAGCCAAGAAATGAAGGAAGGCGGCTAGGGCATGCATAGCTTAGCAGAAACACAGCCCATCCTTTTTGTTTTGTTCGCCAATTCTTGATGGTTGCAAGCTTGAAGAAGATAAATGCATTGAATTTTTTATTGACATGTATAAATTAGGTTTTTGTTCATTTCCTAAGTAATTTAGACCCCAAATCCTGAATCAAGTATGTGAAAGGATATGGAGTTCTACCATCAACTAGAAGGACCTATGGTGTTTCATTTGAGCCATTATGGGATAAAGTCACAACACTATCTAATTTGTTGTGTGGTTTGAACAACTACATGATACTAAATAAGGAAATTAATTGTATAGTGTACTATTTTACAACCATGGTTTAGGCTTGAAGTGAGCTCCAACTATGTTTGGAATTGATGGAAAATACCTAAGGTGGATGAGCACTTATTAAATGATTTGAGTATGCTTGGTGTGAAGCAATTTTTCCTTAATCTCTTTAATTTTTGGCTTTTATACATTTTTGGGTTTCTGATGAATTTGTTCTTAAAGAAAAGTCATTCCAAAATATGGGAAATGCACCATGTGGTGGTTTCACAACATTTTTTTTATCACTTTCTTTTGGGAGAAAGTCGAGGCATGTGTCAGCTCAGCAAGGATTTTCCCAAGGGCTATTTTCATAGATTTGAGATTTGCTGCCTACTCAACATGCCATCTCTTTGCTTTGGGCATATTGCACTTTAAGTGGGAAATCTCTTTTGGAGTTTGTTGTAGAATGCTAGGTTTTCCTTCATTTTTGGTTGAAACCTTTGAGTCAACATTGTCAATCTTTGTGATTGGTCAACCAAATTTTACTTTGCTATTTTCTAGGATCTGATTGTTTTTAGATAGCAATCTTTCCTAAATATCTAAATGAGATAAATGAGGTAGTTGAGAATTAATGAGCAAAGATAGCCATGACCTAACAAGAGATCTAAGATTGGATCATGAGCTATCAAATGCTAGCATTTGGCAGTATTTACTTTTTAGGCATTGGCAGTGATTCTCCCTTTTCAACCATAAATATGAAGAGGTAGCAGAAGCAAAGAAAATTCCCTTTTAGAAAAATTTCTTTTAAGTTTTTCTTAGTTATAAAGATATTTTCAAAAGTAAAAATCTTCTAGAAAACTACTTCTCTCTAGAATGTTATATTATTTTTACTCAAACTATTATCCAATTGGCATCAGACCTTTTTTTAAGTTCATTTGATATTCAAGTACAAACTTGTTTGGAACAAAATCTTTTAAAATACACGTGTTATGGCCTTTGTCAAGCTCCTTTATTTTTTTGTTCAAAATAAAACATTGTGTTAAGCTTAATTCTAAATGTTTGATTAGTTTATTTCCATGTTGTCAAATTATATGATATAGTAATAACCTACAGAAATTGGATTATGTCTATTGAACTTCTCCCGCTTATTTACTAGTTCTTGTTTCTTCATATTATGATATAAAAAGAGGAAGGGTTTATGCATTTTTTTGAATGTTTTTCTGTTAACTTTTGGAACTTTTATGCTTGATCAAAACTTAATGAACACTGCCTATGGGGAAATTTTAAACAATGCACTATGCTTGTGTTTAGCCTTTATTGCTCATTCTCTTCCCAATAATGAAGGATTTTGGAATTTTGTGTCTAATATGTCATTCATAGAAAAATAATTGCATTTAAAATGTTGTAGAACTTTTGGTGCATTTCCATTTTCATATTTTATGTTTACATTTCTTTCTACCTTTTTCTCCAAACTTGGAGAAGAGTTGGCTTTCTATAAAATTCCTAGAGGTATTTAGTGAGGTGCCAAATTGGTCCCCCACTCGTTGCATTTCCCATAAGGTTGTCAAAGAGGGGCAAGCTTTGATGATCAATATTTCTTTTTATGGCACAACTGGTGGGACCCAAAGTTTACCGTACGTCTAATTGGAAGTCTGAAATATTTCTTAAATAAAGCCAACGGAAGAAGCTTGAAATTTCATGCCCAAAGTCCAAGCAAGATCATCCTCAAGAGGTCATTTCTAGTACTCTCAGTTACCTGTCTTGGTATCTAGGAGAAGATGACTAACAAGTTCTATATCACCTATAAGGAGTAATACAACGAGAAGCAAGAGTGCAAGATTTAGAGCCGTATCTACTCCACCTGGAGGCTAAAATTTTGAAATCAAAATACCAGTATACTTGATTCATAGGAATATTTTCTCCATGGCTCACATAGTTGTCTCTACTCCTATAAATTTAGTGATATGGGATAGTGGTAGTCTAATACAACTACCCACACCCCCATATGTATGGTCTTCCATACCCGCTAATGCCCTCAAGGCTATTCCAATTTTTTCTAGAGAACACTTCAAAAACCCTTCCAAACACCTTGAAGATATAGTGAAGGTATGCATAGTACATAACATAGTGGTGGAAAATATTGCTCGTAGGTTGTTGGTTGCCTCCTTCAAAGGAAGAGCTCAAGATTAGTATCAATCTTTGGATTTTGGATCTATCTACTCTTGGGATCAATTCAGAGAGAGGTTTTTCAAACACTTCTCAGAGAAGGGAGATCACTCCTCATTGTTGCATTAATTAATCACTATCAAAAGAGCCCGACAAGAGGCCATGAGCAATTTCAACACCAGGTTTTGATGTGGCAAAGAATCCTAGTGACTTCCTGACCCCTAACTGTGATGGAATTTATGTTCTACCTAAAGGATTTCAATTCATACATCGTGGTCATGATAACCTTTATGGGAGGGGATATCTTACTTGATGCATATGAGTTGGTTGTGCATGTAGAGAATAGTTTGATCAATGCTAGAAAGCTTCCACATGACCTCTAATGCATGTATTCATATAAATCTCTTGTGGTCCTCAAGAAGAAGCTACTCCAAGCATTTTGACTACACAACTGGTGACATCAGTTGTACTATAATCCATGTGCATATACCCCACCACATAGCCAAGCATGTTATGCTTTTCTGCTCTAGCAATGAACATCAATGATATAAATATTCTCATGTAGTATTTTGATAATGAGTTAGTTCTCATCAGAAGACAACAACAAACACCTATGAAGAAAGCCACCAAGACTTATCAAGGGGAAAGGCTATCCTATCAAAAAAATGCATACTAAGGACCTACAATAGGAGGAGGAGGTCAACAAATGGTGTCTGCAAACTAGATAGTTCTAGTCACTATGCCACTATGGGCTGCCAAAGATAGCCAAAGTAAAGAGTTAATCCTAGGCTAGAACAACCTAGTGGAGATGAGAATGTATGGTGTTTCCCATGCAGTGATAGTCACATGCCCCAAAATTGTCCAAGGGGAAATATGGAACAAAAGATAATAGAGAAAAAAATAAGGGTGTGCTTATGAATGCAGAAGAATATGAGTCCCCTAAAATGGAAAATACCCACTTTAGAGCGTAAATGTAAGGGATGTCTTTAGAACAAGAGCTAAATATTATGTCGGACCAAGTGTTATTTTCATGGATGGAGGAAGAAGATGTGGTATTCGTGAATCAAGCTCCAATGACTAGTGCTTTGCAAGTACAATCAAACTACAACACAAGATAAAAAAATATGGATGATGGGAGAATACATAAAACAAACTCTATTGCCTCCCCAACCACACTAACTATAGTTACAAGAAGAGAAGGTTCAACAGGAAACTAATCAACATACTCAATTGTTGCAAACTTCACTGTTGCCAATAAAGGAGTTGGATAGGATGTCAAACCCATTCATGATAAATAATTTTCCTCTAAAGATGAGAGAGATACCACCATTTAAGCCCAAGGTCCATCTAGTTACAAACTCAATGTGGTGGAAAATTTAAAGAGGGTTCCTACTAATGTATCTTTATGGGATATTATATACATTCGTAAACAAAATGTGTTTCTTCGAGAAGCATCAAAGAATGAAGAACAAATATCATAGATGAATGTGACTCTATCATGCAATCAAGATAAAGATAAAGAACTTGAGTTGGACCCTCAATATTCAAAAGACACAACTTATGTGAATGACATGGACAATGCAAAATAGAAAGAGGTAAGCAAGCCAAAGCCCACTCCTTTCTTTTTAACACTTATTGTGCGAGATAATATTTTGCATAATAACATGATTGATTAGGGAGTTAGTACAATGGTCATGCCAAAGCAAGTGGTTAATGCCCTAAATCTTAAGTATGAGCCCCTTGAGAAGGGAATCATGCAATTAGACAACAAGATTTTTTTGACTGTTAGTCATATTAAAGATCTTCCTTTAACCCTATTCTCATGTCCAATACAAAGTCACACAACAAATAGGGGTGATAGACATTCCCCTAGTCTTCAAAATGTGTCTTTCATGAGATTTCACCATGAATCTTGGAAGATATTTGGAACTTGATTGGTCCCACCTAATATTGAGGACCATGCCCATGGTGAAGATGAAAAACCTATCTAAATCTTTGCATTTAGAACACATAGTAGACAATGTATTCCTATGCTTTGAAACAACACATACCTCCTTCTCAGAAAAGGAGAGATATTTTGTAGAAATGTTGGAGCATGAAGAATACATGAGTGATCAGACTCCTAAGGAGGAGTTCCTCATCAACTAGTTCATCGAATTTGACCTATTAGATAACTTTCATGCAATGTGACTAGGAAGCTATGTGATCTTTGATGACAATCAAGTATTTTTGAAATTGATAAAGGATTGGGAGGAATATGATGATATGGGTGAAAATTTTCTATGGACCTTATATTTTGATGGTGCCAAATGCAAAGCTCGTTCTAGAGTGGGTATCTGACTAGTGTCATTGACCAGATCAAAGAACCTCAAGGCTTTTCATTTTTAGTTATTGTACTTGAAAAATGATGCAAAATATGAAGCCTTGGTTCATGGTTTGATTGTTGTAGAATGAATAGGTGTGAAGAGAATAGAAGAATTTAGAGATTCAAAGTTAGTTCTACTCTAGGTCCATGGGAAAGTGATTGCAAAGAATATAAGAATGAAGTCATATAGACATTAGATATGGGATCTAATTGAGATTTTTAAAGCTTTTAATATACAAGTCATTCCCCGATATCAAAACATTGTTTCCAATTGGATGACTTCAATTGGTTCGCAATTTGAACTAGTTTTTGAATAAACAACAAAATTGAATCCAATACAGATCATTTTCCAACCAACAATTCCCAACAATGATCAGAACTCCTAGGTATTTGAGGATGTTATTTAGATCACCACCTTTTTATAAAAGTCAAGAAGAGCTCCTGACTGTCCACAACCTGAAGTAGAATTCCCCAAAAGGAAAGAACTATCTAGTTAAAAGGAAATAAACTTCCTCAAGGTTGAACTTGAAATTTTTTTTGACTATGAGGGTGCAAGAAATAACAAATAAAGGTTCACTATATATTTGAGGGATTATGAAGAGGGTATGTGCAAGATCATGATGCACCAAAAAGTAGAAATATGATGGATATGTCACTGATGACCTTTTTTGACCCAAATTTGATGACACAAAAAGGGTTTTTAAAGAATATTCTCAGCTTTCTGCCAATATAAATTATTCTTCACTTCAAATTTAATAAGTAATTATCATTCATTTTTTATGCAGCTTATGACTAAAGTCCTAATTGATAGACTGATTGAAAAATATATATAGCTTTCATATGGTATCACATTTTTTGAATCCAAAACATGTGTCACATTCTATTCTTTGCATACTATAGGATTTAAAAAAGAAAAAATAAATTTTATGAAGTTTTGACCAAGTTAAGGTGATCATACTTAAGATTTTTTTATATTTTTTAAAAGTTGTAATATAAAATTCATAATTAATTATTTACTTGGAAAAAAATTGCAAAAAAATATGCATCACATTGGGACATGAGTCCTCTAGTTATATCTAAAATATTATTAAAAAATATTATCATTTTATTGTGGTTAGTGTGGTAAGACAAACACCTACTTATTTTTTCCTTGAAATTTAAGTACTACTACATTGAAATTTCAAATTTTCACCAAATATTTTTTTATTTTTTTAAACAAACCTAGGAGTTTAGAAACTACATTCAATTTTCTACAAATTCTATTCTTACATATTTTTAAAATAATATAGATAACTTATTCAAATTTTTACGTCAAGTTGCCTAACTCTAATTTTTCTAATTTTTTTGCCACCTAAGGGCCTATTTTCCATGATGATCCTACACATACCCAAGAGATTATTTCAAAGCTTATAGAAAGTTAAAGGTAAGAAGGGATTTTCCATAGAATGATAAGGAAAGATTAAGGGATCTATGTTCTAGATATGATGTCATAAGCTTGACCTATGATGTTCTTAGATGTTATGATCCAGACATAATTTAGCATACTATGGACTTGGCTAAAGGATCAAAGCATGTCCAACAAAAGAAAAGGCAATTCAATCTAAAAGTTGAAGCATTGATGGTGCAAATCTCAAAAAATTGATCGAATCAAAGATCATATATTTGATTAAGTATTCCACCTGGGTGTCAAATCTGGTATCCGTTTAGAAAAAGAATGGTGATATTAGGCTTTGTGTTGATTTCAAAAATTTGAATAAAACCTTGCTAAAAGACCGCTACCCTTTGCCATCAATGGAGTAGATCTTATTGACTATGGCTAGATTAGAGATGTTCTCATTCCTCAATGGTTTCTCTAGTTATAACAGGTATATGTAAATGAAGGTAACCATCATAAAACAATGTTTACCACTAAGTGGGGAATGTTTGCATACTCAAAAATATCATTTAGACTTTGAAATGATAGTGCAACTTTTCAGCGAGCAATGGATATTGCTTTTATAGGATTAAATAATAAAATTATTTTAGTATATCTAGATAATCTAATAGTCTTTTCAAAGTCAAAGGATGATCACCTTGATCATCTGGAAAAGGTTTTCTAGAAATGTCAATAGTTTAGGATTCCTTCGATCCCAAAATTGTGTCTTCGGAGTGCTCCAAGGTAAGCTTTGTGGTATCAAAGTAGGGAATAGCAATAGACCCCAAAAGGTTGAGATCTATAATGGAGTTACCCCTACCAGTAAATAAAAAAGGGTTGCAGTCCTTTCTAGGGAAGATCAAATTTGTTAGCAAGTTCATTTAATATTTTGTAGGCATCATGAGGCCCATCATGCTTATGCTAAAAAAAATCACCTAATGTTCAAATGGACCCCTAAAGGAAAAACAACTTTTGAGGAGATAAAGGTAGCTATCTCCACTATCCCGGTGTTGGCTAACCTAGACTTTTCCAAGGATTTGCTACTCTATGTATATAACAACCAACATAGCATAGCTTTGCTACTGACTCAGAAGGATGAAGAAAATAACAGGGAGCATCCTATCACATTCCACTCTAGAAGACTTAAAGGATATGAAGCTAGGTACAATTTTGGTTTAAAGAAATCTTTTTCCATTGTTAAGAGCCTAAAGAAGTTTTGACACTTATTGATGGCCAATAGAATTACCATTCTTGTCACACATCCCAATGTGTGGGAGTATATGATTGAAGGTGAGATAACTAAAAAAAGGGTCAACTGGATCACCAAGATCTTAGAGTATGATATTGACATTAGACCAACCAAGCTAGTTTAGGGAATAGGTCTATGTAAATATCTTACGTAGGAATCAAGTTTTGTAGCTGAGAAGGAGATCGATCAAGTTTACACAAACCAGTTTAAGTCTTCCAAGTCCTAGGTGATAGATCAAACACACTATATGTAAAAGGGGTAGTACCCGACTAACCTTTCATCCCATAAAAGTTGATACTACTAGCTATAAGGCAGTAGGTATGTATTAATTAAACGTATCTTATTTAAAAGGAAATATGATGGTGTGCTACTCTGATGTTTGAATAAGCCATGGGTGGTAAAAGGTTCTTAATGAATTTCATAATATTCATGAGGGTGGAAATTACTGCATCAATACTATTTCCTTTAAGATAATGTGAGGAGGATGCTATTATCCCTCCATGTTTTCTGAAGTGCACCATCTAGTGAAAAAGTGTACTAAATGCCAATTTGTTAGCAAAAGAAAGAATTATGACTTGCCTTTGAGCCCAATTATAATTGATTTTCTCTTTGCTTAGTGGGGGTTGTATTTTATTCAATCCTATTTCCAATGCTATCCATAAGTGTATCCTTACGATGGCCAACTACTTCACAAAGTGGGTGGAGGTTGTTGCCATAAAAAATGCTACAAAGGGAGAGATCATCAACTTCCTTGAAGAGCTAGTAACTAGATTTGGTTCACCAAAAACCATCATATATAATAATGCACGAGATTTTTTAGGTATGAGGATGTCATATTTTTCTATCAAAATGGGGTTTACCTTAAACCTTCATAAAATTACTACCCATAAGGAAAAAGGTTAGTGGAGCTGACCACCAAAAATGTAATTCGGTTAATCAAGTCCATCAGGTTAGAGCAAAAAAGGGAGTGGAAAAAGAACCTACAAGCTACTTTGTGGGCATACCAGATTATTCCCAAGAAAATCTTGAAGGCTTCTCCTTATGAATCGGTATATGAAAAAGAGGTGGTTTTACCTGTTTCCATAGAGATCCCTGCCTTGCAACTACTAAAATCCCTAGAGATTGAAGAAAGTGGTGAAATGGAAGTAAAGCTGGTGGAACTCCTCAAACTTGAGGAAGACAGAGAAAAGGGTTATGGATCAATGATCAGTCACCAATAGATAGTTAAACGATGGTTCAATAAAAATACTTTGAACCTAGTTTTCTGGGAAGGAAGCCTGGTACTAAAGTATGATGAGCGTATTGCAAGACTAGGATAGCATAAAAAATTTGAAGTGCTATGGAAGGGACTCTTCCAAGTCAATTCATACAAAGAAAAGAATGTGTATGAGCAAAAATATATGGAATTAAACACTTTGGGTATTACCGATGAATGGTATTTATCTAAAATTGTTCCATTCAAATACACAAGTTCTTTGAAAATTTTCAAAATTATGTACCATACATAATTTTTTTTGTAAATACATTTTAATTTTGAGAATAGGCCATGAGAATAACACTAAGGAAATAAAAAAAAATTGTATTATATTATATTCATCAAACAATTTATAGTGTAATATAAGCTCGAGGCTCAGATTTAAACATGAAGCTCTCTCGAGTAAACCCAAAAAGAGTCACAAAGAAAAAGAAGAAAAAAGGAGGAAACATGTAAAAACAATAAAGTTAGGCCTCTAATCATCGTTAAGTAGTCGAAGTGGCTTGTCATTGAGTTCTTCTCCCCCTCCCACTTCTTCTTCTTCTTCTTTATCAGGGTGAAAAGAGGGTGAAAACATAGCACACACAGGCTTGATGCAGCACGGACCTTAGTTCTCATTATCATGGCTATATACTAGGAACTCAAAGTGTTTCTTCAAATTGACCCTAAGAATGTGATCCACATTGTACTCTAGTAGTAGAAAGGTGGAAACTAGATGAGATGATGAGAAATGCCTCTCAAGGTCCATGGTGTGGAATTCAGTGCTCGAAAAGGAAACTAGGCTATGTCTATCCCATAATCATTGTGCCTGTGGATGTCCATGGCACTTAGAATTCTAACACTAGGGATAGCCACTTGCACAATTTCACAAAGCCCTTCTAGTAGTATAGAGACAAACATTTGGTGGCATAATTCAATTATCATGGGCTTGACAATGTTTAGGTTGAGAATGGAGGCAACAAAGCAAGAAACAATGATGTATTTGATCCTCAACTAGTTCTCATCTACAAGATAGTCTTTGCCAACTACCCACTAGAATGCAATGAGTATGAGGTAGTCATATTTCTTCACTATATGCTTAATTTTGTCACAAGGGACCTCACCCATGAAGGTGTATTGTGGCCTTCATGGTAGAAGTCAAATGGGTGTTCCTAGGCCAACCAACATTATGATAAAGCAGTAGAAGCTAGCAGAATGGGAGATAGTATGGAAAGCTTCTTAAACTTAAAAGGATATTTTTTTGAATGAATATTGCAATAATGTGGCATAGTTATTTATAGAAAAGATGTGTCAACAAACCCAACCAATGGGAAGTCTATTTTTGTTCGAATGGCGATGAAGAAATTCCAAAGCATCTAGAGAGTAGGAGAAAAATCATGTAGAAAATATGACAAGAGGTCTTGAGAAGTAAATTTGGGCATTGAGAGCAAATGCTCTTGTACGTTGATTGTCGACATGTTTCCTTTACCATCATCAGCACCAACCAGCTTTCTTACTTGAAAATATATGGATTATCATGCTATGTTCTCAAAAATTAAATAGGTGCGTCTTTTCAAAAGTACGTTGCATTACTTAAGCATGTTTCTCATAGCTAAAAGCATGCTTTCCAATGCAATTAGCTTATTAATGAAAGAGGCAGTAGGGAGAATGTACTAATTCCATTCTCATGGCATTTTTTACATTCCTCAGGGGTATACATCACAAATCCACACGTATTTCCTTAGTGGTAGCATTTAGTGGACCAACAGTAATGGAAGAGCCTTAACTGCATGTATGTGCAAAGGAATTAAATACACCCGAAAGCAAAACATTCTAAGTCATGAAAAATCAAGTGGTCATTTCATTGAGGAAACTCTTTACAACTTCTTAGGCACAGCCATGGCAGAAGCATCAACATCTAGTAGAAAGGATAGAGCCTCATCAAAAAGTCTAGATTACACCAATATATTTGGAAGGAATTCATTCACCAACGCCCTAGTGCTAGAAGAATGACAAATTGAGTATATAAAATTAGTGCAACTAGATAATTGTGTCATAAAAGAGGTGGTACAAGATTTAACAGATAACATTTTTGACTCAAAGTTGACAACTAACCATAAAGGCTTTAGGCAGAGGGCATTCCAAAGGATGATGCAGCATGGTTCATCTTAAATTTTTGCATCTCGGCTTTGGAATTGTGGTTTTCCACAATTTATGTTGCTTGTTTTATACCCATGCCCGGAGTTGGTTGATGTATGTGCGAAAGATTCAATAGAGAGATGAGAGTAATTTTTGGTAGTAAAATCATGGTTACAATTTATGCAGTGGCCATATGAAATATGTTCTGTATTCCTACAAATTGGGGCATTGAACACTTTGATGAAGAAGATATGGAAAAATTTTGGTAGGCCAGAACCAAGATGGGAAGCTTCTTTGAGGATGACATGAAGGAAAGAATGGATAGAGGTTACTTTCTTTTTCCTCTCTCATGTATAAAATCCAAGAAAGACACACAATCAATTTTCTCAATGCTAGCCTAGATTTAGTGCCTTGATTACGATGAAGAAGTCCATCCCTTTCAAATGGGCCTAGCTTTTATGCTTAAGGATAAAAGTTAGAAGTACTACGATTTTGTTGATGCAGTAGCCAAAGGGATGCTAGAATAATTGAGGACCTATGACACTAAATATAAATTCAAGTATTCTTATTTCTTGGTTAACTTAATTTTTCATCAAAATTATGAGTTTCTAGAGAGAAGGTTTTCATTATCTAGGTTCAATGTAAAGGGTTTATATTAGCTAGTTTTGGTATGGACTCATGTTCTATCAAAAACATAGGATTAATACTAGTTTTGGATTATTTTATGAGGCTAATCCTTCAAGATTTTCTCCCATTCCCTAAGGGCCACTTATTTCTTGAGTTCATGCAATGGGCGAAGGTTTTTCCAACCCTGGTGGATTATTTCCTAGGTGAGGATTTCACTTTTATCAGATTCCATGGTTTCATCAAGGAGCCTTTTACAATCCCCAAATTTTTCACTATGCAGTAGAAAAATGGCCTAGGTATGATATTTTCATGTTCTTTTAGCTCTTTCTTCATGATGCTTGGTCCATTTTTCTTTCATATAATGTTCTAATGTGGCTCGAACATTCACATTAAGTCCTTAAAATTCAAATTATGATGTCTTGTGAAGGTGTTGTGAAGTGTTGTAAAACATTTCTACACTTTTCTAGACTATATTCATTACAATTCACCTAAAAATCACCTTTTCATCACTTATCAAGTCCTATTTTGAAGTGTTGTAAAGTCGTGTAAAGATATTTCACACTTTTCTAGGCTTAATTTCACTATTTACACCTTTCTTATGCTTTATTTGACCCCTTTATGCACTCATAAGGCTTAATTAAGTCTGTTTTTGAATGTAAACCCAACAAACATTAAATGCAAGATAATTCCTAACAACCACTTTCAAGTCCAAGGTGGGACCCATTCTCCATGGGTGGTGAATGAGTCCCTCTTGGCTCAAAATTCAAAATATTTCAAATTTTCTTTCATTTTTTAATTTAAAATCACCTTATGTTGGCCTATGATGAGGTATCTTCAGGTTACTAAGGCACAAGTGTGTATAAATAAGTTTTTTTCTCCTCATTTTAACCCCCATTCATCAAGTTCACTAATTCACTCATTCTTTCAAGCACTCAAGCATTGTGCATCATTCAATCAAGCATCAATCAAGTATATTGGAGTAGCCATTAATATATCTTCATATTTCTTCAACAAGGTTGGTGAGTTTAGGAAATTTGCATGTTGTTTATTCATCTTTCCTTTTTCATTTCATTTCATTTTCTTCACTAATAGTTTCATTACCAAAGTGGAATTTGACCAAGGAAAATCCCTATAACCTAACCGTTAACCATTTTTCCCATTTTGCATGTGTGTTTTTAGACTTATGTATGCATATTTATCAAAAATTTAGGTGTTGAAAGGTATTCAAGAAGTCAAAAAAGTCTTTCACTTCAACTGAAACCTATTTCAAGCTTGGAGACAACCTATAGTCTGTTTTCTGTAGATTTCACTTTGTCAACCCAACAAGAAGACAACCTCAGATCTAGTGCTACAGAATTGGTCCTCGATTTCATAGAATATTGGGAGAGGACTAATTTTCCATAAATGGTGAATGAATCCCACCTTAAGGCTAGAAATTTATATTTTTTTAGATTCCAAATCCTGACACTCAGAAACTTGTTTCTAGAAGTTTTCATCAAAAGCAAAATTGGTTCACCATTAGTGGCGAATGAGTCCCACTGGTGATTTTCAGTGATCTTTTCCAACATTAAGGACACTACAAATTCTTTATTCTCTACCTAGGTGCACTCTAATTCAGCCTTATTCTTTTCTATTTTACATTCATTTATGTTTAGTTCATGCTTGCATATCACATTGTGTTTTGAAAAATTATATATTTCTTAGGTTTTGTATTTATAATTAGTCAATTACTTAGCTTATTTGCATTTACACCATCTCATTTAGTCCTAATTACATTATATATTTCCTAATTTGAATGAAACACATTGATTTTTTGTGAGGTTTATCTCTCTCCTTTTAGGTGAAACATCCTAAGAGTGCAAGAGTAGCCTATAAGCCTCATGGCTAAAAATATTTGGTTCAATAATAGATAGAGTTTTTTCTTTGGAGGCATGCCATCAGGAAACCCTTGCCAACAATTTTTATTCCATTAGAAGGAATAAGATGGGGCTTTATCCAATCCCCTTTAGCATTGCTGACAATTAGGTGACATTGGGGAAGTGAAAGGCGGGGGGTGAGCTTACAAAAAAACTAGAAATCTTAGGCTTGGTTCTAATTTTTGAAACATGGGACTACAATCCAAAAAATCACCTCTCAAATTTGAAATGTGAGAGTTGAGAGGATTTTGATTCAAGGAAAACTCTGGCTCAAGAAGGACTAGAAATATATATTGACTTCGCATGCATACCATTCAAACAACTAGCATAGCTAAATTTCTATGTTGTGCAGGTGGAGTATCAGAAGAACATAACAATGGGTCAATCCCTCAGCACACAATTCAAATGCAAGGGTTGGTTGCAAGGATGATGGCATATTTCCTAAGGTTTCAAAAAGAGATGAGGTGCCCCAATGCCCTTTTTAGAGATTTGCAACCACATGATGAAAAGTTAAACAAAGATTATGATGCAAAGACTGATACCGATAATAGAAATCTAGAGACCTGTCATGAGATAGAATAGGAGGTGCTTACACACCATGCTTCCAAACCTTAGGAATTAGACAACAGAAAATATCAGGGAAAAAGGACTCACAAGTCATGTCCTTTATCAATGCCCAAAGCAAAGGGAAAAGAACCCAATGGTCCCCAAGAAGGTCGATTGTGGTTATTGAAGGTCAAATTTCAATGGGATCAACCACCAAATGAATAGAATGAAATAGTTTTTATTGTAAAAAGAGGAGATGATTCCAATATCTAGGTAGACCCAATGCATCATTTAGAGGAGAAGAAGTAGAGTCTACTTTGCAAGGAGTTTCAACTATCAGGGCCCAAGTAAGTTTTTCTCCCTCTCTTATTTCTACCCTTGCATCTCTAGTTACTCCTATGGCCCCATCTATGTAGGAGATTCCTCTGTCCATGAACCCCAATATTTTTTTCCTTAATGAACCACCAACCATTCTCAATAATAAACCTTTTGAAATAACCTCATGCACCAAACGAGTAATATCTACTTCAACCACTATTGATTCTTTGATCACCCTATCAAGCGCCCCCATTAAAAGAGCTAAAACATCCATTTTCTTGTCACTCTAAGTCCATCCACTTCTGGGCAAGCATCTCTCTTTTTGTTTGTGTCTCTTTTGACCTTGACCAGTTTTCCCCTTGCCTAATCTCAATTTGGTATCCTACTATTTTCCATGATAACAATCCCATTTTCATCTCTACATGATCATACATCCAAATTTTATCCTTATGTCACCCTTTTTGGTCTCCCTCTAGGTGCTTCCATTGTTGCACAAAGCATTGACACCCTTTAGAGTCTCCAAGAGTATTTTTATGCAATGAAGTAGGCCCACTAGGCCAAAAAGTAGAAATGTTAGTTAAAGAATGTTACAAAGTCAGCTACTAAGAAGATTTAAGCTTGATTCAATGAAAATAAAAAATCCATATTGATCACTACCATGAGACCACTCATGTCCAAGCCCAAGGGAAAAATGAAAATGGAACATTATGACATCAGATCCATGGGTTTGGATTTAAATAAAACTCACCTGTGTGATAAGGTGGTCCTAGCCAAGGCCACCTAGAAGGTGGTATATGTGGATTACAAGAGGCTAGAAAAGAAATTGAAGAAGGATGAGGCAGAGTTGATAAATGTAAGGGAAACAATGAGTAGGCTACATATAGAGATCAAGGCTAGAGATTTTGAGATGGCCCACATAAGATAGATACAAAATTAGCAAGGAGAAGCAACCAATTTGCTCGAAGATGCCCAAGGTGAACACGTTCATCTATATGGTGAAAATTAAAATCTAAGAGTTGAGCTTGCTGTGAAGTGCTAGAAAAATGCAGAGTACTAATGTACTCAGGAAAATATATAGAGAGAGCTAGATGGCATATAATCTTAAGCTTCTGACAATATGCAAAAAGCCTAGGAAAAAGCAGAAAGGTCAAGAAAAGAGAAATAGGAGATCATGTCCACTCTATAGGCTTATGACCAAGGGGTTGGGAGGTTGAGCTCTAAACTGACAAACTCCCTCTAAGAGAAGAATCATATGGAGGAGAAAATAAGAGAAAAAGAAGCTTAATTCCACTAGGAGTTAACTACTGTACAAGGGTCTAGAAACCTTACGATATTGAAGAGTTTGATATCTACACACTAGCAAAGGATCATATTTTTTGTTTCCATTCTTAATCCAGCCTTATAGTTCTTAAGTGATGCTTGAGAATTAAACATAAAATTTGGCCTTGTAGCTATCCAAATCCTATAGATATATGCTTCCTGTGTAGCAGAATCACATACTCTAATTTCTAGATTATGTGTGGGAACTCAAGAGGCCCTACGAAGTATAAGGATTCTGGATCAAAGGACCACCTCAAGTAAATCAAGTGAATTCATCAATTGCTACAAAATAGGAGTAAAAATCAAGGAACTCTAGGAAATGCTAGACAAAAAGGTTGATGAAATTCAGAAGGATTTCAATGTTCTGATTAGCTATAGTTTACCTCATCTTTTCTCACAATATGAAGAGGTGTTATCAATTGAATAGGTCATGAAGGAAATCAAATAGAATGTATGGACTTCTATAACACTCCCAATTTTAAGCTTGACACCCACCGTTGGTGAGATTGAGCATGAGGTCCTTCACCTTTCCTGCCTCTATTACCACCTTGGAGCTATTTTAGCTAGATGGGGAGCCATTTATTTTAAGGAAGTCTTTTGAATATGATTAGGTGTACGTGGTCTTTTATTCTCTCATCTAGCTGATTTATTTGGATTGGGAGGTGCAGCATTCCACTTTCCTCAAACTTCAAGAATTTCTAGAGCTCTAGGTTTGTGCCTCCTCAAGCGAAGGCCCCTTGTGAGTCACTAGAACTGTGAAGTAATTTTTCCTTAATCTCTTTGATTTTTGGATTTTAAACCTTTTTGGGCTTTAGATGAATTTGTGCTTAAAGAAAAGTCATCCTGAAAGGTGCATAATGAGCCACATGGTGGATGTATGGCTTTTGTTTATTTTCTTCCTTTTGGGAGAAAGTTAGGGCATGTTTTAGCTTAGTGAAGATTTTCCCTAAGGCTATTTTTGTAGATCTAAGATTCCTTGCCCACTTGCCACATCATTTCTTCACTTTGGGTAGGTCATGCTTTAAGGCAACAATCTCTTTTGGAGTTTTTTAGAGTATGCTAGGTTTTCTTTGTTTTTAGGCTAGTACCCTTGATTTAGAGTTGTCAATCTATGTGATTGGTCAACCAAAATTTTCTTGGTTGTTTTCTAGGATCTAATTGTTTCCAAATAGAAATCTTTTCTAAATATCTAAAAGACATAAATGAGGAAGTTGAGAATTAATGAGAAAAGATTGTTGCAACCTAACAAGATATCTAAGATTAGATTTTGAGCGATCAAATGCTAGCATATGGTAGTATTTACTTCTGGGGCATTGGCAATCATTTTCCCTCTTCAACGGTGAATAGGAAGAGGCAACAAAAGCCAAAAGGTTTCCATTTTGGAAAAAGAAGTTCTTTTAAGTTTTTCCTAGTTCTAGAGATAGTTTCAGAAGCAAAAAGCTTGTAGAACACTACTCTCTGGCATGTTATATTGTTTTTACTCAAACTATTATTTGATCAGCATCCAACCTTTATTTTTAAGTTCATTTTATCTTCAAGAATGAACTTTTTTGGAAGAAATCTTTGAAACTATGCATGTTATGGCCTTTTGAAGCTCCTTCTTTATGTTTTCATTCAAAATAAAATTCTATGTTAAGCTTAATTCAAATTATTTCAATAGTTGATTTCCATGTTGTAGGCTTATATGATATAGTAATAATCTGTGAAAATTGGATTATGTCTATTGAAATTCTCCAACTTCTTTATGGGTTATTGTCTCTTCATATTATGTTGTAAAAACATGAAGGGTTTATGCAATTTTCTAAAAAAATTTCTATTAAAGTTTGGAACTTTTATTCTTAATTGGACCTTAATGAACACTACCCATGGGGAGATTTGAAAGACTAAATTCTTCTTGTGTTTAGCCTTTACTACTCATTCTCTTCCCAATAATGAAGGGTTGCAGCATTTTATGTCTAATATGTCATTCATAGAAAAAGAATTAGATTTAAAATGTTGTAAAACCTTTGGTGTATCACCATTTTCATGTTTTTTGTTTACATTTATTTCTACCTTATTCTCCAAACTCAAAGAAGAGTCAAATTTCTATAAAAATCCTAGAGGTATTTAGTGAGGTGCAACTTGGTCCCCCAATCGCTAAATTTCCCATAAAGCTATCAGAAAGGTGCAATATTTGATGCTCAACACTTGGAAATTTGGAAATAAGGATAGTGATTGGCTCGAAGTAAAATGAACTTTTTAAAATGCACAAAAGGAATTAGTTGCTAAGAGTTCTTATATTGACACTTCACTTGGGAATTCAAATTGTCTTATACCTTCCCAAAATGGAGGGAGAGTTCTTGTGCTTGTTGGATAAGAAAATGACTCGAGAATGGTGATATGGCCCTTGTTTAGGTGGAAAATCTATGAGTCATGCTTCTTGGTATGGTCCTTATAAATCTAGCCAACCATTTGCACAATATGAAAACAATTTATGCACTACCACCATCAAAAGCTCAAGTTGTTGCTCAAGATACTTTAGCTATATGGTGCTCACTTGCTTCTAGGTTGGGACTTTGGGGTATAAATTCTAAGTTAGAAGACCTTTACTTTGTAGTCATCCAACCTTAGGTATTTTGTAATTTGCATGTTGAACTAGCAGTGATGTACACTCCTAGTAGAGAATAGAGGCATCTTAGGAGGACCATGGAAAGTACCAAGTATAGGAGACCTTTGCATGATAGTAAAGATGATTATAATTTGATAAAGAAAGTTGACTTCCATGTTGGTGATGGACAAATAATTAAGGAAATTATACAAGTAGTTAGTCCCATTGAATTATTACTTGATCGAGGAAAGTGATGCCACATCTTAAGTAACTTTGCAAAGAATCCTAATGCTTAAATCAAGAAGAATAAAATTTTCCATGATACTAAAATTTCCATTGCTTTTCTTACTGCATGTGAGGAGGCCATTGAGAAAGAGTTGGTTTTATCAACATCATATATTAAAGGAATAAAGAACATCATTGGGGTGATATGTTTGGTGCCCTCAAATAACATATTATGCACTTCAAATTTTTAGAGGTAGAAGTGTATTGGTAATGAGGTTCGACCAACATCATCAAAACTAAGGAATGCACTTTGTGTGTTCATCCATTGTCAGCCTTGGTAAGCCCACATTCACATGGCTACAATAAAGAAGGAAGAATGGCATAGTGATCACTATAAACCTAGCTTGTGTTGCCATGTTCATGAAGGTCTATAGAATAGAGGAGTTAGGGAAATCCTTGAAATCAACAAACATCGGGAAATGAGAAACTTGGATGCATTCTCACCATCGCCTACCAGCCTCGTAGGATGGATGGTGATGTTGGGAGAATTCTAGTGGGGTGCACGGGCTATCGCCACATGGAGGGTGGGCCTAGAAAAATAATTAAAGGAATTAAGTATTGCTTTGATTGGTAATTAAAAGTGTGACCTGATAAATTTTAAAACACCTTCACCATTTTTTAACGTTAAAGCTTTTATGAGCTATGGGGAAAATAACTAAGGCACATGGGTAAAATTTATTTTTCCCAATAAAGTGTTGTTTTAAAATCTTTACCATTTTAAAGGCTTTGATTTTAAAATGTAAAGTGGTGAATAAAGGGGTATGGGTAAAATAGCTTACCCAAATAAAGTTTAAAATCCCCACCATTAAAGGAAAATATTTTAAAATAAAATATGCAAATATGATGGGCATAGGTAAAATTTTCATTTAGCATGATGGAAATAAAAAAAATATTATTAAGGGGGTATGTGTAGGATCATGATGGACCAAAAAGTGGCAATATGATGTGTATGTGGTTGACGACTATTTCTTTATCCAAAATTGATGAAATGAAAAGGGTTTTTAAAGGAGATTCTCAGCTTTCCACTGATATGAATTATGTTTTACTTTGAATTTAATAAGTAATTATTATTCATTTTCTATTCAAATTATGATTAAAGTCCTCATTGATAGGCTGATTGAAAAACATCTATATCATTCAAATGGTATCACATTTTTTGAATCCAAAACATGTGTCACATTCTATGCTTCACATACTATAGGATTAATAAAAGAAAAATTGAATTTCATGAAGTTTTGACTAAGTTAAGGTGGTCAGACATACAATTTTTTATATTTTTTAAAAATTTGTAACAAAAATTCTAATTAATTATTTACTTGGAAATGGTATGAAAATATGCATTACATTGGGCATGATGTACTTATATCTAAAATATTATAAAAAATATTATCATTTTTTTGTGGTTAGAGTGTAATTAGGAAAAACACCTACTTATTTTTTTTCCCTAAAATTTAAGTACCCAGCATTTAAAATTTCAAATTTTCTGTCATTTAAAATAAGATTATTTTTTTTAAACAAGCTTGGTAGTTGAAACTACATTCAATTTGCTACAAATTTTTTTCTTACATATTTTTGAAATAATATAGATAACTTATTCATTTTTTTATGTCCAGTTGCCTAACTCTGATTTTTCTAAATTTTTTGCCACTTAAGGGCCTATTTTTTCCATGATGATCTTGCACATACCCAAGAGCCTCCTTTGTAAAAGTTTGAATACTTTATTTTTTGAGACATGGGATGAAAATTGCAGCAAGGTAAAAGTAGAGTAAACAAGGGCTTTCACAGTGAATTCTCTAGCTATTGTAAAAAACATTTTTTAGTTGTAGGGTAAAATGGAGGAAGAGGAGGTGAAAGTTTTCAAGGGTAAAAGACAAATTTTATAATACGTGAGGAGTGAAGAGGGAATAATGAAAAAGCTTCTTGTTACAAATGAAAGGGGAAATTTTTTTTAGGTGTCATGTGCAGATGTAGTTTAAGGGCTTCTCCTTATTCTATATCTATTCTTTATTTCTCATTTTATAAGGGTTTTGAACTTCTAATTTAGAAGAAGAAAATAGAAACTACTTAGCTAGGATTTGGAGTTTTATTTTATAGTGAATGAATTGCTACAATAGTGTCAATTAGTTTGATTAATGAAACTATTATAGAATTTTTCTCCATTTTGTATTCTCAAATTACATATTCAAATGAAATATATCAAGGATATGTTGATTTGTCATTGCAATCTTTTTGCAGTTGTGTGATTTGTCTATGGGTTTCTTCATGCAAAGAATTAATTTTTTTATGCATATTACTGTGAGTTTGAGGGAATGAAATGGATCTATAAGTATGATTATGTAGTAACATCAGAGGTTATGTTAATGTAAGGCAGTAATGTTAAAGGGCCACTAGTTTGAGATAAGTTGTTTAAATTTTCATTCATGATCTTATCTTTGACTCCATGCCTTAGAGTTAGGCACTAATATGTAATATTACCCAAATTTGGTTTAGAAACTTTTAAACCATTCAATTTTTCATTTTTTTTTATGGGTTATTTGTATCTACCGTGTTCTCCATGATAGTTAATGAATATTACCCAATATCTTACCAATTTTGAGTGATATTTCATGTTTCTTAGCATATTCTTGTGAGAGAATTATCTCTTAAGCAATACCCTATCGAGTATTTGTATGAATATTTAGGTGTTTCTAGAAGGGTCACTCCCTTAGTTCCTACAAATTCTAAAGTGTAGGGGAAATGTGTTCCAATCCCATTTCCTACTGGTTGGCCAAATCCTAGACTAGATCTAATTGTGAAATATAACTTACTTCTAGGATTTAGTGGATCTATTGATTTTGGAACCAACACTTAGCAAGATAAATGGAAATTTAGCTATCAGTGTATAAAAGGCTATCTTCTTCTTATTGTACCAATTCCTCTAGAAAATGTTGTAATCAAATAATCTCCTTGCTAGCTTCCATAGCAACAACATACTCAGCTTCACTAGTTGAAAGCTCAAGAACCTTTTGCAGTCATGAAATCCAACTAACTGCAATACCTCCTATAGTAAAAACATACTCTATAGTGCTCCTCTTGCTATCAATATCACCCACCAGATAAGAGTCAACATATCCTTTCAGATCAGAATTTGTTCCTCCAAAAGATAGTTTCTTTAAAGTAGTACTTCTCGAATATTAGAGAATCCATTTTACCACATTCCAATGTTCTCTTCCTATATTTCTCATATACCTACTCACAACTCCCATTGCATGTGCAATATTTGGACTTGTGCATACTATTGCATGCATCAAGCTACCAATTGTTGCTAGATATGGTATCTTAGACATTTTTTCTTCCTCATTTTGTTTCTTTGGACACATTTCCTTAGTCAACATAAAAAGACTAGGTAAATGTGTACTAAGTGCTTTTGTATTTTTCTTATTAAACCTTTTCAACACTTTCTCTACATACTCACTTTGAGATAGAAATAAAAAAAATTCCTATCGCATGTGATCCTCATACTAAGGATTTATTTTGTTGCACCCAAATCCTTCATAGCAAATGAATTTGATAATTTTAGCTTAAGTTCATGAATATATTGCATGTTAGACCCAACAATAAGCATGTCATCAACATAAAGCAATAGCATAATATAGTTTCCATTATCCAATTTCTTAAAATAAACACAATATTTAGAATGACGTCTTTTGTAACGTTGTTCAGCCATAAAACTATCAAGTTTTAAATACCATTACCGAGATACTTGCTTCAAGAGATACAAATTCTTTTTTAACATGCACAAACATTCCTCCTCCCTTGACGTCATATCCCCATGGTTTCTACATGTATATTTTCTCTTCCAAATCCCCATGGAGAAATGTTTTTTTTTCATCTAGTTGCTCAAGGTACAAGTCTTTCGTAGCTACAAGACTTAGAATAGTTCTAATAGAAGTCATCTTTACAACCAAAGAAAATATTTTATTAAAATCTATACCTTTTTCTTGTGCAAAAATTTTTACCATGAGTCTAGCCTTATATCTTTTCTTTCCTCCATCTTCTTCCTTCAAACTATAAACCCATTTATGGGTATGTGAAGGATCATGATGGGCCAAAAAGTGGCAATATGATGGGTATGTAGCTGATGACATTTTTTTTACCCAAAATTGATGAAACAAAAAGGGTTTTTAAAGGGTATTCTTAGCTTTCCACCAATATAAATTTTTCTTTACTTTGAATTTAATAAATAATTATTATTCATTTTCTATTCAAATATAACTAAATTCCTAATTGATAGGCTAATTGAAAACATCTATAGCTTTCAAATAGTATCACATTTTTGAATCCAAAACATGCATCACATTATATACTTTGAATACTATAGAATTAAAAAAGAAAAAATGAATTTCATGAAGTTTTACTAGGTTGGTGAGACATACAAGTTTTTATATATTTTAAAAGTTGTAATAAAATAATAATAATTAATTATTTACTTGGAAAATAATTACAAAAATATGCATCACATCGAGACATGAGTCCTCTACTTATATCTAAAATATTATAAAAAAATATTATCATTTTACTATGGTTAGGGTGGTTAGACATACACCTACTTCTTTTTTCCCTGAAATTTAAGAACTCTTTTGGATTGAAATTTCAAATTTTTCACGAAATGGATTTTTAATTTTTTTTTAAAACCTAGTAGTTTAGAAACTACATTCAATTTTCTACAGATTCTATTCTTACATATTTTGAAATAATATAGATAACTTATTCAAAAATTTACATCAAGTTGCTTAACTCTAATTTTTCTGATTTTTTTGCCACTTAAGGGCCTATTTTTTCCATAATGATTCTGCACATACCCTTATTTGGTAGTGCTCTTTTACATGCAGGTAATTGAACTAAATCCCAAGTTTGATTTTGTAGCAAGGAATCCATTTCCTCTTTCATGTTTGGCTCCCACTACTTTTTGGTATCTACCTACATTGCTTCTTCATACCCTTTAGGTTCACTATCTAATTAGTTAATAATATAGAATATAATGATGGAGAAAATATTGCTAGAGGAGGGTATGTGCAAGATCATGATGGGTCAAAAAGTGGCGATATGATAGGTATGATGAATCTCATTTTTTTTATGGTTTGTCCTTGATGAGAAAACCTCTTTCAGTTGGTTCTCCTTATTGATAGTCTCAAATTGGATCTTTATAATTTATCATGGTATTTATTTGATGACAAATTTGATTATATGGCATTGGTTTACATTTAGATGGTTTCAGTTGGTTTTGGTTTTTTAGTACTTATTCATGGAAAACATTATGTGCCTTCACATTTTATATTATTTGATGTAAAGGGGATGGGACTTTAGGAAAAACATAATGTTTTAGGGTTTACAATGGTGTACTCTTAAATTCTCTTCTAGGCACCCTTATGGAGATAAGGCTTCAATGGTTCACTTATGAATTATATCCTTCCCTTATGAACCCAAACCATTGAAATGATCTTAGGGAACTCAATAAAACTTTTTTTGAATGGTTAAAAATCCCCAAACCTCTATCTCATACACAAACCCACTTTTCCACCTTGATTAGGCTTCTAGCCCAACCAGGTCTCCAATGACTGTTTTATGGACTTTTCTCGCAACTTTCCCAAATGACTCCCCAAAATAATGACTGATTCAAATGTATTTTCTGATGTTACAAAACATACTCAAACCCTGATGGCTCTTTTTTTGGATCAATCTCTCCAAAATATGTTGTTTCCACAAAATTAAGGCCTAATTAGCCCTTTTTCTCAAAGCATCCCTACTCAAATCTTGTCCCCTGATTATGAAACTTTCTAAACTATCTTGAATTGTTTCCAAACTGAGAATTTTCAAAGTCTTAGACTCCCATGATGCCCTTAAGACCCCTAATCACAAAACCCTCAATTAAATCCCCTAAAACTAGGGCTTCTTGGATACTAGCCTTCCAATCACTTCCAAAACTATTTATTTCACTTTTCACCAATAAATCAACATGTTTCATCAATTCCAACTCAAAAAAATACCCCTTGTTTAGGCAAAACTCCTACTGTTAAACCTTAGGCACCATTTCCATGCACCTTGCCTTGTCATATCATAGTGTACACCCTAGAATCCTTCCTTCCTACACATTACCCTATTATTTATATATAATATATGTTATATATGATCCATTTCATAGGTTACAATCACAATATTCCATGGAATGGATCATTCATTCATGAAAATTCTCAAAAATTAGTGAAAATCAAAATTTATGTAGACGGTCAGTTGTAATATACAAAGAACTGATTATTATTCCTTATCAGGACATAAAAAAGATTTAAATTCCTGTAAGTACAAGTCCCTAACCCATCCAATTGATCATATTATCAATAGCAATCATAAGTTCATAAAAAAAACACAAGAAAATGCAAGAAATCTAAAGTTTTATTGGTTTTTTTGTAGCAGTCCATAGAACCTTTTCAAAATCAACACCCTTTTCCATACAAATGACTTCTCCAACTTTGTAAACCTATCTCCCAACTATTCAAACTGATTTTTATTGATTTTATTACATTATTATTTTTAAAACACCTAAAAACTACTTACTTGCCTAAATTGAAACTAGCCATTAGATTTCAAAAATTTTAATTTCCAACTTCTAATTTATTGACTTCTACTAACTAGAAACCTTCCAAAACTATCACATAATTATTATTCAACCCTATTGACATAATTAAACCCTTATATTCCTAACTAGACTCCTAAGAAACTATTGGTCCACTTACAATTCATTTTGGTCCTATGGTCCTTATGAGGACCCTTAGGACTTTTTATCCTCCTATTATATTTATCCATTCAAAATGTTGTTATAGGTTACAAAATGGCATAACTGATGCTTTGAGATGTTTGATAGGTCTTCATCACCCCTGCATCCTCCTGACTCTTCAAGTGACCCTTGATGAGCTTGGGTGTCCTTGCACCAGATGCTTTTGTGTACTGATGCCCCAAGTTCCATGTACAGATAGATGGCATTCACTAGATTATGCTTTCAAGTGTTTGTGATGTTCATTTCATAGTGAAGGTTCTTCATTTAAAATGTGAAGGTATATCTTATTTTCGTGTATATTGTAACACTATTGTTGCATATATTCCTTCACATGGTACTCAGCTTGCTTGCTTCATTGGCAAATATAGTCTTTTCATATGTTAGCACTATCTGGTCTCATTGTTATGATCTCTCTAATTGAGTTATTTCACTTCAGTGATACATCATATTTGTATATACATAGTGCTTATACTTATTCCATAATCTGTTTACTCAGCATTATTAAGCACATTTGATATAGTGATCAATTCTTGATTGGTTCTTATACTTATTCCATAATGTTTTTACTTAGCATTATTAAGCACATTTGATATAGTGATCAATTCTTCATTGGTGCTAATACATATCACTTTGATCACTTATGTTTTGGTACTTGGTTTAACTTAGCACTTTTTGTAGCACGATCATAGTGCTATCGATTTTCTATTTCTCATAATTTTGTGTTTGTTTTTAAAGTGCATTGCTTTTGCGTTTAAGGTCAACATCATTCACATGATTTTTTGGGCTCACACATATTTTAATAGCAGCAACAATTATTATGGTATTGTGTTTTCATGGGCAACGACATATTGTGTCAACATGTTTTTCTTTTTACACATTGACTTTGTCAAGTCACGGAGATAATATTATTTGTGTCGACCAAATTGGTAAATGATATATGGCAGTATATCTCATTTCATTATAATGTTCTATTGCAAACGTCAAACTTGATTATGTTCTTTTCAAAAGTCATTGAATGACGTGACATTTGGAAGATTAGGGAAAATGAAGTTTTTTGTGATTTTCTTCTTAGCTAAGTATAGAACCCTAGCCACCACCATGTAGGATTGGTTCTTTGATTTCATTGTTTCTCTTTACTCTCCAGCTAGTTGTAATGGTTATAAAAGGTTGCTAGGTTAGCGTGGATGCTATGTTTGGTGCATTTTTTGGCTGGTTAGCGATGATTGATGGTATAGATTCACAATGGTATTTGTTTGAATTTCAATCAACATATTCAGGTAACACGTTTTATCATTCAATGATTTCTTTCAACAAAATGACATGTTACTGGTCTTCTCTTGTTTGAATCAGCAAGGTATTAGCATCTATTTTTCTCTGCTTGATTCAATGCATTTTAGTTATAGCTAAAATAGATTATGGGATGATAAAATAATAAATAAATGAGTGGGCATCTCTAACAGTCATTGCATTATATGATTTCAGTTATTTTTCATCTGTAATACTCATTTGAATATTTGGGTATTTGGGAATCTTGCTATCAGCTCATTTTCATTACCTTAAAACCATTATTGATGACTCTTAAAAGAAGAACATTCATTTTATATTGAGGGTTTATCAGATTCAAACAATGGGTAGTTGTGCTTTTTGAAAAATTTGTTAGTTTCCTTAGAAATCTCTTCATTCATTGTAGAAATTATTGTTTTCAACTTATGGGTATTCTAAAATAAAAGTTTGAGAATATGGGTTATCTAAAAATAGCTTTAGAATGTTGTCTATCTTGAGATTAATTGCATTTGATTAGGATTTTTGTAAAAGCAATTGCAGATTTGAAAAACATCCTTGATTTCTTCTTGTCAAAGCTTTGATATAACTCTGTCAAAGTTTTTATAACCTATTGCACAGGCATTACTCTTGTAGAAATTTATTCACTAGCATCTTTTTCCCTAGAAATATAAAGGAGGTTTCAGATTCTCCTTTGAACTTGAATTCTTTGCAGACATTTTTTGACAGACATACTTGAAAATGCATATAAAAATAGTGTTGTGAACACTATGATTCTTCTGGTTATCATACTGAGAGATAGATATTTGGGTTGTATCAAGAAATGTATTGGAAAAACTCTGTAATACAAAATCTGAAAAATATGATGCAGAACAGTATTGTAATTCTTCTCTATGTAATATTTTAAGGATTCAATATTTGGATTCTTAAGGAATTGGATAGACAAGAAAACTGAGTTATATGAGCTTAACTGAAAATAGAGAGATGCTCTAAGATATTATTATTGTTCAAAAATATAATTTAAGGGGTTGGCGCTCCTTGAGATTGATATCTCTAAACAAGGGGTTGGTGCTCCTTGAGAGGGTTCTCAAAAAATAGCCTATAATGCATTGTGAATAGTGGATTAAATTTATTAAGCTTGCAAGGCATTTCAAGAGTGGTTTTTTATACCCCATGAGGGTTTTCGACTCAAAAAAATCTTCTCTTTGTTCTTTTATGATCTTACTACTTAACTGAGTTGCTACTACTTTGTTCACCATTTGGGTATTGCATTTCTCAATTCTATTTCTAAATGATTACATTCAACTTATGAATGCATTAATCATGTTAATATTGAGATCAAATCTGAGCTATGGTTTAATTTTATGAAAATTGTTTAAATCTATTTAGACATTGATCCACCCCCCCTCTCAGTGTCATTTTCACTCCAACAATTCGTATTAGAGCATAGGGTCCTCTGATAGGTCTAAACCACCAAGGATTGATCCTAGTCTTGGAGTCTATTTTTAATGGCAGAATCTCAAGAAGGATCTTTTGTAACTAGAGCTCCATTATTTGATGGAACAGATTATGTGTTCGATAAAATAAAAATGGAAGCATTTCTTGTTTCTTATGATGTTGATGTTTAGAGCTTTGTGTTAAATGGGTACAATTTTTCAGCCACAATACCCACAGATCTTGCTGAGAAAAATAGGTATCAAACTAATGCCAAAGCTAAGCATGGCATCTTGTGTGGTTTAACTAAAGATGTGTTTATTAAAGTCATGCATTGCAAGGCTACTAAAGAAAGTTGGGATAAACACGAAACAATATATCAAGGGAATGAAAAATTCAAACTATCAAAATCATTACTCTCAGCATTAGTTTGAGGAAATGAGAATGAAGGATGATGAAAAAGTGGTTGAATATTTTCTAAGAATTGATGATGTGGTGGGACGAGGAGACAAACCAGGGACACAAAATTACTCACAAAATAGAGAAAAATATTTTCTATTAAAATATGGAACTCTTACATGCAGAGGATCGCAAATCCTTAAGCTTTGTCATACATGCAAAATTACAGAATTACAGAAAATCCCCCTTTTCCCAGTCTGCGAATTCTTTCCCCAAAATAGTTACTCAAAAATCAAAAATTAGCCTGTAAATAGCCTCTTTCTAGTTTGGAGCCAAAACTAACATTCGAGATAATATTTTTGTGGTTTGGCACCAAAAGTACAATTTGAAATTCAAAAACTAAGTCCTAACTAAAAAATTGGCAATTTTCCAAAAATCAGCCAACTTTCGGAAGCCATAACTTCTGATCTGGGACTCCATTTTTTGAACCGTTTGCACCATCAGAAAGGTCTCAGAGTTAAGAATGTTCTAAGAACCTACTCCACTAGTTCTGGCAATTTTTGCGCCCGTATGGTACCATTTAGTGCCTCAAACTAGACTCGGAAGGTTCTTCAAGGCAAAAAGCAAAAACAAGAACTTTAATAACTTTCAAACCGTGAATGATCTTGAACTGATTCTTTCGCCAAAGTGATTATTTTTCCCTCAAGAACCTTCCCATAAATTTTTGTCTTCCCACGCCTTAAAATTCCTACCTACTAAAAATAACAGTTGAGCAAAAAATGCATAAAAGCAGTCCTGAAAGTTGGAAACTCTTATTCGACGAAAAGGGTATCCAGAAATGCAAAAACATATACAAAAAGAAAATAAAAGCAACATAAACAGAAAGCATCTTTTTGGGTGATGAAATATTTCCCTCACACCACTGGATGCTCCTGCATCAGACACCCAGGGTAATTTGAGAAGTGAACCCGTCACGTCTCAGATGGTTGAGGAAAACCCAAGTGGTCAACCTCTACCTTAGACAACCAAGATGAATCTTCCACGGGGCCTTCCTCTCTCCCGCGCAGATATTCTTCATATTGCATGTTTCTAGTACTCCTTCCCACATGGCTATCTAGGATTTCTTCAATCTGCTCCTTCTCTAAAGTAGGTGCTGGAATGCCACATTGTTCGATTGTTGGTACTTCCTCTGCACCACCTTCATGATACTCTATCAAATCGAAAATATTAAACACAGGGGAAATATTGACTCCATCTAGCAACCCTACCTCATATGCATTCCCTGATTCATGCCTCTTCACAATTTTACAAGGACCAAACTTCTTCATCTTCAATTTTTTATAGGTTCCTACTGGAAACCTT
>VDFB02353493.1:314903636-314981253 GCA_007258455.2 Sequoia sempervirens | reverse complement strand
ACAATGAGTCCTAATACGAATAGTGAGTCCTTGTTTTGGCAGTGAGCCTTGTTTCTCAGGTAATGAGCCTTTGTAATTGGTTTTGATATTATCTATAGTGTTAGTTAATCCTCACTGTGGTTTTTCCCTTATTAGGTTTTCCATGTAAATCTGGTGTTGTTGTGTTTGTGTGATGATTTTAGAATTATTATTAAATTTAGATTTCTCAGTAGGTAAAAAGTTTCCCTCTCATTTACATATTTAATTCTTTGATGTGAGTGGTAGTCCCCTCGGGTATAAGAGTTGTTGGGATCTATTTAAAAAGTCAGTATATTACAGATGATATTAAATGGCTAGAATGTGCAATAATAATGAGTTTAATATTAGTATCATTGTTAAAATGTTTTAAAACTAAGGTGACCATGTTTAGTTAGAAATGGTATTATATTATTATTATAGTAATATTGATGATGTTAGGACTTGAGTGCTCATATTTTGACAGAGAACATTCAACTGCATAGTTTTAATATGGATATTGATATTTAGTTTTGAAAGAAAAACTTATATTGATAAAAAAGTCAAGATAATGTAATAAACTATGGTAACAAAAAATAAATAGCATCAATGAGTCTAGTGGAGTTCATATTTTTTTTTATAAGAGGGATAAACGGGTTTTACAGGGACCCAAAACCACAAAGTAGCATTACAAACAAAGACCAAAACAAAGGTCTGAAAGACAAAAAAGGCTGCCAGAGAGAAAAAAACCCGCAAAAACAGACAGCCACAAAAAGCTGCAAAAAAGCCAATAGAAGGCCAGCAGATAGACAAACCCGGGCCCAGCCACAGCTAATCCATAGTCTTCAAAAGCTCATCAGCAATCTCTTCCAGGTCCACCATTTCCTGGACCCCCTCCATGAAAATCTGAGCCATATTTGGGGTAGACGGGGCTTTTCTTTTCATGCTTGATCTTGTGCGCCTAGAAACCCCCGAGTCCATATTTTTACTTATAATAGAAAGAGTATTAATAAAATATTAAACAAAAAAATATAATAATATAATATAATATGATGTGGGGTAATGGATATATAAAAGTTTGGTCACTATTAAAGTGGTTGCAAGTTTTAGAAAAAGTGAATAATAGTGTTAATTTTTAGTGTAAATTGATCAACAAAGAGTAACGTGATATTTAAATATAAGAAATATTTATTATTTGGTTTATCTATATATATATATAATTGATTTTAATTATTGATTTTACTAGAGTAATTATAGTGTTAATTTAATTAATATAATATGAATTAATGCAGATTGAAAATTAAAAAAATTAAGTGTATATAACCTTATTGATATATGTTAATATAATTTCGTTATTGTCAAATATGTAATAGTAAGTTTGTTAATCAAGGTCATTCTTGACTAGAAAGGAAAGATATATCAAATAAAATATTGACCGTCAACAATAGTAATATTATAGGAAATGATCATAGTGTAAGCAAATAATTTACATTAGTGAATGGAGAAATTGGTTGCAGCAATTTTATTTGTAGTTTGCTGCTATGTGAATAAAGTAAAATAAAATAAGTGGAGTAATTTGCTGCAGCAATTTTGTTTGTAACTTTCTCTTTAAATAAATTAGAATTAAATTAAAAGGGAGTAATATGAATAATAGTAAACATTGTAATAACAATATACTTTAAAAGGGGATTTTCTTCTTATTTAGGAGACTAAAATGTCAAAGGAAAAAGTAGAAAAGGTGAAACTGTTTCAGCACTGTAGTACTCATGGAAACAATTCGAACATCGCTTCTGGAGGTATTGCTACCTTCTGGAATAATTACATAATCAAAGGGGATCCGATTTTGGAAGGAACGAACCACATTGCTACTAGATTCACACATATAAGGGATAGTTTCAGTTGAATCCAACTGAATATCTATGCCCACAATGGAAAAGGTCTGAGAAAATCCTTTTGGATGGAGCTGGCGGCTTTTAGGAGGATTTTTGATAGAGAGCCTTGGATTGTTATGGGTGACTTCAATACACCCTTAATGAATGGAGAAAAATTAGACTTATTAATAATAGTATGAATCTAAATAAACATTTTACATTGTGGTTGAAGTGAAATTATTATGATGTAAATTATTTCTGTTATAAGAAAGAATAAATAATCGATATAAAAAAAAAAACTACATAATAGTTAATGTAAGAAAATTTTGTTACCAATAATATAATTATTGTTATTACGAGGTAAAATAAAATCATTATAGTGTTAACATTATATAAGGAATTTTTTTATCAATAATATTATCATCTAAATGATTATGAGAAGCAATGAAACTTAATTAATGGAATTGAAAAAAAAAATGCATTTCCAAGTGAAAATTTTAGGCATGACATACTTCCAACATTGACTTTGTCAACATTTGATACCATGTAATAGCCTTGGCTTATATTTCCTATGCACATATTATAGTGTTTCCTACTTTAATAAATAGCAGGTTTAATCTTTTAACATTGGCATATAGTCTTATACGCTTAACTTAAAATATGTATGAAATGCATTCAATACATTTCATGCACTTAATAGAATATACAATGCTATCAACATTTATAATATATAAACAACATTATATACACACGCACACAAATATATCAACTACATGATTATAGTATGCATCATTTGATATTCGAATGCATATATATATTCATTCATTCCATATAATAATAATGAGCACGTATAAATATATATATACATATATATATTTATACGTATATATATTTATATATGTATTAATATACTAATTGTTGGAAATATTTAATTTTTTGTTAGAGGATGTCTGCCCCCATATCATATTTTTGGTGATTTCTTCAATCTTCCTCCAACGTATACTTGCAGCTAGTAAACCTGTAGTTGACTTTCCAATGTAAACCTCTTGCATTTATTTTGGTAAGTGAGTTTGAAATCCAAATTCTGAGTGCTCATTCTCATGAGCTGAAATCAAACAAGGCAAATAGAATATTTCTGTTAGTTTTTAGTAGTGAGTTTTTGGTATTGTGTGCAGACCCTGCAGTAGTAGAAGGCATATTTAGATGAAGGGAATGTTTGCTGAGACAACAACAGTGCAAACATAATATTGATTAGATGCAGCATAGTGATAGCCGTAACTACAGGATTGTAGCTAGTTACAGTTTTGAAGTGTGAGTGTAGCACCCTAAGTTGTATTGGACATCTGTCCAAATAGTTTAAGTCTTATTTTGTTGTGTAAAATAGAGAATGTCCTCTATATTTTTTGTAACTTTTGAAAGAAAGAAGGAATATATTTAAATCTATTATCTGCATTTGTATTTGTGTTGTCATTGTGCATTTTCTATGTGTTATTTTTTTCTCTGTCCATCCTATCATAGCAGTGACTTTGTTTTATTAAACCCCTACCTGCCAACACTCATATGGATGTTTCCATTATGTCGATACATACGCGTATATCAATACATATATATATGTACACACATATATATTGTATATGTATTTAAAATTTCCTTCTCACATATAATTCAACAACATCAATTGGCATATATACGTGAACTATATATATATACTTTTCCATTCAATATTCCCATGCATATGGGTATTCCATCCATAAGCATACATAGATACATCTATCTATGTATACTCATGTATGCATTTACTCATGTGCATGAGTTCGTTGTAGAAATGTACATGTATACATATATATACATTCAATGTATATATCACATCGATCAAATTTAAACATATTAAGAAGAAATCACAATTGACATAAACTCAAACACTTAAACTAAATAGAGAATCATCACAAACAAACCATAACCTCTCCTAATTAGTCCACAAACAAGACTCGAGTAGCTTACCTTTTCCAAGCTAATGACTATACTTGACTAAACTTATAAGTGAGTGTGTGAAATCTCAAGTGGACTCATTTAGGAGTCACCCGACCAATTCTCTTCTCCTGAGTGATACTTCCCCTCTCTTCTAGAGGATTGAATATGTCCTTGCATCCAACATAGTACACAGAAAACGTAGTTAGGTGAATCAATTAAAACCTTTTGCATCATATATTTCATAAATAGAATTATTTCATAACTTCATTTGAGTCAAATATTCATTTATTTTATTTTTAAAATACATTAAGCATAAACACACACATTTAAAGCTTTTTCACATAGCTAGGTAAAAGTAAATAAGCAATCACATAATGGGGTGTAACAACTTGTGTTACGAATTTAAAGTCTTGAGATCTCTAATCTATTTGAATCCTCTTTAGACTTGTAACCTATAATAAGTACAAGGGGAGAAGGTATCTCCCATATAGGTTCTTGCCTCAATCAAACCTCATTTTGGTGTTTCCACCTCCACAAATAGCTATAATGATAATGACATAAATTATGTGCTTTATGGGGAGCAAAGACAAATGAATGAAAATAAATAATAAATGATACTCTTTTGGACTCAAGTCACTTTTTTCAACACATACAAGGATAAGTTGGTGGATACTTGGAGATCTTGCAAGTGTTAGTGCTCATAATAACTATAATCATAAAACATCTTGCAATGTATGAAAATAGATTTGTTGATATGTAGTAGACATGAAATTGGCTAAAAGAGTGTTGTAGATATTTTGATCTTGAGATCACATTAATTTCCTTTAGGATGCTACAAATATTTATAAAATTTCTTAGGTATTAAAATGGAGGGAAAGACCTATATTTATATGAGTTTAAACATATTTTGAATTATACATTATGAAAAGATGACAATTGATTTTGAATTCATAAACATTGAGGCTGAAAATAAATCATAATATTTAGGGCCTGATTAGGTAGGATAAGGGTGTGGTCCCTCTACTCCAGCCCCATTTTTCTATTTAAATGTTCATTAAATAAATATTTAATTTAATTTTCTAGATTTAAATCAATTTCTCAAAAATGATAATTAAATAGGTAATTAATAAGTATAATTATGCACATGCACTTAGGAAGAAGCCAAGCATGTTGTGAAATTGTCAAGGGTGACAATTTATGATATTACAAGACCTAACATTGAATAATGAACAATAATATCTAACAAACATCTCCTAAGGGGCTCCATAGGTCCCCACCCAATATAGTGATGAAACTAGTTATAATATATCACATCAACCTTCAAATATTTTGTTTGTATCCAAATTAACATATAGCATATGATCTCACAGTGAATACTCAGGTCATTCAATAGGGCCCTATGACTTTAGAAAAGAAGCTCCAATTTCTATCCTAGGAATGGAATGTGATCACTAGTCTCACATTGTTGGGAGACCTATATGTGTCCTTGGTCCTATATGAGTTTTATTTTTGTGTACTTTCTTTGTTGTTTTTTGTTGGTCAAACTGTTTAAGTTTAAGTTTTTGGGTTTCTCACTTTTCGTGAGTTCCTTGTTGTAATGGGTATTGGACCTTCTAGTTTTAATCTAATCAAAACATATAGTATATGATACTCATATAAATGTTAACATTCCTCATGGCCAAGACACTAGACTCATATTAGAACATCATATAACTAACTTAGTTCAATTGAATTAAGGTTACAATTTACCCAAGTTATACTATTCAAAAATTTAAGAAACACCTTCTTGACATAATTATGACTTTAAGAATAATAATATGTGTCCCATGATAACACAACTATAACTAGATTTTTTGGTTACTATAAGTATAATTCATGTTTGAAATGATAAAAGCAATCACTAATGAAGAAGAATTGTCAATACTATTCAAATCTCTTTCTTGAATGGTTATTAAATATTTTAAATCTTATTCCTTAAGATTTTTCATAAATGTAAAATGACTTATGAGGTCTCCATATAATAGAGGACATCTTAAGAAATTACACCACTGAAAAATGACGTGCCCAACTTTGTGCACCCTTTATAGTCATTGTGGGCTTCGTCCTTGTTGGAGCTATAAGCCAAACATGAGTGATAAGGCCTAGGAGCTATCATGGTTGTACTCTCCATCATTCTTAGAAGTTCCAATAATTTCTACGTTAGTGGTTTCTACAATAATTATAATGAAAGTAGCATCAAAATCATAATAACTTCACTATACATGACCTTGACAACCATGTTCTTGCCAACACCAATACTCCATATTCTAGATTTAATGTCATGTCCCACTAAATTTAAATTCAATTTATGATGAGAACCTTCTTCATGCTATCCATTCCCACTAGGTGAATGACAACTTCTAACAAGACTCTTAACAAATATTCCAACCACATCCTTACTCATCATCTGACTGGAGCTTTAAAATATCCACCTATAATCATGGACATTCTTGAGTGAACATGGACTTGAAGATAAAGAAGATTAGGACATGGATTTTCAACATTATTTTGGTCTCCTTGAAACACTCTACTCCTAGTTTCCCAATTTGTTGTTATAAACCAAACAATGGACTCTACCTTTGGGAAAAACTTATAAATAGATCATAAACCAAAGTTAGTCTCACATATTTTCCCATGTTGTCCAACAAAATTCTATCAAATCACCCTTAATATTTTCCTATAAAAAATGCCTTAGATGTTATACATTCCTTTTTTAGGATTGTCTCCTTTTATCACTTGTGCCTTCTCCAATCACCTATCAATAATGATATTTAACTTCTAAATCAATTTGATGCTTTGATGGATGTTCATGTGTTGTTCTCAAGCTCCCCACCATACTTTAATAAATATCTTTGTTAAATTACATATATGTAAGCCAATTTATTTTTTCACACCAACATTAAAATATTAATTATAATATATTTTTTAAATGTATTTACATATAAAATAAATAAATCACAAAGGAAGTTAAAGAAGGCAGAAACCACCACCTTAACTCTTAGTTAATTGATGGAAAAAAACCTTGTTACAAAATTTGTATTACTCTACAACTTTGACATAATCTTGTAACCAACAAAACCCGAAAAATAACTACACATTCTAATAAAAATTATATTTACATAACTACCAATAAATTAAGAATAAGATCTCTTTGCTAAATATTTAAATCTGAGACATGGCCCCATAAATACCCCTCTTTAATGTTTTTATTCATAGACAAAATGAAAATAAAAAAATATGACATATAGACAATGCATATTAGAAAACGCGATGCAAAATATATACAAATTGATGCAACTTAGAGAATAAGATACAACCAATAGGCTGATTGATAGCCAATAAGTACTTGATAACTAGAGGTCAATGATTCAAAGATCCAAATAGTTGCAATTGAACTGAAACCAACCTATCCCATGTTATAAGTGTAGTAAAATCCTCTCCACCTTTGTGGCTAAGCTATTAAATCTATGATCTATCCAGCTTGGTGGAACCCATTGGCACGGCGACATCAAGAATGTTGGTACTACCCACCATCTCAATGTGGTCAAACACCTACTCTAAATCCCCACGTAGCTCCAGTTAATGTGGTCATAGACTTCAACCTTATTACAAACTTCATGTTAACGTTCATTTTGGCTCGTGCTCTTTCATGTCCGTTAATTAATTATTCCCCAAATCTGGTAATGGGAAGCCTATTGGTATCTAAGGATTGCAAGAAAATTATGCACATCCAGTGTTCAGTCACTTCTTCTTTTATGCAATGAGCAGATGTGAGAATGTTGGATACCCACCCTATTCTTTCCTTTAAAAAAAGGAGGCATGCACATGTCAGAGGCCCAAAAAAAACACATCGAATTAATGCTGAGTCGAGTCATTATTATCTCCTATCTGCTTACGAAGGCTCCATGAACGGGAACTTGGATTTTAAGATAGTAATCATGTGAAAGAATAAAAGTCAGTTATGGGAAAGACAGATTTCGATCATAATGATGTGATAATAAATAAAGTAAACTGGCGGAATAGAATTGAGATCCTGCTTTAGGCAATTATGTTTAAAAAATGAGAATAAAACATCATTCATCAAAGTTTATGCTTTGAGGAGAATTCTCTTCTTGTTCGAAAATCAAACTAATGGCATTTTGGACGTTCA
This sequence comes from Sequoia sempervirens, assembly GCA_007258455.2. NCBI lineage: Eukaryota > Viridiplantae > Streptophyta > Pinopsida > Cupressales > Cupressaceae > Sequoia > Sequoia sempervirens. The sequence continues at coordinate 314,973,228 of VDFB02353493.1, read as the reverse complement.
TATAAGATCTCATAGTCAGCTTGTGTAATCCAACAGGATATTGTTAAATATATCTTTTCAACCTAGTTATATATATATAATTTTAAAATCTTAATTAATGTATTCTATATTTGTCATAAATATAAAATGTTTTATTAGGTCTCTATTGACATCTTAAGGCATTCACTTGTTTCTATTTTTTATAGTTATCACGGGCTTCATCCTTGTTGGATCTATAATCCAAACAAGAGTGATAAGGTCCAACGATTTATCATAGGTGCACTCTCCATCATGCTTAGCAGTCCTGATAGTTTCTACATCAATTGCTTGGACAACAAATACAATGAAGGTAGCATCAAAATCATCATAACTTCACTATGTCAAATACACGACCTTAGCAACCATGGTCTTGCCAACACCAACGCCTCCTATTCTAGATTTAACCACATGTGAATTAAATAAAAATTTAAAACTCTTCCTTTGGACAAAGTTTATAACGAGATCAATCAGAGTTGGTCTCACATATTTTCCTATGTTTTCCACCAAACTTATGCCAAATCACCCTAACATTTTTCAATCACACATGCCTTACATGTTATATCATCCTTTTGTAGGCTTCTCTCCTTTGATCACTCTTCTCTAGTCACCTACCAATAATGCTATTTAACTTATTCCAAATCAATTTGATGCGTTGATGAATATTCATGTATTGTTCCCAAGCTTTCCACCATACTTTAATAAATATTTTATTAAATTAACAAATTTAAATTAATATATAAACCAATTTTTATTTACAACAATATGATGTTAAGTATAATATATTTTTAAATTTATTTATATTTAAAATAAATAAATCAAAATGAAAACTGAAGGATACATAAATCTCATTAGAAATTTCTATAACTATAAAATTTTGACAGTAGAAAATGACCCCATAAATAATTACACATATCCCTCTGAAATTATTTTTACAAACTACAAATAAATAAGAATAAAGGCTTTGCTGCATATTTTATATCTGAACCATGGCGGTATAAATATTCCTCGCTAATGTTGTTATTAATTGACAAAATGAAAATTAAAAGAATGACATATAGGGAATGCATATTCGGGAGCAGGATGCAAAATATATACAAATTTTAGAGAGCGAAGTTGCAACATAGAGAATAGGATACAACCAATAGGCTGATTGATAGCCACTGAGCACTTGATAGACAAGTAGTTGCAATTGATCTGAAACCAACCTACCCATGTTCTAAGTGTAGTAAAATCCTCTCTACCATTGTGGCCAAGCTATTGAATCTATAATCTAGGGTTTGGTAGACCCCATTAGCATGGCAACATTGATAATGTTCACCATCTATTATATATATCTACTCTAAACTCTCACCGAATATTTTGTTATATATATCTTTCCAACCTTCTCTCTCTCTATATAATATTAAAACCTTAACTAATATATTATAATTTATATTCGTCATAAATATAAAATGACTTATGAGCCCTCCATATAATGGAGGGCATCTTTAAGAAATTGATAAGAAAGAAAGTAGATTTGAGTATCCGGGCGGAATAGAATAGAGTTCCTGCTTTACGCAATTATGATTCAAATTTGAGAAACGTCATTCATCAAAGTTTATGCTTGATGAAAATTCTCTTCTTCTTCTGGATTTCTATATAAGGCCCCACTGTCAGCTTGAGTAATCAAACTGCGTATTGTTATCTTTTGTCCAACTGCAATGGCTGATCTGGGCGCCAACAATGTGCAAGCCGTTCCTGACCTCGCCAATCTCAACTGGTAATATTTGCAGAGAAATTTCATTAAATTGAACTGTCAATTTTTTATGTCATACAAGTTTCCTTAATGCTCTTTAATTGTTCTAAGGAAATCTATGTTACCAGAAACGGTTAAAATAGAATTCCACCGTTTCCCGTTTTAGCGGGCAAAACTCCATTTTCGTTTTTCTAATGATTTTTATAAAATCCACGACGTTGTTTTAGATTTTATGAAGAGAAATAATATATGTATTTTACATATAGTCATAGTTATCGATAAATTTAGAAGGGAAAAAAATAAATGGCTTAAAAAACACAACTTTTAATAGATTTCGAAAGAGGAAATAAGAGGAAATTAAATCTGGTCATGCTAAATCAAGTGAAGAAGAATTGTACATTTAATATTTAAAAATTTTAAAAAGTAGAATATTGAACAAAACTGACAGTTTTAATAAAAATAAAATTGGTTTTTAAATTCATTTTAGGAAGTTAACAATAATGACTGCCTTTTTTTTTTCAAAAATAAGAAGATAAGATTTAAGAGTGGATATGGATTTGCCCATTTTTTTTTTCAAAAAAAGATTTAAGAATGGATATGGATTTGACGATCTTATAGTGTTGTATTCTATAGTGCATGTGATTTGAATGTCAATTTCTAGCTGAAGATTTTTTCCCTACACATTGCTTTTTGATGGATGCCATTGTAATATGCCTCTGGATAATCAGCAACAACTGTGTTTTTTTTGGTATGGTTTTGTTTTGGTTTGTTTTTTTTTTTTTTAAATTATTTATCATGAAAACTTTATGTTAGACATCCTAAATTTGATGGTGGTTATTCATTCAGAAGTGAGATATCTTATTTTTTAAAATCATATATAATTTTCTCACACATGTATATTTTTCTATATATATATATATATATAAATTTATCTAAATTTTGACAATTTATCTATATTTTTTCTTCTTATACAATAATATTTTTACAATGTAAATTATATTTTATAATAAAAAATTTAAATTTAATTATTTTTAGTATTTCCCTATCTTATTTTTGAAAACATTAATTTTCTATTTTCTAGTCAGTTTCTAAATTTTTTTAATTGATCTTTCTATTATTATTTTTTTTAAGTTGGGATTTTGAAACAATCCAACCCTATGCAACATTTTTAATTTTATCTTTTTAAAATACAATATAATATTTTTATGATTAAATTTTTAAAATATAAAATAATTAAATTTTAACAAGTGTAAAATACCTTTAAAATTAATATTATTTATTTGTAATAATTTTATTTTTTAATAATTAATTCGATATTTGTTAATAATTAATTTGATATTTTTTAATAATAAATTTAAAAATATATTTATACTTCTTAACAATTTTTTTATCTTCTTATAAAATTAATATATACAATTTAATTTATATGAAATAAAATTTTATTATATATAGATGATATAATAATGTGTATGATAAGTACATGAACATGTACATATACATATACATATACATATACACATACATACACATACACATACACATACACATACACACACATATATATATAGTCATAAGATTTTATTAGTTTTGATTTTGACAAATTAAAGAATATAGTAACTTAGTACATCTTACCCTTTTCTTCTTTTTTCTTGTCTAGCACTACACTTTCTTAATGAGAAATTGCATATACTTTTCTAGAATTAAGAGAAAAATGAATTCCTTAAAAATTAAATTTGTAAATTTTCTCTTACTAACAAATACAAACGAATAGAAAACCATAAATTTTCTCATTAATTCCTATATCTATCTATGACATAAAATTGTTTATGAATTAGTAAAGAAGAAGCAAGTATGTGTGAGGGCGAGTGAGTGAAGTTTTGCAGTGGCGAAGCAACTGCTAGGACAGGGATGAATGGCATTGATGGTGAAGGTAAGAAGGCTAGGAAACCTGTGTGCAAAAGTGGGTGAGATTACCAGGCAAAGGCTGGTGGTGTTGGGCGACGACGCTACCAGCTGAGGTCGAGCTCTTGTGGGGATGGGGCTTCAGGTGAGGCTGAGCGTCCTCCTGCTTCATCTCTTCTTGGCGTCTCACCTCTTCCTGTGCTGGCAACATCCGATTCAAAATATTATGAAGCCTACAAAAATAGCTCGAACCCCTTCCATGTTTGCAACGATTTTTGTTTAGCCCAGATTCAGAAGTCAAACCCTAATTTCCCACCTCCTAAGCCGCCTGACCCAAACCCTGGGTCGAAGGAGTCTCAATCACTTGGTAATCTAGGTTTGGCTATCGGTGATGTTAAAGTTGCCTTTGTTGAGGATGCTACCATTTTTTAGATTTCAGATGGTAGCTTAAACTCAATCTCTACAAATGTTGGGAGCCGCACTCTTATTTTCCATCTTTTGCGAAAGCAGCCCTCGTTGGAGGATTTCCAGGCTTGGGCTTCATCTGTCTGGCATAATTTGGCTCCTCCAATAGTTCTTTTCTAATGAGTCTTGCTCAAACTGATCACAATTTGCCCCAATTTGCAGCCTTGCAATTTCGTCAAACACTTTGTATGCAATGTGTGGAGTGGCTGATATGGTGTTTCAGATTTGTGTTTGATGCAAAGATTGAATACCAAATGATTTTGAAAGCTTAAGTAGACTTCAACAACTACTATGCAAGTATTTAGATGAGTTACAATGCTTCTATGCAATTTAGAATGCATTCCAAATGAAGAACTAAATGCATAAAGTACATCTACAGCCTATTGGCAATTTTACCAAACACTGGGCAACATTCTCAAGCAACATTCACATGATCAGTACATCAATGTAAAATTTCCCAAATACTGTTATCTTCATTCCAATGCAATCTTCTAAGCAATGAGAATGCCAAGACTCTTGGCTTGCATTTTTACAGTCAGGCCTATTACAAAAATAAGCATCTACAACAGCTATGCATGATCAATGCAATACAAATCTGAAGCAAATGCCTACTTACACCAGCCCTACTATTATTGATAAATGTCTACCATTTTATTTGATTGACCTTCAATGTTGACTAAAGATATTACAAAGATCAATTGGCCAACAAGTGTTGACAATGACTGACTACTAAAATGCAATGATAATTATGAAAGTATCAACTGGAAATGAACCTAGTATGCAACCATGATTATGGCACCAAGAGTGATCGATTTGTCTCTTAGCTTGCAATGCTGTAAGTATACCATCCCACGATCCTGTTGAGAGTTGAATTTGCTGATGAATCACTTCCAAACAGGCTGAAGAGATCCTGAAGGATGTAAACTGTTTGATTCTCCCTAATGGCACTGTCTTTGCCTCCAAGGATGTGGCGCTTAGCTTCTATAATCTCCAATAATGACTTCAGAATTTATTTGTGATTTTTAATGCCTTCAAGTCTGAAAATCGATGCCCTCAGCATAGCCACCCCTTTTTCTTATGATATCAGATTATAATTAATTGTTATGGCTGCCAATTATCATCAATTCTTCATCAACAATCATCCCCAAGACCTCAAAGGAAGTGCACCCAAGCTGGAAGATAAGATCAGCCCAAGGAGAAGGAGATACAACCAGATAAGTGACCTCCAATTGCTGATATGAATGACTGATAATAAAATCTGAGTGTTGCTATGATGAATATGCATGCAAAATGTTCTCCTTTATGCCAAAAAATATGAAGACTTTCAATATCAAAATGTCTCCAATAAGTAAGCACCTTTACGAAGAGTGAAATCGATGCAAGTGTAGGTCTCCTTGCTTGAAGTTGATGGCTGACATGAAATCTAAGTATGACTGATGTAAAAATCTGAATATGTAATACTGATTCTAGCTGATGAAGACTCCAATAAATATCACCCCAAAGCTTCTTAACTGAAATAGACAAAATTGGCCTTAGGCCACAAATTTTGTGCAAATGAGAAGTCTGAAGTAACCTCTCCCACAGCTGCAATAATTCAGGTGATATTTCACACCCTCAAAATTGCTATCAATAGGAAGTTTTTGTTTCCTATGATAAGAAGCAATCTGCAGAAACCCTAGGCTCCACAAGATGAATTGACAATCAACAACAACAACATCAAATCTGACTGCTGAGAATGAAGCCCAAGATGTCTATTTATTCTTTTTTCCCCAATTTCTCCAGAAGCTTCTAGAATATTATTTTATTTTATTTAAGTGACTTTATAATATATTTTAAAATCAAGTCACTTTATTAAATTAATTAAATATAAGGTCACCTTTTAATTTTAATTTATTTGATAACCTTATAATTAATTAACTTAATACCACTTAATGATTTAATTAAAATAACTAATTAGTCATCCTCTTGAAAAATCATTATTTTGGACAACTTAATTAATTAAATTAATTAAATCAAATTACCTCCAAAACGGGGACATTACAGTCCGCCCCTCCTGAAATTTCTTGTCCTCAAGCAATTCACCACCTAGATCCCACAAGAAGAACTGCATAATGTCCCTCTCATAACCAAACAATTCCTACAACATTTGCTCAAATTGAATCTATTGTACCAACTCAATACCATCACTAAGTGCTGCAGAAGTATAGGCCCCAAGTGGAAGCAAGTCAAGAGACTGATCATCCTTGCTTCCAAACTTCGTGCAAGATAAACTATCATCCAAACTATCCATCACATGGGCACCTGAATTGTACATCCTAAATAGGTCATGTACATGAAATAAAAAATGAAGCTGTAAGCACTCCTCACCATATACACCTTCGAAATCTCCTCTGTGAGTCCTGTTTGCAATCCTGATGCACTAGTAGGATCACAAATACTATCATCAATGCTCATCTCTAGGCTTGGATCAAGAGAGTGATCATCCTTCAAGCCATAAAGTGGATTGTCATACGACCAAGCAGTTTCCACCTTGAACAATGGATGGGAAATCAACTCATGTTTCTCCTGAATCACCTTCTCCCTTCTCTGACTATCCAACCCTCTAATAGAATGCATACCTCCACCTGTAATTCCCCTCAATACATGCCTCCTACCATCAACCTCAAAAGACATCTCCAACTTAGGTACATCGAGGGTAAATACTCCCAAGTCCTGGAGCCACTACATTCCCAAAACTATGTCCATCTCTCCCATGTTGACCACATAAAAATCTAAATGTAACTCATAGTTCAATTTCAAGGTGAGATTAGCAACCTTCCTAGTTCATGTGAGGGTATATCCATCTACAACTCAAACTCTAAATCCATCAAAATCCTCAGCTTGAAGTCTGCATGTGGCTACAAAATCTCCATTAATAAAGTTATGTGTTGCACTAGTATCGAGCATAGCGATACAACGTTGTCCATCAACTGTCCCTCTGAACCTGAATGTAGTCTCATCCTAAACATTGGCAAGAAATGCCATGGGACTAGAAGTCTTCTCATCCTGATCAAGTTCTGAAGCAACCTGTTGATCCACATCATCAGAATCGAAGTCCTCAAATTATGCCCACATGAAACAGTTTTCCTTTCCTTTAGGCCTCAAAGGGCAATCACGATCCTTGTTGTAAGGCTTCTTGCACCAATAGCATAATTTCCTCTTCCTCAATTCTTCTCATGTCTCCTCATCCATCATAGGTGCTGATTTCTTTTTCTTGTCTGATTGTTGAGGAGTCTCATTGCTTGTTGAAGGGACATCCTTATGTGAGCTCTTTCCTTTTGGTGTCGTGTACTCCATACTCCTAGCCCTTTTCATAGCTTCCTAAAGAGTAGGAGGATCAAAGGCTTTAATCCATCCTCTCATAGGCTCCAAAAATCCCTCCATGAATAACACCACCAGTCATCTCTTTGAGATATTGGGAACCATTACTGACAATCTCTGGAAGTCTCCAATGTAGTTCTCCAAACTCCCAACTTGCTTGAGCTGGGCCAAATCCCTGAAGTATGATTCTGGGTCTTTCTTGTCAAAGCGTTCCACCAATCTATCTACAAACTCTTGATAGGATGTGATTTTACCATGCTACAAAGTTACTAACCCATGATACCACCATTCGTGTGCTGCACCCTCCAAATGCAAAGTGGCATACTTGATGGCCTCTTCTTCTGTCATGGGTCGAAGAGTCAAGAAAGTATCCAACTTATGAATCCATGACTGTGTAGTAGTCTTGCCACTACCGTCAAACATGGGCAATGTGAGCTTATTAGTAGCTTGCTTAAGATCTTTATTCTGATTCTGAGGTCTCCTCTCTTGCCGAGACCTGTAGTAGTCCATTCTTGTTTGCACAAATCGATCAAAATGCATGAGCTCTCGTGCTTCTAGTGTCAATAGTTTCCATTCATCATGAGCAGCCATATATGCATCAGCAAAGGTAGGATCCTCAACTTCAACATTCTCTTCGACTGCACATTCTTCCCTCAAGAAGGTGGGTCGTGTAGGTCTATCTGCAATGCAGGAAAATGCTCTTAGTACTCTCCTTGAACCTACTATGCTCCTATCATCATCATGATCTTGGAGCTGCCTCCTAGGTAAGATCAACTACTGTAGAGTGTTTTCAAGCTACTGTAGTACCCCAGATACTTACTACTGACCATCCCTTAGACCCCTCAAAGTATCAAGTACCTCTCTATCATCATATCTTCTTCCATTTCTAGGAGGAATTCCCTCTCTTCTTTCCTCCATATGACCACCAATCTCTTTGTGTCTTGCTATAACAGCTGCTGATAAAGTGTCTTGTTCAGGGTGTGATGGCCACTGAATTTGTTTTTTTTTCTCTCTAGCTGTATATCTCTTGGTCCTGTCACTTTGTTGCATAAATAAAGACAATTTCAAACCCAAAGGATGGCAAGAAACCACTCTAAAGCCACTGTAATGAGCCTTTCTCAAACTAATCACAATTTGCCCCAATTTGCAGCCTTGCAATTTCCTCAAACACTTTGTATGGAATGTGTGGAGTGGCTAATATGTTGTTTTAGATTTGTGTTTGATGCAAAGATTGAATACCAAATGATTTTGAAAGCTTAAGTAGACTTCAACAACTACTATGCAAGTATTTAGATGAGTTACAATGCTTCTATGCAATTTAGAATGCATTCCAAATGAAGAACTAAATGCATAAAGTACATCTATAGCCTATTGGCAATTTTACCAAACACTTGGCAACATTCTCAAGCAACATTCACATGATCAGTACATCAATGTAAAATTTCCCAACTGCTGTTATCTTCATTCCAATGCAATCTTCTAAGCAATGAGAATGCCAAGACTCTTGGCTTGCATTTTTACAATCAAGCCTATTACAAAAAAAAGCATCTACAACAGCTATGTATGATCAATGCAATACAAATCTGAAGCAAATTCCTACTTACAACAGCCCTACTATTATTGATAAATGTCTACCATTTTATTTGATTGACCTTCAATGCTAACTAAAGATATTACAAATATCAATTGGCCAACAAGTGTTGACAATGACTGACTACTAAAATGCAATGATACTTATGAAAGTATCAACTGGAAATGAACCTAGTATGCAACCATGATTATGGCACCAAGAGTGATCGATTTGATTCTTAGCTTGCAACGCTCTAAGTATACCATCCCATGACCCTGTTGAGAGTTGAAGTTGCTAATGAATCACTTCCAAACAGGTTGAAGAGATCCTGAAGGATGTAAACTATTTGATTCTCCTTAATGGCATTGTCTTTTCCTCCAAGAATGTGGTGCTTAGCTTCTATATCCTCCAATAATGACTTCAGAATTTATTTGTGATTTTTAATGCCTTAAAGTCTAAAAATCGATGCCCTCAGCATAGCCGCCCCTATTTCTTATGATATCAGATTATAATTAATTGTTATGGCTACCAACTATCTTCAATTCTTCATCAACAATCATCCCCAAGACCTTAAAGGAAGTGCGCCTAAGCTGGAAGATAAGATCGGCCCAAGGAGAAGGAGATACAACCAGATAAGTGACCTCCAATTATTGATATGAATGAGTGATAAAAAAATATGAGTGTTGCTATGATGAATATGCATGCAAAACATCCTCCTTTATGCCAAAAAATATGAATACTTTCAATATCAAAATGTCTCCAATAAGTAAGCATCTTTATCAAGAGTGAAATCGATGCAAGTGTAGGTCTCCTTGCTTGAAGTTGATGGCTGACATGAAATCTGAGTATGACTGATGTAAAAATCTGAATATGCAATACTGATTCTAGCTGATGAAGACTCCAATAAATATCACCCCAAAGCTTCTTAACTGAAATAGACAAAATTGGCCTTAGGCCACAAATTTTGTCCAAATGAGAAGTCTGAAGTAACCTCTCCCACAGCTGCAATAATTCAAGTGATATTTCACACCCTCAAAATTGTTATCAATAGGTAGTTTTTGTTTCCTATGATAAGAAGCAATCTGCATAGACCCTAGGCTCCACAAGATGAATTGACAATCAACAACAACAACATCAAATCTACCTGCTGAGAATGAAGCCCAAGATGTCTATTTATTCTTCTTTCCCCAATTTCTCCAAAAGCTTCTAGAAAATTATTTTATTTTATTTGAATTTATAGTATATTTTAAAGTCAAGTCACTTTATTGAATTAATTAAATATAAGGTCACCTTTTAATTTTAATTTATTTGATAACCTTATAATTAATTAACTTAATACCACTTATTGATTTAATTAAAATAACTAATTAGTCATCCTCTTGAAAAATCATTATTTTGGACAACTTAATTAATTAAATTAATTAAATCAAATTACCTCCAAAATGGGGACATTACATCGTTCCCTGGTTTTTGGCTTCTTTATGATAATCTTTGCCTCTTCTGAGGATTGCAAATTTGTTATACAAAATGGTCGCTAGTTTTATGGGGAATTTTGGTTTGTTCCTCACGCCCTGGACTCCTTTGTTCGACTAGTCCTTGGCCATTATTTTGGAGATCTCGATCTAGATCAGGCGATACAACCTTCCCCTGGTGATGAGGGATCCTTCTCTCATTGGTTAAATGATCAGTTAGGTCGGGTCCTTTGCAAAGATTGACACTGAGGTGAAGGCTGCACATAGATACATAAGGGTCTATGCCCTCATGGACATATCAAAACCCCTTCCTGGTTCGATTGAAATTCTCTCCTCATGGAACATGGGTGCAATTTTTAAACTTTGAGGGTTTTCCCTTTAGATGCTTATGTCGCAATGGGTTGGGCCACAAGATTGAGGAATGTTTCGCACCAAGACCTCCTAGTTCTAGATGCTACAACTCCTCAAGAAGTAGAGCAGAAAACATGGGTCCTCGGATGCAGAATTTGGATGGCACAATCATGGTAATATTTTTTCTCCCCATTCTACTATGGGGTTTGAGTCGGGAGGTCCTTCGGTGCCTCCCTTAGTGCTAATCTCAATCCCTAATCATCCTCCTATCCCTATCTTGGATATTGTTCCTGTTGTGGATGATGTGGAGGATTCAGAGTCTTACTACACTTTCTCTTTTATGGATGATTTGGATGACCCCATCCCTAATTTTTTTGATCAAGATTTTTCTATGGCTAGCTCATTCTCGAAAATTAGGTATCTCTCAAATGAATCCCAAATAAATAAAACTTGACTGTGGTGCTATAAATAGGAAAAAAGGTAGGAAGTCTAAGGTTGAGAAAATCCACATTGAAGGAAAAGAGGTTGTGGAGGAGGGAACTCAATGGACCATGGAGGCTCTTCCTTCCCAGAAAAAATGCTAAGTCTTAGTTCAGATTTGTTTCTTTGGACTATGTCTCTCCCTAATGGATATTGTTTTTGGTTTATCTTTTGTAGCCTCCGTTGGTTTGTGTCGGATTTGATTCTTCTCGTGTTGCTTGAGTGCAGTTGTGTTTCTCTCAGTTAATTGCTTATTCTCCCCTTTTAGTTAAGGGATTTCTTATTGTATTTTTTAATCTTTTCATATACAAAAATTCTCTTATGAATAAAAAAAAAATGTTTATAAATTAGTTATATATAGTTATTTATCTATTTTTCTTGTTCTTATTAAATCATTTGAATTTTTTTAATTTATTTGTGTATTCTTTATATAGGTGTAGATCTATGTTTGTGTATATAGTTGTTCCATATATTTATGGAATAAGATATGTGTATATGTATATATAGATGTTTATACATGCATATATACATTATAGACACACATATGTAGTTATACATCTATGTATGCATATATTCATATAAATACATTCACTTTATCTCACATTTTTATATATCCTTGTAATTTTGCATATATAGACATATATTTATAACATATGTTTGTTGTTTCTTATTTTTTACCTATAATTATCTAAATATATGATTTCACATTTATTTATTATATACTTATCTTCTCTGGACATTCAAACATATGTGCATAGATACATATATACATATATATTTATATATTGCTTTATTTTTCTCTCATTTTCATATTTTTTATAATATTTATTTGCATACACATTCTTACATGTAGGTGTATATATCTAGTATATGCTAATATACAATTTCTCCATGCAGTTATGAAATTAATTATATATATTACATGTCTATATGTGTGTGTGCATGCATGCATTTATATTTGTATCAATCTTTTTATATATACAAATACAAGTATTCACTTATACACATACATATTGAGTAAGGTGAATATATTTACACATTCTATTACAATATCATATATATTTGTATATCCCTATATATGAATATGGATATATACATATGATTATATATATGTACATATATACATCCTTTTACACTCATATATTCTTATCTTATATATGCATACTCAAATACACTTTCATATTTCTTCATATGGGTATATTTTGCTAAATTTATATATACTTTGTTTTATCCTTATAAATTTTTCATTCATTCACTTTTTTTCTTTCTCTTTCTTCACCTCCTCTCCCTCATGTTTGTCCTATAATTTCCTCCTCCCTAACTTATTTAAAGGTTTTGTCTACAATCCATTCCTTCACTCTACTCTCCCTAATTATGGATTCCTACGTGTAATCTAAAATGGAGATTAAAAATGTAAATAATTAATTATAGAAGTAATCTTTTCTACCATAATGTATTATGTTTAATAGATGCTCTTATGTTCATTATTTAAAACTATGAAACTTATTCTTGTGTGGAATGTATAAATGGTTGGAACAAGCCAAAGAGGTGAAGGTGTAGAGGAGTCTACCATATAAATTGCTTCCTTTATAAGTACAATTTGTAAAGGAAAATATGTTTTGAGAAATGAATTTTTCATGAAAAGTAGTCAACTTATAATAGTTTGACAATGTAATTGAGAGGTATGGACTGACACTTGCTAGGAAATATGATTGCAATTGTGGCTAAAAGAGAAAAGGGATGAGAAAAGAGATAAAATGGAGGTGCACCTATTAAATCCTTTCTTTCTTTCCCGACTATTTATTGAAATTAAATTATCTTATATGGTAACAATAATTTTTTTTAGATGTGCATGATGGGCTACCTTCTCTTTATCTTCAACTTATGGAGTAAGTTTACTAGAATATAAAATGTTCATATAAGTGGGTGGGCAATGAACTTAGGATTGAAAGATTACAATATATGGTTGGAATTGTAAGGTAACTTCATTTGGGTTATTGGTTAGATCTTTGACATATGTGTTCAAATAAAAGTGATCCAATTTGTTTATTTTCCATCCAATATTTTGAGATGATTAAAGGTATATATGAGAAAAAAATATATCCACTCCATGAATGCATGATGTACATATTTTGTTACAAATATTCCAAAAAGAGAACACTAAAAATTTCTTCCCACTAGAATTCTATTTGTCAAAGACACTAAAAATCAACATCTCTTCACACGTCAAGCATTTTGAATCTGAAGGAAAGGAATATATCCCTCTACTTAAAGTCACTAAATGAAATCTTCATAACATTAAAACTAATGCAACCCTTTCATCTAGGACTAAATGAGGAGGAGATAACAAAAATTCTAAATGAATTTTTTGCATTTTCATGGCTATAATACTTTACTACTTACAAAGCTTATATAATTTAAAGCTAATAGCATTTTGTTTTCATAGTCCATAATAGTTGGTTTTAAGACTTCTGGATAAACTGTGTGCATTTTTTTACATTGACGTTTCGGATCATACTCCATGATCCACCATCAGGATGAATGGCAGAAAGAGAGAATTGATGATTATAATTTAATGATATGGATGATTATATATTATGATTCAACAGTGTTTGGTTATATTTTTAGATTTATTATTTTCTTTTGTGTGATCATATTTATATTAAGGAGTAGAGTATATCTTGGTTGTTAAGATAAGATTTTTAGTTTAATGGTGAGGTTAAGTAGATGATATTTTAATAAAAACGTCACATATGATAATTTAAATTGTTTAAGATACCTCTTTAAAATGTTAATTAGAGTTTACATTTTCAATGTTTCATTTTCTTTGATAGAGTGAAAGCTTTTTTCATGTGGAAATGTGTGTAGAAAATTTTCACACCTAAATTTAGTTTTTTTAATTGAAATGAAGTTTAATAATGCCAATTAAACTCTTTAGTTTGTACCTTTTTATTTTAATACATATATGATTAAAAATAAAATGATAAATTTAAATATAATTTAAAAGTTATGAATGTTTAAAAAAGAAATTTTTAGCAAGGTTATTTTTTAATTTAAACTATTTATTAAAGTATCAATTATATAATTTTAAAAGATTAACTAATATATTTTTTAATAGTATAAATTATATATTTATATCTTATTTAATGTTTTAGATCCACTTTGATTATAGCATTATAATAATTAACATATAAATGATATAATAATTAGCATGTGTTTCTTTTAATTAAAAAATATGGATTGATGCATTTCAATTTGTATTTGTGATTCACTTAGATAGGTTGAAGTGAACATTTTCTATTACTTTTTCTTGGAAAAATTGATAGGAATGCTCTATTATTTTGGATCACTTGCAACAACTATGATTTGGTACTATATGTTCACTTGTAGCAAAGAAAATTTTATTTCTATTTTGTTGCAAGTTATTCTTGTTTACAATTTTATATATTTTTTTCCCTTTTTAGGATTCATGCTAGTTATGTTGTCTAAAGCTTAGTATAGAAATGGGCTTGTGTATCAATTGTAGTTGGGTGATGCCATCAATTCTAATAATATCAACAAAATATTTGAGTTGACCATGTCTTACAAATTCAATAACTTATGTAGACCTTGAGCGTGTTATGCTATTTTCATATGATATTTCAATCTAACATATATGTTCATAGTTTCAAATAGCATTGCACTTCAATTTGATGGGCCCACCTATATAAAAAAAATGAGTTATGTTGTGCAAAAATAAATATGAAAGAACTTCCGAAAATTGTATGAAAGTTAATTTTATCAAGTGGTGATCTCACTAAAATTAGTAACCCTAACAGAAAGGGATTTATTGAATTTTTTTTTGGATGCCATGTAAATTTTATATAAGGATGGGGAGCGCACTATATAATATTTAATATTATTTGCCACATAATAAGGGCCCCACATGTGAGCGCCCCTCCAATTCATGTTATGGGGGCATTAAAAATTACTATTGAGGGGGACTTTAATTTGTATCATATGGAAACTAAGCAATTGTGGGGAAGCTCATACATATAATTTTTTTGAATGTGTTCAAACCCTCTCCTTGATTTCTTAGTACTCCATAAAGGTTGATCTCCTAAAATGCCTCTTGTTTTGAGACATTATAAATAAAGGTTGTTTGTTATATAGGAAAATTTGTTTTATATTTTATTATTATTTATTTAAGTTAGGAGTTCAATTCTAGTATCTAGCATTATCTTTTCTTCATCCAATAATGTTGTAGCACATTAGATTTTATTTTGTTTAACAATCGTTATAAACTTTATCTTCTTGTTAAATTCCTTTTAGAGTGAGGAAGAGAAATTAGAAGTGTAGAATTGGAACCATTGATCAGTAGATGACAAGTATTAATTGATTGTTAATCAATCTACTACTCATGCCCCATTCTCTGAGTTTGATATCCATTATTTTGACTTTGTAAATATTTTCTATAAATTTGCCATATGTCTTTTCTTTATTTCTATTTTGTAAATGAACAAAAACATTAGGTAGGGATATATATATTCCACCTTAATTTACATATTAATATGTAATAAAGGTACTTTATTCATAATTTAGTAGGGGGCATGCAAATATACTTTTCATTATTTTCGTAAGCACATGTCCTTATTGATGGGTTTGTTGGCTATAGGGGTCTTTGCCAAAGCTAGGGATTAAAAGAAATTTAATTTGATTTGATGGAAAATATGACCTGTGATTATATTTTCTCTTAATTTTCTTGTGGGATTGTTTTTCATTCACATGTTTTTACAAGTTACAAATAATATTACTTTTGCAATTTTACAAATAGATTCATTTTTTTGCGGATTGTGCTTTTCCTCAAACAAAATTTTATTTCTTGAACTCAATATTTGAAGGTTTAAGTGAAAAGTTAGATTGTGTGTACTGTTGGAAGAATCATTAATTGTTTTCGATTCATCATCCTACTATGTTTTGGCTCACTTTAGAAAAGGATATATATGCTCTCATTAAGTTGTAAGTGGTTACTAATTTTTCCATGGCTAATAAGAGTATACTCTGGATGTTGTTAGTTTCCTAATGTTATTAGGGTGTCAATCACCATATCAATTTCTTATTTCTACGTGTTTTAATCATGATTTCAATCCGTGTTTCCAATTCTATGGTTGTACATTATTTTTCAATAAATAACTATTTAAATATTGTATTGCAATGAATGGCAGTACATTAACTTCATTCAAATCGATTTGATACATCGCCAATGATTCTTGTGTAATGGGTAAATGGCAGGAGAGATCCCAACGACAGGAGATGCATCGCCGCTTGGCTGGTGGAAGTTGTATACCAACTCCAAAAGAGCAAGGAAAAGGAAGCGATGGTCAAGGAACGGTACAAATCACTTAAGTTTGAGATATCTGAAAAAATAACAGAAGAAATAGAAGGTAAAGAGGTAATATTTGGGGCCGTTTTCAAGTGGATAGGTGAAAGCGAAAGAGGTGGACTAGATGCAGAGGAGCTTCAGTTCCCCTCGGAAGTTGTTGCCTTCAGCGGTTCATTTTCTGAAGGAAATTGTATTCTGAGAAAGGAAAATGATCACATTTGGAAAGCAATCACTGCACGCCTTGATTCAATTAGTAGAGTGGATATCGGCTTACAATACTTGCAACGCATTATTGACATCCCCGGACCTCATAACATCTGGATTGCAGGCCATTTGGTGGGAGCCGCCATTGCAATGGCCGTTGCAAGAAAAATGAAAAAAGAAGACAGAGCTAAAATTGAAGCACATCTCTTCAATCCTCCCTTTCTTTCCCCAAGACTTCCCGAGGTCAAATTCTTTGAGATGGTCGGAAAAGGTTTAGCAGCTGTGCGTGATTTTTGGCGTTCCCATGGTTTTGTTGCGCCCAATGTGTTGGATTGTATGATGATAGATGATGAGATATTGCGTGGTTTATATAACGATTTCATTGGGGTTAGCGATTGGATCCCCAGCGTATATGTCAATGATAGTGATCCCATTTGCTGCTCTAACATCCGCTATTTTGAGGTGATGAAGGTTATATACAATCAGAGAAGCCAGCCCCTCCATGAGCGCATGAAGTACCTCTTCTGTTTTGAAGTAGCCGAAAAGAGAACACCCTGGCATTTGCTTCCCTCTGCTATGCTGTTTGTCAAACACGCTAAAAATCATGATATTAGTCAGTGGTTGTCGAGTAGCCTCAAACTTGAGGGAAAGAAATATGTCCCTCCAATTGAAGCCCCGCATCCTTAAAAACAGTACTCTTTCAGGCTGAGGGCAAAGGAGGAGATAAGGAAGACCAGAAATGAATGTGTTGCATTTTCATGGGCACTAATAGTGTGTTGTAGACTTTTAATATTGGAATTATAAATAATTTTAATACTATATAGTATTATATATTATAATCTGGTAGTGTTCTCTTATATTTCTTTTGATCTTTTGATTTTATCTGTTCATGAAAGTGATTAGAAATATAAATTGTAGTTTTATTGGAGATTTTGAGTCATTTTTATTAACAATGGAGTAGATTGAATCTCTCCTATTAAAAATTATGGTTTTAGGGTCAAGTACATGGGAAAAGGATGTGTTTAAATGAAGCTTTCTTAAATTTATTAATTTTTTGATTTTGGTGAATATAGTTTTCCATAATGTTTTTGAAAAGGAAAAAACAGGTTTTACAGGGACCTGAAACCACAAAGTTTAAACATACAAAGATAGAGCAAAAAAAGTCCAAACAAACAGACAGTTGTCCCAAAAAGGAAATGACAGCAAAAAAGAGACAACAGGGTCCAAAAAAGAACTGCCAAAAAGCCAGAGACGACCACAACAACACTACTCCAAGATGTTCATCAACTCCTCGGCTTCCTTTTCAACTTCACTCATATCCTGTAAACCCTGCTTGAGGATTTGAACCGTATGTGGAGAAGCAGGGGTCTTCCTGTTCGTGTTAGCCCGGGTGCGAGTCAAAATCCCTTCAACAACAGCACTGCTACAACCTTTGTCCGTATCCAAGTCCACGACCAGCGATCCCTTTTGATTTTTTTCCAACTTTTCCACCATAGCATTAATGATGATGGCGTTGTGCCTCACAATTTTATGATTATGTGCCATAGTGGCCCTAATATTTTGGCCAATCTTGGACATATTGCTCTCCTGCCTAGTCAATCTTTCCTACAACTTTTGTCTTTTCTCCATTATGGGCGTGTCATGTCCATCTTTCTCATTACGGCTCCAGAAAACCTTCTGCTCCAACTCCATGACTTTGTTGCTGAGATCTCTATTACGGCCACTCAAATCACAAACTTCCTTCTGGGCCCACTTAAGAACAGTGAAAAGGCCTTCAACACTTTTTTTCGCCACACTCATAATGTCCTCAGGCCTAAAGTTATTCAAGGCAGAATTAAATTCGTCCTAATTTGGGGATCTTTTAGGGGCATTTACAAATCTTCCAGACGCAAGGGCACTAGGGGCCAACTCTTTACTAGCCAGAGGTTTTTTAGAATGAATTTCCAAAGAATTCCTAGAGTACGAGACCAATTTCGTAACCGAGGTTCCTTTAAACCCAGAGACCAAACCTAGGGTAGGGAAACCAGGTGAAGGCTAGGGATTAAGACAAGATGGCAGAGCATAACCCGGGGTAGGGCAACTAGGCGAAGGCTGGGGATTAGTACAAGAAGGCGGAACAGAACCCACAAGGACATTCCAACAAGAAAGGGATTGGGGAACAGTGGTTTTAGTACCAACAAAAGCAAAAGCAAGAGGGGTCAGAGGATCATTCTCCATACTACTTTCTGTATCCTCATCATCCAAATCTCCATCAGCAACATTTTTAGGAAGAGCGGGTAAATTTTGGAAATGCTCAAAGATGAGCCTAACAAGACTAGGTTGAATAATAGAAATCTGCCTAGGGTTTCTTTCAACTTCATCAAGGCAATTCTTCAGAGAAAAAAATAAATAAAAAGGCAAAGAGATACAAACCTTGTGACAAAAGTGGTTCAAAATGGCAAAATGATAACCATACGCCCTTGTGAAGTGCCCATCAACCGTGATATACTCCATAATGACTCTCAAAACTTTCGTCCAGATCAATTTAATGGACTCCACATCAAAGTAGCTATTGGCAACCTTAATCAGCTTAGCCTTCTCCTTATCTTTCTTTGGAAATCTAATAACTGCTTCATCAGAGAACTGGCAGTCCCGATAAAATTTCACATCCTTAGTCGAAAGACCAATAATCTCACCGATGATTTTCTCATTCAGCTTAACACTCCGGCCAAACAACACAATCTCACCATTTTTCCAATTTTTGGCGAAATAGTCTAGCACCTTCTCATCAGTTCCATAGAGCTTTTCCAAAAACGGAACTAAACCCCCTTTTTCAATTTTTTCCCAAGCTTTAACATTCTTTCTGTGCTCTTGAAAGCAGCTCAGATCAACACGTTTTCTCTCTCCCTCCATCTTCAAAGCTCTGCTATACCACACCCTATAGTTGCTCTGGGTCCTGTTTAAGCATATTTTCCTAGACACCTAGAAAGCATGCCGAAAACTCTTCTTGAAAAGGAAAATGACGTCGGTCCCATCAAATCTAATGAAATCGACGTACATAATCTTTATCTGCTTCATCATGGTGAAGAAAAAATTCTCTTCCATGTATAGAATCATAATAAATTAAAGCTTTAACCTCACAATGGAGGTAATCATTCTTCCTCCACGTGTTTTCCCCTCCCTTCTTGACCCCTTCATTGGAAAAGTAATCCACCACCTTATTGGCTTCTTTGTAGGCATGGGAAACTTTCACTTTGTCGAAATTACTTAATAAGGCAATTGTATCTTCGATCCACTTTTTGATGGTCCACGAAGGGGGGGTTAGCCCAAGAATATAGTCTATTATGTTCTTAGAATCACCCTCCAACCAAAGACATTTCATATTCATATTGAAAGCTAGGTTGACCGCATGATAAGCCCCAACGGCTTCCGCAACATGATTAGTTTGGGTGCCAATGTCCATAGCAAAAGCCGCAATAAAATCCCCCGCATTGTCCCTTAAAACACACCCACTGCCAACTTTCCATAATGTTAAACACATGGATTGTTGAGTATTCTATGGGTGGAAAAAATTAATGATGCATATCAATTAGATAAAAGGGTAATTATAAATTATTAACAAAATTTGTCTCAAGAAAACTCTAAGAGGTCTTAGAATCAAAGAGAAGACTTATACCATATAAACATTTAAATGTGATTTGTAAATGTATCAGAGTTTCCTTATATGCCTTATTATATTTTTAAACCAAAACTACTCCTATCATATCATGTCTATACTTTTGAAGGAAACTCCCAACATTTTTCTTTGTATTATGAGCACGATCTAAACCATTAATATTTTGTAGTCCATAGGTTTTTTTAAGATAGAATGGCTTAGGGAAAACTTGCATGTAAATTTATTATTATTTTTTAACATTTTAGATCATATTATGGTAGATATATCTTCAAGAAATTCAATTCTAAAAGAAAGAATGTGAAATAGAAAATTTCAAAGATTATAATAGAAAAAAATAGAGAGGGAAGAGTCAATAAAAAGAAAAAAATCATAACTAATGGATACAAAATTAAGAAAAAAGAAAAAGAAAAATAGAAACAAAAGATAAATTGAAAGAAAAATATTAAAATAAAAAATTTAAATCGAATGTATGTATAAATATATACTAGCAGTTGCATGCATAGGAATGCAACGATCAGCCAATAGGGGTCCACCACAAAAGGTAGCTCAATGGGGAAAAAGGACAAAGCTTGTTTTTGTAGTTCAAAGTGAACTGTAAATGTTGGAAAATGTTTATTCTAGAATAGGAGGCTGGTTTTTGTAGTGCAAAGTGAAGTGTAAATGTTGGAAAATGTTTATTGTAGAACAAGAGGCTGGTTTATAGTAGGGGGTGAATATTTTGATGTAGGATTTAATCAAAATAAGATCCACAAAGTAAATTAGAATAAAAAAAGATATTTGAAAGGCATAATTAGATGGATAGATTAATTAAAGCAAAGTTGTGTGTACAATAAAAGATATGCATATGGCTTATGTAGAAATTATTTTACATTTCTACATTTATTTGGAGCATTATACAACATTTTAAACCCCATGTTATAGTGCACTTCTTTATTGTTATGTGACAAGCAATGCACTAAAGATTAAAAAGCATTTGCGTATATCAGGATATTGATTTTTGGGTTTTCATATCAATTATTTTTAGTTGGAAGTTGATTGTGGAAATGTAAAATAAAACTGTAGGTTGTCTTCATTATTTATAATGTATCAATTACTTGCAATCTAGGTCATCTTCATTATTTCTAATGTATACATTACTTGCAATCTCAATTAATTAATTATCAATTATTTTAATAAGTAATGTTAGGAGAATGATTTTTGAATAAATAATAAATCACATTTTGTCAATTGAATACAATTTAAATTTAAAAATTATTAGTTTTGTTAATAATAATATTTTTTGTCCAAAATTTAAGGTATTGGGGGTGAATATTTTGACATAGGATTTAATCGAGAATAAAATTAGTAGAGTACATTATAATAAACAAAGATATTTGAAAGGAATAATTAGATGGATAGATTAATTAAAGCAAAGCTATGTGTGCAAAAAAATATATGAATATGGCTTATGTAGAAATTGTTTTACAACTCTAATTTTATTTAGAGCATTGTACAATGTTGTAAACCCCATGTTATAATACACTTCTTTATTGTTATGTGACAAACAATGCACTAGTGATTAAAAAACACTTGTGTATATCAGGAGATTGATTTTTGCGTTTCCATATCAATTATTTTTAGTTGGAAGTTGATTGCAGAAATGTAAAATAAAACCGTAGGTCGTCTTCATTATTTACAATTTATCCATTACATGCAATCTCAATTAATTAATTATCAATGATTTTAATAAGTAATATTAGGAGAATGATTTTTGAATAAAATTTCTCTTAATAAATCATATTTTGTCAATTGAATACAATTTAAATTTGTAAATTATTAGTTTTGTTAATAATAATAATTTTTGTCCAAAATTTAAGGTATTATATATTTTATGTTAATAGTGTCTATATTTGATGTTTTGTATAGGTAAATCAATTGTTTGATTTATTAAAATGGGAAAACGCTTTTTGTGTTCCAGAATGAGAATTTAGCAGTTGCAAAATGGCTATCAAATTGTACATCATGTGCTATATTCCTAAGATCAAATTAATAAGTATGCTTTTGAAAAAGTGATTCCATTAGTATAGTTATGTGTTTTATTAGTAAGAGTGAATAAAAAAGTATTCTCTTAAAAATTTATTTTTTAATTTGAATATTAGTTATAATGGTCATCACAAATGGGTTATGCAAAAAGTAAAGATGTTATAAGTAGTATCAACTCCATAATTTTGGGACAGGAATGACACACACATAAAGGTATTTTAATTGAATTAGAAGCTACACATTGTTTGCTAGGAACATCAGAAAGATGTCACTAAATTTATACAACAATTTGTGTAGACACGTATATATGTAAGAACAAATGTATGGCATTAAATGTAGAATGAAAAAACCCATGCTTGTTTTCCTCCCTACCATATTGGAATAATTAAGGCACATGGACTATATCCAGAGCCCCAAGCAAGAGGAGAATGAAACATGCACGGGAGATACCATGGACATTCAACATACATTATTATTTTAATTGAATTAGAAGGTATGCCTTGTTTTGAGGCAATATGGAAAACATAATAGTAAATCTATACAAGAATTTCTGCATACATATATGTATGTAACAACAAATAAATGATGTGAAATGGAAAATCAGAAAACCCGTGGTCATTTTCCACCCTGCCATATTGGCATCATGGAGTTGCATGGACTCTAGCCCAACCCCCAAGCAAGAGAAGGATGAAATGCCCATGAGAGATGTTGTGGAGTTTCATCATACATTGTATAGTAGGAATCTTGGGAAAACTCTATTGTTTCCATATATAATATCTAATATTGTTGTCTTCTCTTTGGTGTGGCAACTTGAAAGCAAAAAAGTAACTTGGTTTTTGAATCCCTTTCCATGCTTAAACCTAGTTCCTATAAACATAATACAAATGTATGTTAGTGGACAACCAAGGGAAATAAAAAAGGAAGGATAAAGAGCAAGTATACGGGTAAAATTAATATATACAATGTGAGCCTAAAAATAGTGAATAATTTTTTCAATTAGTTAACCAAAGTTGTCTATTGACAATGAGAAAGTATCATACTTACGTACACTATTGATTGTTCAATAAGGATGAGTTGCACTGAACTGTGTCATAGGAGCATGAAAGAATTTGAAATAGAGAGTGTACAATATACTAATTTTCTTGAATGCATATTTATATTTATGCAGGAATCTAAACAAAATAATATACATATAAAATCAAAGAGGCTAGCAATTTTCTTCTCTTTAACTATCAATATACTTCTACCCTCATCTATTTAACTATCAATAAATATCATGATATTGTTTTTCACTCATCTATTTTAAGTTGCCTATAATAGAGTATTCTATTATTCTTGTAACAAGGATTGTTTTTTAATATTCAAAATTATGTAATCTTTAACATGCTTAATTTTTTTAGATGGAATATGTTATCATTTAGATATATTGTTGTATATATAGATAAATATATACATGTGTACATATGGATATATATCTGCTTATTTGTGTTTTTCAAATTGTCTAGACAAAGGAAAAATTCAACCCCCTCGAGTAACAAAAGCAGGTAAGGTCCATGTAAAATCTCAAGGACTCTTATCATATATCACATGATAACAGAAAATAGAGAAATTGTAAAACAACTATTAGGAAAACACCTAGGAATCACAAGTGATAGATGGTGGAAAAGCCACATTCAACTGTTTGATAGAAGAAAAGCAATCTAACTTAAGCAAACAATGACAAATGTGGTGGCTAGTATAGAGTTTTTGTTTAGCTCATTTATCTCTTGAAAACGGCTCTTTCGATAATGCAATTTAATTAATATGCTTTCTTGCTCATTTTGCATCATATCAGTGTCAAAACCCTCCAACCTGCTACTGAAAGCAAGAATAAGGAGAGAATGAGAAGCATGAACAATAAATTAATTATTTATGCAAAATACCCATGTGAAACATACATATATATACATGTGAGTATGTATATATATATATACATGCATACATTTATATATATACATGTATACATGTACATATATATATATACATGTATGCATATACATACATATATACATGTTTACATATATATATATATATATATATATATATATATATATATATATATATATATATATATATATATATATATATATATATATATATATATATATATATATATATATATACACACACACACACATGTATAGAGATGTGCATATATATGAAGTTAGTTTCATGAGTGTTAAGTGTTATTCTTTCTAGGATCTCTTCATATTTGTTCAATTTATTTGTTAGAAGCTCCCAATGGGATTTTTGTTAGCCAACTATGAATAAGACTTGTCATCTAATAGCTCTACAACAATTTTTCTATTTGCCTATAATCTTTAGTCTAAGGGAATGTAGCTTGAATGTTTGATTAATCCTGCGACATTATGTATACATATACATATACATATATATATATATATACATGCATATGTATATATCTATATATACAAATATATATATATATATATATATATATATATATATATATATATATATATATATATATATATATATATATATAAACACAAAAAGATGTATACACATGTCTATATATATGAAAATAGTTTGGTTGCTGATAAGTGTTATCCTTTCTAATATCTCTTCCTATCTATTCAATTTATTTGTTTCAAGTTTCCGATGGGATTTTCATCAGCCCAAGTGTGAATAGGACTTGTGGTACAATAAATTTGTTACAATTTCTCTATTTTTCCTTATCTGTGTGTATCTTTGGTGTTGCAACCATTACCATAGGAGCAATTATACTTATCTGTGTGTAGGGTTTAGGGTTCTATGAAACGATTAACATATTGGAGATAAAATTACTTTGGTGGTTGTTTAGTGTTATTGTAATAGCTTTTTTACAATTTCTATATTTGTGTATTATATGATGAGACAATCTCTCCAAAATGTGTTTGGCAACTTTTAAGTATTATTGTAATAATTCTTTGATCTCTTCAACTTTATATCTCTAGTTGATACACTATCTATTTGAAATTTCTATTTGTTAAGAAGAGAGTATTATTCGAGGAATGCAACTTACTCAATATATTCACTTGCATGTTTTGGAGCACATATTCATAATGCTAGAATGGCTATTCTGACAATGCAATAGAACCAAAATATTTTCATGCAAATTTTGGAGTATACATTCTGCCTACATGTATATATAGATATATATATACACATGTGTATATATATATATGTATAGAGAATGCCATAAACTTAATCAGAAATTGAAGTTACATTCCTTGCAACTAAATATTATAGACAAATAAAGGGATTGCAACACTTGTAGGACAAGGCCTATTTTGCATTTGTTGGTGATGAGGATGTGGCCAGTCGGTGGGGAGATCACCATGGAGAAATACCAGTTAAATCTTCTTTCATTTGTCAAAAAATATGGTTAGGGCTACTAATTTTTCATTGTTCAGTGTTATGAACTAATACCTCTTTTACAATTTCTCTATTTGTCTATAATATTTAGGGCCAGGTGATGTAGGTCAAATTTTCAAGTAAGTGTGTGGGCTCGTGCTTATTGTGTATAGATTATTGCTACATATTAGGTTTTTGAGCTCTATTTAATGTCAATTTGGGGAAGTTGTAGTAAAATATTCTTTCTATTGTCAAAAAAATATGGTTGGGCTTAGTAATTTTTGTGGCCCTTGTTTTTTGTTTATAGTTATGGTTGTGCATCTTTGGGTTTATACCAATCACCATAGGAGAAATTGTAGTTAAATGATCTTTATTTCACTGCTGGTCTATTATTTTGGTTATGTGTGTGTATCTTTTGCATTGTAGCCATTACCATAAGAGGGATTGTAGAAATTTGTGCGTAGGGTTTAGAGTTGTATGCTATAGACAAATAGGGAAATTACAACAAAGCTATTGTAGGACAAGCCCTATTTTGGATTTTACAGTGACAAGGATGTAGCCGGCCGAAGGGAAGTTCACCAGGTTTTATTGTGGTGATGTGGAGCTTCATGAACACGTGGGTTGGTAGTGATGGATAGTTCTTTAAAAAAATTCCTATTTCTCTATAATACTTAGTGCAAAATAATGGAGATTAAATCTAGAATATATATATGTATATATGTAACCATTAAGCCAACCTTTGGTGTATTACTTTTATGTATATATATGTGTGTATATATATATGTATATGCATACAAGATGCCAAAAACTTAATCCAATGGGTTTTTTTGTGGCGATGTGGACCTTGGTAATTACATGGGTTGGTGGTGATGGAGAATGGTCTCTTGGATATAGGAAAGGTGAATGATAAGTGTTTGTTGGTGAGAGGCCAATGCATCCTGCTGTTGCACAATGCCGGCGGGCGAAGTAAATGCAATATTAAAATTTCTCCAGGCTCATACAACTATCTTTTCAGCTTGCTATATGAAGTGTATAAAGCTGGTTCTTTATGACAATACCTACTTTCTTTAGGTCATAAAAATAATTATATGATGTGATTCCAAATCTTTCTATGTAAAGAAGACCTTGCCCATTTTACACATATACATGTATACATGTATAATGGGGGAATTGTAACATAGCTATTACTAAAACATACATACATATATTTATGCATATATACATATCTATGTTAGAGTAATAAGTTGTTTTACTTAATTAATTTAATCATATTGGTTAATTAATTAAGTCACATATCACTTTAGTTACTTAAGCTAAACTTAGGCACATTAATAATTAATTATTTATTAATTATTAAGTGTGCACACTAGGGTTTCCCTTTTAGGTTTTTTACTTTAGGGTTTCTTGATCTTCTTTTATAAGGATTGATCTCATTGTAATTATAATGGGAGAATATCTATAGCTTTCATTTCTTCTTGAAAGTTTTCTCTCTACTATAGCTTTTTCTTGTTGAAGTTAATTGCATATATTTGTTTGCAAATCTCTTTGTGTGGAAGGTGTATTTGTTTGTGTTTGATCCTATGGCTCATGGTTTTGTGCTTGTTTCACAATTCCAACATGGTATCAGAGCGTGGATTCATCGAACCCCTTCTCAATTTATGAGGTTTTCTTCTTCAACAAGGGTTGCAGCCTTCAAATCTGAATCCCCTTTTCTTTCTTTGCAAATTTTGGAGGAGGAAGTTTTTAGAAGCATTTTGGCATGAATCAGACCTCTCCATTGAATCCAGAGCTATCAGAATAGTCAAAAATTACCTTTGTTTCGTTGAATTTGGCTTCTATTTGTTAGATTTGTGAAGGTTTGAAGAAAGGGCTTTTTTGCCAGATCCACGGGGTGCTCAATTTTTTAGAGCATTTTCAGCCCAAACGGACTGTGCCATTGCATTTGCAGCAGCCAAAAACCCTAAGATTGACTGTGAAATCATCAAAATCCGAGTAGTTGATTTCTGAGGCAATTTTTTTTGTTCGTACGGCCCTGTCCACCATCTGTACGCAGTTTGAGGTGATTTTTTTTTTAAAATCATTTGATCTTTTTCTGCAAAATTTTCCTTTAAAAATAATTCAAAAAAAAAGGGTGCAATTTTTTTTGCATATAAAAAAAGGCTTTTTTAGAAAACTTTGGTAGAGGTATCCAAGGGTACTGCCGACCTGCCATTATGGTAGGGGGTGGCCCCTTAGGCCCCGCCCCCTACAGTAGTCAGTACCGCATGGGTACCACCCTGCCACCTTGGTAGGCGACAGCCCCCATGTGGGCCCCTACAATTTCTTTTATTAATTTTAATTTTTTTTTTACAAAAAAATTAACATATGTAAATATTTTTTTTATTGTTTTTTTATTAAAAACATTTTTTTTTGTAATAAGCCCTAGTATTTTGTTTTTTTATGCAAAATAATGCATTGCAATTGGAGGAGTTTTTTTTCCTACACACTAAATCTGGAGGATCTTCACATTTGGAGGTAGTTTTGCTAAATTTAGCAGAGATCACTTTTTGCTCTTCTCAGCCCCTCTCCATTGGGCTTTTCAGTTTTCCACCTCAACTTCTAGAGGCCATATCTCAGCCATACAGTGGTCTTTTTGTGTCCAATTTTTTCTGAAATGGGGTGGAATTTCGTGCTCTTCGCAGTGGTGCAGGTATTTTCCAGTTTTGACTTCTAGTTATTTCCAGAATTCTATATTATCAGTGTTGTTGCTATTCAGTTCTCATTTTGGAGACTTTGACATGCCATATCTTCTGCATCCGGACACATTTTTGGGTTTTTTTTTTTTAAAATGCATGTTTTTTCATGTACTTCATCATGGTGCTACAAGTTTCCTCATTTTCTATAAGAGAATTGTTTTTTCAGCGTGTTGTCCTATTTGGACATTGTAGACATTATGGGCTCACATTGCATGTATTTCTCTTTTGTAAACGCACTAAGATAAAGTGCCTCAACATTGTATGTGTAGTATTGGGTTTCTTGCACATCACTTTGTGCCTTATTGTACTTGCACTATGATATAAAGTGCCATGGGGGTTATTGTTTTCCTTCATACCTTTCTCATGCGTATGTGACTTTTGGTTTCACCTCCTTTCTATCAGCTTATACTTTCATGTTTGCACCTTCAGATGCTCTTGGTTCCTCTTCATGCACTACTTTCTGGCATTCAGTTTCAGTGTACTTGTCACGCGTCTCCCTTTTCCACATTATGGGGGGGTTTCTATTGTTGGTATTAATGCTTCCTTGGTTTCGCCTTGGAAGGAATCTTCCATTCTTAGTTGATCAGTGTTCTTCAGACTATTGGTACTTGCGCCATTTGTATCTTCGTTCCAGGTATTTTCCTTTGTTTTCCATTTGATTCGAGTAGTGTCATTGGGGGCACTCATGCAGATTGTTGTCTTCTTGATCTTGATCATCCTATCTTCAGAGGAGGTTCTTTGGCATCGTAGCAGTCATCTTTTGACAGAGTTTGCAACTTCTTCATGCTTCTGTGATGTTCTACATGTTCTTCTTTTTTAGGACATTTCCTTGATTTGGAGGCTTTTTAGACCTTCAATCACCTTTGATCTCTTCTTGGAGTAGAGTTTTTTTCCCACAAAGTTTTCTCTATTTCTCCACTTTACAGAGATCTTCTATTTGTACATGGGTTCCTTACTTGGATTTGTTTGTTAGGACCCATCTTTGCTTTCATGCATCTTTTCCTTAGTGTTTTTAGCTACTTTCTAAGTTCATCTTAAGGGGGGGTGTTAGAGTAATAAGTTGTTTTACTTAATTGATTTAATCATATTGGTTAATTAATTAAGACACTTATCACTTTAGTTACTTAAGATAAACTTAGGAACATTAATAATTAATTATTTATTAATTATTAATTGTGCACACTAGGGTTTCCCTTTTAGGTTTTTTACTTTAGGGTTTCTTGATCTCCTTTTATAAGGATTGATCTCATTGTAATTATAATAGGATAATATCTATAGCTTTTATTTCTTCTTGAAAGTTTTCTCTCTACTGTAGCTTTTTCTTGTTGAAGTTATTTGCATACATTTGTTTGTAGATCTCTGGTGTCGAAGGTGTATTTGTTTGTGTTTGATCTTGTGGCTCATGGTTTTGTGCTTGTTTCACAATTCCAATAGTCTATACACATGTATATATATATATACATATATATATATACATACATACATACATGTATATATATATACATATTTACACATGTATATACATATGTACACACACACACATATATATACCTATATATACATGTGTATAAATATGTATATATGCATATGTAAATACATGTATGCATGCTTTACTAAGAGGTCTATTACAATTTCTCTATTTCTCTATAATACTCAATGCTAGATAATGTAGCTTCTCTTATACAATTACTCTCTTTGTTAGCATAGTAAAAACCATGTGGGCACCATATTAAAATCAAAAGCATAGGAGCTCAATGAATGTGCAAATGTACACATGGAAACATAGGAATATATTACGTTCATATTTGGAAAAACGGAGTCTTAGATAGGATGTAGGCATACCTTGTGGGTGCAATTGGGTGTAGTATGAACAAAATAAAATGAGGCATGCTTACCACCCTACCGTATTGGGTGATGCAACCTCCTTTCTTGTCAAGGAGTCCCCAACCCAGAGCATACTTTTCCAATGAAAAATCTTAAGCATCATGCATTGTCGAAATCTCAAAGCATTAACCTGAGAATTTTCTTTAGTTGAAATCACTACTATAAACTTTTTTAAAAATATGTATAGTTGTATGATTTATGATAGAGGATTCAACACATAGTTGTAAAATAAGATATGGCACCATATAAAAATAAAAAACATGGAGTCTGACTGAATGTGTAAATATATATATGGAAAGATAGGAAGAAATTACATGGATATTTGGAAAACAGAAGTACTAGATAGGATCTACACATACCTTGTGGCTGCAACCAAAGGTAGTCTAAACAAAAAGAAAGAAGGCCTGCTCTCCACCCTGCAGTATTGGGCCATGCGGCCTCATGGGATGTCACCAAATGCCCAAGGAAGAACATACATTTCCTGCCCATAAAATTGAAACATAATCAAATATCCAAAATAAAGAATTCCCAAGCATTATAGATTGTGGAAATCTGATAGCATTAACCTAAAAATTTTCTTTAGTTGAAATCAGTGCTATACATTTTAAAAACTATATGTAGAACTATATCATTTATGAAAAGGAATTTTACATGTACTCATGAAATAAGGAATGGAATAAAGGACATATAAGCTTACCTTCTATATAAATAGAATGTAGTTGGAGATTTTACACCATTGCAAACATACGATGAAAAACCTATCTAGTATTGTGGACATGTGCAGTTACAACTAACAATGCAATCTAAAATGGTTTCAATCACATGTAGTTAGTGACAAGGAAAATTTTGTAAAAGAACCATTAGCAAAACACTCAGGAACCACAGGAAATGAGAGAATACCGAAACCAAAACCTAACATTAAATAGAGCTTTCAAGCAAGAGGAAAGAATATCATAGAACATAATCACACAACACAAGCAATCTATTTCTTCTAATGGACTATTTTTTTTTAGAATACAAGTTTTAAAAGATTGATATGTTGCTAAAGAGATTCCTATAGTTAATTTTCATTATAAAGTCTAATACCTTTTATACAATTCTCTATTTGTCTTCAATATTTACTAGCGAAGGATGTAGCTTGAATCTTGTATCAATATGTTTCAGATTTTGTTATCTATGTATAAGTTTTAAGAAATGGGAAAGGTCTTTTTTACACGAAGAGATTTAGAATCATACCATATAATTATTGCCATAAGCCCAAGAAAGTATGTATTATCATAAAGATCCAACATAATATAGTTGATTTAGCAAGATGAAAAGATAGGTCTATGAGTGTGGAGAAATGTAGTTGGCAGAATAGAATATGTTGTGTATTTGTAGCAGCTAATGTATTACGGTGAAAGGAAAAACCACAAAACCCATGCTTGTTCTCCTCCCTGCCATATTGACATCGTGAAGCCACATGGGCTGTAGCCAAACCCCCAAGCAAAAATAGTATTCAAGGTCCATAAAAAATTCAATGGAGCCATACAATATATCAAACAATAACAAAGCAAGGGAAATTTTGTTGTTTGCATATCTAATTTTTTTATATTGTACTATATTTCTGATGTAATTACTTGTATAAGATGAATAAGTTGATAAAGAGATGCCTAAACATAATTACCATCATAAGCTCAGAATCTGCTCTTAGTCTAAGCATGTTTTCCATGCCTTGAGTTTTGGCATTTTCATATGGGCCTTAAGTGTTTCCCTAAGAGTTCTTTGTGCAATTTCCTTGTTCGTGTTTAATATTTAGTGCCAATTATTTTCTATAATATTTAGTAGTAAATAAGTGTTATTCTAATGGCTCTCATACAATTACTCTATTTTTCATTAATATATACATCTATATATTCATGTTTGAAATAGAAATAATAGTGTGTTGCTAATAGTTTTCTTATTTCATAGATTTGAAATTCTCTTGAGACTTCCATTCTTTAAAAGAAATCTAATATATTCTTCTTTGTAGTAAAATCAACTCTAGAATATGGAGAATAGAAGAGACAAACTATGGTAATGAACAATTTGTTATAGGCAGTTGGAAGAAAGGATGTCATGAAGAACAATTTATTCTATGGAAGTTGAAATAGATAAGGGAAAAATAAGTTTACAATTATGTAGATTTGTATATGAAAAAAAACCACGCTCATTAGGAAAAAATAGTTCCATGTTTATGAATTGCATGTGATGAGCTTGATGCACAGAGTCTTCACAAAACATTCCATGCTCTTGAGACCCTACTCCTTAATTACATCAATTGTTCCATGAAGCCTCTATGCATCAAGCTCATGCTTGCTGCCACAAATGGTAAGTGTTTGTTTACGTAGGGGTCAATGCAAGACATTGTTGCTAGAAGATGGCACAAAAGATAGTAAATGCACTATTTAATATTGTCCTATGTCAAAGTATAAAATTATCAACGAAAAAAGGCTTAAAAAAACTAGATTCAATTCTATAACTATATGGTGGTGATTTTTCACAACATAGACAATACTTATACATGCTACTTTAAATTCTACTTAAAATTGCAGTCTACATATATGCATATGTATATTTTCCTATATACGTATTATACATGTCTGAAATTAGATAAGTATGGAATGGGGAAAACACATTGCGGAATGGCTTACCACAAGAACAGGAAATTGTAAAACAACTATTAAAAGAACAATTAAAACTCATAGCTAAGTCACAAATGACCAAGAACTCACAACTATTTTACAATTTCTCTATTTCTCTATAATATTTGCTGCTAGATAATGTAACTCCAATTTCAAATTGAAAGGCCAACTATATGTCTGTGTATATGTATATCTTTGAATATAAAATAGAAAATTGAATATGTATATATAGACCAATTGTGGTGCAATAGCATAATAGGAAGTAAATGTAATATTGAATATTGAATATTGTAGTGTGGGAAAGTATACTCCAAAACATGCAAGAAAATATTTTGATTCAGTTGCATTGTCAGAATAGCCATTCTAGCATAATGAATATGTGTGGGTGCTAGCACAATAGTGGTTTACACTTTTTGGGAGATCTTGATTTTTGGTGAAATCAAATATTTTTAGAAAGTATAATGATTTAAGCCTTGAAAAGTTCTATTTAAAAGATTCCAATTGAAGAGGGTTTGATCAAACTACCTTATACCAAGCCCCCTTGGATAGAACCCTGTTAGTTTTAAACCATACCTATAACAAAGTCTCTTTTACACCTATCAAAATGCTAATAAAAAACCACTTTTGATATACCTTTCGGGGAATCAAATAAATTCATTTAAAGTTTATTTTTGTAAGTATGTAGTCCTTATTATAAGCTTCCAAAAGTATAATTTTAATTAAATTAAATTTGATTATATATTTATTTTTTATTTTTCTTGTGATTGTAGGTTTTTCACCAAAAATCAAGCTCTTTGTTTTGCACATGTGGAAAAATAGGAGATTATCGATTTGTTTTTTGAAAAATATGCATGCACCAGATATTGAAGTCCTTGATCCAACAAAAATAAATAAATGGAATTCCAATACATACAAAAAAAATTTGTGTTATATGGTCCGCCTATGTCTAAACTATAATTGGTTTTACTTTGAAACTTGATTAAAGAAAAAATATTCAATAAAACACTATGATACCAATTGGAAGCACTAGATATCATAGTTACAAATATAAATTCGAAAAAATTAGAATTTTATCCTTCATGGAAAAAAAATTGTGTGATATGGTGAGCATCACTCCTTAAAAATGGTGTTTACTAAAACAAACTAGTGTTCGAAGGAGATGGAAAAAGAAGTGCAATTTGATTCCAAAAATTTTGAAAAAAATATATTTAGAAACTACAAACAAAATGTCACAAATCACTAGTTTGTATCATCTTCAAATTCCTCATGGTTTAGCCGCTATAGGTGTCCAAAAGTGAAGATTTAGTTAGAAAAAATTAGTTCAATGTCCAGTTTGGCCAAAAATTGTAAACCAGTATTGTGGGATCACCTGTGTTCAAAAATATGGAAGAAAATAAATTGATTGAGTTGCATTGTTAGAATAGCCTTTTTTCCATTATGAATATCTTACACATAGTGCACGATTAAATGCTCTCTTCTTAACAAATGGAAATTTGAAACAAACAACCTATCAAATAAAGATATAAAGTCGTACACATCAAATAACTATAACAAAACCACTTAAACGCCACCAAAGATATTTGTATATGAAAAACTATTTGCAAATGTATCTATGCATATGCATTCTATTTTTGATGGAGACTGTAATGAATGGAAGGTACAATACACTCTTTTAAGAAGAGTGTAGTGCTACTACCACCAATGCATGTTCATCATAACTTCCTTCGTTCTAGCCTCCATCTAAAAAAACTTAACATTTTTTATTGCACATGCATATATACATATACTACAATGAAGACTAAATTGTGCTAAAACATAAAGTTGTGAAATCTTTGTGTATATATTTTAATATATTCTAACATTTAAACCATCCTATTCCTTTTCTGATCATTCATATATATAGAATTACATAGACATGCATACACATATATTTTTTGTTATATGTTTATGAGTAATTGATACTTTACATATATCTATCATTATACATGTAAATTCATATATGCTAATTTTCTTGACCTTGTATGTATACTCAAAGGTTGTGTGAGTACATTCAAGTTAAATTGTGATAATGAACAGTTTGTTATGGGAAAAAGAGTATCACGAAACATATAGATAGAAGCCAAGCAATCTATGTAAGAGTTTCCTTATCAATTATACATTTCAACCACATTAGTTAGCAACAAATATGAAACAAAAATACGGACACTACGAGAAGAAAAATTAGTGAGACAATTGTCAACCATAGGAAGATGTCACTTGTTCAAAAACCAACATTAAATAAAAGCAGATCATAGAATTGTGTAGAATTTGAACAACAATGTGATCTATTCTCATGTTTGCATATAAATATTTGCATGCTCATTGACCTCCCATGCTTTTGATTTTAATATGGTGGTTGTGTTCTTTTCAATCTCCTAACAAATAGAGTAATTGTATAATAGGAGCTGCATTATCTAGCATTTAGTATTATAGAGAAATAGGGAAATTGTTACAAAACTAGTACTAAAACATACATACATGTCTTTATGCATATCCTATTGCTACACGATGGGGGTGAGAAAAGTAAATGCAAAATTGAATGCTAGCATGTGGGAAAGTATACTTTGATGAAGTTATATTGTCAAAACAACCATTGTGGTGTTGGTTTGATAGCAAGCCATTGTTAAATATACATATATATAGGTATACATATATAGAAACATATATATACACGTACGTATATATACATATACATATATACACATACATGTATATAGATATACATATATACATATATATATACTTTTCCACACACCAACATTCAATATTGCATTTACTTTGTCTGCCGCTATAAAACCCCGTCTCGCAACGTAGAGGATGATGCAACACTGTGGAAGCACAACTATCTTTTTCTTAAAAAGAGTAACAATGACGAGTGAAGTAACCTACTCTAACACATACATCCTCTAGGCCATGCAACGTGTCTACATGTGAAATTCCAAACTTACAAAATTATTCTTAAACATAGTATATGGAAATAACTCATGATAACAACATACAACAAAGCAATAATCCATTGAAAAATAAGTCTAACACATAGAAATGTAATGAGCATATTTCCAAGATACAACATCGTATAAACAATATATACCATTTAATCCAATGATGAATAGATCATACATAATGTTACAATTACATCACAAGGGTTCCTCCTTGACTACAAATAAGGAATAAAAAATATAGTGTCCACTGTTAAAATGAGAAAGAGAAGTACAAATCCGTAGAAATACATGAGCTCCTCGAACAAGAAGATCTCGCCATCATGAACAGGAAGAGAAAGCTCAACAGTGTAAGGTGCACATCACCGAACCATATGGTACCCGTAGGCCCAACCCCCGTGCTAGGAGATAGTAAAAGGTAACCAAGGCAAATCTATTACCTATAGACATAGACAATATACAAGATAACATAGTACTAGTAAACACAAACAAAAGGTCACATTGCTTCTAGAATCATTGAATCAAGAACAATCATTGTACAAAAAAAACTAACTATTGTCATAGGAGTGTCATCACAAAGGTTGCATTGGTTATCCTAAGGAGATCCTCCCAGGTCTTGGCCCCCATCTTGGGTTATCCTAGTAACCTCTTATGAACTCCGGCCCCACATGCACACCAATGCAGAATCAATTATCTTTCAAGAAGACAAGATAACAATCTTTCCATTCCAGGCCTTCCCGACTCATCTCAAGTCTAACACAAGCCCTTGAGCCAATGAGCGAGTCTAATTATCAAGTTAAACATGTTAACTACACATTCCCCTAATGTAGGTTATTTAATTTCCACTGATTACACTGACTTCCACATGAGTTATCCTGGGACCACTTTGTGTCCTGGCCCCCATTGAATGCCACTCCCTTATCGACAACATAATAACTCATTCTACACCCAAGGGTAAATAGTGCACCAACTGATAATAACATAACACAAGAGATAACACATCCCTACAGATGTCCAATACTAAATCCAACTACATGCACTACCTAAGGAAATCTCAAGGAGACTAACAAAAATAACAACCCTGTCACAATTATAATTTGGAAGACTTATATTTTCTCTACAACAAATATTCCCCACAGTGCCCAATTCCAAAAATACTAGAAATGAAAATAAACAATCTCAAGTAATTAAAAGCACTACTATTTGGATTTCATAAATCCAATAGAACAATATCTCACACTAAAATACACTATTCAAAACACAATTCCCTTTAATAATCCATAATGAAATAATACCGTGCAAGTTTTAACTACAGTTTCACAATCACACATAATATCTAAACCAATTTCACAATTAAACTAATTATTCATTTTTAATTAACTAATTGTGCTTGCATATATCTATTGTAATAAACAACATTAACCAAATATATTTAATATGTATATATATAATTAAATATATATATTATTTAATTATAAAATCAACTATACCATAAAAGAACTCATTTATCTAATATAAAATCCATTAACATCAAAATCTATTCCTCATATTTTTTTATTTAAATAAAGAACATATTACATACTTATTTGAATTCAATATATAATATATATATATTATATAAATATGATATATATTATATATAATATATATTATATAAATATGATGTATATTATATATAATATATATATTATATAAATATGATATATATTATATTAAATACAAACAATCTAAAAGAACTATCATATACGAATTAGGGTCGATGCTTGTACAACCGAGCTCCCACTGTAGGGGGTTGAGAGTGTTGGCTACACCGATGCTGCCTGTGAAGGCAATGTTGGGTGCTGCCCTCACTTCCATCTCCCATGTGGGAGGGACGGCTATGGGGTTAGCTCCCCCAACCTCCATTAAATACAAAATTTCATTCATAAAAACCCTACAATTTATAAAAATCGCGTACGACGATTTTCAAATCCATTCTACAATTTCACGAATTTACCAGAAGGTAAATCAAAACATAAATAAATAAAGATTTATATATATATGTTTGTATATGTATATTTATTTTCCAATATATATATATATATATATATATATTTATATATGTAAATTTCATTCAACTTCTTTACATGAAGACAAGTTATTTACACAAGAGTTTTTCTATAGGAGAAATACACGAATTTCACATAGAGGGTCCATAACTTTATAGAAATTTTTTTTATACAGGAACAAAGTATAAGTATTTTATAGAGGTTTCCTGTCACCGCAAATCTTTTCTACAAAGATCTATAATTTCCTTTGGTTTCAATCTAATTCAAATGGTCAATTTATATAGAGGAACTAAATTGTTTTCAATAGAGTTTCGATTTTCATAGAAATCTTTTAAAAACAAAAGCTTCTGAAATAATGAAAATCTATTCTAATCTTTTCCAATTTGCATTACAATTTAATTAAATAACTCTTTCAAATCAAAATTCACAAAAAACAATTAAAGAACCTGTTCCAGAAGAATTGTTGCCTTGAGGGTTGATGTCGAGCTTCTTTGTAACCTCAATTTTCAAATGTTGCCAAAACTTCCTCCAGAACAATTGCCACTTCCCAGAGAACATAAATAAACCACATTCAAGAATTTCCACAAACTAGATTCCTAGAATTATGAGAAAGCTTCTAAGATCTACAATTTCTTCAAACCAGAAAACAATTCATTCATTTCCCAAAAACCTCTGTCTTTCTTTCTTGTGCCAACAACTTCCTCTTTTCTCACCCCTTTCAATCAATCTCTCTGTAAATCAATTTTAAGAAAATAAGAAAACAAATCCTTCTAACTTCCAGTTCACACAACAAATATCTCTTCTTTAACAAACCAAGATATTTCTAAGATCTTTTCCCAAATATGCATTTAAAATTAAAACAATTTATTTAATCTAATTTACAATTAAATAACTTATTTATTTTAATTCCCAATTAATTTAATAATTAAAATTACTTAATAATATAACTTAAATTAAATTAATTAATTTATAATAAAAATCTCCATATTAATTAAATACTAATCAAAACATAAAATTTAATCCTTACACTTTAAACTTGCACAATAAATAAAATACCAATCTACCAATATGCATAAGGAACATGACCAACATACAGACCGACGACACACTTTGATAGGGTAATGGTTTGACTAGGTAGCCCATTACTATCTCCCAATCATTACTGTTGAGTAGTGGACACGTTCAGACCTGTGAAACTAGGTGAAGTCGTTGTCCTGTACCTGCAAACCTACAACAAAAGGAAAAGTCATACATGTATACAAATAATAATTCATAGACACCATGAAGAGAGAATTGTGGAAATCATAGGGCACTCGCAAGTGAGTGATGCAATACCGTTCTCTTCACCAATACAATGTCACATCAACTGACGAGATACTATATCAATTAAACTATAATAAACATATATAGCAATGTCATCACAACTAAGCATCTATGCAAACATAAAGCATATTAAACATAATCACCATGCATATAATGTATCATCACATGTATATAGTCTATCATCGCTCCACTATCAGTGATAGAACAGCCATAACATAAAATAATGTCTAACAAAGTATTAGAGCTGTCAAAGAAAATATAGCAAATTGGAGAGGTGTCACAGCCACTATTGTGCAACAATGGGATGCATTGGTGCTCATTCCAACAAACACTTACCATTCACCCTCCTCGTATCAAGGACACCATTTTCCACCACCACCAACTCACGTAGTTACCAAGGTCCACGTCACCACCAAAAAACCTGGTGACCATATATATGCAAAGGCTTAGTAGAAAAGGATAAGCATATAAGAGATAAAATTAGTATATATATATACTTTTTGACACGCCAACATTCAATATTGCATTTACTTTGCCCACCACCATTGTGCAACGATGGGATGCATTGGCCCTTGTGCCAACAAACACTTAACATTCACCATCCCTGTATCCAGGAAACTATTCTCCACCACCACCAATCCACATAATTGCCAAGCTCCACCTCACCACAAAAAAACCCGATGACCATATATATGCAAAGGCTTAGTAGGAAAGGATAAGCATATTGGAGATAAATTCAGTTTGGTGGCTAGTAGGTGTTATTCTTTGCAATTCATTGGATTTGGATTCATTTTAGGGTAGATTGGAGGGTTTTAAAGCTATCTTTTTGTGCAATCTATAGGTCATTTTACTTGGGCTTTTTGTATAAATGGTTTATTTATTATTTATGTTAAAATTGTTTTTCTCTAAAATCTATAAGTTGTTTTCCATGGATGTCTAACATTATGGTTTTGTATGGATGGAGAAATTGTAGTTAAATCTTCTTTGTTTTGTCAAAAAATATGGTCAAGGTTTGTAGTTTTCCCATTCCTAATTTATTGTTTGTAGTTATATCTGTGTGTCTTTGGCCTTATACCTGTTACCATAGGAGCAATTGTAGTTAAATCTTGTTTCGTTCATCAAAAGAATGGTTAGGGCTAGTAATTTTATTGCGCTCCATTTATTGTTTTAGTTTTCTATGTGTATCTTTTCCATTAGATTCCTTAACATAGGAGCAACTGGAGGGTTTGGTTTCAGTAGTAGAGTCATTCAGTTGGTGAATCAATTGGTGACCACAGTCTCCACATCTATCATTGTGAATGGATCTCCTTCTAGATTCTTCCAAAATTCAAGAGGATTAAGACAAGGGGACCCTTTTTCTCCTA
The DNA here is from genome assembly GCA_007258455.2 of Sequoia sempervirens. NCBI lineage: Eukaryota > Viridiplantae > Streptophyta > Pinopsida > Cupressales > Cupressaceae > Sequoia > Sequoia sempervirens. Next base: position 314,932,241 of record VDFB02353493.1, on the reverse strand, counting down.
TTCTTTTTACTATAATGGCTAAGATTCTGGGAAGGAATCTCAAGAGATTGATCGAACAAAGGTCTCTTATTGGTCTTAGTCCTTCTTCTATGAATCTGATTTGTTCTCACCAACAGTTTGTTGATGACAAAATGCTGATGGGAAGATCTTTTGTGAATGAGGCAAAGATTTTGAAAAAAACTTTGGTTGTGTATGACCAGGCGACTAGGCAAAGGTCAATAGACAAAAGAGTTCTATTTTTTTCTTCAATACTCTTGAGCATAGACAAATCAAGATTGCTACAATCCTTGATTGTAGGGTGGAATCCTTACCTTCTTCTTATCTCGAACTTTCGTTATGCCTTAAACACCCAAATTCCTTTTGGTGCTCTTTGGTTGACAAGTTCAGAAAGAAGTTGGAAGGTTGGAAAGGAGCTCTTTTGAGCCAAGCTGGAAAACTTTAGCTTCTTAAAGCCTCTCTTCAGAACCTCCCAATTTATGCTTTAAGCCTCTTCAAAATCCTTTCTAAATATGTTGAGGACATTGAAAAGATCCAAAAAAGATTCCTTTGGTCTGGAGTGGAGGAAAGAAAGAGAATGCCTCTTATAGGGTGGGATTTGGTTTGTAAACCAAAAATCTTGGGGGCTTAGGTCTTAGAAAAATAAGAACTATTAATAAAACTCTTCTTGCCAAACAAATATGGAGATCTTTTTCCTCTGGCGGAGAATTGAAATATATTTTAAGAAGTAAATATATGGCTGACCAAATGTCCCTCAATGATCTATTGGATTCTCCTATCCTCCCACGTGGTTCAACTTGCTGGAATGACATGATTTCTAGTAGAAAAATTCTAGAATCAAGGATAGGATGGCACATCAGAAGTGGTAATTAGGCTAGATTTTGGGAGGATAAATGGCTCTTTAAGGAATCCAATATTAAAATTGAAAGATTTAATAGATGGGCAGAGCAATGTAAAGCTAATTTTGGGGAACTTGTCAAAGACTACTAGCATGAAGGAGACAACATGAACTTATGTGTGATCAGTCAAGATTTGGCTTAGCTTCAATCCTTCTTAAAGGTTGTCAGCTTGGGATAGAATTAGTTGGATGACATGCTTGTCTAGATGGACAACCCTTCGGGTAACTACTATATCTCTTCGGCTTTCTCTTTGTTGTCCCTCTCTCAAGCCCCTCCTCCCTTCTAGTCTAAAGCCTAGATTAAACACTTGACTCCTAAAGTCAATATCTTCTTTTGGATAATGCTTCAGAATAAGGTCCTCACGGTGGAAAATCTTTGTAAATGGGGATTTCAAATCCCGAACAGATGCTACCTCTGCAAGAGTGAGGCAGAGTCAGCCAACCACTTGTTTCTCCACTGTCCATTTGTTTCCTTAATTTGGGGAAAATTATTAGCTATCTGGAATATATCTTGGGTGTTCCCCCAGACCATCGAAGGGTTCTTTTTACAATGGAAATCCCCTACTCAAAATTCCTACATTCGAAGGTTATGGGATTTTTTATTCCCTTTTGTGGCTTGGGGAGTGTGGAAAGAACATAACAATAGATTTTTCAGGGACAAGGAGATGTTGGAGAATTATGTCTTTGAGAAAAAATTTAGGCTTATAAAGAAAACTCTTAATGTGATTCCTCAAAAATATCTTAACCTATAAGTTGTGGTGTGTACCCCTATGATTTAAAGATAGCAAAAGATTGGAACATTAAAGTGGATATTTCATCTATTTCCAAGCCAGCTAAGAAAAGTAGGGAGGGTTTTTGCTGGACCTTTCCACCAAATGGCTAGCATAAAGCCAACTTTGATGGAGTAGTGAAGGGAAACCCGAGTTTGGAAGGAAGTGGAGGTGTGCTAAGGGATCCTAATGGTAACTTTATGGTAGTTGTAGCAATATCCCTAGGTCACCAAAGCAACCATGTGGCAGAGGCTATAGGAGCTTTCAAGTTTTAAAGCTTGCTCATAATTTGAATATTAAAAACTTATGGCTTGAAGGAGATTCTAAAAATATATTTTATTGTATTTTATGGATGACCCCACCCTCTTGGATGATAAATAATTGGGTAGATGAAGCTAAGTCTTCTAGAAAAAATTGAAAAAGTAAAAGTTTCACACATCTACAGGGAAGCTAACAATGTGGCAAATTTCTTTGCGAATGAAGGGGTTAGGAAGCAAGGATTGAACATGTGGAAAAAATTTAGGGACTTGAGAAATGAAGTCAAAGAATTACTAGATTATGATGTTATGCATGGGAAAGAGGCAACCATATTTAATGATTAAAGAGAAAGGGGTCAGGTACATCAAAATCAAGAGATTTTATGGGGCTGCGTCATGGTACTTGGAAGGGAAGGAAAAGTAGCATGCTTTGTGGGTGTATTGGAACAACCACATAATTCTACAATAGGTTCTTAGCACTGGTAGAGTCGACAGTAATGAGCAAAGGAAAATGGGGGCAGACAGGAAAAGAGTTAAGCCTAATAGCTATGAGGTGCACACTAGGAATGACAAGGTTTGGGAGCAGATTGTTAGAGGTGGCTTGGTTCCATATCTGGAAAAACTTCATGGGCCTGATTCTGTGGCCACAGAATACTTCGAGAAGAACTGGAACAAGAACAAAATCATTCTCTTTGGTAGGAAGGTGAATCTGGATGAGAAAATTATAGGGAAGATTACTGGTATGTCCACCTGAGGGAGTGAAACTGGATCAAATTTTTGAAGAAGGACAAGGAGAAATTGAAACTTGTTAAAATCTCTAACAGCTATTTCAAAATTGACACTATCAAGGAATTGTGGAGAAAGGTACTTTGTGTGATAATGGAGTATATCACTTTTGATGAGAGATTTACCAGAGTGTATGGGCATCAATTTTCTATTCTTAACCACTTCCGCCATAAGGTATAGATTTCTATGCCTCACTACCTATTATGTTCATTGACTAATAGCCTAGAAGACCATAGGAAAAATCCTAAGAGATACCTTATTCTTCATCTTGGTCTTATTAGGCTAATTTATGAACACTATCAAAGCATGTTGGCTTTATCTTACCCTGTTGCCTTTGTGGAGTTTGAGGACTATGATACTGTTAGTGGGGGTTTGAATATTTAGCTTAACTAGGAGAGAATTGTTGAAATCCACCCATCCTCTGAGATGTCTGGTAAGAAAATCCAGTCTAAAAAACCCCTGCTTGCTAAAGATAACCCTAAGACCTTCCTCGATTGCTCTGCCCCCTTTAAGAATCCTATTCTTTAGGGCTCCCCTGCCAAAAAGTTTTTCTCCTACTCCATGGACTCCTTGGAAGACAAAGTCAAGAACCCTAAAGCTAGTAGAAATTTTGTGCTCTCCCCTCCTACCTATTTCAGATTTGAAGGTACTAGATTTACTAGCTCTCCCAACCTAGGTGATGTTGATATTATTTTAGACCGGGTTAAGTATGGTGACATCTTGGCCTCTACTAGAAACGACATCAGTGACATATTCAAGGTCTTGAAATGGGCCTACCAAGAAATTAATGAGCTCAATCAAAGAAGTAGGGCTTTGTATAGCAAATTGGAGGAGTTGGAGTTGAAGCTGGTCACTCTCAGCAATGAAGAAGGGAAATGAAATAAGAACAACACTGGTAAGAAAGGTGGAGACAATGAGGAAAACTACAAGTCTCTGGAAGAGGAATGGTTAAAATTAAAAATAATTTGAAAACCGTAGTGGAAAAAAACCATAAAATGGCTAGGTACAATGCCATTATTATCAACGCTATGTCCGAAAAGTTGGAAAAAACACAACAGGGTTCGCTAGTTGTTGACTTGGAAGAAAAAAAGGAAAGCAAGATTGAGGACCAAGGTATTTCTAAAAGGACCTAGGCCAACCTCAAAAGGAAAGAGCCTCCAACTACACAGATGGTTTAGAAATTAAAGAGAGGGGTTCAGGATATGAATGAGCTGGAAGCTGAGACTGCTAATCTTTTAAAGACACAAATTTAGCTACTGTTAGCTTTTCAGCTGGTTTTTGGTTCTGTAGCCTTTGCTAGCCTTTTTGATGGTTGTGGTCATTTACTGTTGTTTTTTAACAGCCTTTCTATCTATGTTGTCTTTACTGACGTTCTCTTTATTTTGTAAACTTTGTGGTTTCAGGTCCCTGTAAAACCCATTTTTTCCTCTTTCAAAAACATAGGAGTAATTGGAGATTAAAATAGGAGCGATTACATATATATATATGTAGAGTGTTTTTTATTTGTTTGAAGTTTTCGATGGGATTTCCATCAGCTGAGCCAAAACAACCCTCCAAATATCAACCCTATTAAAGGTTTAAACATTCATAAAAAAATTTGGACAATGAAAGGGCATGCAAGACATATTATAGAGATGCTACATTATCTGCCACTCAATACTATAGACAAAGAGGGAAATTGTGAAAGAACTATTAGTTAAACATGTACATACATATATATATACATATACACATATATACATATATACACACATGTATATATATACATACAGACACACACACACACACATATATATATTCATACATAGTCAATATCAAAGAGAAACAAGGAAATTGCAAAAGAACTCTTAGGGAGACACTCAAGAAGCATATGAAAATGTCATAGTGTCAGAAAGTATACTATGATTAAGTTTCATGCTTGAAACAACCATTATTGTGTTGGTTTCATAGCATTCTGTAGAGGCTATTTGTTTGAAGTTTCCAACAGGGCTTTCATCAACCCAACCATCAATAGGATTTTTCGTCTAATAGCTCTTTTACAATTCATGTTTTTAGAAAAATAGAGAACACTTGTCTAGGAATTTTATTGATAGCTTGGTGCTTACCTCTTAAACAAAGGATTTGCCTAAATGTTCCTCATTAGTCAATACACATAGATAACCAAAACCATAAACCAATGGCGAAAAAATTACTAACCCTAAGCATATTTTTTGGAAAGAAAGAACATTTAACTGCAATTCCTCCATCCATACAGAATGATAATCTCTTTCAAATTTCCACAATGGTATATTGCCAAAGTTACAAACATTTGACTAGAAGACATAGACAATAAATTAACCATCTATGAAAACTACCCACGTAAAATGACTTACAATATACATGTACATATATATATAGATAGATAGATACATGTGAACATATATATACATGTAGACATCTATATATATATACATCTATACATATATATATGCATGTATACATATATATACATGTATACGTATATTGGATGGCAAGTGTTTACCCATGTGAGGGTTAAGGTATGTTGTTATAATTTTTTCATTCTTGGTTTATTGGCTGTAGTTATCGCTATGGATGTTTGGCATTATTTCCGTCATCGTAGGAGTAATTGCAGGTAAATCTAGGTTCTTTTGTTTAAAAATATGGACAAGGTTGGTAATTTTATTTCCTAATTGCAGATTAAGATAGGAATAATTGTATATATATGGATATGTAGAGGGTTGTTATTTTTTTAAGTTTCCAATGGGATTTCCATCAGATGGATCATCAATAGGATTTTTTGTGCAATAGCTATTTTACAATTTCTTAGTTTCTCTACAATATAATCCCACACAATGGGGCCCTATTTTTTTTGTGTAATATATTCCAGGGAGGAGAATGGTAAGTATTTGCTTGTGTGAGGTTTAACGCATTCTGGCATTGTTGTACGATGGGGGACAGACCAATCAAATGCAATATTGAATGTTGCAAGGTGGGAAAGTATACTTTGATTAAGTTACATTTTCAAAACAACCATTATGGTGTTATATATACACACACACACACATGTGTACATATATTTATATATATACATGTATACATCTATATATATATACATGTATACATACATATATATATACATACATATATATAAATGTTTATACATCTATATATATGTATATATGCATAAAAACATGTATGTATATTTTACTAACAATTATGTTACAATTTGTCTATTTCTTTATAATACTGAATGCCAGATAATGCAACTCCTCTTATAGAATCACTCTATTTGTTAGCAGACTGAAAAGAACGTGACCACCATATTAATTTTCCTGTCATTGTTACTTTCAAATATTTCAAATTAGTTGGACGATTATATGATATGCTTACACACATTACAATATCAAAGACAACTGAACAATTTATTTCCATATATATTTCAAATATTTTCTATATAGGAAATAGTTGACAATATATTTTAATATATATTAAATATTTTGTATATGGCTAATAATTGAGAATTTATTATCATATAGATTTGAAATATCTTGTATATGGCTAATAATTAAAAATGTTGCAGGGTGGGAAAGTATACTTTGATTAAGTTGCATTTTCAAATAGCCTTATACATCTATATATTTATGTATATATACACAAAACATGTATGTATGTTTTACTAATAGTTTTGTTACAATTTCCCTATTTCTCTATAATACTCAATGCTAGATAATGCAGCTCCTCTGACACAATTAAAAGCACAGGAGCTCAATGAACATGCATATGAATATATGCAAATACAAGAATAAATTAATTGTTGTTCATAATGCAATATTGAATGTTGTGAGGTGGGAAAGTATCCTTCTAATTGATTTAAGTGGAAATCCTTACAAATAGGATGTTGTAGATTGTCAATGGCTACATAATTTATTCTTGTGTTTGCATATATACATTTGCACATTCATTGAGTTGCTTCTTTGTACCTTGCTAGCAAATAGAGTAATTGCATATGCTAAGTGTTTTTCTACCCAAGGCTTAATGCATTTTGTGGTTGTTGCACTATGGCGATGGACAAAGTAAATGCAATATTGAATGTATAATTTACTAATAGTTTTGTTACAATTTCCCTATTTCTCTATAATACTAAATGTCAGATAATGCAACTCCTTTTATACAATTACTCTATTTGTTAGCGAACTGAAAAGGACGTGGCCACCATATTAAAATTAAGAGCATGAAAGCTAAATGAATGTGCAAATACAAGAATAAATTACATTGCTGTTCAAAATCTACACAATCCTCTTTGCAAGAATTTGAACTTAGATCAATCAGAAAGATACCAAGCAACTAATTGTACAAAATGTGTATCACACCAAGGATGCATAGAGTATATATACATGTCTATATATATGTGTGTGTGTGTGTATAAAAATATATATGTATATATATACAAACATGTATATATATATATACAAATATATACAAATATATATGTATATATATACACAATTTACATATAGATATACATACACCTTCCATCCTCTATTTTTTTTTTGTAGTTATCTTCATGCATCTTTGGCATTACACCCATTGTCATAGGAATAATTGCAGTTAAATATTTTTTATTTTAGCTAAAACAAAAACAATGTGAAATGTAATTACCAAGGTGCACATCCCCACAAAAAAACCTGGTGACCTCCTTGCCGACTGAGACGCCCCAAGCACCAACAAATCCAATTCATGGCTAACGTAATGAACATCCCAACAAAAACTTCAAACAAAATAGCCTATCGACTAATAAATTTTTATACATTTGTATATATATGTATATATGCATAAACACATGTATGTATATTTTACTAGTAGTTTTGTTACAATTTCCCTATTTCTCTATAAAACTGAATTTCAAATAATGCAACTCCTCTTATACAATTACTACTATTTGTTAGCAGACTAAAAATAACACAACCACCATATTAAAATCAAAAGCATGGGAGCTCAATGAACGGACAAATGTATACATGCAAACACAAGAATAAACTACATTGCCCAATGACCATAATCAAAAGCATGGGAGCATGATAACCACAATAAAAAATGAAACCCAAAAATATTACTAGCCCTAACCATATTTTTTCATGAAACAAAGAAAATTTAACTCTAATGAATCCATCCATATAGACCGATAATCTCTTTCAAGTCTCCAAAAGTGGGTATAACCACAAAGATACAAACTACTAACCCTAACCTTATGTTTTGGGTGAGAGGAAAAAAATTAATTGCAATAAAACCATCCATACATATCGATTATCTCTTTCAAGTCTCCAAAATGGGTATAACGACAAAGATACAAACAAATAATAATGAATAATAAGTAGAGACTAAAACACATGAACACAAAATTAATCATTCATGCAAAATTACCATGTAAAGCCACTTACAGATTTCACTGCACAACAGCCTTAAAACCCTCTAAAATGCTATAAAATGAAGTGGAAGGAGATGATGTTTATAGTAGTCTGCTAGCAAACCAATACCACAATGCCTATTTCTACAATGCAACTTAATCAATATACTTTCTCACACATTTCACATTGCATTAGTGTTAAAACCCTCCAACCTGCTATTAAAAGGAACAATAAGCACATAATGAAAAACATGAACAATAAATAATCTACTATCAAAACAACACCATAATGGCTCTTTCGACAAAGCAACTTAATCAATATACTTTCTTGCACATTTTGTAGCGCATCAGTGTTAAAACCCTCCAACCTACTATCAAAAGAAACAATAAATAGAGAATGAAAGAGATGAACAATAAATTACTGATTTGTAAAAATTACCCATCGAAAATGACTTATAGATTCCATGGCAAAACTATTTTACAACCTTCTAACTTGCTAAAAAGCGGAGTTGAAGGCGATGATTTTAACAATAGTCTGGTATCTAACCCACACCACAATGGCTCTTTCGACAATAAAACTCAATCAAAGTATGCTTTCCCACATAGAAACATTCAATATAGCATTTGCTTTAGCCTCTACCTCTGTGCACCAATAGGAAGATGCATTGGCGTTCCCGCCAACAAACACTTACCATTCACCTTCCTTGTAACGACGACACCATTCTCCACCACCACCAACCTGCGTAATTACCAACATCCACATTGCCCAAAAAAAATGGTGCCCTCCCCACCATTCGGAAAAACCCTGGTGCCGACAAATCCAATTCACAAATGGGATGACAAAAATCCTAATGGAAACTTAAAAAAAAATAGCCTTATTTTTTGGAAAAGAGAAAAAAGATTTAACTACAATAAAACTATCCATACATACCGATTATCTCTTTCAAGTTTCCAAAATGGGTATAACGAAAAAGATACAAACAAATAACAACGAATAATAAGCAGTGACCAAAACACATGAACAAAAAATTAATCATTCATGCAAAATTACCATGTAAAACCACTTACAAATTCTGTGGCACAGCCTTAAAACCCTCCAAAATTCTATAAAACGGGGCGAAAGGTGACGATTTTTACAATGGTTTTCTACCAAACCAACACCACAATGGCTATTTCCACAATGCAACTTAATCAATATAAAACCCTCCAAACTGCTATCAAAAGGAACAGTAAGCACATAATGAAATACTCGAACAATAAATAATCTACTATCAAACCAACACCACAAAGGCTCTTTCGACAATGCAACTTAATTAGTATACTTTCTCGCACATTTCACAGCGGATCAGTGTTAAAACTCTCCAACTTGCTAACAAAAGAAACAATAAGTAGAGAATGAAAGACATGAACAATAAATTACTGGTTTGTACAAAATACCCATAAAAAATGACTTACAGATTCGACGCCACAACAGTTTTACAACCCTCCAACCTACTAAAAAATGGAGCTGAAGGTGACGATTTTAACAATATTTTGGTATCAAACCCACACCACAATGGCTCTTTCAATAATACAACTTAATCAAAATATGGTTTCCCACATGGTAACATTCAATATAGCATTTACTTTGGCCTTCACCTCTATACACTGAAGGGAAGATGCATTGGCACTTGCACCAACAAACACTTACCATTCACCTTCCCCATTATGGCGAAGGGTGATCCCATAATAGTGGTTTACAATTTTTGGCCAAACTGGACACTAAAATTATTATTTTTAACTAAATCTTCACATTTAGGCACCTATAGCGGCTAAAATGTGAGGAATTTGAAGATGGTGCAAACTAGAGTCTCATCAAATTTTGTCTGTAGATTCTAAAAATATTTTTAAACATTTTTGGAATCAAATTGCACTTCTTTTCCATCTCCTACTTAAGATAGATTTTTTCAGAAAACAACATTTTAAAAGTGACGACACCATATAACGCATAACTTTTTTTCCGTGAAGGATAAAATTCTAATTCTTTCAAATTTAGATTTGTAACTCTGATATCTAGTGCTTCCACTTGGTTAGATATTTTTTATTGAATATTTTTCCTTAATCAAGTTTCAAAGTCAAACGAATTACAATTCAGACATAGCACGACTATATAACGCGTAACTTTTTTGTATATGTCAAAATTTTTTTATTTTTTTTTGGATCAAGGACTTCAATATCTGCACTCCATATTTTTCAATTTTTTTTGATAATCTTCTATTTTTCCAGATGTGAAGAACAAAGAAATTCATTTTCAATGAAAAACCTATGTTTAATAAAACTTAAAAACAAATACATAACAAAACCAAAACATATTAAAATTATATTCATTGGATAGCTTGTTCTAAGGAATACCATAATCATTTGAAGTAAATTTTAAATGAATTCATTTGATCCCCAAAATCTAAATCAAAAGTGATATTTTATCAGCATTTTGATAGGTGTAAAGGAGACGCATTTATAGGTATGGTTTAAAACTAGCGAGGTTCTATCCAAGGGGGTTTGATCTAAGGTGATTTGATCAAACCCTCTTCAATTGGAATCCTTAAAATGGAGCTTTTTAAGGCTTAAATCATTACATTTTCTAAAAATATGTGATTTCAGCTAAAATTTGTTCCTCTCAGGAATTATAAACCACTATTATGACAGCACCCCAAAACCATTCTCCATCGCCTCCAACCCATGTACTTACCAATTCCCACGTCGCCACAAAAAAAAATGGTGCCCTCCCCGTAGGCCGGTAGACCCCCGGCGCCGACAAATCTAATTTGTGGCTTGGTAACAAAAATCATGGTGGAAACTTTGAACAAAATAGCATATCAGCTAATTAATAAGGAAATTAAATATATATACACACACACACATACAAACACACACACACACATATATATACATAGATATAGATATAGAGCAACACATGAAAAAATGAAAATATAAAATAAATAAAACAATAGATTGAGAATAAAAATTAACAATACATAATTGAATGAATTTTTTTAATTATTATTTAATTTCTTGTGGAACCTTCTATCTCAGAGAAACATGTTGCTCGTTGAATAAAAAAATTAAGGAAGAATGTACAAATATTAGGCATGACCACATTCACAATTCTACTATTGTAGAGCATTTATCTTTGAGTAAGCATCATATTTTCTTAGAAAACCCTCTAAGCTTTAGCAAATAAGATAACTTCTTCAAAATAAAACATTAAGAGGCCATCAAGATTAATATAGGTCCATCAAAGGGTATATGTAGAAAGATGGGGGACTAAAAAGTGACCATGCCACTTTTTGGCCCATCTAAGTCATAACGTGAGTGCATTATAATGCACTTATGTTTTTCTTTACATTAAAAGGAAAACATAAATAGGTAGATCTCATTTCAAATTTGTCTTTAACCTATGATATAGTAATTTGAAACCTTGGATGAGCCCACTTATGTTTGTTAAATCATCATTTCATCACTAATTTGCTGTTAAATCACCACAAAAAAGTTGTCACGATATCACTGAGGTTGAGGAGGTAAGTTTTCTTCAATTTTAGTGTATTTTTTTATTAAATAGTTAGATAGAAATAGTTTTGACTAAGTTTTGTTTAATTTTTAGGAATTCAAAATCCACCCATAGTTGATGAAAACCCTCGTTCCCTAATTCATTAAAAATCTAGCAACTAAAATCCAATTTAAACCCCTCCAAAAATTATTCGATATCCTCTTATGACAGAAGAAAACATATTATCACTTGAATAGAAAACAAAGAGATATAAATTGAGACAATAATTAAAAATTTGAGAGATCCATTAGTGAAAGCCTTCCATTGATTTACCCTAGCCACATGACTAGAATATATCATCTCTCACAGATTCCATGAGTGACCAAATTAACACTTGGTAAAGAAAGAGGGAACAATCAAGACAATAGTATTTTGAAAATTTATCCTACTAACAAATAAAATAAAATAAGTATTGAAATATGACTTGTGTGCATTGTTCACTAACCCATCAACAAATACACCAATACATAGTAGATGGAGGAGGTTCCTTATCCATTAGTCCCACCATGAAAGGTTAAGGGATAATTTTTTGAATATTTGGTGGATGGGTTTGAACATCCTCCATGCAATAAAAATGAGTTCATGTAGAAATTTTAAAAGAAACTTTATTGTGAGTATGTCAATGAGATCCCTTATTACTTTTACATGTAAGATTTTGAGAGTAAAGGTGGGAGTTTCACATAGAATAGAGTAGGAGAACAATGTTCCCAAAACTAGGCATCAAAACCCCTCACTAGGTGAGAGATTGAGCATGTCACTATCCCTCTGGTTTGAAAGAGGGCATTGAGGTTTAGACCATATAGTCCATTAGCTCACTTACTCAAATTTTTTTACAACACACTATAACTCTAGCATAGGGTGATTTGGGTGAGTCTTTGAAGTTTTGATATTCACCTTATTTCAAAATTGTGGGACTCCTCCTAATTATGGGTCTGGGGATTATTAGGATGCACTTGCCCAATAGCAGGATGCATCTTTATTGGATTAGATTATTAATAGATGAGCAATTGAATTAAAAAAATCACTCATAGATAGGTAAATTAACTCAAGGTCAAAATCAATTTATTACATTTGATGAGGTCCACACCACCCAAAACCCATAGAAATCACAACAACAGATACCAACACAAAAGATGTGAGACAAAAAAAGGACTCACTTTCAATTACTTTTTAGAAAATAAAATTAGAGATTTGAAACTTACATGCTATAGCCTCATGTTCTTTATTCAAATTACAACAAAATCAACTCTGAAAAGAAAATCTACTATTCAGAGCCACAATCTACACTATCAGGTCCCACTTCTACAACCCCCACTTAACCCTTTTTTTTTCCCAATAACCACCCAAGAGTGTTCTAGAAAGTTCAAATTTCCCCCTTTTTTTTTGGTGCCAAAAGTCTCGTCGATTGATTTATGGCCTGGAAGAAATTTTATGAAATTCACTTTTTAGAGGACCAACTTCACGGGGCCATAACTTTTGATCTGGGTGTCTGATTTACTATTATTGCATATTGTCAGAAAGCCCTCGATGAGCTCTACAACATGTAAACCATTGTAGGTCAGTTTGGCCAATTTTTGAGCTATTTGAAGGACTCTAATGTTTTATATCTAAAATTGAAGTTGCCTTGGAGAAATTTCTTAGGACAAAAACATTAATTTATACCAAACCATGTAGGGTATTGAGGTGATTCTTTTGTGACTGGAAATGTTTTTTAGCTCTATTCCTTGGGGTAAATTTCCACATCCATATGAGCCCATTTTGGCCAACTTACTCAAAATAGTAAGTTCCCATTTTTCACTATTTTTGATGCCTGACAGTCTTATACCCCTTAAGTGCCATCATGGGACTCAGAACAACTAAAGAAAATAAAGAATTTTTTTTTTTTTGGTGATCCAAGATTGCTTTGCACTGTTGGATGCTCTTGCATCAGACACCCAGGGTAATTTGAAAAGTGATCTTGTCACTTCTCAGGAGTTAGAGGGAAACCAAGATGGTTAACCTCAGCCTCAGACAACCATGCTGAATACTCAATAGGCCTTCCTCTCCATTTCACCAAGTACTCTACATATTGCCTTTTTCTTGTGCTTCTACCCACACAGCTATCCAAGATTTCTTCTATCTCTTCCTTCGCTAAAGTAGGTGTTAGAATTTTCAAATGTTCATTTATTGACCCCTCTATATCACCTTCATGATACTCTACGAAATCAACAATGTGAACATAGGAGAAATTTCTATTCCATTAGGCAACTCTACCTCATAAGTATTTCCTAAATCATGCTTCTTTGGGATCTTGCATGGTCCAAACTTCATCTTTAACTTGCTGTATGTACCAACTAGAGACCTTTAATTTCACAAATGAACCATGATTTCATCTCCTACCTGACATTCCTTATACCTCCTTTTCTCATCTTCATGGGCCTTATATTGTGAGTTCATCTTATTGATATGTTTCTTCACCTCTTCATGAAAATTCTTCAGGTGCTCAGAAAAATCTTCAACCTCAGCACTACTCTTCTCCCCTTTATCATTCTTTCTTAGTTCAGAAGCAATTCTTGGACTACTCCAATATACAATCTAGAATGGTGATTTACCAATGCTCCTATTGACAAAATTATTATAAGAAAATTCTTTGTGTGGTAGAATCAAATCCCATCCCTTAGGCTTATCTCCTACTAAGCATATTAGCAGGTTACCCAAACTCCTATTCACCACCTCTCTTTTTCCATCAGTCTGTGGATGGTGTGTAGAACTAAACTTCAAATCTGTCTTCAGCTTCTTCCATAATGTCCTTCAAAAATAACCAACAAATTTGGTATCTCTGTTTGAAACTATACTCTTTGGTAGATGATGTAGTCTCACCACCTCTTCGAAAAACAACTTTGCAACATGAACATCACTAGTCTTATGACATAGAATGAAATGTTCCATTTTTGAAAACCTATCCACCACCGCAAATATGGAATCATTCCCTCTCTATGTACTTGGAAATTCAAGAAAAAAATCCATGTTGATACCCTCCCATGGCCTCTCAGGTACAGGAAATGGCTAATAAAATCCAGTATTCTAACTTGTTCCTTTCCCCATCTAACATACTCTACAACTTTGTACAAACTTCTGTGCATATTGAAAACTTGAAAGAGCTAAATGATTAAATCTATAAACCCAAAATCAACCTTTGAACATGACGTCAATGAAGTTTCTCTAAAATGAAAACATATGCAATATGTTCAAAAACTATACTATGAAAAACCCATATGCATTCACAAGAAATTCACTCCATCGTTATCCTCTTCCATAATATTTTGCATTTTCTCTTAGATTTTAAAAGAAAAAGCACAAGAAGCTCTGCAGAATTAGATAAGATCAAAATAAGATTGCAATTTGTGTCAAAATGTGTGAAGGAAGCCTACTTTTATAGTTGAATTCATGGGATGAGTCCACATTTTGGGAAGAATGTGGGATAAAGGATTAGGTGCACTTTTTATGACTTTTTATAAATGCATAGAAAATATGAAATTTTTAATGATTATGTGAATAAAATTAGTGAAAATGACTATGCAAATGGTGCTTATACATGATTATTTAAATTTTTTAAAGAAACAAATTATGAATAATAGTAAATTCCTATGAAATGGATGAATGCTTATGTGAATGTGTTTATGAAAGATATATTTAGTGGCTATTTAAATATATTTAAATGAAATGGATCGATGAGATATGCAAATGGTTTTATGAGTCTGGCAACATGAAAATGATCACATGAAGCATGCAATGAGAGATACTATTATGTAGATAATAGAATAAGTCATGCAATAGATGAAAAGGATTATGAAGGTATTTTTATGCATCTACATTTTTCCCCTCTTTGAGACAATGTAGCCTACTACATTGTTTCAAAGAAAAAGATATGCCCCAGTGAAAGGAAGAATGAGAAAGCATGATGAGGATGTAGTGGTATGCTCCCTTGAGAGTACACATGGGTGCCAAGAACACGAGTGTGCTCTTGAAATGGATGAGAGGACTTAGAAGATGAAGGATAAAAATGACAGACGAAAATTGATAAGGATGATGAAGAAAAGATGCAATGATGAAGGGAATGGATAATGATAGATGAAAAAGAGATATGAAAGAAGATGAAGGTGATGAAGCTTCTTGTGCTTTATCATCATTGAGCAGTGAAATATGAAAAATGGACAACAAACACCATGGCATGACATAAACCAAGGTGTGCAAGATCATCCATCTATTAAACAGACAACCACAGACAAGGAATTTCCTAACTCATACTTAGGGTCAAAGTTGCCCCAGTATTTTTGTCAAGAAAAACCACAGACAACAATCAAATAAAAGACATGTCATGAGACATCATCGCTCCTCTAAATCCTTCGTGGGACATCCTTGAGGTGGCTAGTAACATGAATGAAGAAAATCCAAAAGATAGAAAAAAATAGACCAACAAAGTCAACAACCATTCAAATTATTTGCCAAGAAGTGTTTTCCAGTGTGTTAAGGGACGAAGTGAGCAACGAGTGGACTGGTTTGACAAGGCCTGGCTTCAGGAAAAGAAACATGTCATATAAGACGTCAAGTCTGGTTTCGATCATGCAACTACTTATATAAGGAAAATGACAAAAGGGAATAATGACAAGGTCTAGTTTCAGGAAGGACACATCATGTATAAGACCATTGATTGTGATCAATTTGACTAGTTTGATTGATTTAAGAAATGACCAATTTGACTTGGATACTTTTTGGCTTGCTTCTCTTGTTGATTCAGGATTTGTGTTAGAAGTTTAGATGATGATGTCACATATGAGCTGACAATGTCTAATTTGTTTTGACTGACCCAACAAACCCTAAAAGTCTAACCTAGAGGGCCTTGGGGGCTCACTGACAGATAGTCTTGCCTATGTAGCAATGCACAAAAACCTAATAGTTCAACATGACCCTTGACTTTTTTTCAATGACAAAGGAAAAAATCATGATTTTATTGTTTATTTGACAAACCTAAAGGACTCACCTAACGCCTTAGGGGCACATCGATAGATGACCTTTCCTACATCCAATTGTAGAGGCAACATAATTTGACAATGACAAAGACTGACATGACTAACTTTGACTCTATTTTTGGGATTTTTTGAAAGTTATCTAAATGTTTTTGGGTTTTGACATGTTTTGATTTTTTTTGGATTTTGAAGTTTTACGATTTTATTTTTTTGCATTTTTTTAGGACATTATATATATATATATTTTTATTTTGGGAATATTTGATTTTTGGATTTTGGGAATATTTTATTTTTTGGATTTTGGGAATATTTGATTTTTTTGGATTTTTTTTAGGACATTTTATGATTTTTAGGGATTTTTTCAAGACATTTAATGATTTTTAAGTGTTTTTCAGGACATTTTATGATTTTTAGTGATTTTTTCAAGACACTTTATGATTTTTAGGGATTTTTTCAAGATATTGTATGATTTTTATGGCTTTTTGAGCATAGTGACTTCCAATTATGAGTGTAGAATCTAGTGCAGGTCAAGGATATTTCCCCATTTGGGTATAAGACAAACCAATAGGGATGGGATGAGACAAGGTTTATCATAAACAAGTGATGCAGGAGAAAGATGCAAGATGTCAACCGTTTGGAAGTCATGATAAAGATGACAAGGCCTAATAATGGATGTTAAATGGGAGATGATGGAAAGTAAAGACCTTAGTATGAATTAGGGTGGAAGAATCAATAGAGTGATAGTAGATGACGAAGCAAAGACTGACTACTCATGGTGCCTGTTTGCCAGGTTTTCACCATGGTACTTATCTAGGGTGCCTGTTTACCAGGTTTTCATCATTGGATGAAATTTTTCTCTTTACTTTTTCTCTTTTTTTTTTGTTTTTTGTTGTCATCAAGACACCTATTTGCCAGGTTTTCATCAGGGTGACCATTTTTTAAGGACTTTTCTCATTTTTTAATATTTTTAAGGACATTTTCTCTTTTTTTTTGTTTTTTTTTGGAATTTTTTCTCATTTTTTTTGTATTTTTCAAGAAATTTGCTCTATTTTTTGTATGTTTTCAAGATTTTTTCCTAGCTCTTTGAAGTTAGGCATAGAATTGATAAATTCCAGACCCATAGACTACCTTGACAATGCCTCGATCTTGTGTAGATGACTGTGTTGAATGAAAGGACCCAATCGGGATGAGGAGTATGAGTGGAAAGTATGAAGAAAGATAGATGTGGTCGATGAAAGAGGATATTGTAGGATCCCTAATGTGCACACTATGTGGGATATCAGGCTTCAACCAAAAAGGAGCTTGAAAAACCAACAAACTAGAGTACGAGAAGGGGTCATCATTAAAGGCCCATTGAAAAACATCACCAATGGAGGTATATGATGGATATGTGAACATGGATAGATGGAACAGAGTATATGGTATGAGTGAGAGTGATGTGGATATAGACGTTGGATCAACAAGCTCTTTGTTTGACGTTTTTCCTTGATAGATGCCCCCAGTTATCTTTGATGGAGAGGCATACTTGGAGATTGAATTTTGATCATTTTTAATTTTTACTTTTATTTTAATATGTCTAATAGCTTTTTATTTTGGCTAGGGGACTTTTCGTCATCTTCTTTTGATTTTGATTCATCTAATAGCTTTTCATTTTGGCTAGAGGACTTGTCTTGATTTTTTTTTTTTTAACTATATCTTTTGATTTTTGATCTCCTTTTAAAGATAACTCATCAATTGGAGATTTTCCTTTATTCTTTTCTTGAGCTATAACTTGTTGATCCATGTCTACGATGTGAATGGACATGAGTGAGATGGAGGAAGTAGGTGATGTGATAGGAATGTTTAGTGGATGAATGGGAGTGGTGATGCCATCAATGGAATCTTTTGGACTATCCTTTTTAGTACTATTAACATCAAAGGAGGCTTGCACATCCTTAATGACTTGGAAAGATGGCTTAATAGAGGTGACAATAGGAGATTCATATCCTAGCCTAGGGTAGCTGGGATGGAAGGATGATGATTGAATATCCTCAGTGGGGTCATGATCAAAGAGTGGGTTAGTGTAGATGTCTTGGTCAAACAAGGGGTTATCATAGATATGAAAAGATTAAGTGGAAGTAGATAAGGAAAAGGTTGATGTATCATCAAGGTCCTAAAATGTTTCAATCCAAGCACAACCATCTTTTTGCATTCCTTCTACATTTATCTTGACATCAACATTAGAATTTTGATCTTTGTCAACACCATTAGCATTGTCGTTTGCTAGTAAATTATCCATTTAATATTCTCCACATCCCATGTCATGAATTTGTACCTTTGGGTTTGATGGTGGGGTAAATGGATTGGATGACTTGGTCAATGAATATGGATCAATGTAGTGAGTTGATGAGGCCTCTTGGTTTACAAGAACTTGGAATTGAGTAGTCCCTTTTAGATTGCTACAATATTGAAAGGGGTATTGATTTCCTGCGACTGCAATTTCAGTGCCTTTGTGAGGAAAATTTAGAAATTGATGGTATGTGGATGGAAGGGATTTTGTGGCATGGATCCATTGTTTACTAAGGAGTAATTTTTATGGTAGTTCAAGATTCAGGACTTGGAATGTGGTATCTAGTACTGCAGGTCCAACCTTGATAAGTAGTGTGCTAATACCCTTATAAGAATGTTCTTTGTCATCATAGGCCTTGATGCCAATTATCTTAGATGTTCCACACATGATTCAGATAGGCCAAATTCTTTTACCAGTTTTAAAGTGAAAATGTTCAATCCAGCTCCACCATCTACTAAGACTCATCTAACCTTGTTGTTTATGAAGACCTCAAGGTGTAATGGGTCATTATCATTTGAATTGGATGTGGAATAATCTTTATCAGAAAAAGAGACATTATGGGAGTTGGTGAAGTATCCAACCATAGCTTCAAATCAGTTGACATCCAGGTCAGTAGGGATAAAGGTTTCTTTCCAAGCCTTATCAAGGATAGCTTTGTGTTCGGGTGATATGTGCAAAAACTCAAGGATAGAAATTTGTTCAGGTGTCTTACCCAATTGGTCAACAATGTTATATTAGGATTTGGATTGTGGTTACTTTGGAGGAGGACCAAATATAGTAATCTTAGCTCTACGGGTTGTAACAATAATTTTAGGTTGCTTATTAATGGTGATTGTTTTAACATGGTTGTCAACAACTCAAAGATGGTTAATAATTTCATAGTCAAAAGAGGCATTGGTATAATTGGCATGGTTGTTTGTCTCTTGACCCGAACTGGAAAATTTTTCATGTTCTTGCAATGGATTCTTGAAAATTGTATGGTCTTTATTGGAAGTTTTTTGTTGTCCCTCAACCTCTATTGTACCATTTTCAATGAGGTCTTGAATCATGTTTTTCAACTAATGGCATGATGAAGTTTTGTGCCCTTTGATGCGATGGTATTCACATAAAGCATAGTCATCCCACCAAGAGGGTTTGAATTGTCCTAGATCATATGGTTTGGGCTTTGGGAGCTGTATGACATTTGATTGTACTATTTTTTTAAGGAAAAATTCAATTGGTTCAAGTAAAGGAGTGTATTGTCTCTGTGGGTATTGCCTTATCTATCTTGGGGGTCCCTATCCTTGATTATTTTGTATTGTATTTTCCATTGGTGTGGGGATCTGTGGTGCATTATTTTCTAGCTGAGGTTCTCAGAGTGTTAGAGTGGGACCATTCCTATTTACCACCTTAGTATCAACAACGTCGTTGTTGGTCACATGTTTGTTTCTTGCCTAATATTTACCTTGTCATTGGAGGAAGTTTTTTGTGTACTTTTACTGCCATATAAAAGTTCACCTTGGGAAATTAATACTTTTTCTAATGTCATACCTCTTTTCTACCAAGTCTAAAAAATTTGTACAACAATGCACTTGCAGTGGATGTTTTAATTTGGATATGAGATTCTCAACAAACATGTCAACCTTTTGTTTTCTAGGAAGTTAATAGAACATTGACTTTCCATGCTACACCATCTTTAGAAAAAGTTAATGAAAGTCTCACCCTTGTCTTGTGTCATGTGGCATAGTGTGGCTATTGTAATGTCATTCCCAATGTTATAGGAATAGTTTTCCATGAACTTGTTGGCTAAGTTATCGCATGATTTTGTAGATCCTTTAGGTAGAATGCAAACCATTCAAGTGGAAGACCGACAAGAATTCTAGGAAACAGTCTCATCAAGTAAGTGTGTTCAAAGGCCACATCCACACATGTCATGGTAAATTCCCTTATGTGTTCAAGTAGATTTGTCTTTTCCTTATATTTAGTGAAGTTAGGTATGATGTACCCATGAGGAAAAGGTGGCATGTAAATGCTAGGATCATATGGATATGGATGTAAGTTATGCGGCATATATGTTTTCTTGTTTGATAGTTGCATTCCTTCCACTTGTTTTTGTAAAGTAGCCACTTGAAGTCAAGGCATCTATTATGGGATTTTGGGTGACATTATGTTGAAGTGCCATGTTTGTATTATGCTAAGATGACATGTGGCACATGTGGGGTAGATTTTGACCATGTCCATAGGTATGAACGTGTGATGTATATGTTGGAATGTGTGAAGTGGTCATGTTGTATTATATTTTTCCATGTGGATTTTGATGCCAAAAGAGGATCTATATGATATGTTGAAAGGATTTGATGTTTGTGTCGTTTGTGATCCTTATCCTTATTGAGAAGAGTTATGACCATGTGAAATGTTTATGTTTTGACTAGATGGAATGTTCATATTTTTCCCTTGTAAGGTGTTGGTATTGACAAGAGGACCTTGTGACAAGGTGTTTGTGTTTGATTCATATCCTTGGATAAGAAATTTTCTTGGCTTAAATTGTAATGCCCCACCACGCAACCCTAGAGGAAGTTACAGTTAACTACTCAAATGTACAATTTTTTTTTTTTAAGTACAATTAACATGCAAGTTCACTACCCATTGCCAACATCCTCTAAGGTTACGAGACTGAGATTAATTTAAAACCCAAACAAGAAACATAAATTGAAACCATAGCATTAAATTACTTAATGAATTAACAACACATACATTCCATACATGATAAATTACATCAAAGAATAAGAGATACCACATGATTTCAAATAACAATCATTTAACAATAATATTACAACTCTCATTCCCAAAATGAGGTAACTCCAATAAGAATGATTACTTAATACATCTTCCACCTTGATAAAAAATGAGGGGTAATAAATTACAAGAACAACTGAAATGAATAAAGCATGAAAAGAAATTGGATCCCATGAGCTCTCCAACTGGAAATATCATACACACGAATAAGAAAAAAAACCCAACGGAGTAAGGTGAAGTGATACCCGAAGGCTCACCCCCCGTGCTAGGAGATAGTAATAAGGAATCCTATACAAGACCATCAACCTCTAGACACAGGCTAACTCACATTGACATAACCAATCACATGAATCATACAACCATAAGAATAACACAAGTGCAACTCTAACATCACTAACATAAGTCACATTGCTTCTAGAAATAAAACAAATCGAGCATGTTAAGAAGACAATACACACAAAATCATGTACCAACTGTGGTCGTGGAAAGAGTGTCATCACACAGCTCAACATGGAATATCCTCTAGCAATCTTCATAGGCTCCGGCCCCCACTATGGGTTGTCCTGGTGGCCTCTACTGAATCCCGGCCCCCATATTCCCTTATGCAGGATCAAATACCTCTCGTAAAGACAAGATAGATGACCTTGAAATTTAAGGCATTCCCACTCATCCCAAGCCTATACAAGCACTTGCGTCTATGAGTGAGGCTCAATTATCTTAATTAATGTGAAAAACTACCAAAACTTCTAAGTATATTGCTTTAGTTATCACTTGATTAAACCACCTCTGAAGGTTACCCAATTTACCTCTTTGGGCTCTGGCGCCTAACAAAAGCCACTCTTCTACTTGACAAAACATATAAACCAATCACCAAGGGAATGCCAAGTGCATACTAACAAGATAAAACCACTCCAACTCTAGGAGGAACACATAATGAAAACTCACTCCAAACACCCCTCTATTTTGCTTTATGGCTAGATAGTGTGTCCTTGGTTACTTTGATGTGCTTTTTGGTTATTGAGATACTTTATCATGTGTGTGTTATTTGCTCGCTATTTATAGAGCGATAGTCTATTTGTGTGATGTGATGTATCTTATTTGATGCTTTATTTGACATGTTTTAATTGGTGTAATGATGATTAGTTATTGTAACATGTTATTGCATAAGATATTTGTTTATGATGGAACTATCAATCTATGATGAGTGTATTGGTGAAAGGGACGAGATCGCATCACTCGCTTGCAAGTGCCCTACAATTCCGCGATTTCCTCTTCACGGTGTGTTTTATTATGTTATATATATGCATGTTCGATATACTCTTTGTTCGCAGGTTGACAGGTATAGGACATCAACTCCACCTAGTTTCACAGGGTTGAGCATGTCCATTGGCCAATGGTATTTGATTGGGAGATAGTAGCTAGGTTTTCCATGCCAAGTCATCACCCTAGTCATAGTGTGTCATCAGGTTTAGTCAGGTTAAGTTGGTTCTTTGTTGTTCTTCTCTCCTTGATTTCATTTAATTATAGTTGGAAAAGGTAAATAAATGGCTCTATGTATTTAAGTTGTTTATTAAATTGATCTAGTTATAATGCTAGAAATGTTATTTAATTTATTAATTAATTTAATTTAATAATAAAATGATCTAATATTGGATTAGATTTATTTTATTGATTAATTAAATTAATTGTGTTGAAATGAATTAAGTTATCCATTTTGGAATTAAAAGTGTTAAATTCTTTTGAAAAGAAAATTTTAAAATTTTAAAATTTTAAATGCTTTTTGAAAAGAAATTATTAAAAGCTTTAAATTCATTTTGAAATAGAAATTTTATAGCAAAGTAAATGATTTAAATCTATTTGAAATTTAAATTGTGTTTTAAAGTATTAAAATGAAAATATTTTGTAAATGCATGAAAATATCTATAATGTTGAAAGATATTTATAATTGGAAGAAGAAAATATCTTGGAAAAATATCTTGGATATTTTAGGGTATATTGACCAAATTTGGGGAAAAATATTAATGGGGGATATTTATTCTTATCATATGTTTATTTTATTGGGTGGGAGAAAATTGTTGTTAAAAGAAAGGAAGGCTTTCTTGTTTTGGGGACATTCTTGGATGGAGAAGTGAAGATTTTGGAGAAAAATTGAAGGGATTATTCACGCTTGGAGAAAGAAATTTGCTGTGAAGAGGAAAGAGGGTTTTCTTGTTTTGGGAATGCATTTTAGAATTGGAGTGAAGATTTGCAAATATTTTGGAAGAATTGGAGATTGCAGCTCAACTTCAATCTTCTTCTTCAAGTTTCCAACAGGTTCTTTCTTGTTTTGTGTTTATTGTTTTGAAATTTAGGATCTTCAATATTGAAAACTTGTTGCAAACATATGTGGAAACCCTATTGAATCATGGAAGAAATTTAGATGTTTGTATAAAAAAAAAACAAAAACTTACACCTGAAACCCTCAAGTGTAACAAAAAAAAATAGTACGTTTGAGTAGTTAATTGCAGCTTCCTCTAGGGTTGCTTGGCAGGGCATTACATAGGTTTACCAAGGATGTTAGATTTGGATGCCCCTATGGCCTGAGATGATGACCCAAATGAAGTAAGTGTTGAGCCCAAGGGTTGTTTCGTGAATGATGGTTGTGATGTGGCTTGTTTCATAGATTGTGTTGTTGGGACGGATGAGGTGTTGGTGGTTGTGGTATTTTGGCTTGTCACTTCAATAGGTATGGAAACTATAAGTTGTGGTGAATATTTTCCTTGGCTTGTTTGTGTGTTGTCCTTTGGTGGTGTTGTAATGCGTAAGGTATCAACATCAAATCCTCAAGGTAGTTTGAATCCTTCATACAATAGATTAGTTGAGAATCTTTGAGGGTCTAGCATGACAATTTCATCCACTAGAGAGGAAACTTTAGGATTTTGACTAGTAGCCTCTACCTCTTCTATGTATACATTTCCATATTCATCCCTAATGAGGAATTGTTCAAAAAGGTTTGTTATCTTTGGTTGCTCGTGAGATGAAGGTCCCAAATTTGTGTTGTCTTGTGTTCCAAAGGTATTATCATGAGGATCATTACATGTGTTGTCAAGATTTAAAGTGGTAGTGTAGTTGTAAATATCTTCATTATCATTAAAGAAATCCATGGCTCTGCACTTCTTTTGTAATCTAGTTTCAACCATAAAAAGATTTTCTCAAAATGGGGAATGCAAATGATACGAGATTAAGTCTATATTTTTGGTATTTTGAGAATGTCTAAATGAGGTAATGACAATGTCACTATAATCTAAAGTATGACCAAGTATAAAAGGGGAATGATGCTAATGCAAAGCATTATGAAAAATATGATATGCATTTGAGATGACTATGGTATGAACTATGCACCTATTTTGTGAAACTTAAGGAAGGAATTACTAGCCAACCTAAGATAGTCCAATGTTTCCAAATGAAATTATCAATGACCTCAAGGAGAGTGGATGAAAAGTGAAAAATTTCACAAGGTGAGCCTTAAACTAGACTGGTGAGTTTAAAGGTTACATCGAAATGACAAGGACTGATGTGGAAAATGATAAGGTCAGTGATGAATTTTCATTGTAGCAATGGGCCTATGACAAGATATGATAAGTTTCCATATAATTCCAAAGTTTTCAAAAAGGTGTATGCAACCTAATATTTGTTTAAGTGATTCAAGTAAGCTAAATGAATGTGATGGAATAATGGGAAATGAAGTGAGAAAATCTTTGGTTTAAACAACCTGTTTGGAAAATGTTGGCTCATTCTATGTCAAAATTGAAATGTTATCAGATTTTTGTGTGATGTTTGATTAGTTTTGACAATGTTTTAAATACACACATGAAAGACACCATAGATAAAAATGGCTTTGAGTTATTTGATTTTAGCAATACAAACACAAATCCTAAGGTTGGCAAGGACAATATTTGTTAGATCCCACTTGGAATACTCTATCTGCACTTACTCTTAGCAGATGACTTAGAAGCTTGGCCACATTGGCTCCCCTCCACAACACTCACTTCTCTAGGTCAACCAAGCTTTGAGTTCTCATGAATCTCCCATGACGAACTCTTCATCTCTAGGGTATGTGCAGGATCATCATGGAAAAAATAGGCCCTTAAGTGGCAAAAAATTTAGAAAAATCAGAGTTAGATAACTTGACGTAAAAAATTGAATAATTTATCTATATTATTTAGAAAATATGTAAGAATAGAATATGTAGAAAATTGAATGTAGTTTCTAAACTACTAGGTTTGTTTAAAAAAGAAAAAAATCTATTTGGTGAAAATTTGAAATTTCAATGCAGTGGTACTTAAATTTTAGGGAAAAAATAAGTAGGAGTTTGTCTGACCACCCTAACCACAATAAAATGATAATTATTGTTATAATATTTTATATATAGGTAGTGGAATCATGCCTCGATGTGATGCATATTTTTTTTAAAAAAAATTCCAAGTAAATAATTAATTATGAATTTTTTATTACAACTTTTAAAAAATAATAAAAACTCGTATGTCTGACCACCTTAACTTGGTCAAAAATTCATGAAATTCAATTTTAATTTTTTTTAATCCTATATTATGCGAAGCATAGAATGTGACACATTTTTTGGATTCAAAAAATGTGATACCTTTTGAAAGTTATAGATGTTTTTCAATTAGCCTATCAATTAGGACTTTACTCGTAATTTGAATAGAAAATGAATAATAATTACTTATTAAATTCAAAGTAAAGCATAATTTATATCAGTGCAAAGATGAGAATCTCCTTTAAAAACCCTTTTTATTTCATCAATTTTGGGTAAGAAAATAGTTGACAGCCACATACCCATCATATTGCCACTTTTTGGCCCATCATGATCGTGCACATACCCTCTACTAAGAGACGCAAGAATGTGGGATGACATGAGAGGTGGTCCCTCCTGTATCAACAAATAGAATGATTTTGAACTCTAAAACAAGAGGTTCCTAGTATGGGAATTCATGAACAGAGAGCTCATTTGTAATAGCCTGAGAATTGGGAGGCCCACTCCCACTCTCATCACCAGTAAGTCTCAGTGGAGCAAGGGTCTCATGACTTGGATTCAAATGACACTAGCCACTCCTTGGGGAACAAATTCCATTCTCTCCCCTTTATTATAGCCCACCTGAAAATGTGCTCAAGGTCAAACCCTGAGGTGATTAAATCCTAAGGAAGCCTCTCCAGAAAAAGAGACCAATGTGTATTTCTTGTCACCCAGGATCACACAAGTGCGCAAGGGGATTGGATACGTACACACTGGATTGGGTAATATAGAATGTGCAAGTGTACCAAACACAATAGACATGGTTCTTTTTAAGTACCAATTGAAATGTTTTATAAGCTATGTAGACAATCAATTTGAAAATCAAGTCTTGGACGAACGTCCTGCATCAAAATATCATTAGTAATTTCACGCCTCCTTTCTTCGACAAGTGTATGTTTTGATTTCAAGTCTTTGAAAATGAACCTGCAAGAAAGTAAACTAAATTAGCCCTGAATCAACAATTAAAATATGAAGAAAAAGGAAATTAATCTAAATTTAAATTGGAAACTAATCTAAAGTTAGAAATTATTATAAAAATTAAAAGATAGTCTAAATTCTAAAATTAAAAACTAATCTAAATTAAGATTAATCTAAATGAAAAACTATTCTAAGGGTATGTGTAGGATCATGATGGGCCAAAAAGTGGTGATATGATGGGTATGTGGCTGATGACTTTTTGTTTACCCAAAATTGATGAAACGAAAAGGGGTTTTAAAGGATATTCTCAGCTTTCCACCAATATAAATTATGCTTTACTTTGTATTTAATAAATAATTATTAGTCATTTTCTATTTGAATTACAACTAAAGTCTTGATTGATAGGCTGATTGAAAAACATCTATAGCTTTCAAATAGTATCACATTTTTTGATGGGCTAACCAAGTTAAGGTGGTTAGACATATGAGAAGAATTATGAGGAGGATGATTATTATGAGGAGTAGCCACCCCTTAGCAAGGGTGATGAGGTAGTTTTTGAGAATCCATACGAGCATGGAGAGTCCTCACATACTTACATGACTAGATCACGGGTAGTAGCTACAACAAACATTGGCACCCAAAATCAGAGAGAGGCTAGCACATCCTCGATGCCCCCCAGAGAGGATGAGGTTGACATTCCTCATGCATCTAGAGACATAGGTGATGATATTTGATTTTACGCATGTCCATTAGTGATTTATGATTTATATTTATATATGTATATATCATGATTATGTGTTACTAATTGTGTACATTGTCTATCTTGCACGAGTGATGAGAGACTGGTGAGAGTTCTATCGTTAGGATGTCGTAGAGAGAGTGAATGCATCCATCAATGAGGAGGAGATGGATCCTGACTACATAACCCCACCAATTGTGGAGGAGGAGCCAGAGTCACTCAGACTTTTTGTGAGGTTACAGGAAGCATACTAGAGTGAGTAGATGACTTTGTTGGGCTGAGAGTGCATTACAGTTAGCACAAACCTTAGCAGAAGTAGAGAGATTGCATGCAGAGCTGGTACAGACACAAGCGGAGAGGGATCAAATGGAAGAGGCATAGCTTGTAGCTACTGGTCGAGTATAGGGTCTGGAATATGGACTTAGACTCGGCAATTTGTGATCATGATCATACACAACCATCTCATGATGACCAGGGACCAGATCATGAGTGCCAAATCTTGAGGGCTCATGCCTCTATGATTTTGTATATGCTACTGAGATGTATAGAAAAAATTGATATATTTAT
>VDFB02353493.1:314505589-314903536 GCA_007258455.2 Sequoia sempervirens | reverse complement strand
CAGAGTCATTCAGTTGGTGAATCAATTGGTGACCACAATTTCCACATCTATCATTGTGAATGGATCTCCTTCTAGATTCTTCCAAAATTCAAGAGGATTAAGACAGGGGAAGCCTATTTCACCTATTATTTTTACTATAGTGGCTGAAAGTCTGGGAAGGAATCTCAAGAGATTGATTGAAGGAAGGTCTCTTATTGGTCTTAGTCCTTCTTCTATGAATCTGATTTATTCACGCCAATAGTTTGTTGATGACACAATGTTGATGGGAAGATCTTTTGTGAATAAGGCTAATATTTTGAAAAAAAAAATTGGTTGTGTATGAGTAGGAGACTGGGCAGAAGGTCAATAGACAGAAGAGTTCTATCTTTTTCTTCAACACCCCTGAGCATAGACAAGTCAAGATTTCTAGAATCCTTGATTGTAGGGTGGAATCCTTACCTTCTTATCTCGGACTTCCGTTATGCCTTCAACCCCCGAATTCCTTTTGGTGCTCTTTGGTTGACAGGTTTAGAAAGAAGTTGGTAGGTTGGAAAGGAGCTCTTTTGAGCCAAGCTAGAAAACTTCAGCTTCTTAAAGCCTCTCTTTAGAACCTCCCAATTTATTCTCTTAGCCTCTTCAAAATCCCTGCTAAATATGCTAAGGACATTGAAAAGATCCAGAAAAGATTCCTTTGGTTTGGAGTGGAGGAAAGAAAGAGAATGCCTCTTATAGGGTGGGATTTGGTTTGCAGACCAAAAATCCTGGGAGGTTTAGGTCATAGAAAAATAAGAACTATTAATAAAACTCTTCTTACCAAAAAAATATGGAGATCTTTCTCGTCTGGCAGAGAATGGAAAGACATTTTAAGAAGTAAATATATGGCTGACCGAATGTCCCTCAAAGATCTGTTGGATTCTCCTGTCCTCCCACGTGGTTCATCTTGTTGGAATGACATGATTGTTGGCAAAAAAAAATTCGAATCAGGGATAGGATGACACATCAGAAGTGGTAATCAAGCTATATTTTGGGAGGATAAATGGCTCTTTAAGGAATCCCTTATTAAAATTGAAAGATTTAATAGATGGGAAGAGCAATGTAAAGCTAAATTTGGGGAACTTTTCAAAGACTACTGGCATGATGGAGACTGGGTGAACTTATGTGTGATCAGTCAAGATTTGGATAAGCTTCAATCCTCCTTAAAGGATGTCAGCTTGGGACATAATCGGCTAGATGACACTCTTGTCTAGATGGACAACCCTTCAGGTAACTACTCTGTCTCTTCGGCTATCTCTTTGTTGTCCCTCTCTCAAGCCCCTCCTCCCTTCTGGTCTAAAGCCTAGATTAAACACTTGACTCCTAAAGTCAATATCTTCTTTTGGATAATGCTTCAAAATAAGGTCCTTACGGTGGACAATCTTTGTAAACGGGGATTTCAAATTCCCAATAGATGTTATCTCTGCAAGAGTGAGGCGGAGTCATCCAACCACTTGTTTCTCCACTGTCAGTTTATTTCCTTAATTTGGGGAAAATTATTAGCCACCTGGAATATATCTTGGGTGTTCCCCCAAACCATTGAAGGGTTCTTTTTACAATGGAAATCCCCTACTCAAAATCCCTACATTCGAAGGTTATGGGCTTTCTTATTCCCTTTTGTGGCTTGGGGAGTGTGGAAAGAACGTAACAATAGACTTTTCAGGGACAAGGAAATGTCGGAGGATTATGTCTTTGAGAAAACTTTCAAGCTTATAAAGGAAAATTTTAATGTGATTCATTAAAAAACTCTTATCCTAGAAGTTGTGGTGTGCACCCCCTATGATTTAAGGATAGAAAAATATTGGAACATTAAAGTGGATATTTCATTTGCTTCCAAGCCAGCTAAGAAAAGTAGGGAGGGTGTTTGTTGGACCTTTCCACCATACGGCTGGCATAAAGCCAACTTTGACGAAGTTACGAAGGGCAACTCGGGTTTGGCAAGAAGTGGAGGCGTGCTAAGGGATTCTAATGGTAACTTTATGGCAGTTGTGGCCATATCCCTAGGTCACCAAACCAACCATGTGGCAGAGGATATAGGAGCCTTTCAAGTTTTAAAGCTTGATCATAATTTGAATATAAAAAACTTATGGCTTGAAGGAGATTCTAAAAATATAATTGATTGTCTTTTAGGGAGGACCCCACCCTCTTGGACGATAAAGAATTGGATAGATGAAGCTAAGTCTATTCTAGACAAATTTGAAAAAGTTAAAGTTTCACATGTCTATAGGGAAGCTAACAGTGTGGCGGATTTCCTTGCGAATGAAGGGTTAGGAAGCAAGGATTGAACACGTGGCAGAATTGTAGGGACTTGAGAACTAAAGTCAGGGATTTTCTAGATTATGATGTTATGCATGGGAAAGAGGAAACCATATTTAATGATTAAAGAGAAAGGGGCCAGGTACATCAAAATCAAGAGATTTTATGGGACCATGTCATGTAACTTGGAAGGGAAGGAAAAGTTGCACGCTTTGTGGGTGCTTTGGAACAACTGCATAATTTTGCAATAGGTTCTCAGCATTGGTAGAGTTGACAGCAGGGAGAAAATGAAAATGGGGGGGACAGGAAAAGAGTTTAGCCTAATAGCTATGAGGTGCACACTAGGAATGACAAGGTTTCAGAGTAGATTATAAGAGGTGGCCTGGTTCCATATATGGAAAAACTTCATGGGCCCGATTCTGTGGCCACAGACTACTTCGAGAAGAACTGGAACAACGAAAAAATAATTCTCTTTGGTAGGAAGGTGAAGCTAGATGAGAAAATTATAGGGGAGGTTACAGGTATGTCCACCGAGGGAGTGAAGTTTTATCACGACAGAAGGTTTTCTAACAAAGTGGTCATTAGATTTCTAAAGAATAATAAGGAGAAATTGAAACTGGTTAAAATCTCTAATAGCTATTTCGAAATTGACACAAGGTGTTGTGGAGAAAGGTACTTCGTGTGATAATGGAGTATATCACTCTAGATGAGAGATTTACTAGAGTGTATGGGCACCATTTTTCCATTCTTAACCACTTCTGCCATAAGGTACATATTTCTATGCCTCACTACCTATTATGTTTGTTGACTAATAGCCTGGAAGACCATAGGAAAAATCCCAGGAGATACCCTATTCTTCATACTGGTCTTATTAGGTTAATTTATGAACACTATCAAAGCATGCCGACTTTATCTAACCCTGATGCCTCTGTGGAGTCTAAGGACTATGATACTGATAGTGGGGGTTTGGAGATTCAACCTAACTGGAAGAGAATTGTTGAAACCCACCCATCCTCTAAGATGTCTGGTAAGAAAAACCAACCTAAAAAACCCCAGCTTGCTAAAGATAACCCTGAGACCTCCCCCGACTGCTCTACCCCCTTAAAGAATCTTGTTCTTAAGGGCTCCCCTGCCAAAAAGTTGGTCTCCTATTCTGCGGACTCCTTGGAAGACAAAGCTGAGAACCTTGAAGCTAGTAGAAATTTTGTGCCCTCCCCTCCTGCCTCTTTCAGATTTGAAGGTACTAGATTTACTAGCTCCCCCAACCTGGGAGATGTTAATCTCATTCTTGACCAGGTTTAGTCTAGTGATATTTTGGCCTCTACGAGAAACAACATTAGTGACATTTTCAAGGTCTTGAAATGGGCCTACCAAGAAATTAATGAGCTCAATCAAAGAAACAGGGCTCTTTATAGTAAATCAAAGGAGCTAGAGCTGAAGCTGGCCACTCTCCGCAATGAAGAAGGGAAATGGAATAAGAACAGCACTAGTAAGAAAGGAGGAGACAATGAGGAAAAGTACAAGTCTTTGGAAGAGGAAATGGTTAAAATTAAAAATAACTTGAAAACAATTGTGGAACAAAACCATAAAATGGCTAGTCATAATGCCATTATTATCAATGCTATGTCTAAAAAGCTAGAAAAAATGCAACATGGTTCACTAGTTGTTGATTTGGAAGCAAATGAGGAAAGAAAGAATGAGGACCAAGTTATTTATAAAAGGACCCAAGCCAATCTCAAAAGGAAAGAGCCTCCCACTACACATATGGTTCAGATCTTAAAGAGGGGGATTCAGGATATGAATGAGCTAGAAGTTGAGACTGCCAATCTTTTAAAGACACAAATTTAGCTATTGCTAGATTTTTGGCTTGTTTTTTGGTTTTGTTGCCTTCATTGGCCTTTTTGATGTGGCCAAAATACATCGTTGTTTTACAAGTCTTCTGGCTCATGTTGTCTTTACTGACGTTCTCTTTATTTTGTAAACTTTGTGGTTTCAGGTCCCTGTAAAACCCATTTTTTCCTCTTTCAAAAACATAGGAGTAATTGGAGATTAAAATAGGAGCGATTACATATATATATATGTAGAGTGTTTTTTATTTGTTTGAAGTTTTCGATGGGATTTCCATCAGCTGAGCCAAAACAACCCTCCAAATATCAACCCTATTAAAGGTTTAAACATTCATAAAAAAATTTGGACAATGAAAGGGCATGCAAGACATATTATAGAGATGCTACATTATCTGCCACTCAATACTATAGACAAAGAGGGAAATTGTGAAAGAACTATTAGTTAAACATGTACATACATATATATATACATATACACATATATACATATATACACACATGTATATATATACATACAGACACACACACACACACATATATATATTCATACATAGTCAATATCAAAGAGAAACAAGGAAATTGCAAAAGAACTCTTAGGGAGACACTCAAGAAGCATATGAAAATGTCATAGTGTCAGAAAGTATACTATGATTAAGTTTCATGCTTGAAACAACCATTATTGTGTTGGTTTCATAGCATTCTGTAGAGGCTATTTGTTTGAAGTTTCCAACAGGGCTTTCATCAACCCAACCATCAATAGGATTTTTCGTCTAATAGCTCTTTTACAATTCATGTTTTTAGAAAAATAGAGAACACTTGTCTAGGAATTTTATTGATAGCTTGGTGCTTACCTCTTAAACAAAGGATTTGCCTAAATGTTCCTCATTAGTCAATACACATAGATAACCAAAACCATAAACCAATGGCGAAAAAATTACTAACCCTAAGCATATTTTTTGGAAAGAAAGAACATTTAACTGCAATTCCTCCATCCATACAGAATGATAATCTCTTTCAAATTTCCACAATGGTATATTGCCAAAGTTACAAACATTTGACTAGAAGACATAGACAATAAATTAACCATCTATGAAAACTACCCACGTAAAATGACTTACAATATACATGTACATATATATATAGATAGATAGATACATGTGAACATATATATACATGTAGACATCTATATATATATACATCTATACATATATATATGCATGTATACATATATATACATGTATACGTATATTGGATGGCAAGTGTTTACCCATGTGAGGGTTAAGGTATGTTGTTATAATTTTTTCATTCTTGGTTTATTGGCTGTAGTTATCGCTATGGATGTTTGGCATTATTTCCGTCATCGTAGGAGTAATTGCAGGTAAATCTAGGTTCTTTTGTTTAAAAATATGGACAAGGTTGGTAATTTTATTTCCTAATTGCAGATTAAGATAGGAATAATTGTATATATATGGATATGTAGAGGGTTGTTATTTTTTTAAGTTTCCAATGGGATTTCCATCAGATGGATCATCAATAGGATTTTTTGTGCAATAGCTATTTTACAATTTCTTAGTTTCTCTACAATATAATCCCACACAATGGGGCCCTATTTTTTTTGTGTAATATATTCCAGGGAGGAGAATGGTAAGTATTTGCTTGTGTGAGGTTTAACGCATTCTGGCATTGTTGTACGATGGGGGACAGACCAATCAAATGCAATATTGAATCGCTTGCGGTGGTGGAAAGAGCACTTGATTGCCACATTTTCAAAACGAACTGATTATGAAAGATATTACATAACATCATCAATCTGCACATTATTATTTCCATACACATTGCATCCATATTCATATTACTGCATATTACACAGGTGGCAGTATTAACATCACACATATTATTAGATTACACATTGCATACATATATATACATACATCTCCTCATATCTTCATATACATTACATATTACATGTATTATGAGCATATATATTGCATATATATATATATATATATATATATATATATATATATATATATGTATATGTATACATATCTCTCTATATATATATATATCAATGTTTATACACAACTATATGTATATATGCATAAAAACATGTATGTATATTTTACTAACAATTATGTTACAATTTGTCTATTTCTTTATAATACTGAATGCCAGATAATGCAACTCCTCTTATAGAATCACTCTATTTGTTAGCAGACTGAAAAGAACGTGACCACCATATTAATTTTCCTGTCATTGTTACTTTCAAATATTTCAAATTAGTTGGACGATTATATGATATGCTTACACACATTACAATATCAAAGACAACTGAACAATTTATTTCCATATATATTTCAAATATTTTCTATATAGGAAATAGTTGACAATATATTTTAATATATATTAAATATTTTGTATATGGCTAATAATTGAGAATTTATTATCATATAGATTTGAAATATCTTGTATATGGCTAATAATTAAAAATGTTGCAGGGTGGGAAAGTATACTTTGATTAAGTTGCATTTTCAAATAGCCTTATACATCTATATATTTATGTATATATACACAAAACATGTATGTATGTTTTACTAATAGTTTTGTTACAATTTCCCTATTTCTCTATAATACTCAATGCTAGATAATGCAGCTCCTCTGACACAATTAAAAGCACAGGAGCTCAATGAACATGCATATGAATATATGCAAATACAAGAATAAATTAATTGTTGTTCATAATGCAATATTGAATGTTGTGAGGTGGGAAAGTATCCTTCTAATTGATTTAAGTGGAAATCCTTACAAATAGGATGTTGTAGATTGTCAATGGCTACATAATTTATTCTTGTGTTTGCATATATACATTTGCACATTCATTGAGTTGCTTCTTTGTACCTTGCTAGCAAATAGAGTAATTGCATATGCTAAGTGTTTTTCTACCCAAGGCTTAATGCATTTTGTGGTTGTTGCACTATGGCGATGGACAAAGTAAATGCAATATTGAATGTATAATTTACTAATAGTTTTGTTACAATTTCCCTATTTCTCTATAATACTAAATGTCAGATAATGCAACTCCTTTTATACAATTACTCTATTTGTTAGCGAACTGAAAAGGACGTGGCCACCATATTAAAATTAAGAGCATGAAAGCTAAATGAATGTGCAAATACAAGAATAAATTACATTGCTGTTCAAAATCTACACAATCCTCTTTGCAAGAATTTGAACTTAGATCAATCAGAAAGATACCAAGCAACTAATTGTACAAAATGTGTATCACACCAAGGATGCATAGAGTATATATACATGTCTATATATATGTGTGTGTGTGTGTATAAAAATATATATGTATATATATACAAACATGTATATATATATATACAAATATATACAAATATATATGTATATATATACACAATTTACATATAGATATACATACACCTTCCATCCTCTATTTTTTTTTTGTAGTTATCTTCATGCATCTTTGGCATTACACCCATTGTCATAGGAATAATTGCAGTTAAATATTTTTTATTTTAGCTAAAACAAAAACAATGTGAAATGTAATTACCAAGGTGCACATCCCCACAAAAAAACCTGGTGACCTCCTTGCCGACTGAGACGCCCCAAGCACCAACAAATCCAATTCATGGCTAACGTAATGAACATCCCAACAAAAACTTCAAACAAAATAGCCTATCGACTAATAAATTTTTATACATTTGTATATATATGTATATATGCATAAACACATGTATGTATATTTTACTAGTAGTTTTGTTACAATTTCCCTATTTCTCTATAAAACTGAATTTCAAATAATGCAACTCCTCTTATACAATTACTACTATTTGTTAGCAGACTAAAAATAACACAACCACCATATTAAAATCAAAAGCATGGGAGCTCAATGAACGGACAAATGTATACATGCAAACACAAGAATAAACTACATTGCCCAATGACCATAATCAAAAGCATGGGAGCATGATAACCACAATAAAAAATGAAACCCAAAAATATTACTAGCCCTAACCATATTTTTTCATGAAACAAAGAAAATTTAACTCTAATGAATCCATCCATATAGACCGATAATCTCTTTCAAGTCTCCAAAAGTGGGTATAACCACAAAGATACAAACTACTAACCCTAACCTTATGTTTTGGGTGAGAGGAAAAAAATTAATTGCAATAAAACCATCCATACATATCGATTATCTCTTTCAAGTCTCCAAAATGGGTATAACGACAAAGATACAAACAAATAATAATGAATAATAAGTAGAGACTAAAACACATGAACACAAAATTAATCATTCATGCAAAATTACCATGTAAAGCCACTTACAGATTTCACTGCACAACAGCCTTAAAACCCTCTAAAATGCTATAAAATGAAGTGGAAGGAGATGATGTTTATAGTAGTCTGCTAGCAAACCAATACCACAATGCCTATTTCTACAATGCAACTTAATCAATATACTTTCTCACACATTTCACATTGCATTAGTGTTAAAACCCTCCAACCTGCTATTAAAAGGAACAATAAGCACATAATGAAAAACATGAACAATAAATAATCTACTATCAAAACAACACCATAATGGCTCTTTCGACAAAGCAACTTAATCAATATACTTTCTTGCACATTTTGTAGCGCATCAGTGTTAAAACCCTCCAACCTACTATCAAAAGAAACAATAAATAGAGAATGAAAGAGATGAACAATAAATTACTGATTTGTAAAAATTACCCATCGAAAATGACTTATAGATTCCATGGCAAAACTATTTTACAACCTTCTAACTTGCTAAAAAGCGGAGTTGAAGGCGATGATTTTAACAATAGTCTGGTATCTAACCCACACCACAATGGCTCTTTCGACAATAAAACTCAATCAAAGTATGCTTTCCCACATAGAAACATTCAATATAGCATTTGCTTTAGCCTCTACCTCTGTGCACCAATAGGAAGATGCATTGGCGTTCCCGCCAACAAACACTTACCATTCACCTTCCTTGTAACGACGACACCATTCTCCACCACCACCAACCTGCGTAATTACCAACATCCACATTGCCCAAAAAAAATGGTGCCCTCCCCACCATTCGGAAAAACCCTGGTGCCGACAAATCCAATTCACAAATGGGATGACAAAAATCCTAATGGAAACTTAAAAAAAAATAGCCTTATTTTTTGGAAAAGAGAAAAAAGATTTAACTACAATAAAACTATCCATACATACCGATTATCTCTTTCAAGTTTCCAAAATGGGTATAACGAAAAAGATACAAACAAATAACAATGAATAATAAGTAGCACGACCAAAACATGAACAACAAATTAATCATTCATAAAATTACCATGTAGTGCAACATTCTGAGATGCGTGGCACAACCAAAACCCTCCAAACTTCTATAAAATGGAGCAAAGATGATGATTTTACGGTTTTGCTGCAAACCAACTTACCACAATGGCTATTTCTGATGCAAATTAATCAATATAAAAACCATCAAACTATATCCAAAGGAACAAACAAGTAATGAAGGCATGAACAATAAATAATCTGCTATCAAACCCACACCATAATGACTCTTTCAACAATGAAAATTAATCAATATACTTTCTCACACATTTTGCAATGCATCAGTGTTAAAACCCTCCAACCATCTATCAAAAACAACAATAAATAGAGAATGAAAGACATGAACAATAAATTACTCATTTATGCAAAATACTACCCATCAAAAGCGACTGCTGATTCCATACAACGGTTTAATACGCTGCTAAAAAATGGAGACGAAGGTGACAATTTTAACAATAGTTTGGTTTCAAACCCACACCACAATGGCTCTTTCAATAATACAACTTAATCAAAGTATGGTTTCCCACATGGCAACATTCAATATAGCATTTACTTTGGCCTTCGCTATGTACATCGGTGAGGAAGATGCATTGGCACTTGCACCAATGGTTACCATTCTGCGCTACGGTACGCGATGACACCATTCTCCATCGCCTCCAACCCATGTACTTACCAATTCCCACGTCGCCACAAAAAAAAATGGTGCCCTCCCCGTAGGCCGGTAGACCCCCGGCGCCGACAAATCTAATTTGTGGCTTGGTAACAAAAATCATGGTGGAAACTTTGAACAAAATAGCATATCAGCTAATTAATAAGGAAATTAAATATATATACACACACACACATACAAACACACACACACACATATATATACATAGATATAGATATAGAGCAACACATGAAAAAATGAAAATATAAAATAAATAAAACAATAGATTGAGAATAAAAATTAACAATACATAATTGAATGAATTTTTTTAATTATTATTTAATTTCTTGTGGAACCTTCTATCTCAGAGAAACATGTTGCTCGTTGAATAAAAAAATTAAGGAAGAATGTACAAATATTAGGCATGACCACATTCACAATTCTACTATTGTAGAGCATTTATCTTTGAGTAAGCATCATATTTTCTTAGAAAACCCTCTAAGCTTTAGCAAATAAGATAACTTCTTCAAAATAAAACATTAAGAGGCCATCAAGATTAATATAGGTCCATCAAAGGGTATATGTAGAAAGATGGGGGACTAAAAAGTGACCATGCCACTTTTTGGCCCATCTAAGTCATAACGTGAGTGCATTATAATGCACTTATGTTTTTCTTTACATTAAAAGGAAAACATAAATAGGTAGATCTCATTTCAAATTTGTCTTTAACCTATGATATAGTAATTTGAAACCTTGGATGAGCCCACTTATGTTTGTTAAATCATCATTTCATCACTAATTTGCTGTTAAATCACCACAAAAAAGTTGTCACGATATCACTGAGGTTGAGGAGGTAAGTTTTCTTCAATTTTAGTGTATTTTTTTATTAAATAGTTAGATAGAAATAGTTTTGACTAAGTTTTGTTTAATTTTTAGGAATTCAAAATCCACCCATAGTTGATGAAAACCCTCGTTCCCTAATTCATTAAAAATCTAGCAACTAAAATCCAATTTAAACCCCTCCAAAAATTATTCGATATCCTCTTATGACAGAAGAAAACATATTATCACTTGAATAGAAAACAAAGAGATATAAATTGAGACAATAATTAAAAATTTGAGAGATCCATTAGTGAAAGCCTTCCATTGATTTACCCTAGCCACATGACTAGAATATATCATCTCTCACAGATTCCATGAGTGACCAAATTAACACTTGGTAAAGAAAGAGGGAACAATCAAGACAATAGTATTTTGAAAATTTATCCTACTAACAAATAAAATAAAATAAGTATTGAAATATGACTTGTGTGCATTGTTCACTAACCCATGAACAAATACACCAATACACAATAGTTGGAGGAGGTTCCTTATCCATTAGTCCCATCATGAAGGGTTAAGGGATAATTTTTTGAATATTTGGTGGATGGGTTTGAACATCCTCCATACAATAAAAATGAGTTCATGTAGAAATTTTAAAAGAAAATTCATTGTGAGTATGTCCTCAATGAGATCCCTTATTACTTTTACATGCAAGATTTTGAGAGTAAAGGTGGGAGTTTCATATAGAATATAGTAGGAGAACAATGTTCCCAAAACTAGGCATCAAAACCCCTCACTAGG
Source organism: Sequoia sempervirens (assembly GCA_007258455.2). Lineage (NCBI taxonomy): Eukaryota > Viridiplantae > Streptophyta > Pinopsida > Cupressales > Cupressaceae > Sequoia > Sequoia sempervirens. Next base: position 314,891,776 of record VDFB02353493.1, on the reverse strand, counting down.
TGAGAGATTGAGCATGTCACTATCCCTTTGGTTTGAAAGAGGGCATTGAGGTTTAGACCATATAGTCCATTAGCTCACTTACTCAAAATTTTTTACAACACACTATACCTCTAGCATAGGGTGATTTGGGTGAGTCTTTGAAGTTTTGATATTCACCTTATTTCAAAATTGTGGGACTCCTTCTAATTATGGGTCTGGGGATTATTAGGATGCACTTGCCCAATAGCAGGATGCATCTTTATTGGATTAGATTATTGATAGATGAGCAATTAAATTAAAAAAAGTCACTCATAGATAGGTAAATTAACTCAAGGTCAAAATCAATTTATTACATTTGATGAGGGACACACCACCCAAAACCCACATAAATCACAACAACAGATACCAACACATAAGATGTGAGACAGAAAAATGACTCACTTTCAATTATTTTTAGAAAATGAAATTACAGATTCAAAGCTTACATGCTACAGCCTCATGGGCTTGATTCATTACAACAAAATCAACTCTGAAAAGAAAATCTACTATTTAGAGCCACAATATGCACTATCAGGCCACTTCTACAACCCCACTTAACCCTTTTATTTTTCCCAATAACCACCCAAGAGTGTTCTAGAAAGTTCAAATTTCCTCTTTTGTTTTGGTGCCAAATGATTAAATCCAAGTAAACCCAAAATCAACCTTTCAACATGACATCAATGAAGTTTCTCTAAAATGAAAACATATGCAATATGTTCAAAAACTATACTATGAAAAACCCATATGCATTCACAAGAAATTCACTCCATTGTTATCCTCTTCCACAATATCTTGCATTTCTCTCAGATTTTACAAGCCAAAGCACAAGAAGCTCTGTAGAATTGGATGAGATCAGAATAAGATTGCAATTCATGTCAAAATGTGTGAAGGAAGCCTACTTTTATAGCTGAATTTATGGGATGAGTCTAAATTTTGGGAAGAATGTGGGATAAAGGATTAGGTGTATTTTTTATGACTTTTTATAAATGCATAGAAAATATGAAATTTTTAATGATTATGTGAATAAAATTAGTGAAAATGACTATGCAAATGGTGCTTATACATGATTATTTAAATTTTTTAAAGAAACAAATTATGAATAATAGTAAATTCCTATGAAATGGATGAATGCTTATGTGAATGTGTTTATGAAAGATATATTTAGTGGCTATTTAAATATATTTAAATGAAATGGATCGATGAGATATGCAAATGGTTTTATGAGTCTGGCAACATGAAAATGATCACATGAAGCATGCAATGAGAGATACTATTATGTAGATAATAGAATAAGTCATGCAATAGATGAAAAGGATTATGAAGGTATTTTTATGCATCTACATTTTTCCCCTCTTTGAGACAATGTAGCCTACTACATTGTTTCAAAGAAAAAGATATGCCCCAGTGAAAGGAAGAATGAGAAAGCATGATGAGGATGTAGTGGTATGCTCCCTTGAGAGTACACATGGGTGCCAAGAACACGAGTGTGCTCTTGAAATGGATGAGAGGACTTAGAAGATGAAGGATAAAAATGACAGACGAAAATTGATAAGGATGATGAAGAAAAGATGCAATGATGAAGGGAATGGATAATGATAGATGAAAAAGAGATATGAAAGAAGATGAAGGTGATGAAGCTTCTTGTGCTTTATCATCATTGAGCAGTGAAATATGAAAAATGGACAACAAACACCATGGCATGACATAAACCAAGGTGTGCAAGATCATCCATCTATTAAACAGACAACCACAGACAAGGAATTTCCTAACTCATACTTAGGGTCAAAGTTGCCCCAGTATTTTTGTCAAGAAAAACCACAGACAACAATCAAATAAAAGACATGTCATGAGACATCATCGCTCCTCTAAATCCTTCGTGGGACATCCTTGAGGTGGCTAGTAACATGAATGAAGAAAATCCAAAAGATAGAAAAAAATAGACCAACAAAGTCAACAACCATTCAAATTATTTGCCAAGAAGTGTTTTCCAGTGTGTTAAGGGACGAAGTGAGCAACGAGTGGACTGGTTTGACAAGGCCTGGCTTCAGGAAAAGAAACATGTCATATAAGACGTCAAGTCTGGTTTCGATCATGCAACTACTTATATAAGGAAAATGACAAAAGGGAATAATGACAAGGTCTAGTTTCAGGAAGGACACATCATGTATAAGACCATTGATTGTGATCAATTTGACTAGTTTGATTGATTTAAGAAATGACCAATTTGACTTGGATACTTTTTGGCTTGCTTCTCTTGTTGATTCAGGATTTGTGTTAGAAGTTTAGATGATGATGTCACATATGAGCTGACAATGTCTAATTTGTTTTGACTGACCCAACAAACCCTAAAAGTCTAACCTAGAGGGCCTTGGGGGCTCACTGACAGATAGTCTTGCCTATGTAGCAATGCACAAAAACCTAATAGTTCAACATGACCCTTGACTTTTTTTCAATGACAAAGGAAAAAATCATGATTTTATTGTTTATTTGACAAACCTAAAGGACTCACCTAACGCCTTAGGGGCACATCGATAGATGACCTTTCCTACATCCAATTGTAGAGGCAACATAATTTGACAATGACAAAGACTGACATGACTAACTTTGACTCTATTTTTGGGATTTTTTGAAAGTTATCTAAATGTTTTTGGGTTTTGACATGTTTTGATTTTTTTTGGATTTTGAAGTTTTACGATTTTATTTTTTTGCATTTTTTTAGGACATTATATATATATATATATATATATTATTTTTTGGGAATATTTGATTTTTTGGATTTTGGGAATATTTGATTTTTTGCATTTTGGGAATATTTGATTTTTGGATTTTTTTTAGGACATTTTATGATTTTTAGGGATTTTTTCAAGACATTTAATGATTTTTAAGTGTTTTTCATTTTATGATTTTTTAGGATTTTAGGACATTTTATGATTTTTAGTGATTTTTTCAAGACACTTTATGATTTTTAGGGATTTTTTCAAGATATTGTATGATTTTTATGGCTTTTTGAGCATAGTGACTTCCAATTATGAGTGTAGAATCTAGTGCAGGTCAAGGATATTTCCCCATTTGGGTATAAGACAAACCAATAGGGATGGGATGAGACAAGGTTTATCATAAACAAGTGATGCAGGAGAAAGATGCAAGATGTCAACCGTTTGGAAGTCATGATAAAGATGACAAGGCCTAATAATGGATGTTAAATGGGAGATGATGGAAAGTAAAGACCTTAGTATGAATTAGGGTGGAAGAATCAATAGAGTGATAGTAGATGACGAAGCAAAGACTGACTACTCATGGTGCCTGTTTGCCAGGTTTTCACCATGGTACTTATCTAGGGTGCCTGTTTACCAGGTTTTCATCATTGGATGAAATTTTTCTCTTTACTTTTTCTCTTTTTTTTTTGTTTTTTGTTGTCATCAAGACACCTATTTGCCAGGTTTTCATCAAGGTGACAATTTTTAAGGACCTTTTCTCATTTTTTGTATTTTTTAAGGACATTTTCTCTTTTTTTTTGTTTTTTTTTGGAATTTTTTCTCATTTTTTTTGTATTTTTCAAGAAATTTGCTCTATTTTTTGTATGTTTTCAAGATTTTTTCCTAGCTCTTTGAAGTTAGGCATAGAATTGATAAATTCCAGACCCATAGACTACCTTGACAATGCCTCGATCTTGTGTAGATGACTGTGTTGAATGAAAGGACCCAATCGGGATGAGGAGTATGAGTGGAAAGTATGAAGAAAGATAGATGTGGTCGATGAAAGAGGATATTGTAGGATCCCTAATGTGCACACTATGTGGGATATCAGGCTTCAACCAAAAAGGAGCTTGAAAAACCAACAAACTAGAGTACGAGAAGGGGTCATCATTAAAGGCCCATTGAAAAACATCACCAATGGAGGTATATGATGGATATGTGAACATGGATAGATGGAACAGAGTATATGGTATGAGTGAGAGTGATGTGGATATAGACGTTGGATCAACAAGCTCTTTGTTTGACGTTTTTCCTTGATAGATGCCCCCAGTTATCTTTGATGGAGAGGCATACTTGGAGATTGAATTTTGATCATTTTTAATTTTTACTTTTATTTTAATATGTCTAATAGCTTTTTATTTTGGCTAGGGGACTTTTCGTCATCTTCTTTTGATTTTGATTCATCTAATAGCTTTTCATTTTGGCTAGAGGACTTGTCTTGATTTTTTTTTTTTTAACTATATCTTTTGATTTTTGATCTCCTTTTAAAGATAACTCATCAATTGGAGATTTTCCTTTATTCTTTTCTTGAGCTATAACTTGTTGATCCATGTCTACGATGTGAATGGACATGAGTGAGATGGAGGAAGTAGGTGATGTGATAGGAATGTTTAGTGGATGAATGGGAGTGGTGATGCCATCAATGGAATCTTTTGGACTATCCTTTTTAGTACTATTAACATCAAAGGAGGCTTGCACATCCTTAATGACTTGGAAAGATGGCTTAATAGAGGTGACAATAGGAGATTCATATCCTAGCCTAGGGTAGCTGGGATGGAAGGATGATGATTGAATATCCTCAGTGGGGTCATGATCAAAGAGTGGGTTAGTGTAGATGTCTTGGTCAAACAAGGGGTTATCATAGATATGAAAAGATTAAGTGGAAGTAGATAAGGAAAAGGTTGATGTATCATCAAGGTCCTAAAATGTTTCAATCCAAGCACAACCATCTTTTTGCATTCCTTCTACATTTATCTTGACATCAACATTAGAATTTTGATCTTTGTCAACACCATTAGCATTGTCGTTTGCTAGTAAATTATCCATTTAATATTCTCCACATCCCATGTCATGAATTTGTACCTTTGGGTTTGATGGTGGGGTAAATGGATTGGATGACTTGGTCAATGAATATGGATCAATGTAGTGAGTTGATGAGGCCTCTTGGTTTACAAGAACTTGGAATTGAGTAGTCCCTTTTAGATTGCTACAATATTGAAAGGGGTATTGATTTCCTGCGACTGCAATTTCAGTGCCTTTGTGAGGAAAATTTAGAAATTGATGGTATGTGGATGGAAGGGATTTTGTGGCATGGATCCATTGTTTACTAAGGAGTAATTTTTATGGTAGTTCAAGATTCAGGACTTGGAATGTGGTATCTAGTACTGCAGGTCCAACCTTGATAAGTAGTGTGCTAATACCCTTATAAGAATGTTCTTTGTCATCATAGGCCTTGATGCCAATTATCTTAGATGTTCCACACATGATTCAGATAGGCCAAATTCTTTTACCAGTTTTAAAGTGAAAATGTTCAATCCAGCTCCACCATCTACTAAGACTCATCTAACCTTGTTGTTTATGAAGACCTCAAGGTGTAATGGGTCATTATCATTTGAATTGGATGTGGAATAATCTTTATCAGAAAAAGAGACATTATGGGAGTTGGTGAAGTATCCAACCATAGCTTCAAATCAGTTGACATCCAGGTCAGTAGGGATAAAGGTTTCTTTCCAAGCCTTATCAAGGATAGCTTTGTGTTCGGGTGATATGTGCAAAAACTCAAGGATAGAAATTTGTTCAGGTGTCTTACCCAATTGGTCAACAATGTTATATTAGGATTTGGATTGTGGTTACTTTGGAGGAGGACCAAATATAGTAATCTTAGCTCTACGGGTTGTAACAATAATTTTAGGTTGCTTATTAATGGTGATTGTTTTAACATGGTTGTCAACAACTCAAAGATGGTTAATAATTTCATAGTCAAAAGAGGCATTGGTATAATTGGCATGGTTGTTTGTCTCTTGACCCGAACTGGAAAATTTTTCATGTTCTTGCAATGGATTCTTGAAAATTGTATGGTCTTTATTGGAAGTTTTTTGTTGTCCCTCAACCTCTATTGTACCATTTTCAATGAGGTCTTGAATCATGTTTTTCAACTAATGGCATGATGAAGTTTTGTGCCCTTTGATGCGATGGTATTCACATAAAGCATAGTCATCCCACCAAGAGGGTTTGAATTGTCCTAGATCATATGGTTTGGGCTTTGGGAGCTGTATGACATTTGATTGTACTATTTTTTTAAGGAAAAATTCAATTGGTTCAAGTAAAGGAGTGTATTGTCTCTGTGGGTATTGCCTTATCTATCTTGGGGGTCCCTATCCTTGATTATTTTGTATTGTATTTTCCATTGGTGTGGGGATCTGTGGTGCATTATTTTCTAGCTGAGGTTCTCAGAGTGTTAGAGTGGGACCATTCCTATTTACCACCTTAGTATCAACAACGTCGTTGTTGGTCACATGTTTGTTTCTTGCCTAATATTTACCTTGTCATTGGAGGAAGTTTTTTGTGTACTTTTACTGCCATATAAAAGTTCACCTTGGGAAATTAATACTTTTTCTAATGTCATACCTCTTTTCTACCAAGTCTAAAAAATTTGTACAACAATGCACTTGCAGTGGATGTTTTAATTTGGATATGAGATTCTCAACAAACATGTCAACCTTTTGTTTTCTAGGAAGTTAATAGAACATTGACTTTCCATGCTACACCATCTTTAGAAAAAGTTAATGAAAGTCTCACCCTTGTCTTGTGTCATGTGGCATAGTGTGGCTATTGTAATGTCATTCCCAATGTTATAGGAATAGTTTTCCATGAACTTGTTGGCTAAGTTATCGCATGATTTTGTAGATCCTTTAGGTAGAATGCAAACCATTCAAGTGGAAGACCGACAAGAATTCTAGGAAACAGTCTCATCAAGTAAGTGTGTTCAAAGGCCACATCCACACATGTCATGGTAAATTCCCTTATGTGTTCAAGTAGATTTGTCTTTTCCTTATATTTAGTGAAGTTAGGTATGATGTACCCATGAGGAAAAGGTGGCATGTAAATGCTAGGATCATATGGATATGGATGTAAGTTATGCGGCATATATGTTTTCTTGTTTGATAGTTGCATTCCTTCCACTTGTTTTTGTAAAGTAGCCACTTGAAGTCAAGGCATCTATTATGGGATTTTGGGTGACATTATGTTGAAGTGCCATGTTTGTATTATGCTAAGATGACATGTGGCACATGTGGGGTAGATTTTGACCATGTCCATAGGTATGAACGTGTGATGTATATGTTGGAATGTGTGAAGTGGTCATGTTGTATTATATTTTTCCATGTGGATTTTGATGCCAAAAGAGGATCTATATGATATGTTGAAAGGATTTGATGTTTGTGTCGTTTGTGATCCTTATCCTTATTGAGAAGAGTTATGACCATGTGAAATGTTTATGTTTTGACTAGATGGAATGTTCATATTTTTCCCTTGTAAGGTGTTGGTATTGACAAGAGGACCTTGTGACAAGGTGTTTGTGTTTGATTCATATCCTTGGATAAGAAATTTTCTTGGCTTAGTAGTTGTAAATATCTTCATTATCATTGCCCCTATGGCCTGAGATGACTTCTTTTGAATAAGTTTTGACCCAAAAATTTTTCTGAAATGATGGTTGATGTGGCTTGTTTTAAGATTGTGATTTTTGGACGGATGAGGTGTTAAATGAGGTAATCCAATGTTGTATTATCTAAGTATGAAAACTATAAAAGTGGAATGATTTTAATAAAAGCATTTGTGTGTTCCTTTGGTGGTTGTAACGTAAGGTAACAATGCAATCCTTGGAAAGTTTAATCCTTCATTACTAGCCAACCTAAGAATCCAAGGGTCCAAATGAACAATCATCCCTAAGGAGAACTTTAAAATTTGACTAGTACTCTACCTCCTAAACTAGACTTCCATTTCATCCCTAATCGAAATGACAAAAAAGATTGGAAAATTGGTTGTCAGTGATGAAACTCCCAAATTTGTGGGCCTTGTGTTCCAATGTAAATTCCAGGAATTTACAGTTTTGTCAAGATTTAAAGTGGTAGTGTAGTTGTAAATATCTTCATTATCATTAAAGAAATCCATGGCTCTGCACTTCTTTTGTAATCTAGTTTCAACCATAAAAAGATCTTCTCAAAATGGGGAATGCAAATGATACGAGATTAAGTCTATATTTTTGGTATTTTGAGAATGTCTAAATGAGGTAATGACAATGTCACTATAATCTAAAGTATGACCAAGTATAAAAGGGGAATGATGCTAATGCAAAGCATTATGAAAAATATGATATGCATTTGAGATGACTATGGTATGAACTATGCACCTATTTTGTGAAACTTAAGGAAGGAATTACTAGCCAACCTAAGATAGTCCAATGTTTCCAAATGAAATTATCAATGACCTCAAGGAGAGTGGATGAAAAGTGAAAAATTTCACAAGGTGAGCCTTAAACTAGACTGGTGAGTTTAAAGGTTACATCGAAATGACAAGGACTGATGTGGAAAATGATAAGGTCAGTGATGAATTTTCATTGTAGCAATGGGCCTATGACAAGATATGATAAGTTTCCATATAATTCCAAAGTTTTCAAAAAGGTGTATGCAACCTAATATTTGTTTAAGTGATTCAAGTAAGCTAAATGAATGTGATGGAATAATGGGAAATGAAGTGAGAAAATCTTTGGTTTAAACAACCTGTTTGGAAAATGTTGGCTCATTCTATGTCAAAATTGAAATGTTATCAGATTTTTGTGTGATGTTTGATTAGTTTTGACAATGTTTTAAATACACACATGAAAGACACCATAGATAAAAATGGCTTTGAGTTATTTGATTTTAGCAATACAAACACAAATCCTAAGGTTGGCAAGGACAATATTTGTTAGATCCCACTTGGAATACTCTATCTGCACTTACTCTTAGCAGATGACTTAGAAGCTTGGCCACATTGGCTCCCCTCCACAACACTCACTTCTCTAGGTCAACCAAGCTTTGAGTTCTCATGAATCTCCCATGACGAACTCTTCATCTCTAGGTATAGGACATCAACTCCACCTAGTTTCACAGGGTTGAGCATGTCCATTGGCCAATGGTATTTGATTGGGAGATAGTAGCTAGGTTTTCCATGCCAAGTCATCACCCTAGTCATAGTGTGTCATCAGGTTTAGTCAGGTTAAGTTGGTTCTTTGTTGTTCTTCTCTCCTTGATTTCATTTAATTATAGTTGGAAAAGGTAAATAAATGGCTCTATGTATTTAAGTTGTTTATTAAATTGATCTAGTTATAATGCTAGAAATGTTATTTAATTTATTAATTAATTTAATTTAATAATAAAATGATCTAATATTGGATTATATTTATTTTATTGATTAATTAAATTAATTGTATTGAAATGAATTAAGTTATCCATTTTGGAATTAAAAGTGTTAAGTTCTTTGAAAATAAAATTTTAAAATTTTAAATGCTTTTTGAAAAGAAATTATTAAAAGCTTTAAATTCATTTTGAAATAGAAATTTTATAGCAAAGTAAATGATTTAAATCTATTTGAAATTTAAATTGTGTTTTAAAGTATTAAAATGAAAATATTTTGTAAATGCATGAAAATATCTATAATGTTGAAAGATATTTATAATTGGAAGAAGAAAATATCTTGGAAAAATATCTTGGATATTTTAGGGTATATTGACCAAATTTGGGGAAAAATATTAATGGGGGATATTTATTCTTATCATATGTTTATTTTATTGGGTGGGAGAAAATTGTTGTTAAAAGAAAGGAAGGCTTTCTTGTTTTGGGGACATTCTTGGATGGAGAAGTGAAGATTTTGGAGAAAAATTGAAGGGATTATTCACGCTTGGAGAAAGAAATTTGCTGTGAAGAGGAAAGAGGGTTTTCTTGTTTTGGGAATGCATTTTAGAATTGGAGTGAAGATTTGCAAATATTTTGGAAGAATTGGAGATTGCAGCTCAACTTCAATCTTCTTCTTCAAGTTTCCAACAGGTTCTTTCTTGTTTTGTGTTTATTGTTTTGAAATTTAGGATCTTCAATATTGAAAACTTGTTGCAAACATATGTGGAAACCCTATTGAATCATGGAAGAAATTTAGATGTTTGTATAAAAAAAAAACAAAAACTTACACCTGAAACCCTCAAGTGTAACAAAAAAAAATAGTACGTTTGAGTAGTTAATTGCAGCTTCCTCTAGGGTTGCTTGGCAGGGCATTACATAGGTTTACCAAGGATGTTAGATTTGGATGCCCCTATGGCCTGAGATGATGACCCAAATGAAGTAAGTGTTGAGCCCAAGGGTTGTTTCGTGAATGATGGTTGTGATGTGGCTTGTTTCATAGATTGTGTTGTTGGGACGGATGAGGTGTTGGTGGTTGTGGTATTTTGGCTTGTCACTTCAATAGGTATGGAAACTATAAGTTGTGGTGAATATTTTCCTTGGCTTGTTTGTGTGTTGTCCTTTGGTGGTGTTGTAATGCGTAAGGTATCAACATCAAATCCTCAAGGTAGTTTGAATCCTTCATACAATAGATTAGTTGAGAATCTTTGAGGGTCTAGCATGACAATTTCATCCACTAGAGAGGAAACTTTAGGATTTTGACTAGTAGCCTCTACCTCTTCTATGTATACATTTCCATATTCATCCCTAATGAGGAATTGTTCAAAAAGGTTTGTTATCTTTGGTTGCTCGTGAGATGAAGGTCCCAAATTTGTGTTGTCTTGTGTTCCAAAGGTATTATCATGAGGATCATTACATGTGTTGTCAAGATTTAAAGTGGTAGTGTAGTTGTAAATATCTTCATTATCATTAAAGAAATCCATGGCTCTGCACTTCTTTTGTAATCTAGTTTCAACCATAAAAAGATTTTCTCAAAATGGGGAATGCAAATGATACGAGATTAAGTCTATATTTTTGGTATTTTGAGAATGTCTAAATGAGGTAATGACAATGTCACTATAATCTAAAGTATGACCAAGTATAAAAGGGGAATGATGCTAATGCAAAGCATTATGAAAAATATGATATGCATTTGAGATGACTATGGTATGAACTATGCACCTATTTTGTGAAACTTAAGGAAGGAATTACTAGCCAACCTAAGATAGTCCAATGTTTCCAAATGAAATTATCAATGACCTCAAGGAGAGTGGATGAAAAGTGAAAAATTTCACAAGGTGAGCCTTAAACTAGACTGGTGAGTTTAAAGGTTACATCGAAATGACAAGGACTGATGTGGAAAATGATAAGGTCAGTGATGAATTTTCATTGTAGCAATGGGCCTATGACAAGATATGATAAGTTTCCATATAATTCCAAAGTTTTCAAAAAGGTGTATGCAACCTAATATTTGTTTAAGTGATTCAAGTAAGCTAAATGAATGTGATGGAATAATGGGAAATGAAGTGAGAAAATCTTTGGTTTAAACAACCTGTTTGGAAAATGTTGGCTCATTCTATGTCAAAATTGAAATGTTATCAGATTTTTGTGTGATGTTTGATTAGTTTTGACAATGTTTTAAATACACACATGAAAGACACCATAGATAAAAATGGCTTTGAGTTATTTGATTTTAGCAATACAAACACAAATCCTAAGGTTGGCAAGGACAATATTTGTTAGATCCCACTTGGAATACTCTATCTGCACTTACTCTTAGCAGATGACTTAGAAGCTTGGCCACATTGGCTCCCCTCCACAACACTCACTTCTCTAGGTCAACCAAGCTTTGAGTTCTCATGAATCTCCCATGACGAACTCTTCATCTCTAGGGTATGTGCAGGATCATCATGGAAAAAATAGGCCCTTAAGTGGCAAAAAATTTAGAAAAATCAGAGTTAGATAACTTGACGTAAAAAATTGAATAATTTATCTATATTATTTAGAAAATATGTAAGAATAGAATATGTAGAAAATTGAATGTAGTTTCTAAACTACTAGGTTTGTTTAAAAAAGAAAAAAATCTATTTGGTGAAAATTTGAAATTTCAATGCAGTGGTACTTAAATTTTAGGGAAAAAATAAGTAGGAGTTTGTCTGACCACCCTAACCACAATAAAATGATAATTATTGTTATAATATTTTATATATAGGTAGTGGAATCATGCCTCGATGTGATGCATATTTTTTTTAAAAAAAATTCCAAGTAAATAATTAATTATGAATTTTTTATTACAACTTTTAAAAAATAATAAAACTCGTGTGTCGACCACCTTAACTTGGTCAAAAATTCATGAAATTCAATTTTAATTTTTTTTAATCCTATATTATGCGAAGCATAGAATGTGACACATTTTTTGGATTCAAAAAATGTGATACCTTTTGAAAGTTATAGATGTTTTTCAATTAGCCTATCAATTAGGACTTTACTCGTAATTTGAATAGAAAATGAATAATAATTACTTATTAAATTCAAAGTAAAGCATAATTTATATCAGTGCAAAGATGAGAATCTCCTTTAAAAACCCTTTTTATTTCATCAATTTTGGGTAAGAAAATAGTTGACAGCCACATACCCATCATATTGCCACTTTTTGGCCCATCATGATCGTGCACATACCCTCTACTAAGAGACGCAAGAATGTGGGATGACATGAGAGGTGGTCCCTCCTGTATCAACAAATAGAATGATTTTGAACTCTAAAACAAGAGGTTCCTAGTATGGGAATTCATGAACAGAGAGCTCATTTGTAATAGCCTGAGAATTGGGAGGCCCACTCCCACTCTCATCACCAGTAAGTCTCAGTGGAGCAAGGGTCTCATGACTTGGATTCAAATGACACTAGCCACTCCTTGGGGAACAAATTCCATTCTCTCCCCTTTATTATAGCCCACCTGAAAATGTGCTCAAGGTCAAACCCTGAGGTGATTAAATCCTAAGGAAGCCTCTCCAGAAAAAGAGACCAATGTGTATTTCTTGTCACCCAGGATCACACAAGTGCGCAAGGGGATTGGATACGTACACACTGGATTGGGTAATATAGAATGTGCAAGTGTACCAAACACAATAGACATGGTTCTTTTTAAGTACCAATTGAAATGTTTTATAAGCTATGTAGACAATCAATTTGAAAATCAAGTCTTGGACGAACGTCCTGCATCAAAATATCATTAGTAATTTCACGCCTCCTTTCTTCGACAAGTGTATGTTTTGATTTCAAGTCTTTGAAAATGAACCTGCAAGAAAGTAAACTAAATTAGCCCTGAATCAACAATTAAAATATGAAGAAAAAGGAAATTAATCTAAATTTAAATTGGAAACTAATCTAAAGTTAGAAATTATTATAAAAATTAAAAGATAGTCTAAATTCTAAAATTAAAAACTAATCTAAATTAAGATTAATCTAAATGAAAAACTATTCTAAGGGTATGTGTAGGATCATGATGGGCCAAAAAGTGGTGATATGATGGGTATGTGGCTGATGACTTTTTGTTTACCCAAAATTGATGAAACGAAAAGGGGTTTTAAAGGATATTCTCAGCTTTCCACCAATATAAATTATGCTTTACTTTGTATTTAATAAATAATTATTAGTCATTTTCTATTTGAATTACAACTAAAGTCTTGATTGATAGGCTGATTGAAAAACATCTATAGCTTTCAAATAGTATCACATTTTTTGATGGGCTAACCAAGTTAAGGTGGTTAGACATATGAGAAGAATTATGAGGAGGATGATTATTATGAGGAGTAGCCACCCCTTAGCAAGGGTGATGAGGTAGTTTTTGAGAATCCATACGAGCATGGAGAGTCCTCACATACTTACATGACTAGATCACGGGTAGTAGCTACAACAAACATTGGCACCCAAAATCAGAGAGAGGCTAGCACATCCTCGATGCCCCCCAGAGAGGATGAGGTTGACATTCCTCATGCATCTAGAGACATAGGTGATGATATTTGATTTTACGCATGTCCATTAGTGATTTATGATTTATATTTATATATGTATATATCATGATTATGTGTTACTAATTGTGTACATTGTCTATCTTGCACGAGTGATGAGAGACTGGTGAGAGTTCTATCGTTAGGATGTCGTAGAGAGAGTGAATGCATCCATCAATGAGGAGGAGATGGATCCTGACTACATAACCCCACCAATTGTGGAGGAGGAGCCAGAGTCACTCAGACTTTTTGTGAGGTTACAGGAAGCATACTAGAGTGAGTAGATGACTTTGTTGGGCTGAGAGTGCATTACAGTTAGCACAAACCTTAGCAGAAGTAGAGAGATTGCATGCAGAGCTGGTACAGACACAAGCGGAGAGGGATCAAATGGAAGAGGCATAGCTTGTAGCTACTGGTCGAGTATAGGGTCTGGAATATGGACTTAGACTCGGCAATTTGTGATCATGATCATACACAACCATCTCATGATGACCAGGGACCAGATCATGAGTGCCAAATCTTGAGGGCTCATGCCTCTATGATTTTGTATATGCTACTGAGATGTATAGAAAAAATTGATATATTTATAGACATGCACATTTGATGTTATTATGATGTGTTTCTTTGTGAGGATGTTTAAATACAATGTGATTAATTAAATGACTTAAGGTAAAAGTATTTAACTAATGTTGACATGATTTAATAGGATTAATGTGATCTAATGTAAAATGTATTGTAGTTTCCCTTTAGATACAACATGGATAATTAGAAAAGAATATGTTAAATTAAATACATTGATAATGATCTAACTTAACATAACATGAAGGTGAATAGTATGAAGCCTAAAGCAATTATAAAATGAACTTAAATAATTACCTTAGTGTTCACAAAATTAGTTGTTAAGAACAAAGCAATGTGAAATCTATTTAGAATAACATTAAATAACTTTAAACAACACTATTGTATCAATCATACTATTCAGAAGGGTTAGAGATAATACTGACGCAAATGCATGGCATTAATAGGTTCCTTAAGGGGTGTTCCATCAAGCTGCATTAAGGGATAAGCACTAGATCCATAATTGGTATCAACTATGTAAGGTCCTAACCAATTAGGTCTGAACTTATCCTTATCTTCATTGTTTTAGATAAAGGGTAAAATGGGTTTTATAGGGACCCGAAACCACCAAGTTTACAACAAAAGAAAAAGGACAAAAAGTCCAACAAAAAAAATAGGCTACTCAAAAGGAAAAAACCAAAAAAAGTAGCAGCCACCCGCAATAGACCAGGAGGGTGAGACAAAAAACCAGCCGAAAATCTAGCAAAAATACCAGCCTCAACTAACCCAGAGTCTTCAGAACAGACTCAGTTTCAGCCTCCAGGTTCTGCATATCCTGAACACCCTTCTTTAAGGTTTGAATCATTTGCAGTGTTGGAGGAACCTTCCTCTTCAAATTAGCCCTGGTCCACTTAGATATACAAACATCCTCATCCTAGTTTTTATCATTGACCTCTTCCAGATCAACCACCAAAGACCCCTATTGAGCTTTGTCAAATTTTTCTGTCATGGCATTGATTATGATGGCATTGTGTCTTGCCATCCTATTGTTCTGCTCGGCTATGGTTTTAATAGTATTTTTCATTTTTCGCAGCTCAATTTCAACCCTTCTATCCATACCCGCTTGGTTCTAGGTTTCTTTACTAGCACCATGATCTTTTCGCTCCACCTCATTCTTGCCAAGCATAGTAACCTTGACACCCATTTCTTCAAGTTTACTTTGAAGGGCCCAGTTTTTTTATTTTTAACTCATTGATTTCATGATAGATCCATTTCAAAATTCTGAAATGGTCAACAACATTGTTCTTAGCTAAACCAAAGACATCCATAGAGGGCTTCCTTTCAAGGTTGAAGCAAGTTTTAGCTGGGTCAGCGGTAACATGGGAACTAATTCTATCATCTTTTTCCAATGAGGGGGCAACAAAGGATGAATTATTGTTAGCACCAGAGTCCTTAGACTTAGGAGAGTCTTCAGAGTATGACACAAGGTTCTTACTTGGTAGACCAACACTTCTAGTTTTAAAGGTAGAATTTCTTGGCTTAGGCGTGGAGCAAGCTTTCACAAAATTAAGGCTTTTCTTACCAATTTGGATAGAGGAAGGACTAAGGACCATCCTAACCAGACTCAGATTATGCAAATTCCCTGAGTAGCTGGGTTTAGTATCATCCTCCTCAGAATCAGGAGGGTCAACCAAATTAGTAGGGGTAGGCATATTTTGGTAATGTTCAACAATTAACCTAATCAAACTAGTATGCAAAAAAGGAAATCTTTTTGGGTTTTTCTTGTGATCATCTAGACTTTTTCTCAAAGAACAAAGAAGATAGTAGGGAAAAGAAACCCTAACCTTGTAGCGGAAATGGTTGATCAGGGCAAAGTGATAACCGTAGACCGTGGTGAAGCGACCATACACAATAATGTACTCCATGATGACATGGAGAACTTTCCTCCAGAGAGCTTCTATGGTGTCGACTTTGAAATAGCTGTTAGAAATTTTCACCAGTTTCATTATTTCCTTCTCTTTCTTCAGAAATCTGATGACAACTTCATTAGAGAAAACCCTATCCTTGAAAAATTTGTGTCCATCAGTGGACATACCAGTAACTTCAGCTATAAGGTTTTCATCAAGCTCCACTTTCCTACCAAAAAGAGTAAGTTCCCCGTTATTCCAATTCTTCTCAAAATGCTCAGTGGCCTCTTGATTCAACCCATGGAGTTTTTCTAGAAAAGGGAGTAAACCCCCACTTTTTACTTTGTTCCATGCTTTAGGATTTCTAGTATGAGTCTCAAAGCTGTCCAAGTCAACTATTTTTTCCACTCATTTTGGCAAGCACAGTGGGGTAGACAATGACAAAATCCTTACTTGAAATGGTCCCACCAAATCTAAGAGCCCACAAAGCATGCCAGATAAACTTACAGTTTAAGGAACTAAGCTCAGTCCCATACAATCTTATGATTCTGATGTAATTACCCCGTCCTATCATCATTAATGAGGTGACACACTTCTTGCCCATGCAACACATCATAGTTTAGTAAGGCCTAGACGTTAATGCTTAATTCACTAATATTTAGCCAAGTGCATTGTCCTTTGCTCTTGACGCCTTCATTCACAAAAAAATCCACCACAACATTGGCTTCTCTATAGGTGTGTGAAATCTTTATATTATCAAACTTGGCTAAAGTCGAGATAGCATCATCAATCCAAGAATTTATAGTCCACGAGGAGGGGACCTACCTAAAAGACAATCAAAAATATTTTTGGAATCCCCTTCAAGCCAAAGGTTTTTGAAATTTAGGCTATAGGCCAAATTTATAATATGAAAGCTCCAACATCCTTAGCTAGGTGATTGGTTTGAGAACCAAGAGGGGTGGTATTTGCACCTAGAAATTTTCCAAAGGAATCCCTTATGACTCCGCCGCCCTAGGATTACCTTTAGCCACTCCATCAAAGTTGGCTTTAACTCATCCATTAGGTGGAAAATACCAACAAACACCCTCTCTATTCTTCTTAGCTTGTTTAGGAACATTGGGAAAATCAAGACTTATATTCCATTCCTTAGACACCATAAGATCATAGGATGAGTGAGCCGCTTTCTTGGAGTTGCTAACCTTTTCAGAAATAACATTGACATTTTCTTTCAAAAATATGATTATTTTATCAAAAAAATATCCACCGGTGCTTCTTTATCTCTGTAAATTCTATTGTTTTGTTCTTTCTAGAGACCCCAAGCAACATGAGGGAAAGAGAAGTCCCAAAAGTGCCGAAGAATAGGATTGTGACTCGGGGCTTTCCATTAAGAGAAGAAATATTCAACAGACAAGGGAAAAACCCAAAAAAGTTGGCAGAAACAGATGATTTTTTCCCAAATTGAGGCAGCAAAAGGATAGTGAAGAAACATATGACTCACTGACTCTACCTCCATCTTGCAAAGAAAACATCTATTTGGTATTTGAAATCCATGATTGCAGAGGTTATAAACCATGAGCACCTTATTTTGGAGAAGGATCTAGAAAAAGATGTTAATTTTAGGGACTAGATGTTTGAGCCAGGCCTTCGACCAGAAGGGGGGAGAAGCCTAGAAAAAGTAGACAAAACATAATAATTTCCTAAAGGATCATCACACCAAACAAGAGGATCATCCATCTGATCAGGGCAGAGTTTGACAGCCAGCAAAGAAGACTAAATAGGAGTAAGAGCCTGACTGACAAGGCACAGATCCACCCATTTACCATCCACATGATAGTCTTTCACATATGAACCAAAAAGAGCTTTGCAATTCTTAGCCCATCCACTAAAGGAGACAATTTTTATAAGGGGCTCGTTAAACAACCATCTATCCTCCTAGAATCTAGTTTGGTTTCTACTTCTAACCTGCCAACCCACTCCAGATTCAATAACTTTTCTTCCATTAGTCAAATTATTTCAGCAGGTTGAGCCTCTGGGAAGAATATGGGAATCCTTCATAATTATAAGGGATCTATTACCCTCCAAATATTTTCTTGCAAGGATATCAGTCCATTCCCCTGAGGATGAAAATATTCTCCAAATTTGTTTAGCTAGAAGAATCTTGTTAACCATTATAATTTTTCTAAGACCTAAACCTCTGGCCTTTTTCAGTCTGCACACTAGATCCCATTCAATTAGAGGCAGTCTTTTTTTTCTTCAAACACCCGACCAAAGAAATATTTTTTGAATCTTTTCAATAGCATCCGCAAACTTAGCTGGGATTTTGAAGAGGCTCAGAGCATAAATTGAAAAATTCTGAAGAGTAGCTTTGAGGAGTTGAAGTTTTCCCACTTGGCTTAATAGAGCTCCTTTCCATCCAACAAGTTTCTTACTGAACCTCTCAACCAATGAAATCCAAAAGAATTTTGGTGGTTTAAAGGTTAAGGGTAAGCCAAGATAAGTGGTAGGCAAGGACTCCACCCTACAACCAAGGATTCTTGCAATTTTATTATGTCTGTGAATAGGAGTGTTGAAGAAGAAAAGAGAGCTTTTCTTTTTATTAATCATCTATCCTGACGCCCTCCCATACTCATCGAGTAGAGATTTCAAAGTTTTTCCTTTCATGACAGAAGATTTGCCTAAGAGCTTAATATCATAAACAAATTGTTGATGAGAACAAATCAGATTGATTGAGGATGGTTTGAGACTTAGAAGGGATCTATTATCGATCAACGTTTTCAAATTCCTGCCCAGACTTTCAGCCATAATAGTGAATAAAATAGGAGAAATCAAATCTCCTTGTCTTAGACCTCTGGTGCTTTGGAAGAGAGTCATAGGAGAGCCATTAACCATAAGAGAAATAGAAGCAGTAGACACAAGTTGTTCAACCATTTGAAGAACCTTGTTGCAAAAGCCAAACGCCTTTAAAATTTTAAACAAGAATTTCCAGTCAACTCTGTCATAGGCTTTTGAGATATCAAGCTTTAACATAAATCCCACTAGTACTGCATTGATTTTCAACAAGAACAAAATCTCCCTTGCAAAACAACCAAGGGATGACATGAATGTTGTGTTCGCATTGTAATTGTTTGATGTGAGCTTTGAGATTTTTGAGAGCGTTAATGCATTGTTCATCAAGCATCTCAAGTTGATGTAATTGTTGATCTTTATAAGTTTCATTGTCAATAAGATCTTGTAGAGCAACTTGCAAAGTGGGAATTTCTAACTCCAAGGGCATAATCACATCAGTGCCATAAATAAGGTTATAAGGGGTATTTCCTGTGGATGATTGAAGATTAGTTCTATAAGCCCAAAGCACATAAGATAGTTGTCTATTCTAGTCTTTATGATGCTTTCTTGAGGATTTGTTCAAGAATCTTATTAGTATTTTTAGCCTTTCCATTGGATTGCGGATAATACATTGTGGAAAAGTGATGTTGAATGTTGAATGTTTCAAGAAATTTTTGTACTTCATTATTCTTAAATGGAGTTCCGTTGTTAGAAAAAATTGCAGAAGGAAGCCCAAAGTGAGCAATTATGTGATCCAAGATGAATCAAAAAAATTCTTCAGCATTTGTAGAGTGAAGAGGAATAGCTTCAACCCATTTCATGAAATAATTTGTTGCATTTATGATAAACGTATGTCCAACAGAAGAAGGCGGTGAAATTTTTCCAATAAGATCCAACCCCCATACTAAAAATGGCTAAATGTGAACATTAGCATGGAGCTCAACAACAAGAGCATGGATCAAATTGCTATGTTCTTTGCATTTGTGACATCATTTAACATAGGCGAAGCAATCCCTCTCCATATGTCTCCCATAATAACCCATGTGGATAAGTTTTTGCACTAATGGATGACCTCCAAAATGACCTCCACAGGCACCAGCATGAGCCTGTTCGAGCGCTAAAGGGATTTCAGAATCCTTAAGACATCGTAATAGGAGACCATTAAAAGGTCTTCTATACAATGCATTTGCAAAGATCACATATTTAGCTGCGAATTTACATAAAAGTTTTTGAGTATTTTTTGTGGTAGGTTCAGGAATGGTACCGTCTTTCAAATAGTTGTATATTGTATCATACCATTCGTATGAAGCATCTTGAGTTATAGCCAAAATGTCTTCTAATGAAGTATTGATCGAAGGTTTCATGATGGGATGAATAACAAAGGTGAAGTCTATAGAAGGATCGTGTGAGGATATAAGAGAAGCTGCAGTCACCATTGCATTTGCATGTCGATTGTCTTTTCATGGGATGTTATCAATGGTGAACAAGTCAAAGTTTTCTAATAGTTTCATTATAATATCTTTGTATTTTGATAATTTGTCATGATTATTTTGATATGTACCATTGATTTTCTTGATGACCAATTTCCAATCTCTAAATATTTTGATATGTTTAGCGTTCATTGTTAAAGCAACTCACAAACCTACGATTAATGCCTCATACTTAGCTATATTATTTGTACTTAAGAAATCTAATCGATAGGAAAAGGGGATAGGTTTTTTGTCAGGTGGAAGTAGTACCACTCCAGCACTAGAACCTATTCTACACTTAGATCCATTGAAAAATAATTCCCATTGTTTGATGTCAATGGTTAAGACATGATCATCAGGAAAGGAATCATGAGTAGGTAAAGCAAAAGGAGAAGAAGCGTTAGCTAAATGGTCGATTAAGACTTGGCCTTTGATTGCTTTCTGTGAAACAAATTTAAGGTCAAACTTAGCTAACAACATCACCCAATTATGTAAGCATCCTAAGAGATCTGTTTTGTTGAAAAGATGTTTAAGAGGATCAAATTTTATGATGACTTGTATTTCAACATTTAGTAAATAATGTCGCAACTTACTAGTAGTGAATACAAGAGCCAAACATTGTTTTTTAATTGGTGAATATCATGTTTCATAATCAATTAAGATTTGACTAATGTAATAAATAGGATGCTCTTTACCATGATCGTCGTGTTGAGCCAACAGTGTTGCAAGAGCATGGACAAATGCAACAATGTACAAGATAAACAGTCTATTTGGCATAGTGGGTTGTAAAATAGGTGGAGTGGAAAGGTATTCCTTTAGACTCTCAAAATCTTGTTTACAATCCTCATCCTAATCAAAAGATACACTCTTTTTAAAGAGATGCATGAATGGTAATGTGTGATTGCCTAAAGATGCGATGAAACAATAGATAGCTTGAATTCAACCTTGTAACGTGCACAACTCAAAGATATTTTTAGGAGGTGCATGTTAATGATTGCATCAATTTTCTTTGTGTCCACCTCAATGCCTCTATAGGATATGAAAAACCCCAAAATTTTGCCACTATCTATGCCAAAGACACACTATTTTGGATTCAATCACATATTGTATTTACGTATTCGTTTGAAAAGATTTTGTGAAGGGCAGTTACATTGTCTGGTCGTGTTAAAGATTTAGTGAGGATATCATCGACATAGTCTTCCAAAATTTTGTAAATGTAGTCATCAAAGATTAATGTCATTGCATGTTGATAAGTTTCGTTGGCATTCTTTAGATCGAAGGGCATCACAACCCAACAAAATGTTCCCCAAATACTTGTCAAGGCAGTTTTGTATTGATCTTGAGGGTTAATAAGGATTTGATTGTAACTAGAAAATCCATCCATAAATGAAAAAAAAGCATGTCCAGCAGTTGAATCCATGATCATGTCTATATTGCGAAGCAAAAAATCATCTTTTAAAGAAGCTTTATTCAAGTCACGAAAATCTAGACATATCCTAATATGATTATCGAGTTTTACAACTATGACAATGTTTGAGATCCAAGGAGTATAATCAATAGGCCTAATAAATCCTACATCAAGGAGTTTTTCAAGCTCCACTTTAACACGAAAGGCTATGTTAGGATGCATTTTTATTATCTTTTGATGAACGGGTTTAGCATTTTCAACAAGGACAATGTTATGCATCACAATTTTTGGGTCAATTCCTAGCATATCAGAATATTTCCAAGAATTTTTTTTAGGAAAATCATAAAGTAAAGCAATAGTGTCTTCTTGTTCCTCATCATCAAGGCACTTCCCAATCTTAATAACTTTATCTTTATCATTAATTTCCATGTGCACATCAATTGTATCTCTTAAAGGGAGTGCATTGGACTTAGGACCTTCAAATTCATAGAGCTTTTTAGTAATATCACTTGCTATTTGCTTGGTAACAATCATGGCACGAGGAATGTTTTTCATGGAAGTAAGAAAGGATGTGTTGTCATAAACCCCTAACATTTGTTTCAAAGCCTCATCGCTATCGACATACTTGCATGAAGGTGGTAAGGTTATATCAAACAATTTAGGATGTTTGATTGTGAGTTTGTGTTTTAGTTGACATGTTATAACGTTAATGTTCAAAGATGGTTGTTGAGTAGCTTTGGTCATTTTATAAAAAGAATATCCCAATCCAGTTTTTGTTTCTTGCGTATTACATTTAATAGGGACCTGAATACCTTGCTCATGTTTTCCATACCATTTTCCAATTTAGCCTAATTGTTTTACAAGTTCATAGCCTTTTCCATAAGGTCTTTCCATTTTGTGCAGATTAGGTGGGGATTGATATCTATCTCATCAAAATTTGTTGTGTATGTTGCATTTTTATCCGGATTATAGGAGATAGATGTTTGAGATGATTGTTGGTTGTTCTTTTTGGTCATCTTCTTTTGTGTGAGTATGTATTCACCCATAAATGAGGGTGTGAATTCCAAGGATCCCCAATCTTCGCCAAATAATTTAGATACCGATTCCTCATTGTTTTGTTCAATTTCAAGAGGATCTATATTAGATGTTGGAATTAATGTTTTCAAAGGACTTGTAACTCCTTTTTCAAGCTACAAGAAAATTTCAGGCTCGAGGTCTATTTCAACTTGATAGATGTGATTGTTATGGACATATTTCATGATATGATGAAGGGTCAAAGGCACTACATTCATCTCACAAATCCATAGTTGGCCTAAAAGAATATTATACAAAAGATCATAAGGCATGACATGGATAGGAGTTTACAAAGTAGCCACCCCAACTATAACATGCAAAGTAATTATCCCAAGTGGTTGCTTTGTTGTATTGTCAAATCCTCGAATGGAGATGGAATCATGTATGATTTGTGACCTGTCAACATCTAATCAATCAAGGAGATTAACACTACACACATTAAGAGAAGAACCATTATCAATAAGAGTTCATTTGATACCTATGCCATTGAATTGGGAAATTGTTCATTTTATTTTCGCAACTCTAAAGGAGGAAGCTCATGTTGATGAAAGGTAATGTCAAAATTCATTTTTTGGATGAAAGCTTCCACATCATTCAGAGTGGTACCAAGAGGAATTGTGACTTCTTTTAAGGTTGTTTGAAGAATGTTATGATAATTTGGTGAGTTTTGAAGCAAATCCCAAAGTGAAATCTTGACAGGAGTATTCTTTAATTGTTCAACAAGATCATACTCCTTTGTGTGTGGGCTATAGCAAGGAGCACTAGGCAGATTAGGTAAAGGTAAGGAGGGTGGGGTTGGTTGTGGGTTGTTTTAGGTGTTATATGTATGAGAAATAGTATCACTACTAGATTGCTGCAAAACACATTGGTTTTAGGGGGGTAGAGGGTGTACCGGGGTCGGTTAGAGGGATGAAGTTTATGTGAAGGTGGGTAAAGAATAAGATGAGGTTGGATTACACTAATGCCCTTGGTTTGAGATGTCTCACAACAAACCAATGTAGATGATTTGGGTGATATGAAGTCCTAAAGAGACTCATCTATCAAGTACAAATCATCATGACTAAAAGGTTTGAGGGGTAAATTATCATCGATTGGTTTAAGGTGTTTAAGAGAAGCATTAGATATGTTAATGTTTGGTATTGTGAGTTGGTCAAAACAAACCTTAGTGGATGGCTTATGTGAGATGAAATCTTGGAATGTTTCATCTAACAAATCAAAGTCATCATAGGAAAAAGGTTTATCATTAAGGGGTTCAGGTTTCTCATTGTAAGCATTAGAGGATGAAGTGAGTTAGAGGAAGTCCTGAAGAACTTCATCTAACTTGTCAACATCATCACTACTAAGAGACTTAGATGAGATGTTTCTAACTTTAATAATTTGTTCGAAGAGCCGATTTGATGTTTCATTTTTGGTGTTTTTATGTATTGATGAATCTTGATCTAAAAGAATTAGGAATGAAAGCGGAAAAGGAAATTTTCAAAGATCTAAAACTATCCATGAATGCCATGAGAAGAAAGAAAATTTATGCTAATAAAATAGAAATAACTAAACTATAGTAGAAAGATAATTAAAAAAAATAGAAAGATGCAATTCAAGAAACTAAAATCTAGAAATGTTGATGCAAAAACTGTGGGGGGACTGATTCGCCCAAGGTGGCGAATGAGTTCCAGGGGATGAATTTTTTTAAGTTTATTTTTATTTTTTTTGTTTTCTTTATATTTGCAAGTTTGTACAATGCAAAGATAGAATAAAAATGTAGGAGTTTTGGAATGATTCAATGAAACAAGATGCAATAATGAACTCTAAATAATGCTTTCACTAATGTAATGCTTTGAAAAATGCGAAAACACAACAATACCCTAATGAAATGTTGATGAAAATGAAGTCTAATATGCAAGATACAATTGGAATATGAAATCTAATATGTTTAAAATGTAGGTTCACCAACATGAACCATAGATTTTTGGCACCAATGCACTTCTCTAGCTCTTCTAGGGTTTTTCACCTAAAAGGAGAGAGGTAGGACCAAAAATGCTAAGGGGTTCATTTAAATTATGTTATGTGTGATGTTATCTAGAATATAAATGAAGTGAAATAAATGAAAGTAAGTGATCTAAATAAGTGATAATGAATGAAAAATCTATGATTTATGTTATGTTTGAAAACACAGTGTTGTTTTCAAAAAGCTTAAAAGAATGAATAAAAAATTAAATTAAACTAAACATAAAGTTGTTTTTCAGAATGAGTGCACCTAGGAAACAAAAGAAGACTGAAAAAAAATCTAAAAATTTGATGAAGTCTAGATTTGATCTAACCAGGACTCATTCACCACCCTGGGTGAATCAGTCCCAAGTCAGGACTTTTTCTGTACAAAAGTTGTTTTCTGTCAACAGGTAACCAGGATCTGGATTTGACTCAAATCTGCACCTTAGGAGGGACTCATTCACCATGCATAGAAAACCAATCCACTTTTAAATTTCTGCAACTTCAAATCTCTGTTATGCACCTTGACACCTATACAACAATTTCTAACAGAAATTTGATTCAGAATCTCAGAAAATTCCTGCAAAATAGCTTAAAATTATTTGTCTAATGGGGGGTTTTCCTTGGTCAAATCCCTAGTTGGGTAATTAAACATTGAATGGAGAAAAATCTACATAAAACCCTAGCCTTAGATGTGTTAAAGACTAGGAAAGTCTGAATCATAACAAAAACCCTATTTTATTGTTCTAGAATAAGAAATGCAAAGATGATTTGTGTGATTCAAGATTTCAAACCCTAGAAACCTTACAACACATGAAAAATAGAAATGAAATGACATGCAAATGACAAACAAACAAAATGCAAACCTTAATATGAAGATAGAGTGAAAATGGAAGATGGAATCAATATGAAACCAAGTCCTTAGGTGTGATTTGGTAACTAGTTGCACTTCCTCACCCTAGATTTCTTCATGATTCACCACAGGAATCCATTATCAACCCTTTGGAATGTTGAATCTCGACAAAAAGAATGAGCTTCAAGAATTGCAAAAACCCTTGATTTTAGAAATTGCCTTTGAAAAATGACTAAAAGATGTGTAAAATGACTTAAAATGAATATTTATAAGCAACAACACTTTATTTTCCCGTTATTTAGACCTGAGAGGCTGACATTCACCAAAAATTTAAGTTAAATTAATCAAATTCCCACTCAAAATTGAATTTTCCCTCAAAAGGGACTCATTCGCCACCCTTGGCAAATGGGTGGTGGCGAATGGGTCCCACGAGAGGGGACTCATTTGCCCAAGGTGGCGAATGCGTCCTGCTACTCTTTTTTGAAGGTGGGTTTTTGGGGTATGAGATAATTAAGTGTTGTTTGTCAGGTTTTATGTGATTTCTTAGGTAAAACGAGCCTTTAGATAAAAAATAATGGGTCTCAAGGGCCTATAAATGATGTTTTGAAGGATAAATGATGTGAGGGAACTCAAAAGTGGGTCCAATTATGTGTGAAATTGTCTCTTTTCTCAAGAGCGTCCAATTTTCTACGGCACACTTATAAAAAAATATTATCATTTTATTGTGGTTAGGGTGGTCAGACAGACACCTAATTCTTTTTTTTCTCTAAAATTTAAGTGCTACTACATTGAAATTTCAAATTTTCATTAAATAGATTTTATTTTTTAAAATAAACCTAGTAGTTGAGAAACTAGATTCAATTTGCTATAGATTCTATTCTTACATATTTTTGAAATAATATAGATAACTTATTCAAATTTTTACGTCAAATTGACTAACTTTAATTTTTCTAAATTTTATCACCACTTAAGATCTTGTTTTTTTCATGATGATTTTGCACATACCACTAAATATGAATTAAAAACTATTCTACATTAAAAGTGAATTAATCTAAAATTGAATTAAAATTTATCTAAAAATTAAAATTTAATATTAAATTAAAAACTTAATCTAAAATTAAAATTTAATATAAAATTAAAAAATAATTAAAATCAAAGCTAAAAAAGTAAAACTTAAAAACTAAACTAAAAATTAAAGATCTAAAGTTAAAAATTTAAAGTTAATATAACCAAACTAGGCAAGTTGTCATTTTGATGCCCATCGATCTTGGTAGACAGTTACTTAGTATTGCCAAAATTTATGAAAAGAAAGAGAATCGACCAATTTAATGTTGTTTACTCAAAGTATACGTAGAGTGTGTTGAAAATGTAAAGTGTTGCACGAGACCCTGTTACGCTTAAAATGGCATGGTTATGATTGTTTTAATACCCGCTCTGATTGGCAAGCTCCGATTATAGTGCTAAGGTCAAAATGATAGCATGCCAAATTTAGCATGAAACTGCATGACCTGAAATCGAAACAAAACTAAAGTGAAACTTGAATGAAATTAAAACTAAAGCTATAGGTAGACATATATTCATTCCTTCAAGCATATTTAGAAGTTATTTATTCAAGATTTTGATTATCCAACATCTGCAGGGACATTTTTTTAGAAGATTTATCATAACCACCATATTTTAGATCTAAATGTCTCAACATGCAATTGTAGACAGTGGTCAATGCAAACTCAGCAAATGGCATTGCAATGAGCTAAATCGATTTGGATCTTGTCTTTTAAAGATTAAAAGGCAGAATCGCACCTCATACATAGTTTTCTTTTTAGCATCATGGAAACTTTATCTAGAAAAATCTCCAATTACATTCAAAAACTGATTTAAAACTATGGAGAAACATAACTTGACCCATTATTACTAATTTATGTGGTTGTGTGGAAAGACATAATTGTAGTTTTTGTATAGCATGGAGCGATAAAATCTGATAACAACAAGGAGAATAAACATGCAGTTAGGCACACAAAATTACCTATCACAATCCTCAATACGCAGGTAAAATATTCGAGAAAA
Source organism: Sequoia sempervirens (assembly GCA_007258455.2). Taxonomy (NCBI): domain Eukaryota; kingdom Viridiplantae; phylum Streptophyta; class Pinopsida; order Cupressales; family Cupressaceae; genus Sequoia; species Sequoia sempervirens. Next base: position 314,863,884 of record VDFB02353493.1, on the reverse strand, counting down.
TGCAAAGATGACAATTTTGAATATTGACTGTGGACATGAAAAATGCATCTATCTTTTGAATTCCACAAGGGGGATATATCTGTTCATCATGCCATAAATATTTTATCCCTTTTACAAAAATATGTCTGAAGTAATCAATAAGCAATATCATGCAAACAATAAAGAGTATTTCATGACCATTATCAAACCAATGAACCAGAAAATTTTGAGCCTTTGATAATCATCAAAATTGATTAATTCGAATCAATAAAGTGTTCACATCAGATTCACCATTATGCGCATATTGAAAAACTGAAAGAGCTAAATGATTAAATCTCTAAACCTAAATCAACCTTTCAACATGACATCAATGATGTTTCTCTAAAATGAAAACATATGCAATAAAAAAACTATACTAAGAAAAACCCATATGCATTCACAAGAAATTCACTCCGTTGTTATCTTCTTCCACAATATCTTGCATTTTCTCTCAGATTTTACAAGCAAAAGCACAAGAAGCTCTGAGGAATTTGATGAGATCAGAATAAGATTGCAATTCATGTCAAAATGTGTGAAGGAAGCCTGCTTTTATAGCTAAATTCATGGGATGAGTCCACATTTTGGGAAGAATGTGGGATAAATGATTAGGTGGAATTTTTATGATTTTTTATAAATACATAGAAAATATGAAATTTTTAATGATTATGTGAATAAAGTTAGTGAAAATGACTATGCAAATGGTGCTTATAAATGATTATTTAAATGTTTTAATGAAACAAATTATGAATAATGGTAAATGCCTATGAAATGGTTGAATGCTTATCCGAATGTGTTTATGAAAGATATATTTAATGACTATTTAAATATATTTAAATGAAATAGATCAATGAGATATGCAAATGATCACATGAAGCATGCATGCAATGAGAGATATGATTATGCAAATAATGGAATAAATCATGCAATAGATGAAAATGATTATGAATATATTTTTATGCATCTACAACTTCTTCACATCTTTTTGTAACTGTGGCCAATAATAATTTTCACTGACAAGAGCAATGGTCTTATCACGACCAAAATGTCCAGCCAATCCTCCATTGTGTTTCTCCTTGATTAAATTCTCTCTCATAGAACTCCTTGGAATGCACAATTGGCTTCTTCTAAAAAACATCACATCTTGGATTAAGAAATCCAACCATCTTGTCCTATCCAATGTAACAGGTTTCAAACAAGCCTTCCAAGCTTCTGCAAAGTCTAGATCTTTTGGATACAAACTCTTGAGTTCATTGGACCCAACAACCTATATATTCATTTCTATCAACAAATTTTTCCTTCTACTCAAGGCATCTACAACTCCGTTTGACCTTTCACTCCTATGCTTCAAAACAAAATTATAACTCTACAAAAAATCAACCCATTTTAAGTGTCTTTGATTCAACTTTCCTTGACTATTGAGATACTGCAAAGCCTGGTGATCAATATATAAAAAATTTTTATTTGGAAACAAATAGTGTCTCAATATCTTCAAATCCTGAACTATAGCATAAACCTCTTAATCATAGAAAAAATATTTCTTCTTAGCATCATTTAACTTCTCACTAAAATAGGCAACAAACTTACTTTCTTGACTCAAAACAACTCCTATGGTAGTGACACTAGCATTACAATCTACCTGAAAGACCTTATTGAAATCTGGAAGTGCCAAAATAGGTTGTTCTATAACTTTCTTCTTCAACATATCAAAAATTTTGGCTGCTCCTATAGTCCACTTAAACTCTTTTCTATCCCCTCTCATTTCTTTAGTTAGAGGTGCACAAATACTAATGAAATTCTTAATAAACTTCTTGTAAAAAATTGCTAGACCATGAAATGATCTTAAAATTGCTAGACCATGAAATGATCTTACCTCTATAACATTCCTTGAGGTAGGTTATTCAATGATAGCTTTCACCTTCTCTGGATCCATTTTAAGACCCTCTACTAAGACAACAAATCCCAAATACACCCACTCTCTCTTCACATTTGAAACTACATTTCTTCAAATTAATCAACAACTTCTCCTCCCTTATCTTCTCAAAAGATTTTTGAATATGCATCAAGTGCTCCTCCAATATCTTACTAAAATCATCCAAATAAACAATAACAAATTTTCTTGAAAATTCTTTCAATACCTCATTCATAAGCCACATAAATGTGTTAAGTGCATTAGTTAGACCAAAAGGCATGACTAACAATTTTCGTACAAGCCCTCCTTGGTTGTAAAGGCTATCTTCCATTCATCTCCTTCTGTAATTTGGATTTGGTGATATCCACTCTTCAAATATATCTTTGTGAAGTACTCAACTCCACTCAAACAATCCATAATATCATTCATTCTCAGCAAGGGAAATCTATACTTAATGGTGATCTTATTGATGGCTCTAGAATTTGAACACATTCGTCGTTCCCCATCCTTATTTGATGCTACTACTACAAAAAGTGCACATGGACTCAAACTCTCTCAAATCAATATTTTCCACAACAACTCTTGCACTTGTTTGTTCAACTCTTTGCTCTTTGTTGGAGTCATACGATGAGCTGCCTTATTCGACAAACTAGCTCCAGGAATCAGGTCCATCTAATGACTAAATTTTCTTATTGGAGGCAAACCTTCAGGTACATTATCAAAAATAATAGCTTGAAACTCATTCAACATATCTGAAACGTCTATAGGTACCTCATTCGTATCTTCTTTATCAACTCTAGGGATCAATGCAAAACACATATGCTCATGCTTCATACCTTCTAGGAACTTTCTTGCATCAACCAAACAAATTTTTGCATTACTGCATACCTTTTCATCTACCTCTTTCAAGGGCTTCAACTTATGACAAACCTCATCCTTTGTCAAAGAATAGGTGTTGCCATGTCCATCATGTACTACTCGCTAATCAAACTGCCATGACCTGCCTAACAAAAAATGACAAACATCCATAGGCATAATATCACACAATACCTCATCATGGTAATTTCCAATCTTGAACTTTACTAGACATTGTTCATTTACCAAGGCTTTGTGGTCCTTCTACAACCAAAAAATTCGGTATGGGTTTGGATGCCTTCTTCTCTCCATTTGCAACTTACTAACCATTTCTTCTAAAACAAGGTTATCAGTACTACCTTCATCAATAATAAGATTACAAACTTTACCTTCACACTTACATTTGGTACAAAATAAATTCTTCCTTTGAGTGGGTTCCTTCTCCTCATTCAACAAGGCTCTTTTGGTAACAAGAACCTCTCCTCTTTTTGCTTCCTCAAAATGTGAAGACTTAGCATCTTCATCTACATGTGCAACTTGTGCATTACCCTCAGGTCTTCTATTTGTCCTTCCTTGATGTTGAGGACACTCATAGGCTCTATGTCCTTCTCCACACTGGAAACAAGTTCCACGAAAGTCTCCTCTTCCTGGTCCTCATCCAGATCTTCCTTTTCCTCTTTGGTCTCCATTGTTTTTATCATGAGGACAGTAGGTGTTATCTCCCTTCTAGTTTTGGCTACTACTGGAGCCTTCACCCTTCTTCTGATCTTCATTTCACCCTCCATATGACCATCCACCAGTCTTTCCTCCATGGCCTCCAACTCATTGTTTGTTCTCAAACCTCTTGTTCAATCGTTCAACCTTTAGAGAAAATTGATAAGCATCCATAATGGTGGTCATTCTTACAAGTGTTAATTCTTCTTCTATGTTTGGCTTCAAATCGTTAATATAACAAGCAACTTTATGCTTATTCACTTCAGAAAGTCCTGTTCAAATCAGGACCTTGTGAAATTCCTCTATATATTCTTTCACTATCCTTGTTCCATGCCTCAAGCTTTGGATCTTCTTGAGTAGCTCTAATTCGTAATCCACCAAAATAAATTGTTTCTTCAATTTTGACATTATTCTATCCCATCTACAAATTTTATCATTCCCTTATTTTCCACTTTTAACTGGACCTCTTTCCACCATATACTGGTGTGACCTTTCAAATTTTTCTTTGAAAACCTCACTCTGTGAGGATCTTCAATCTCCTCAAACTCAAAAATTTCCTCTATGTCATTAATCTAATTGATCAATTCTCTAGGATTCAGATTTTTGCTAAAAGTTGAAACCTCTATTTTAGGTCTCTTCCCAATGCTTGAGATCACTCGCAACAATCTTCTTTCTCCAGGATCCATTGGATCTTACTCTTCCTCTTCCATTTCCTGTTTTATTTCATCTTCACTATCGTCTTTGTCTCGTTGCACATCTCTTCTTTGAACCTCTTGTTGCAAAGTTTCTAATTGCCTTCTAAGGGCTTTGATTTCATCTCTAGGTGGATCTCTTCCTCCACCACCTTGGCCTCTACCTCTACCATACTAGGCAAGTCTTGGAGGCATCTTGAACTCAACCCACACTCATAGGTCCTGCTACAATTACCTCACATTCGATGCTCTATTACAGACTTAAAAACTCCTGCTCTGATACCACTTAAGGAGGGCCACATCGCCCAGAACCCATAGAATTCACAACAACAAATACCAACACAGAAGATGCGAGAAAAAAAAGGACTCATTTCAATTATTTTTAGAAAATGAAATTAAATATCGAAAGCTTACATGCTACAACCTCATGAGCTTGATTCATTACAACAAAATCAACTTTGAAAAGAAAATCTACTATTCGAAGCCACAATCTGCACTATTAGGTCCCACTTCTACAACCCCCACTTAACCCTTTTTATTTTCCCCAATAACTACCCAAGAATGTCCTAGAAAGTTCAAATTTTACCTTTTTGTTTTGGCACCAAAAGTCTCACTGATTGATTTATGGCTTGAAAGAATTTCTTATGAAATTCACTTTTTAGAGGACCAACTTGGCAAGGCCATAACTTCTGATTTGGGTGTCTGATTTGTTATTATTGCATATCATTGGAAAGCTCTTGAAAAGCTCTACAACATGTGAGCCACCATAGGTCAGTTCGACCACTTTTTGAGTTTTTTTGGGACCTCTAAAATTGAAGCTGCATTGGAGAAATTTCCTAGGATGGAAACTTTAATTTCTCCAAAGCCGTGTAGGGTATTGAGGTGATTATTTTGTGATTGGAAATTTTTTTCAGCTCTGCTCCTTGGGGTAAATTTTCATGTCAATATGACCCTATTTTGGCTAGCTTACTAAAAATAGTAAGTGCCCATTTTTCGCTATTTTTGATGCATGGTAGTTTTATACCCCTCAAGTGCCATCATGGGACCTAGAACAACTAAAGAAAATAAAGAAAACATTTTTTTTGGGTGACGCAAGATTGCTCTATACCGCTGGATGCTCCGACATCAACATTTCATTTTGAAATGTAAGGTCAACTAAATTACTAGATTGATTATAATAAAATTTCAGGGTTAGAGTTTTCAATTTGCTTATGATGGCCTCCAACTCAACTCCAGATGTTGCAATATAAATATAGCTCTATGTACTCGCAACACTTCCTTAACATCTCAATTACACATACACAACTTGCAACAACTTTTTTTCCTCTTTTTCACAATGTTTTCAATATCCTCAACATATAGTTGACATCAATGACAACACCAACCAATAGACATCCTATTGGCATCAATGACAACACCTTCAAACTTACAACAATATTCTTATAAAAAATATATTTACATAACTACCAATAAATTAAAAATAAAGTCTCTTTGTCAATACTTAAATTTAGATGTTTTTATTCATTGAAAAAATGAAAATGAAAAATATCACATATAGAGAATGCATATAAGAAAACACGATGCAAAATATATAGAACTTTCACAAATTGAAGATGCAACTTAGAGAATAAGATACAACCAATAGGCTGATTGATAGCCACTAAATACATGATAGCTAGAGGTTAATGATTCAAATAGCCAAAGTAAATGTAATTGAACTGAAACCAACCCAAGTTATAAGTGTAGTAAAATCCTTTTCACCTTTGTGGCTAAGCTATTAAATCTATAATCTATGGCTTGGTGGAACCCATCTCCATTTTGCATTCTAGTTGGACCCTGTGTCCTTGTTTGCTTTGATGTGCTTTTTGGTTATTGAGATGATGTATCATGTGTGTACAATTTTATAGATAATTATAGAGCGATATTTTATTGGTGTGATGCGATGTATCTTATTTGATGCTTTATTTGACATGTTTTAAATTGGTATAAGGATGATTAGTTATTATAACATGTTATTGCATGAGATATTTGTTTATGATGGAACTTTCAGTTTATGATGAGTGTATTGATAAATGGGACGTGATTGTATCACTCGCTTGTAAGTGCCCTACGATTCCGAGATTTCCCCCTTCATGGTGTGTTTTATTATATCATATACATGCATGTTCGATATTCTCTTTGTTTGCAGGTTGACAGGTACGGGACATCGACTCCATCTGATTTCACAGGTTTGAGCATGTCCATTGACCAACGGTAATCGATTGGGAGATAGTAGCTAGGTTTTCTGTGCCAAGTCGTCACCCTAGTCATAGTTTGTCATCGGGTTTAGTGGTTTTGATTTGGTTCTTTCCTCCTCGGTTAGCTATTTCAATTCGTATTTTAAAGGCTATTAAGTGGTGGGTATGGTTAAAGTGATGATTTAACATATCTAGTTTCAATGTTGAATATTATTTTATTTCATCAATTATTTTGGTTTAAATAATAAAATCATTTTTAATTTATTGACTAACTAGGTTAAGGGTGATAAATTAAATGAAATGGTTGTTTCAACATTATTGTATATTAGGATTCAAATTTAAATGGAAATGGAAAACATGTTAGATATTTAAGTTAAATTTAAAATAAAAATAGCAATGTGGATTATATTTCACTTTTTGAATTTTTGGATAAAACATATTCTAGCAACTTTGAGATTTTTGATTTTTAATTAGAATTATGAAATTTTGAAATATCATTCTTGGAAATTAAATTGTTTTAAAAAATTAAAAAGAAAAGAAGGAAATATCCTCCAAAAGCTCAATAAATTTAGTGGGTGGGATATTTTTAGGGGTTTGACCAAATTTGGGGAAGCTCTTTGTAAAGAAATGAAAAATCATTTTGTTTTTCAATTTTTGGATTTTGGTGGAGAGTTTTGTTGTGGCTGAATTTGGAGTTGAAGAAGAGATTGGAACCACCATTGTTGAAGTCATCAATCTTGGGGAGAAAACACCGGGTTCTTCTTTGATTCTTGTTTCATTTTGAAAGAGTTTTGAATTTTGTTATGTTGTTGGAAAATTGTTAAAATTTTGTTTGAAGATCAGTGAAAACCCATGAGATTTTGTTTCTAAACTTGCAAACATTGTTGAAATTTTGGAAGAGAAAACAAAAGAAGAATCTCACAATGAAAAAAATTGAAGGAAAACCAAGATGAAATCTCTCTTCAAACTGAAAAATAAAGTAAAAAGCAGTTATGGATTGTCAAAGTTATTCTTTTATTGCAAAATTTTGTTGTGCATTTGCACAGTCTGGCTGAAAATGAAATTCTTGGTTTATGTTTATATTTATAAATATACCTGTATACAAGTATATTTATAAATATATATTGTGCTTTAAATTTTTTTTTTTGAAAAAAAAAATCTGTTCAAGAAAAAATTTACACAAGAAATTTTCTTCTGTATTGGGGTCTACCCTATTTTTTTGTTATTTAAAGGGTTTTGAAAAAAAAAAAAAAAGTGAATAATTTTTTTGTTTTGTTTGGGGAGGGGGAAGTTATGGCTGCATACCCAAACCCCAGTGGAGGGCGCTGCCTTAGGCAACACAACCTCCACATAGGAGGCTGGGTGCTGCCATAGGTAGCGCAACCTCCACTAAGGAGGCTGGGCACAGCCTATGGCTGCGTCCTCCTCCCTTGTGGGGGCCGTAGCCCTTGTGGGCAGTTTTTTTTATTATCTAAAATTATTAAATTTTGTTTTATATTATTTTATATTATAATTATACATAATATAATATATATATATTATATATAGTATTTTATATTATATATATAATATATATATATTATATTAATATATATTATAATATAATATGTTTTTTAAATAAAATTTTGTTTAATAATTATTAATTATATATATGATGTATATATATATGTTATGCATTCTTTAATAATTGGTTTGGAAAATTAATAGTTGATTTTAAATAATAATATTTAAATAATAATCATATATTAAATATATATGTATATGTATTGTATATACACCAAGTATATACTTTTAGCCATATATTTAATATATGTATTTATATTTAAATATAGATTATTTTAAGGTGACTTCATTATTGTAGTTGAAATTAAAAAAATTGTCTTTTTTTGAATCAAATGACTTTATCTAGTAAGTTGATTTTGACTTTTTAGTATGATTGAGAAACACAGAGTTATATCATCAATTTTAAATTTCTCAACGATGCGAGTTTAACTTTAGTTACTTTTGAGCAAATTGCAAGTAACGTTGATTGAGTTAATTGGATTTAGGAAATCCTAACAAAAGTTATTTAGTTGCCTGAAATGCTTCCTAAATGACATTTTCTTTCATTCTCGGTGTTGGGCAATGAAGATATTGTTTATGTGAGTTTTCATTTTAAAACTAGTGCTATTGTAGTTTGAAATTAAGGTTAGTGCAATGATTAAATATTTGTTAAAGGTTGTAGTTGTAATCAAAATGAATATGGTTAATGTGTTTTCAACGACTTGTTTGGTTTAATGGAATCTTGAAGTTCTTGTAAATGACTTGTTAAATGTGAGAATTATGTACGTAGTTAAGTTATATGGATTATAATTAGGAGAAAAATTGATTATATTTAATATGTTTAAAGAAAAGGGTTATTTTATTATGATGTTATTATAATGGGTAGAATGTTATTTAAAAGTTCTATATTCTATTACCTTAAATGGTGAATAGGGAATGTTGTTTGTTTTCTAGATTGCAAGGAATAGATAAGGTTCATAAAAATTATATGGTTTAGAACTTATATGAATAGAAAAAATATTAAGTATATGATGTATATATGTACTTTGGTTCCTATTTGATGAGAAAAGATTGTTATGTCAAAATACATCTTTAGTTATTTAAAGAACGTGTATTTTATGATTGTTGATTTAAGCAAATTCTTGTTGGTATTGTATGGGAAATATTGTTATGATTTTAAATCTGAGTGTACTATGGTGGTGTTAAGTTTTGCTTCTAGAGGCTAGGGAACTCTTTGTTTGAGTTGTTTGATCTATTTGGAGTGATATGTTCTGTAAATCTTCCAGATGGGATTTGCATTTAATTGTGTGGGTTGTTTTAATACGTTAGTCATCCATTGTATTGCTTTGGGTAGGGCGTATAGTTGTATCCGGTTGTTTTATCAGTTTTCATGAACAAGGACATTTTGTGCCTCCCTTGAATTGAAAGTGGTTTGTATGTTTCGTTGCGTCCAATGTTTGGAGAGGGTTTTGACCTTTGTTGCCTCCAGTGTTTGAAGAGGGTTTTGACCTTTGTTGCCTCCAGTATTTGGAGAGATTTTTGACTTTTATTGTCTCCAGTGTTTGGAGTGAGTTTTATTTATGTGTTCCTCCTAGAGTTGGACTGGTTTTATCATATTGGTATACACTTGGGATTCTCTTGGTGATTGGTTTTGTTTGGTATGTTGTCAAGTAGAAGAGTGGCTTTTGTTAGGGGTGAGAGCCCAAAGAGGTAAACCTGGAAACCTTTAGAGGCGGTTTAATCAAGTGAAAACTAAATCAATGTACTTAGAAGTTAGGAAGTACTTCACACTAATTAAGATAATTGAGCCTCGCTCATGGACGCAAGGGCTTGTATAGACTTGGGATGAGTCAGGAAGGCCTAGAATGGCAAGGTCATCTATCTTGTCCTTACGAGAGGTATTTGATTCTGCATGAGTGAGTATGGATATTGAGATTCGGTAGAGGCCACCAGGACAACCCATAGTGGGGGCTGGAGCCTAGAAAGATTCCCAGAGGATATCCCATGACGAGCTATGTGATGACACTCTTTCTACAACAACAGTTGGTATATGGTTTTATGTGTATGGGCTTCTTATCTTACTTGATCTATTTTTACTTCTAGAAGCAATGTGACTTATGTCAGTGATGTTAGAGTTATACTTGTGTTATTCTTATGGTTGTATGGTTCATGTGATTGGTTGTGTCAGTGATGTTAGAGTTGTACTTGTGTTATTCTTATGGTTGTATGGTTCATGTGATTGGTTGTGTCAGTGTTAGTTATCCTGTGTTTAGGAGTGGATGGTCTTGCCTAGGAATCCTTGTTACTATCTCCCAGCATAGGGGGTGAGCCTTTGGGTATCACATGGTTGGGTGGAACGTGCATCTTAATCTGTTGGGTCAGATTTTGTTTGTAATGGTGATATTTCTAGTTGGAGAGCTCGTGGGATCTAATTCTTCATGCTTTATTCTTTCAGTTATTAATGTAATTTAATACCCCTCTTTGTATCGAGGTGGAATTTGTAAATTGTAATCCTTATATTTTGTAAGTATCTCATTTGGGGAATGAGTATTGTAACCATATTGTAAATTATTTTATGGGAATCGTGTGGAATTCTTATGTCACTGATGTAATTTTTATCAAATATGGAATGTATGTGCATTTAATTTGTTTTTGAAAAGGAAAAAAATAGGTTTTACAGGGACCTGAAACCATGAAGTTCAAACAAACAAAAGATAAGCATAAAAAGTACCAACAACCGACCAGCTGTCCCAAAAGGGAAATGATAGCAACAAAAGACAGCAGGGTCCAAAAAAAGGACCACCCAAAAAAACCAGAAAACCAAACACCAGGTTACTCCAAATTATTCAGTAACTCCTCAGCTTCTTTTTCAACATTCTGCATATCCTGTAACCCCTGCCTAAGGATTTGAACCGTGTGTGAAGAAGTCAGGGTTTTCCTTTTTATGTTTGCTCTAGTACAAGTCGAAATACCTTCACCAGCCGATTTGCTGCCGTCTTTGTTCACATCCAAATCCACCACCAGTGAACCCTTTTGACTTTTTTCAAGCTTTTCCACCATCGCATTTATGATGATTGTATTATGCCTTGCAATTTTGTGGTTGTTTGCAACAGTGGCCCTTATGTTTTGTCCAATCTTGAACATATTACATTTAATACTTGTCAATCTATCCTCCTATAGTTGTTGTCTTTTCCTTGGTAAAGGAATTTCCTGTTCATCACTAACTCTTCTGTCCCAACTGATCTTCTGCCCCAATTTCATAACCTTATTATAAAGAACAGTAATACGGCCTTTCAAATCACAAACTTCTTTCTGGGTCCATTTGAGAATGGTAAAAAGACCCTTTGTACTTTTTTCCGCAACACTAACCATTTCCTCAAGCTTGAGCATTTTCAGGGTAGAATTAATTTCATCCTGAATAGGGGGTTCAAAATGGTCATTCCCAACTTGTCCAGAAGCAGGGGCACTAGGGGCCGATATGTGCATTTAATTTGTTAAGTCATTAAATGTTATGTTTTTAATTCTTGTTTCTTGATTGGGTTTTAAGTAATCTCATTCTCATAAACTTACAGGTTGTTGGCAATGGATAGTGATCTCGCATGCTATTTATACTTAACCAAAAAAAAAAATAGTACATTTGAGTACTAAATTGCAACTTCCTCTAAAGTTGTGTGGCGGGGCATTACACATGGTATTAGAGCCTAGGTTTAAACACTAGGTACTCTGGGATAATGTGGAACCCATTAAGCTATTATTTGTGTAGGTTATACTTTGGGCACTATGAGCCATTGTGTTGACCTAGGTGATTTGTTCGTTGGTTTATGTTTTCCTTTTTGGGTTGATCTCACTTATCTACCCAGAAGTTGTTGTTACGTGGTGTAGGTCCAATGGTGCAGGAAACTAGTGGAAAGGATAGGATCCTTGGTGTAGTGTTCAATGCACTAATATCCTCTCTACTGGAAGAATGCATTATGGACAATTGTGTAGTGTGTGAATTTAGTGTGTTGTGTGTGGTGGATGACAACCAGTTTTGTTGTTATTTCCCCTCTTGCATGTCTTGTTGATGAATGCTTTAGTGGGGGTTAGTTAGGCCGCGAGCCTACCAAGAAGTGTGTTTTGATTGGTCTCCTTCTTGCTACATGGCTCTTTTGTTGTGTAAAGGGATGTGACCCTTGAGTGGTTCTTGAGTGTGGTTGTAGTGTGTTTGTTGGGTGTGTTCCAAGTGCTTGTTGGGGCGAGATAGTCATAGGACCTCTTGCCTTGAGTGCCTTAGTATGGTGTTTTAGAGGGTTGAGTTTACCAACCTTGTCTTGAGTCATCGAGGAATGATGCCTTCTAGGTCTTGCCTTACCCTTCTGGATTGGAGTGATTCCCTTGGTTGAGAGTCTTCCAAGGTTGAGATCGATTACTTCCCTCTATCGTATGTTGCGGGTGAGCATGTTGGACCTTAGCTTGTTGGTGGGTTGTAGGTGACATGTGTTGCCTAAAATTACCCTTGCTTGGTTTTGTTGCTCTTGTTGTGGGAAGGTCTGTTTGACCTTGAGGGTTCCAAGAAGTTCTTTTGGTGTATATTCTCTTTTGGAGTCTTGTTGTTTTTCTTCTCCATGCAAGTATCTGATGCATGTTTTCTTGTGATTTACCTCCATGTGCTAGTGATTGTCTGATTGACCCTATGTGGTTTTGGAGTTTCTTTTGCATGTTATATTGTTTTGAAATTATGAAATATGGTAATAGAAAATGAATGATCATATTGCTAGTTCATAGAGATTTATGCATACTCTCATCTGATTGATGCATTTGTGTGAAAGTGATCGTGTGATGATGAAACCATGATTGCATTCGTTCCTATGTTAGAATTGTAAATATCTCTTGTCTTCTATCTGTTCCCATTGGTTTAACGAAGATGCATATCTTTGAGTGTGTGGTATATTGAAACCCATAGTATGTTGTATTTTATGAGAAAATACTTATGTATTCAGGAAGGTTTGTTTTATTAGATCAAACCTTCGGTAAAGGACCTAAGTCCCCAAGTTGCATTCATAATCATGGAAAATGTATAATATCAATAGAAAATCATTTTGCAATAAGTAAAAGTTTAGAGAAAAGGGATTAGTGAAGCCATTGTATGTTAATGATAATTGCATAATAGGTGCACCTTGTTGGTGAGGCCTGTAGTCCCCAAATTTATTGTTAAGTCTTAAGAAATCATGTAGATGTTAAATTATTGTACTTGGATTCAAATGTAAAATGATAAATGAATGTTGAAGTGATAATGTTTCATACCTTGTCCTGAGTAAACATTGTAACGATATCGCACTATGTGTGGCCTTGTGATGATTCCCGGTGATGTGTATTGGTGCATATGTGTATCATGTATCTTAATCCATGGATATGTATTTTGGAGATGTGGTTGATGGTTGCTTCACCATGTTTATTTGTATGGATTGACAGTGTGCTTGGTTGGGTTGATTATAGCACAGGTTGTTGTTTTTATGTTGAGATATGGAGTGGTTCAGTCTTAGAACCATTGATTTTGTGTGATTTTATGGAGTTTTTACTAGGGGTGCTTGCAGACTTCCAGGAGTAAGCCTGACCCTAGGGGGAGGATGTAATACCCCTCCATTTTGCGTTCTAGTTGGACCCTGTGTCCTTGGTTGCTTTGATGTGATTTTTGGTTATTGAGATGTTGTATCATGTGTGTGCAATTTTATAGATAATTATAGAGTGATAGTTTATTGGTGTGATGCAATGTATCTTATTTGATGCTTTATTTGACATGTTTTAAATTGGTATAAGGATGATTAGTTATTATAACATACTATTGCATGAGATATTTTTTTATGATGAAACTGTCAGTCTATGATGAGTGTATTGGTGAAGGGGACGGGATTGTATCACTCGCTTGCGAGCACCCTACGATTCTGAGATTTCCCCCTTCACGGTGTGTTTTATTATATCATATAAATGCATGTTCAATATGCTCTTTGTTTGCAGGTTGACAGGTACAGGACATCAACTCCACCTGATTTCATAGGTTTGAGCGTGTCCATTGACCAACGGTAATCAATTGGGAGATAGTAGCTAGGTTTTTTGTGCCAAGTCATCACCCTAGTCATAGTTTGTCATCGGGTTTAGCAGTTTTGATTTGGTTCTTTCCTCCCTAGTTAGCTATTTCAATTCGTATTTTAAAGGCTACTAAATGGTGGGTATGGTTTAAGTGATGATTTAACATATCTAGTTTCAATGTTGAATATTATTTTATTTCATCGATTATTTTGGTTTAACTAATAAAATCATTTTTAGTTTATTGACTAACTAGGTTAATGGTGATAAATTAAATGAAATGGTTGTTTCAACATTATTGTATATTAGGATTCAAATTTAAATGGAAATGGAAATCATGTTAGATATTTAAGTTAAATTTAAAATAAAAATAGAAATGTGGATTATATTTCACTTTTTGAATTTTTGGTTTTTAATTAGAATTATGAAATTTTGAAATATCATTCTTGGAAATTAAATTGTTTTAAAAAATTAGAAAAAGAAGAAGGAAATATCCTCGAAAAGCTCAATAAATTTAGTGGGTAGGATATTTTTAGGGGTTTGACCAAATTTGGGGAAGCTCTTTGTAAAGAAATGAAAATTCATTTTGTTTTTCAATTTTTGAATTTTGGTGGAGAGTTTTGTTGTGGCTGAATTTGGAGTTGAAGAAGAGATTGGAACCACCATTGTTGAAGTCATCAAGCTTGGGGAGAAAACACAAGGTTCTTCTTTGATTCTTGTTTCATTTTGAAAGAGTTTTGAATTTTGTTATGCTATTGGAAAATTTTTAAAATTCTGTTTGAAGATTAGTGAAAGCCCATGAGATTTTGTTTCTAAACTTGCAAACATTGTTGAAATTTTGGAAGAGAAAACAAAAGAAGAATCTCACAATGAAAAAAATTGAAGGAAAACCAAGATGAAATCTCTCTTCAAACTAAAAAATAAAATAAAAACTAGTTATGGATTGTCAAAGTTATTCTTTTGTTACAAAATTTTGTTGTGCATTTGCACAGTGTGGCTGAAAATGAAATTCTTGGTTTATATTTATAAATATACCTATATAGAAGTATATTTATAAATATATATTGTGCTTTTAATTTGTTTTTTGAAAAAAAAACTTGTTCAAGAAAAAATTTAAACAGGAAATTTTCTTCCTGTACAGGGGTCTGCCCTTTTTTTTTGTTATTTAAAGGTTTTTGAAAAAGAAAAGTAAATAATTTATTTATTTTTTTGTTTGGGAAGGGGGCAGCTATGGTTGCACACCCAAACCCCAGTGGAGGGCGTTGCCTTAGGCAGCACAACCTCAACATAGGAGGTTGGGCACTGCCACAGGTAGCGCAACCTCCATTAAGGAGGTTGGGCGCATCCTATGGCTGCGTCCTCCTCCCTTGTGGGGGCCGCAACCTTTGTGGGCAGTTTTTTTTATTATTTAAAACTTTTAAATTTTGTTTTAATTTATTTTATATTATAATTATATATAATATAATATATATATATATATATTATATATACTATTTTATATTATATATATAATGTATATATATTATAATATAATATGTTTTTTAAATAAAATTTTGTTTAACAATTATTAATTATATATATATGTTATGCATTATTTAATAATTGGTTTAGAAAATTAATAGTTGATTTTAAATAATAATATTTAAATAATAATCATATATTAAATATATATGTATATGTATTGTATATACACCAAGTATATACTTTTAGCCATATTTTTAATATATGTATTTATATTTAAATATAGATAATTGGATATAGGAAATCCTAACAAAAGTTATTTAGTTGCCTGAAATGCTTCCTAAATGACATTTTCTTTCATTCTCGGTGTTGGGCAATGAAGATATTATTTATGTGAGTTTTGATTTTAAAACTAGTGCTATTGTAGTTTGGAAATTAAGGTTAGTGCAATGATTAAATAATTGTTAAAGGTTAGGGTTATAATCAATATGAATATGGTTAATTTGTTTTCAATGACTTGTTTGATTTAATGAAATCTTGAAGTTCTTGTAAATGATTTTTTAAATGTGAGAATTATGTATGTAGTTAAGTTATATGGATTATAATTAGGAGAAAAATTGATTATATTTAATATGTGTAAAGAAAAGGTTTATTTTATTATGATGTTATTATAATGGGTAGAATGTTATTTAAAAGTTCTATATTCTATTACCTTAAATGGTGAATAGGGAATGTTGTTTGTTTTCTAGATTGCAAGGAATAGATAAGGTTCATAAAAATTATATGGTTTAGAACTTATATGAATAGAAAAAATATTAAGTATATGATGTATATATGTACTTTGGTTCCTATTTGATGAGAAAAGATTCTTATGTCAAAATACATCTTTAGTTATTTAAAGAACGTGTATTTTTATTATTGTTGATTTAAGCGAATTCTTCTTGGTATTCTATGGGCAATATTGTTATGATTGTAAATCTATGAGTGTACTATGGTGGTGCTAAGTTTTTCTTCTAGAGGCTAGGTAACTCTTTGTTTGAGTCGTTTGATCTATTTGGAGTGATATGTTTTGTACGTCTTCCAGATGGGGTTTTCATTTAATTATGTGGGTTGTCATAATATGTTAGTCATCCATTGTATTGCCTTGGGTAGGGCGTATAGTTGTATCTAGTTGTTTTACTGGTTTTCATGAATGAGGACGTTTTATGCCTCCCTTGAATTGAAAGTGGTTTGTATGGTTTTTTGCCTCTAGTGTTTGGAGAGGGTTTTGACCTTTGTTGCCTCCAGTGTTTGGAGAGGGTTTTGACCTTTGTTGCCTCTAGTATTTGGAGAGAGTTTTCACTTTTGTTGTCTCTCATGTTTGGAGTGAGTTTTATTTATGTGTTCCTCCTAGAGTTGGAGTGTTTTTATCGTATTGGTATACACTTGGGATTCTCTTGATGATTGGTTTTGTTTGGTATGTTGTCAAGTAGAAGAGTGGCTTCTGCTAGGGGCTAGAGCCCAAAGAGGTAAACTGGGAAACCTTCAGAGGTGGTTTAATCAAGTGAAAAATAAATCAATGTACTTAGAAGTTAGGAAGTACTTCACACTAATTAAGATAATTGAGCCTCGCTCATGGACGCAAGGGCTTGTATAGACTTGGGATGAGACAGGAAGGCCTGGAATGGCAAGGTCATCTATCTTGTCCTTACAAGAGGTATTTGATTCCGCATGAGTGAGTATGGGTGCCAGAATTCGGTAGAGGCCACCAGGACAACCCATAGTGGGGGACAAAACCTAGGAAGATTCCCAGAGGATATCCCATGACGAGTTGTGTGATGACACTCTTTCTACGACAAAAATAGGTATTTGGTTTTATGTGTATGGGCTTCTTATCTTACTCGATCTATTTTTACTTCTAGAAGCAATGTGACTTATGTCAATGATGTTATAGTTGTAATTGTGTTAATGTTATGGTTGTATGGTTCATGTGATTGGTTGTGTCAGTGTTAGTTATCCTCTGTCTAGGAGTGGATGGTCTTGCCTAGGAATCCTTGTTGCTATCTCCTAGCACAGGCGGTGAGCCTTTGGGTATCACATGGTTGGGTGGAATGTGCATCTTAATCTCTTGGGTCATCTTTTGTTCATATGGATGAGATTTTTCAGTTGCAGAGCTCGTGGGATCCAATTCTTCATGCTTTATTCTTTCAGTTATTAATGTAATTTAATACTCCTCTTTGTATCAAGGTGCAAGTTGTAAATTGTAATCCTTATATTTTGGAAGTATCTCATTCAGGGAATGCATGTTGTAACCATATTGTAAAGTATTTTATGGGAATCGTGTGGAATTCTGATGTCTCTGATGTAATTTTTATCATGTATGGAATGTATGTCCATTTAATTTGTTAAGTGATTAAATGTTATGTTTTTAATTCTTGTTTCTTGATTGGGTTTTAAGTAATCTCAATCTTGTAACCTTAGAGGTTGTTGGCAATGGATAGTGATCTTGCATGCTATTTATACTTAACAAAAAAAAAATAGTACGTTTGAGTAGTAAATTGCAACTTCCTCTAGGGTTGCGTGGCGGGGTGTTACAATTGGCATGGCAACATCAAGAATGTTGGTACTAGCCACCATCTCAATGTGGTCCAACACCTATTCTAAACCCCCGCGTAGCTCTGACTTGATGTAGCATATTGTAAGACTTCAACCTCCTTACAAACTACATGTTAACGTTTGTGTTGGCTCGTGCTCTTTCATGTCCATTAATTAATCATTCCCCCATCTGGTAATGGGAAGTCGATTGGTAACTGAGCATTGCAAGAAAATTATGCCCATCAGTCACTTTTCCTTCAAACGCCATCTATCTTTTGGTATTTTGAAGGAATGATCAAATGTGAGAATGTTGGCTACCCACCCTATTCTTTCCTTTAAAAAAGAGGCATGCACACATCAAAGACCGAAAATAAATGATGAGGGCGCAACCTGAGACATAGAAAATAACCCACAAACAAGAGAATAATTTTATTATTCAGAGAATGGAGCTTCTTACATGTAGAGGATCTCAAATCCCCAAGTTCTACAACACATGCAAGCTACAGAAAGCTACAAAATAACCCTTTCGCAATATGCGAGCTTGTCCCCAAAAAGTTACCCAAAAATTAGAAAACCCGCCCATAAATAGAGCTCCTAATTAGTTTGGAGCCAAAAAAACATTCAAATTGAGTTTAGGTGGTTTGGCACCAAAAATTTACAACATGAAGTTCAAATTTCAAAAGAGCATTTGCAATGGTGTCTTCTAGAAAGTGCGCCAACTTCCCGAGGCCATAACTTTTGATCTGGGACTCCGATTCACAAACCGTTTGAATCGTTGAAAAGGTCTTGAAGTCAAGAAAGCACTCATAATTTTCTATGCCAATTTTGGCAAGTTTTGGGGCCGATTCGGGAGCTCTAAGTGCCTCTAATCCCACTCGGAAGATTTTTAGGTGCAAATCTGGGAAACTAAAATTGCAATATCTTTCAACCCAAGAATAGAAACTAAAAACCGTAAATTGGGAATTTCATTATGATGAAAAGGGTATCCAAAAATGTAAAAACATCTAAGAAATGAGAAACTTGAAATTTATCTATTTTTGGGTGATGCAAGATTTCCCTTACACCACTGGATGCTCCTGCAACAGGCACCCAGGGTAATTTTGAGAAATGACCCCGTCACGTCTCAGATGGTTGAGGAAAACCCAACCAGTGAACCACTACCTTAGATAGCCAGGATGAATCTTCCATAGGCCTTCCTCTCCATTTCACCAGTTATTCTTCATACTGCCTATTTTTGCTACTCCTTCCCACATGACTATCCAAGATTTCCTCAATCTCCTCATTTTCTGAAGTAGGTGCTAGAATCTCACACTGTTCCATCCTTGGTACTTCCTCTACACCACCTTCATGATACTCTGTCAAATCTGAAATGTTGAACACAGGGGAAATGTTGAATCCATCTGGCAACTCTACCTCATATGCATTCCCTGAATCATGCCTCTTCAAAACTTACAGGGACCAAACTTCTTCATCTTCAATTTGTTATATGTTCCACTAGAAACCTTTCTTTCCTCAAGTGGACCATCACTTCATCACCAATCTGAAACTCCTTATACCTCCTCTTCTAATCTGCCTTAGCCTTATACTGCATATTCATCTTGTTAATATGTTCTCTTACCTTCTCATGTATATCCTTGATGTGTTCTGCAAAATATTTGGCTTCAGCACTTATTTTCCTCTCTTGGTCCATCTTCCTCAATTTTGGAGCTATTTTGGGGCTACCTCCATACATAATCTAGAATTATGATCTACTAGTGCTTCTGTTGACAGAATTGTTGTAAGAAAAATTCTGCTTGGGGTAAGATCAATTCCCATCCCTTAGGTTTATCTCCTACCAAACATCTAAGTAGGTTACCCAGACTCCTGTTAACAACCTCTGTCTTCCCATCTGTTTGTGGATGGTGTGTAGAACTGAACTTCAACTATGTCTTCAGCTACTTCCACAAGGTCCTCCAAAAGTATCCCACAAATTTGGTATCACGATCTGAAACAATACTCTTTGGCAGACCATGTAGCCTCACCACCTCTTTGAAGAACAAGTCAACAATGTGGACTGCATCATGGGTCTTTTGACATGGAATGAAATGTGCCATCTTTGAAAATCTATCAACCACCACAAAGACTGAATCATTCCCTCGTTGTGTCCTTGGCAAACCAAGAACAAATTCCATACTTATATCCTCCCATGGCCTCTCTGGTACAGGTAAGGGCTAATATAATCCTGTATTTTGGCTCACTCCTTTAGCCATCTGACATACCTTGTAGCTTTGTACAAACTTCTTCAAATCCTATGACAACTGAGGCCAATAATAATGCTCACCGATAATGGCAATGGTCTTGTCTCGACCAAAATGTCCTACCATTCCTCCACTATGCTTCTCCTTTATCAAGTTCTCCCTCATGGAACTCCTCAGAATACATAATTGACTTCCCTTAAATAACATGCCATCCTAGATTATGAAGTCCAGCCTCCTTCTCCTGTCCACTGTAACAGGTTCCTTGCAAGGCTTCCAAGCCTCTGCAAAATCAGGATCTTCTGCATACACTGTCTTCAGTTCATTGAACCCAACCACTTCAATCTGCATCTTTGTCATCAATGTATGCCTCCTACTTAAGTCATCTACAATCTTATTTGACTTCCCACTCCTATGTTTCAAAACAAAGGTATAACTCTGCAAAAACTCTACCCATTTCATATGCATCTGATTTAATTTTCCCTGACTATTTAGGTACTGCAAGGCCTAATGATCATTATATAGAACAAATTCCTTTGGCAATAACTAATGTCTCCATTTCTTTAATGCTTGAACTATTGCTTAAAATTCCTGATCATATAAAGAATACTTTCTCTTGGCATCATTTAACTTTTCACTGAAATAGGCAATGGGCTTACCTTCTTAGCTCAACACTGCTCCAATGGCATAACCACTAGCATCACAATCCACCGGAAACACCCTGTTGAAATCTGGGAGAGCTAGAATGGGTTCCTCTGTCACCTTTTGCTTCAACAGTTGAAAAATTTTCACTGCTCCAGTGCTCCACTTGAATTATTTTCTATCCCCTCTCATTGTTTCAGTCAAGGGTCCACAAATACTACTGAAGTTTCTAATGAACTTTCTATAAAAACTAGCCAAACCATGGAAAGATCTCACCTCGGTAGCAGTTTTTGGGGTAGGCCATTCCATAATAGCCTTCACCTTCTCTGGGTCCATCTTGAGACCCTCTACTGAGACAACAAACCCCAAGTACACTAGCTCCCTCTTCACAAAACTGCACTTCTTCAGATTAATCAATAGTTTCTCTTCTCTTAACTTCTCAAAGGCTCTCTGAATATGCATCAGATGCTCATCCAACATCTTACTGAAAATAAAAATATCATCTAAATACACAATAACAAAACTTCCCAGAAATTATTTTAGTACCTCGTTCATCAGCTGCATGAATGTGCTCAGTGCATTGATTAGCCCAAAAGGCATGACAAACCACTCGTATAGGCCTTCTTTGGTCTTGAAGGAAGTCTTCCATTCATCTCCCTCTCGAATCTGGATCTAGTGATATCCACTCTTCAGATCAATCTTTGTTAATTACTGAGCTCCACTCAAACAGTCCATTAGGTCATCTATCTTTGGCAGGGGAAATTTGTACTCGATTGTTATCTTGTTTATGGCTCGGGAATTTGTACACATCCTCCACTCCTCATCCTTCTTTGGTGCTAGTACTACAGGTACTGCACATGGACTCAAACTCTCTCATATCAAACCCTTTCTCAACAACTCTTGAACTTGTCTATTCAACTCCTCATTTTCTGCTGGAGTCATTCTATGAGCTACCTTATTTGGCAAACTGGCTCCAGGAATCAAGTCAATCTGATGACTGATCTTCCTTATTGGCGGTAAACCCTCAGGTACATTATGAGAAACAATATCTTAAAACTCATCCAACATCCTAGAAACTTCTTTTGGAACCTTCTCACTACCCTCATTACTCACTCTAGGAATCAATGCATAACACACACACTCATGTTTCATACCTTCTAAAAATTTTCTTCCATCTACAGAACAAATTCTAGCACTACTGCATACCTTTTCTTCGGTCTCCTTTAGGGGTTTCAACTTGTGACAAACCCCATCCTTTGTTAAGGAATAAGTGTTTGTGTGGCCATCATGTATAGCTTGCTTATCGAACTACCATGACCTCCCCAACAACATGTGACATGCATCCATGGGGATGATATCACAAAGTATCTCATCATGGTAGCTCCCGATCTTGAACTTTACTAGGAATTGCTCATTGACCAAAACTTTGTGGTCTTTCTGCAACCAGGCAATCTGATACGAATGCGGGTGCCTTTCCCTCTTCAGCTTCAACTTTGTGACCATCTCCTCTGACTCTAGATTATCAGTGCTCCCACCATCAATAATGACATCACAACATTTTCCTTCACACTTGCACCTTGTGTGAAACAGATTCTTTCTCTATTCTGGTTCCTTTTCTTCAATCACTAGGGCTCTCCTAATCACTAAGGTTTCTCCCCTTTCAGCATCATCTGAATGCTCAGATTGGGCCTCCCTGTCTGCATGCGCAACCCTTCCACGACCTTTTGGCCTTTTGTGCCCTTCCTTGGTGTTGTGGAAATTCATAGGCTCGATATCCTTCTTCACCACACTGGAAACACGTTCCTCTGAAACCACCTCTTCTAGATCCTTGTCCATATCTCCTCATCCCTACCTCTTTGATCACCAATCGCTTTGACGAGGGTGGTAGAAGGTCATTCTTTTACCGCCAGTACCCACATCTTCACTTTTCTTTTCATCATCATTTCAGCCTCGGGAAGGTCTTCTATTTCGCCCCTTCCGCTTTGACCTCCTTGTCCCTTTTTGCTTGCTATCAAATCTTTTGTTCAACTTCTCTTCAACTTTCAGAACAAACTAGTACGCATCCTCAATGGTTGTCATTTTGACTAGGCTTAACTCTTGTTGAATACTCGGTCGTAACCCATTAAGATAACATGCTACCTTCTCCTTATTGGCCTCTGTATGGCTCGTTCTGATGATTATCTTGTAGAAAATCTTCAAGATATTCTCGACAAACGCTTCCCTTTCAACCCTTGCAATTTCTTCAACATCTAACTTGTAGTCCACTGGTATGAACTACTTCTTCAGCTACTACCATATGATCCCACCGTGATCTTGACTTTTCTCTTGATTTCTTTCTAACCGGACCTCTTTCCACCTCAAATATTGGCATGGCCCTTTTAGCTTCATTTTTGCACACTTAACCTTTATATGGGTCTTCTATTTCCTCATACTCAAAATATTTTCTAGCTTCTGTTGATCCAATCGGACAACTCCCTTTGTGTTCGTATCTCCGGGAATGAATCGAGGGACTTCTTGCTCGGGTCTTTTCTTGATCTTCTAAAATGGCCCCTTTATTAGCCGAGATTTGGTCTTGATCAATTGCTTCTTCTTCCTCTTCTACATTTGAACCTCCTTCTCTCCTTCATCCTCACTTTCCTCCCCTCAAGCTTAACCTCTTCTCAATCGCTCTTGTAACGTGATCAACTGCCTCTCTCAAGGCTTTCACCCATCTCTTCCACCAGATCTCTACCGCCTCTACTCACCTCTAGCACCACCATGCCTACCAGGCATCACTCTTGGAGGCATCTTTCTTGACCTCGACCCTCAACCACGGTCCTGGTGTGAATTGCCTCACGATCGGTGATTTGTCCACACGCTCAACAAAAAACCTGCTCTAATACCAATTGATGAGGGCGCAACCCAAGACACAGAAAATAACCCACAAACAAGAGAATAATTTTATTATTCATAGAATGGAGCTTCTTACATGCAAAGGATCTCAAATCTCCAAGTTCTACAACACATGCAAGCTACAGAAAGCTATAGAATAACCCTTTCACAATATGCGAGCTTGTCCCCAAAAAGTTACCCAAAAATTAGAAAACCCACCCATAAATAGAGCTCCTCATTAGTTTGGAGCCAAAACAACATTAAAATTGAGTTTAGGCAGTCTGGTGCCAAAAATTTACAACATGAAATTCAAATTTCAAAAGACCATTTGCAATGGTATCTTTTAGAAAGTGCGCCAACTTCCCGGGGCCATAACTTTTGATCTGGGACTCCGATTTGCAAACCGTTTGAACCGTTGGAAAGGTCTCGAAGTCAAGAATGTGCTCAAAATATGCTATGCCAATTTTAAAAAGTTTTGGTGCTGATCTGGGAGCTCTAAGTGCCTGAAATCCCACTTGGAATATTTTCAAGTGTAAATCTGGGAAACTAAAACTGCAATATCTTTCAACCTAGGAACAAAAAATAAAAACTATAAATTGGGAATTTCATTATGATGAAAATGGTATCCAAAAATGTAAAAACATCTAAGAACCAAGAAACTTGAAATTTAACTATTTTTGGGTGATGCAAGATTGCCCTTACACCATTGGATGCTCCTGCATCAAGAAACACATCGAATTATTATCTCATATATGCTTATGAAGGCTCCATGAACGGGGAACTTAGACTATAAAAGAGACATCCTGATGTAATTAATGGAGAGGAAAAGAAGATTTTAAGATATTAATCAAGTTATGAAAGAGTAAAAGTCAGTTATTGGAAAGACAGATTTCAATCATAATGATGTGATAAGAAAGAAAATAAAGTGTCGGAATAGAATAGAGTTCTTACTTTGGGCAATTATGTTTCAAAATTGAGAATAAAACGTCATTCATGAAAGCTTATGCTTGTGGAAAAATCTCTTCTTTCCTGTTGGAAAATCAAACTGATGGCATTTCAGCTTGTGCAATCAAACTGGGTATTGTTTTATATATATATATATAATTTTAATTAATGTATTTTATATTTTTCATAAATATAAAATGATTTATCAGATTTTCATATAATAGAGGACATCTTGAAGTGTCCACTTGTTTCTACTTTTTATAATTACCATGGGTTTCATCCTTGTTTAATTTGTAACCTAAACAAGAGTGATAAGGCTCAAGGAGCTATCATAAGTGCACTCCCCATCTTGCTTAGTAGTCCCACTAGTTTCCACATCACTTGCTTGGATAACAAATACAATGAAAGTAGAAACGAAATCATCATAACTTCATTATACATGAGCTTGGAAACCATGGTCTGAACAAAACCAATGCCTCTTATTCTAGATTTAACTACATGTTGAATAAATATAAATTTAATTTCTGATGAAAACCTTCTTCATGCTATCCATTCCCACTAGGTGGATGGCAACTCTTATCCAAATTTTCAACCATGCCTTTCTTCACCATCAGACTAGAGCTTAAAACCTTCAGCTATAATCATGGACCTGCTTGAGTGAAAATGGATCTAAAGATGAAGATTAGGATAGGGGTTTTGTACTTTATTGTGGTCTCCTCAAGGCATTCTATCAAGACATTGTACCCCCACTTTTCCAATTCATGGTTATAAATTAAAACCATGGACTCTTTCTTTGGACAATGTTTATAAAGAGATTATCAACTGGAGTTGGTCTCACATATTTTCTTATGTTGTCCACCAAATTTATATTAAATCACCCTTAACATTTTCTTGTCACACATGCCTTACATGTTATAACATCCTTTTTTGGGCTTCTCTCCTTTGATTACTCATTTTTTAGTCACCTACCAATAATGTTATTTAACTTATTCCAAATAAATTTCATGCATTGATGGATGTTCATGCATTGTGCCCAAGCTTGCCACCATACTTTAATAAATATTTTTATTAAATTAACAAATTTAAACTAATATGTAAATCAATTTTTTTTACAACAATATAATATTAATTATAATATACTTTTTAAGTTTGTTTACATTTAAAATAAATAAATCCCAAGAAAATTAAAGGAAGTACAACCCACCATCTTGAGCCGTAGTAATTAATAAACTTTAACCTTATTACAAATATCTATTACTCTACAACATTGACAGAAAATCTTGACAATAACCTCATAAATAACTACACATATCCCTCTAAAATTATATTTAGAAACTACCATTAAATTAAGAATAAATACTCTTTGCTGCATATTTAAATCTGAACCATGGTCGTATAAATATCCCTCTGTAATGTTGTTATTAATTGACAAAATGAAAATAAAAAGTATGACATAGGGAATGCATATTAGAGACCGGGATGCAAAATACATACAAATTTGATAGAGTGAAGTTGTAACATAGAGAATAAGATACAACCAATAGGCTGTTTGATAGCCACCGAGAACTTGATAGCTAGAGGTCAATCAATGATTTAAAGGGACAAATAGTTGCAATTGAACTGAAACCAACCTACTCATGTTCTAAGTGTATTAAAATCCTCTTACTTTTGTGGCTCAGCTATTGAATCTATAATCTAGGGTTTAGTAGACCCCATTAGCATGTCAACTAGCCACAATCTCAATATGGTCCCACACCTACTCTAAACCCCCACCGACTATTTTGTTATATATATCTTTCCCACCTATATATGTATATTTTATATTAAAACCTTATATGGGTCATAAATATAAAATGACTTACTCCATATAATGGAGGGCATCTTTATAAGAAAGAAAGTGGATTTGAGTATCAAGGCGGAATAGCATAGGGTTCCTGCTTTAGGCAATTATGTTTGTGCTTGAGGAAAATTCTCATCTTCTTTCTCTGGACTTCTATATAAGACCCCATTGTCAGCTTGAACAATCAAATCGGGTATTGTTATCTTTTGTCCAACTGCAATAGCTAATCAGGGCGCCAACAATGTGCAAGCGGTTCCTGACCTCGCCAATCTCAAATGGTAATATTTGCAGAGAAATTTCTTTAAATTGAACTGTCAAATTTTTATGTCATACAAATTTCAGTTTGATTGTTCCTGAAAATGCTCTTTCATGGTTGAACATATAATTGTTCTAAGGAAATCTATGTTACCACAAACTGTTAACATAGAATTCCACCGTTTCCCATTTTAGCGAGCAAAACGGCATTTCCATTTTTCTAATGATTTTTTTAAAATCCACAACATTGTTTTAGATTTTATGAAGAGAAATAATATATCTATTTTACATTCAAGAGATTTTCAGATAATCATAATTATCAATAAAATTAGAAAAAAATAAAATAAATGGCTTTAAAAAATCCAAACTTTTACCAGATTTCAAGAGAATAATTTAAACCTGATCATGCTAAATCAATTGATGAACAACCTTAGATTTAGGTGAGAGCAAAGACCCCAACAACAGCTGTCTTTTTTGTGTATGGTTTTGTTTCTTTCTTTTCGTAATTTATCATAAAAGCTTGGTCCCAAACATTCTAAATTTGATGGTGGAATCTTCCTATCAATAAATTTTTGTTTGTGATTATTCATTCTGAAGCGTCCATTCAATATAAAGAGATTTCTTATTTTTAAAAATCATTAATAATTTTTCCCACGCATATATATATATATATATATATATATAAAGTTTATCTAAATTTCTAATTTTGACAACATGGAAGGAAATTAAAGAATATGGCAATTTAGTACACCTTACCCTTTTGTTCTTTTTCCTTGGCTAGCATTGCACTTTCTTAATGAGAAATTGCGTAGACTTTTGTAGAACTAAGAGAAAAATTTACTGCCTAAAAAATAAATTTGAAATTTTTTTCTTATTAACAAATACAAACTAATAGAAAAAGATTTTTTTTTTCATTAATTCTTATAACTATCTATGATTATTAGACTAAAAAATGTTTATAATTTAGTTATATATATAGTTATTTATTCATTTTTCTTTTTCTTATTAGATCATTTGGGTTTTTTTTTTTTTCAATTTTAGTTGCATATTCTTTATATAGGTATAAATCTATGTATGTGTTATATAGATGTCCCATGTATTTATGGAAGACGTGTATATGCATATATAGATGTTTATACATACATATATACATTATAGACACATATATAATTATAAATATATATATGCAAATGTTCATATACATATATATTCATTTTATTTCACATTTTTACCTATCCTTTTAATTTTACATATATAGATATATATTTATAACATATTTTTATTATTTCTTATTTTCTACATATATATTTTCACATTTATTTATCATATACTTATCTTCTCTCAAACATTCATTCAGACATACGTACATACATGCATATATATACATTCATTTTCATTCATATCTACAACTTGTGTTTTTATATCTGTATATATATTCAACCTCGGTATACATATATTTTATTTCTTATTCTTCCTTTTATTTTCATTCTTCTATCGTCTGATTTTTCTCTCATTTTTTATATATTTGTTTGTATACACATTCTTACATGTAGATGTATATATCCCAATATATGCTAATATACAATTGCTCCATTCAATTATGAAATTAAATATATATATATATATAACATGTCTATGTGTGTGTGCACATGCAAGCATTTATATTTGTATAGATTTTCTCATGTATACAAATACACATTCACTTATACATTCTATTACAATATCATAAATATTTCAATATCCTTATATATGCATATGGATATATACATATGATTATATATCTGCACATGCATACATTGTTTTATAGTCATATATTCTAATATATATATATATATATACATATTTATTCTTATGATTATTTTTTACTAAATTTATATATATATTATTTTTATATATTTTTCATTCATTTATTTTTTTTGTTTCTCTTTCTTCACCTCCTCTCCTTGATGTTTGTCCTATAATTTCCTCTCCCTAATCATTTTTAAGGAATTTTTTGCAATAGATTCCTTCACTGTCGTCTCCCTAATTATGGATTCCTAAGGGTAATCCAAGACGTTGATTTTAAAAGTACATAATGAATTCTAGAAGTAATCCTTTTAACATCATTTATTATGTTTAATAGAGGTACATAGCTTTATTATTTAAAGCTATAAAAATTATTCTTGTGTGAATTTCATAAATGGTTGGAACAAGCAAAAGAGGTGGTGTTATAGAGGAGTCTCCTTTAGAAATTGTTTCCTTTATTTAAGTATAATTTGTAAATGAAAATCTTCTGAGAAATTATTTTTTCATGATTAGAAACCAATCATGGAATTCCATGAATCCATTAGTAGAGTTGGCATTAACTTACAATAGTTGGAAATTATAAATTAGAGGCATGGACCTCAAAATAACTAGATTGCATGACACTTTCTAGAAAATGTGATTGCAATTGTGGCTAAAAGAGAAAAAGGAGTGAAAAAAGAGATAAAATGAAGGAACACCTATTAAATCCTTTCTTTCTTTCCCCAATATCTATTGAAATGAAATTATTGTATGATGATTTCATTGGGCTTAGTGGTTAGATCCATGACATATTTTGGAATAAAACTGACCCTATTTGTTTCTTTTGTCTACGCTATTTTGAGGTGATTCAAGGTATATAGGAAGAAAAAATATGGCCACTCCATGGGTGCATGATGTACCTATCTTGTTACAAAGATTCCAAAAAGAGAAAACTCTAGCAATTCCTTCCCACTACAATTTTATTTGTCAAAGACACTAAAAATACCATCTCTTCTTAATGGTCAAGAAGGAAAGGAATAGATCCCTCTATTTGAAGTCACTAAATGAAATCCTAATAACATTAAAACTAATGCAATCCTTTCATCTAGGACTAAATGAGAAGAAGATAACCAAAATTCTAAATGAATGTTTTTGCATTTTCATGGCTACTAATGCTTTACTATTTATGAAAGCTTATATAATGTAATTATATGGATGATTATACTATATGATCATGTAGTGTTTGGTTATATTTTTAGATTTTTTATTTTCTTTTATGTGATGATAATGTAATGCGACTAGAAACATTTATTTTTATTAAATATTTTTTTGTAATATATTTATAAGAAGTAGAGTATACCTTGGTTTTTAAGTTATGATTTTTAGTAATAAAATTCTCACACATGATCATTTAACTTTCTTAAGATAGCTTTTTAAAATGTTAATCAAAGTTCACATTTTCTATGTTTCATTTTATTTGATAGAGTGAAATCTTTCTTCATTTGGAAAAGTGTATAGAATTTTTTTATGCCCAAATTTAGTATTTAGTATTTTTTACTTGGACTGAAGTTTTATAATGTCAATTAAACTCTTTAATTTATAATTTATAATTTATAATTTTTTATTTTTTTTAGACTGCAGGAATCGGGTAGCACGACCCCCTATAAACTGCAGTGCGCCTGGTAAACTTTTTAACGTGACCGGCGGCGCTGGCGTGACACGCCCTCCGGTACCACAGGACGGGGGAGACTAGAACTCGTGACTAGCAGAGCCGCAATGGAATTACTTAGCCAACCGAGCTAGGGCCCCCGCCCTTATAATTTTTTATTTTAAATATATAATTAAAAATATATTTTGATAAATTTAAATAGAATTCAAAAATTTTGAATGCTTAGAAAAGAGAGATTTTTTGTAAGGTTATTTTTTCAATTAAATTATAAATTACAATATAAATTATGTAATTTTCAAACATTAGCTAATTTATTTTGTAATAGTGTAAATTGTATATTTGTATCTTCTTTAATATTTTAGATCCACTTTGATAGCATTTCAAATAGAATAATTAACTTATAAATGATATAATTATGTATTAAATTCTTCTTCACATCCCATATCTTGATAATTTCTAGATTTGTATTTTATGTTCTTATATATAAAATTTTCCACTTTAGAATATATCTAGAAGAATAGACTTAATCCAAGTCACTTTTGTGGGAATAAATTTGAACCATTTACTTTCAAAATTCAAAATTCAAAATTCTACATCATCAACTATTATTTGTAACTATTTTAAGATAAATTTATGTATATTACATGGATTTGTTTGATTTATTGTTGTAATTATTGAAATTAAATCATTCTTTTGAAAGCACAATGGGGAATCAATACAATATTTGTTTCCCTTCATTAAAAAATGTGGATTCATGCATTCCAATTTGTATTTGTGATTCACTTAGATAGGTTGAAGTGAAAAAAATCAATTATTTTTTCTTGAAAATATTGATAGACATGTTCTATTATCTTGGATCACTTACAAGAACTATAGTTTGGTATTATAAGTTGACTTGTAGCATATATATATATAGTTACAAGTTATTCTTATTTATAGCTTCATATTTTTTTCCCTTTTTAGAATTCATGCTAGTTATGTTGTCTCAAGCTTAGTGTAAACTTGGGTTTGTGTATGAATTGTAGTTGGGCGATGCCTTAAATTCTAATAATGTTGGAAAAATATTTGAGTCCACCATGTCTTGCAAGTTCAATTACTTATGTAGACCTTGAGGGTGTTGTGTTATTTTCATATGATATTCAACTGTAACATATATGCCAATAGTTTCTAATAATATTTCAATTCAATTTGATGGACCCACCTCCATAAAAAAAATGAGCTATGCAGTGCAAAAGGAAATATAGGAGCACTTCCAAAAATTTGATCAAAATTAATTTTATTAGGTGGTGATGTCACTAAAATTAGGAACCATAATAAAAAGGGGTTTATTGACACATTATTTGGATGTCATGTAAATTTTATATAAAGATAGGGAGGGCATTATATAATATTTTATATTATTTGCCACATAATGACGGCCTCACATGTGAGGGCCCCTCTAAATCATGTTATGGGGGACATTAAAAATATCTATGGAGAGGGACTCTAATTTGTATCATATGGAAACTAACCAATTGTGGGGCACCTCATATATATATATATATATATAATTCTTCTATTGAATTGAAACCCTATCATAGGAACTATTAAGGTGATTTCTTGGAATTGGGTAAAGATTGATCTCCTAAATTTCCTGCGGTTTTGAAACATTATAAATAGGAACATTTGTTTTATATTTTTTTATTATTTATTTAAGACTTCAACTCTAATAGCTAGCACTATCTTTTCTTCATCTAATAATGTTGTAGCATGTAAGATTTTATATTTTATTTAACAACCACACTAAACATTGTCTTCTTGTTAAATTCTTTTAGAGTGAGGAAGAACCTTAGAAGTGCTGGATTTAAACCATTGATCTTTAGATGAGAAGTAGTAACTGGTTGCTAGTCATTCTCTAATAACTATTTTGCATAAATTCATCATATGTCTTTTCTTTATTTCTATTTTTTAAATGAAAAAAAAAAAAACATTAGATAGAGGTATACATTCCTCTTTAATTTACATTTTAATATGTAACAAAGGTACTTTATTGGTAATTTATTAGCAGTCATACAAATCTACTTTTCATTATTTTCATAAGCACGGGTCCTTATTGATGGGTTTGTTGGCAATAGGAGTTTCTTCCAAAGCTAAGAATTAAAATAAATTTTATTTGATTATGTTGCTTTGTTTTGTTGAAGCCCACTATGCTCTATTTTTTATCCAAATAGATTTGGATTTCATAAAAATATAAATTATGATTAGATTTTCTCTTAATTTTCTTCTGGGATTGTTTTCTATTCACATGCCATTACAATTTAGAAATATTTGTTTTTGAAAAGGAAAAAATAGGTTTTACAGGGACTTGAAACCACAAAGTTTAAACATACAAAGATAGAGCAAAAAAGGTCCAAACAAATAGACAGCTATCCCAAAAAGGAAACGTCAGTAAAAAAGAGACAACAGGGTCCAAAAAAGGACTGCCAAAAAGCCAGAGACAACCACAATAACACTACTCCAAGATGTTCATCAGCTCCTCGGCTTCCTTTTCAACTTCACTCATATCCTGTAATCCTTGCTTGAGGATTTGAACCATATGTGGAGAAGCAGGGGCCTTCCTCTTCGTGTTAGCCTAGGTGCGAGTCAAAATCCCTTCAACAATAGCTCTGCTACACCCTATGTCCACATCCAAATCCATGACCAGTGAGCCCTTTTGATTTTTTTCCAACTTTTCCACCTAGTGTTAATGATAATGGCATTGTGCCTGGCAATTTTATGATTATACGCCATAGTGGCCCTGATATTTTGGCCTATCTTGGACATATTGCTCTCCAGCCTAG
Organism: Sequoia sempervirens; assembly: GCA_007258455.2. Taxonomy (NCBI): domain Eukaryota; kingdom Viridiplantae; phylum Streptophyta; class Pinopsida; order Cupressales; family Cupressaceae; genus Sequoia; species Sequoia sempervirens. The sequence continues at coordinate 314,830,780 of VDFB02353493.1, read as the reverse complement.
TCAATCTTTCCTCCTACAACTGTTGTCTTTTCTCCGTTAAGGGGGTGTCTTGTCCATCATTCTCATTACGGCTCTAGCTTACCTTCTGCTCCAACTCCATGACTCTATTGCTGAGATCTCTATTATGGCCACTCAAATCACAAACTTCCTTCTGGGCCCACTTAAGAACAGTGAAAAAGCCATCAACGCTTTTTTCCGCCACACTCATTATGTCCTCAGGCCTAAAGTTATTCAAGGTAGAATTAATTTTGTCCTGATTTGAGGATCTTTTAGGGGCATTCACAAATCTTCCAGACGCAGGGGCAATTTACAAATATTTGTTATTTTATAGATAAATTTAATTATTTTTGTGGATTGTCCTTCTCTTCAATCAAAATTTTATTTCTTATACTCAATATTTGAAGGTTTAAGTGAAATATTAGATTTTGAATACTATTTGAAAAATTATTAATTGTTTTAGGTTCATCACCCTACTATGTCTTGCCTCACTTTAGAAAAGGATATATATATACTCTCATTAAGTTGTAAGTGATTACTAATTTTTCCATGGCTAGTAAGAGTATACTCTGGATGTTCATTTCTTAATGTTATTAGGGTGCCAATCACCATGTCAATTTCTTTTCTTGTTTCTATGTGTTTTGTCATGATTTTAATCCATGTTTCCAATTCTATGGTTGTACATTATTTTTCAATAAATAACTATTTAAATGTTGTAATGCAATGAATGGCACTACATTCAAAAGAATTTGATACGTTGATATGTTGATGTGTTGTTCCAAAAATGATTCTTCTGTGTAATGGGTAAATGGTAGGAGAGATCCCAACGACAGGAGATGCATCGCCGCTTGCCTAGTGGAAGTTGTATACCAAGTCGAAAAGGGCAAGGAAACGGAAGAAATGGTCAAGGAATGGTGCAAACAGCTTAAATTTGAGGTATATCAAAAAATAGAAGGTAAAGAGGGAATATTTGGTGCCGTTTTCAAGTGGATAGGTGAAAGCAAAAGAGGTGGAGATGCAAAGGAGCTTCAGTTCCCCTCAGAAGTTGTTGCCTTCAGGGGATTTCGTGATGGAAAGGATATTGAGCATGGTTGGAAAGCAATCAATGCACGCCTTGGTTCCATTACTAGAGTGAATATCGGCTTACAATACTTGCAAAGCAGTATTGAGAGGCACGGACCTCACAACATCTGGATTGCAGGCCATTCGTTGGGAGCCGCCATTGCAATGGCCGTTGCAAGAAAAATGAAAAAGGAAGACATAGCTAGAATTGAAGCACATCTCTTCAATCCTCCCTTTCTTTCCCCAAGACTTCCCGAGGTGAAACTCTTTGAGATGGTCGGAAGAAATTTAGCAGCTGTGCGTGATATTTGGCGTTACCTTGGTTTAGGTGCGCCGAATGCGTTTGATTATATGATGATAGATGATGAGATATTACGTGGCTTATATAATGATTTCATTGGGGTTAGCGGTTGGATCCCCAACATATATGTCAATGAGAATGATTTCATTTGCTGCTCTTACATCCGCTATTTTGAGGTGATGAGGGTTATATACAAGCAGAGAAGCCAGTCCCTCTATGAGCGCATGAAGTACCTCTTCTGTTTTGAAGTAGCCGAAAAGAGAACATCCTTGCATTTGCTTCCTTCTGCTAAGCTGTTTATCAAAGACACTAAGAATCATGATATTAATCAGTGGTTCTCGAGGAGCCTCAAACTTGAGGGAAATAAATATGTCCCTCCAAATGACGCAACACACGCTTAAAAAGAGTACTCTTTCCAGCTGAGGGCAAAGGAGGAGATAACGAAGACTGGAAATAAATGTGTTGCATTTCCATGGGCACTAATAATTTGTTGTAGACTTCTGATATTGGAATTATAAATAATTTTAATACTATATAGTATTATATATTATAATCTGGCAGTATTTTCTTATATTTTATGATCTTTTTATTTTATATCTTCGGTGATGGTCATGGAAAGTGATTAGAAATATAAATTGTAGTTTTGTGGAAGATTTTTAGTCATTTTTCTTAATAATCGAGTATTTAATGGATCTCTGTTATTAAAAATTATGGTTTTATGGGTTAAGTAAAATATGCATAACTGAAATTAAATTATGAGTTATTTAATAGTTGAAATAAACTTTCAGTCTTTTGGTTTTGGTAAAGGAAGTTTTCCTCAATGTTAAATCACATCGGTTTGTTGGGTATAGCATCCTTGTACTATATTTGTAAATACATAAGAGTTTCTTTATGTTTCGATATGTTTTTCAAGAAAAATTACTTCATCATGTCTATATTTTTAAAGGAAACTATGAATCTTGTTAGTTGTATCATCAACAAGACTTATTATAAAAACTATTAATTTTTTGAAGTCCATAATTTTTTCAATAGAATTGCTTATGGAAAAACTGCATATGAACATTTCATAGCACACTTCAAGAAATTTCAAAAGAAAGCATATGAAATATAAAACCTCAAAGATGGACTATTATAAATAGGGAAAAAAATAAAGAGATGGGAGAGAAAACCAAAAGGAAAAGAAAATCATCAATAATTAATAGAAAAATAAGGAAAAAATAAAAAGATGAATATAAACAAACAAAAGTTAAATTGAAAGGAAAATATAAAATTTAAAATCTAAATTAAATATGTATAACCCTATATATAATATATATAATATATAGTAAAATGAAAATATAAAATAATAAAAAATTGGATTCGTGACAAAAAATAACCAAAAATAAAAAGATACAAAAGGGAATAAAAAATACATAATTAAATGAAAAATATTTATTACTACTTAATTTCATGTGGAACCCTCTATGTTGGAGAAATAGGTTGCTCATTTAATTTATAATTTAAGGAACCAAGCATCATATTTTCCTCAAAATCCTTGTAATCCTTAGGAAACAAGATTACTTCTTCAAAAGAAAATTTTAAGAGGGCATAAGATTAATATCGACCCATCAAAGTGTATATGTAGGAATATGGGGGACTAAAAAGTGGCAACCCCATCTAATTGATAAAGTGATTGCATTATAATGCATTCATTTTATTTTTTTACATTAAAAATAAAACATCAAGAGGTTGAGCTCATTTAAAATTGAACTCTAGCCTACAAAATAGTAGTCTTCAATCTTGGACAAGTGTGATCACTTTTAGGAAATTGTAAAAGTTCATTAAATGACTGGATAGAAATAGTTTTGAGTAAATATTGTTTAATTTAAATGTAAAGCTCGAAAAACTCACAAACTAAACATAGTATTACGAAAAGCAAAGCATATTCCAAAGAAAGAAAGTGACATAAATATGTTAAATAAAATATATTAAGAAATGCTCAAAGGCAAGTTGCAATGATGGAATACAACCACATACATACATAGGGTGTTACATTACATCTGTTTCAATGTTACAAGATTACATTTGCATCATTACATCAAATACATCCGTGAAGATAAGTTTACATATATAGATTGGCTATGCAAGCCATACAAGAATAGTACAAGAAGTATATCCATATAATTAAATATTTTTGGTCCTCAACCACTATGACTCTGTTGGTCTTCCACAAGGCGAGGCCAAGAGTGGAGTTAAGGTGCATTTTTCGCCCAACCACGAAGTACAATACTTCCCCAAATTTATTCCTAACTCGAAGAAAATGCTAACCCTACATGAGGAGCCTAGCGACCTATAACGATATAAGTAAGACGGAATCTCTCAATGCATGTTAGATTCCTATATGAAATTCCTAATTTAAAATAACATAATGCTCATATTAAATAAATTCTAAGCTTTTCATCCATCTATTTCACTGGTACAATAGCTTGCCCAAGCAACAATAATTACAATGGTAATTTAGAAAAGGTAAATTATCATCTCTAGGAGCCCACATTCTATCCTGAAAGTAATCCCATTGAAAAAAATGAAATAAACATATAATAGCTCAAATTGGGTTTTTCTCGAAAAACAACTTAATTCCAAGTTGCTACATGGTTTGCATAAGAGTTTCATTCATAAAATATAAATTAAATAACTGATTTTTAATTCCTACAATTAACTTAATTAATCAGTTTTCTAGTATTCTAATTCGGAAAAAAAACATAGGCATGCTCTACATGAATCATTCCAAGCGAAAATCAAGTGTATGTTTACTATGTATCAATTTTTATATGCAAGGGATTATCATAATCCACTTCTAATTTATATTGTTCAACTGAAAATCTCAGATTTACATTCAAGGTTATTCATAGATCGATATAAGTAAATTATAAGTATATATATATATATATATATATATATATATATATATATATATATATATAAAATTAATTTATAAAATATATACTCAATTTCTGTTTTTCATTCATAAATCTTTTGCTTCCATTAAAAATAAAAAAAACTGATCTGAGAGAGAGTTTAAATCAGCATCTTAATACAAATGAATACTCAATTTGTATATATATATATATATATATATATATATATATATATATATATATATATATATATATATATATATATATATATATATATATATATATATATATATATATATATATATATATATACCGATGGAGAATCGACTTAAGCATCACAGTATGTAAGTCTTAATAAATCTTCAGCCATGATGGAATCAACTTCACTAGCAAGCTTATTGTTTTGAGTTCGAAAGGTTCCAACTTAAAGAATCGATTTAGACAGCCATAGACATAGTTTTTTTTCTACAAAGCAACAAGAAGTTTCAACACCCTAGCAAGTGATGGCAGACCTCATGGAGGGGTGTGCTGCCTATGGAAGAGTGGCTGCTCTTCCACAACAGCGCAACCTTCCATAGAGGTTGCTTAAATAAACCACTATTCTTAAAAGCAAATATAAATACGTTTCCATACTTTCCACAATCGATTCTTTGCAGAGATAAATGGTTTCAATTTTCCATGTAGCAGAATAGATTTTATGCATTTTCAAATGGTATTTCATTATGTTTTCAGGAATTATTGTCTATATATTATATATAACTATACATATATTTATATATATACATGTATAAGCAAGTTGCAGAAGCAATTGGGAGATATATGTATATACTATTTTGTTTCAAGTCTCCAACAGAAAACGTAATGATAATAATTGCAAATTCATTTCCTCTATTCTATAACAAATAAATGTAATTCATTTTCAATGAGGATTCAAATTAATGGAGAAAATTTATTTTTCACAGCAATTGGATTTTAAACGATAGAATTCGAAAAGAACCTAGTAAACAAAAGCTTCTTCGTTGTCCTCTTCCTATTCCCTAGATGTTCCTGTTCTTGTTCTACGTTCTCAAACCTCTATTCTATTTCAATTTTTTTAATTTTCAGGAAAGAAAGAAAGATACAGATGAATCGTCCCCCCACCCAAAAAAATGCATTCTCTGTGTGTTGCCAGAAATAATAATTTTTAATTTGCTTTTATTATTTTTATATTTCATTCCTATCTATGTTTTGCTTTATTTTATTGTTTTATTTTTCTATATTTCTCTTTTTTTCACCATTTTCAAAATTTTAATTGTTTTTCTATCTCACCAATTTTGTTTTCTAAATCTTTCTTTTTCTTTTACAAAATTTGTTTCAAGTTTATCTAAAATAAACTAATTTTAAGTGAAATATGATTTAAGGCCATGCACCAATATTATCCATTAAACAATAATAAATAAAAATGATTTATCTTAAATATGCAATTATTAATTAAAATAAACAAATTTAATTCTTTTACTTTCTAAAACATTTAATTTCACTATTAAATTAAATAGCCATTATAAAGTGATGCAGGAGCATTCAGTGGTGTGAGGGCAATCTTGCATCATCCAAAAATATGCTTTTCATTTATATTTCTGTTGTTTTCTTTTTGTAGATGTTTTGCATTTTTGGAGACCCTTTTCGTTGAATAAGAGTTTCCAACTTTTAGAACTATTTTTTTGCCTTTTTTGCTCAACGACTATTTTTAGCAGGTGTGAATTTGTAGGCGTGGGAAGACATAAATTTATGGGAAGGTACATGATGTAAAAATAAGCACTTTGGTGAAAGAATTAGGTCAAGATCATTTACAGTTTGAAAGTTATTCAAGTTTCAGTTTCTATTTTTTTCCTTGAAAAACGTTATGAGTCCAGTTTGAGGCACTAAATGGTCCCGGATGGGCTCGAAAATTTGCGGAAAGCCCAAAGTATTGGCCATAGACCTTACTATTGGCCACATCGTCTTTTTGAGAGCTTTCTAAAAATGTATTATCATTGAAAATCCGACGGTCAAATTAAAAGTTATGGCTTCCGGAAGTTGGTGCATTTTTAGAAATGTGCTAATTTTCAAATGTGAATTTAAATTTGAATTTCAAATTGTAATTTTTGGTGCCAAACTGCCAAAACTCATATCTTGAATGTTGTTTTTGGATCCAAACCAAAAAGAGGTTATTTATGGGCTAGTTTCTGATTTTTGGGTAGTTTTTTGGGGAAAAAAGTTTGCATGCTGCGAAAAGGGGATTTTTTGTAATTTCTATAATTTTTCTGAAACTTTTGTAGCTTGCATGTATCACAGAGCTCGAGGATTTGGGATCCTCTGCGTATAAGATTTTTATTACTAAATATTAATAAATTTTGTTAGTTGTGTGCATTATTTCTGTGTCTCGGGTTTGCTCCTTTGTCATAAAGTAATAACATTATAAAATAAATACTAATTAAAAATTTAAATGCAATTATCTATTACTAAGTGTTTGAGTGTTTGCAAGAGAAACCATTCTATCTCAACTCTGCTAGGTAGCTAACCTCTTCTACCTTTACCACACCCTTGGTCTTCGACAGCTTGCCACTCACAAAGAGTCAAGCATCCATTAAAAGATTAGTGTCCAAGAAAAATCAAAGCAATATGATTCACTATTCAAAAATAACATTTCTATATTGCATTTTTTCAAAATAAAACAATATACATTGCATTTCATCTTTTCTAACTAAAATAAACATTTACTTATTCATCTTTGAAATTACACAACATTTATTGTACCACACACATTTATTCATATATTAGTTCCACATAAAGTAAAATAAGCGACATCAAAGTTTGAGATTTGACATCCTTCCCCACTTGGAAGAGACATCGCCTCAATGTCTTATTACAAAAAAATCTACATAACATACTATTAAACATCTAGTATATAATAAAAGTCATAGTATGCGAAAATAGAAAGTATGCTAAAATCTCAAATGCAAAAAAAAATATCAATATCCTCTGCATTCTCCTAGGTGGCACTATCCACCAAAAACTGGTGCCACTGGACCCTATACTACACGTCACAGTTCCACAACTTAACATTGTACCTCTCCAAAATCCTAGTGGGCTCCACTAGCACCACCTTTGGATCCTGAACCTACAATGCATATCAGTCAAGAATATGAGAAATAGCTAGATGGTACAACTTAAGCACAAAACATGAAAGACATTATGTATGTGAGATAGAATTAGTGGTAGAGCAAGTCTATATGTAATTGGATTGATGACTTCCAAAACATCAAATGAACCAATGTATCTAGGGGAAAGCTTAGAGCTCTTGCCAAATGAGATTGAACTCTTCTATAGTTGAACCCTCAAGAAGAGCTTATCTCCCACTGAGAACTATCTAAATGTTCTGTTCCTATCTGCAAAACTCTTATGATGATCTGGAGCTTGTTTCAACTTTTCCTTAATCAAATTTTTTTGATCCTTCATCTCTCTCAACATCTTTGGCCCAATAACAATCTTGTCTTCCACCTTATCCTAGCTAATAGGTGTATGACATTTGCAGCCATACAAAGCCTCGAAAGGTGTCATTCCTAGAGAGCCATGATATGAGTTATTATACACAAACTCCACTAAAGGTAGGCACTCCTCCCACTTATGTTGTTGATCCATACAATACATCCTGAGAAGATCCCCTACTACTTGATTCACCCTCTCCATCTAACCATCAGTCTTAGGATGATAGGTTGAACTAAAGTTCAATTTGGTTCCCAAAGAAGTATTCAATGTAGTCCAAACCTTGGAAGTCATTCGAGTGTCATGATTAGAGATGATCATCTCTGGAACTTTGTGCAACTAGAAAATCTCTTGCACAAAGTTTTTTGCTAAGACCAATGATCCATCCTTAAGATTCCCAAGAATGAAGTGAGCTACTTTCATCAATTTATCTACCACAACCAATATGACATCATGTCGGGCCTTGGTCATAGGTAGTCCTTGAATGAAATCCATAGTGATTACCTGCCATTTATATTCTGGCACCGTATGTGAATATAAGATTCCTGTTGGATGCACATGCTCAACCGTAACTCACTAGCATTCCAAACATTGTGTTACAAAAGAAGTAACATCCCTCCTAAGTCCTATCCAAAAATACAATGGTCTGAGTCCCTCTATCATTTTTGTTACACCGGAGTGCCTTGAATATGGTGCATCGTGAAATTCTATTAGCACCAATTCCCTCAATCCTATTGCATTAGGAATATACATTGGTCCTTGGTATCTTAAGAGCCCATCAGTCTCAAACATGTCGCCATCATATCGAGGATCTGAAGGATCCTACTCTAGGGCTTGTTTCACCCTATCATGATGCTCATTTCCTAGCAAAGCTTGAATCACTTGTCTAAAATTTGACCTTATAGTAACCATAGTTACAAGATGTCTCCTCCTGCTCAGGGAATCTACTACTTTCTTTTCTTTTCCATTAATATATTCAACACAAAAATCATACTCACTCTAAAACTCCAACCATCATCTCTGACAAGCATTTAGGTTGGATTGAGTGAAAATGTACTGCAGTCCCAAATGATCTGTATTCATTTCGAAAGGCTTCCCCAAAAGGTAGTGCCTCCACATTTGGAGGGAATGCACTATGGAAGCCAAATCCAAATCATGTGGTGCATATTTCAATTCACGGTGCTTCAATTTTCTTGATTCATATGCCACCACATGTCCATCCTACATAAGAACTGCTCGTGGGCCTTCTCTTGAAGCATCTGTTATCACTGTAAAGTGCTCATTTGGATACAACACTGTCAAGATAGGTGGAAAAGTAAGTTTCTCCTTTAGCATTTGAAATTCCTTCTCACACTTATTACTCCATTCAAATTTCTTTCATTTTCCTCAGAGTGTGGTGATAGAACTATTGCAATTGTTGAGAACCCCTTAAAAAGATTTCCATAATTGCCAAAAAGTTATATTAAAGCTCTGGACTTCTAAAAACATTTGTGCTGCTAGCCATTCCATGATTTCCTTGATCTTATGGGGGTCCACTACTATCCCATCATTTGAAATAGCATGTCCCAAATAGTGCACCTCAATCTGGTAAATAACGCATTTAGACATCTTTCCATAAAGCTTATGATCCATCAAATGCTGCAACACTATCCTCATATGTTTGTCATGTTCTTCATCCGATTTAGAATGTATTAAGATATCATCTAGGAAAACTAATAGAAAGTCATCCAGGCAGTTTCTAGAGATATTTTTCATCAAATTCATAAAAGCTTCCAAGGCATTGGTTAGCCCAAATGGTAACACCATGAACTCATAGTGCCTGTATCTAGTTCTAAATGTAGTTTTGAAAATGTTTTCATGTTTTGTCCTTAGTTGATTGTATCTTGATCTCATATCAATCTTTGAGAATACCTTAGCCCCTTTCATCTGATCAAACAACTTATCTATCCTTGAAGTGAATATTTATTTTTTATGCTAACCTTGTTAATAATTCTATAATAAATACACAACCTTAAGGTTCCATCCTTCTACTTCACAAATATGACACGTGCTCCCCATGGACACATAGTTGCCTTATGAATCCTTGGTTAAGCAACCCTTGCAACTAGGCCTTCAACTCATACAATTTAGCAGTGTTCATCATGTATGGTGCCTTTGGTTGAGGCTCAGTTCCAAGTAGCAAGTCAATTGAGAAATAAAACTCTCATTTAGGTGGTAGTTCAATCAACTCATCAGGAAAAAACATCTTGGAATTCCTTCAAAATAGGATGATCATTAGCTAACAACTTTGAACCATCAAGATCCTTGAACTTTACTGCAAAGATATCACACCCTTTTTTGCTAGCCTTCTTCAACTACATGACAAAGATTTTCTTGAGTTTTAAGGGCATCTTTAAACCGTGAATATCAAGATGGTTACCCTGAACATCAAAGCATTTCACTATTTTCTCTTCACAATCTATAATGGACTTATGCTCAGTAAGACAATTTATTCCTAAGATTACATTGTATGACCCTAGGGGTGAAACATACAAGTTAACCTATGTCTCAAAGCTAAGAACTTCAAGTTCGCTGCAAGCTAGACGTTACTCTACTGTTCTCTCTACCCAATTTCAATATTACACCTTCCATGAATTAGCCATATATCCTAGCTTAACAGATAATTTAGAAATAACATGAGGATTTACAAAACACCCAGTAGCTCCCATATCAATTAATATAGAAATAGGACATCCAAAAAGCTTACCTATGAATTGGATTGGTGTAGCTTGGAAATCAACTTGGCAATTATCAACCGCCACATGGATGTGATGTTGGTTCCTTTTTTATTATTATTCACTCTAAGGACACACACTGGCATAGTGCTCACCACTACATGTGTAACAACCTCTGTGGGGTGCTCTAGGTCTATATATGAAGCATCTATCTTGTTATTTTTGATATTACTATTATAATTGGTCATCTTATTGTTGTTCTGATTCCCATCATTGCAGTCCTAAGAATTGTTTCCCCTCTTGAGATTCCTGATCTGATGGTTATTTTTATTGCATTGATTATTCAAATTACTGTTCTTTTGGTTGTTTCCTTGATATTTCCTATAAACATGCTTAGCATCCCTATTATTTTTGTAATTTGCAACCTCTTATAACTTCTGTTCTTGCTTGGTCACTTTCTCAAAAGTCTCATCCATGGTGGAAGGGTTATGAATGTCAACATCAACTCCAATTTGAGGCCTCAGCCCCAGGATGAATTTGTGAATCCAAAACCTCTCATCAAGCTGGTATTGGGATACATATTTGAGCAAGTGGGAAATTTTTTCCCAATACGGAGTCACTATTATTCCCCCTTGAGTGAGATTCTGGAATTCAGTCATTTTTTTGTCAAAATACAATTGTGGTAGCCACCTTTTTCTGAACAACTATAGAAATTGATCTCAAGTTACCTCACTAGGAAACAACTACTTCTTAGCCTTCTCATTATCCCACCAAGTGGCAACCTCACCAGTGAGTTGATATGATCCCCATATAGCCTTAGTCTCATTGGTCTAATTATGTAGGGAAAAATACTTTTCCATCTCAATTACCTAGTGTACCATAGAAAAATGGATCATTGAAATTTTCATGGTCTTTTAGGTCTTTCTCTTGTGATGCTTGACCTATTTTTCTTTGACTTAATGTTGTAATGTAACTTGTGTATTCACATGAGGTCCTTAAAATTCAAATTATGATGTCTTGTAAAGGTGTTGTGAAGTGTTGTAACACATTTCTACACTTTTTAAAACTCTTTTCATTATAATTCATCTTAAAATTACCTTTTTATCCCTTGCCAAGTTCTATTTTAAAGTGTTGTAAAGTCTTGTAATAATATTTCATGCTTTTCTAGGCTTAATTTCACTATTTATACCTTTCTTATGCTTTACTTGACCCCTTTATGCACTCATAAGACTTAATTGAGTGTATTTTTGAATGTAAACCTAACAAACAACATTAAATGCAAGTTAATTCCTGACACCCACTTACAAACCCAAGGTGGTACCCATTCGCCATGGGTGGCAAATGAGTCCCTCTTGGATCCAAATTAAAAATATTTCAAATTTTCTTTCAAGTTTTTATTCAAAAAGACCCTATGTCGGCCTGTGATGATGTATTATTGGGTTATTAGGGCATAAGTGTGTATAAATAAGTGTTTTTCCATCCATTCTAACCCCTATTCAACCATTCTTCATTATTCTTCCATCTCAAGTCAAGCAAGTTAGGGTTTTATCATTTCAAGTCATTAAGATAGCAATTTTCAAACATTCAAGGGCAGATTCTTCATATTTTTCTATAGACATTCCAGATCAATCATCATGGCAAGGTAATAAATCTATTTTTGCATGTTCTTTCTCTATTTTGGTTTAATTACCTAAAAGGGGTTTGACCAAGGCAAACCCCCATATCCTAACATCCAACATTTCTCTCTCTTATCTTGTGTGTTTTCATATTTAGGTATCTTGAGGACTTGGAAATCATTGAAGATCAAGTTGTAATTTTTTTTTAAGTATTCCCTTCATTGTTTAAAGAAAAATATCAACAAAAAGTTACTTTCAAGCATGAATCTGACAGTTTCATAACCAAACACCTATAGAAGTAGAAAGTGTAGACTGGAAGCTCCTGAATCCACCTTTGAATATTCATAAATTCAAAATTGGACTCATTCACCATGTGTGGTGAATGAGTCCCACTTCCAGGTCATTTTTTGGTTTTCTGCATTTTTAGATACCTTTTTGTCTAAAATGAGTTCTAGAATAGTTTTACAGAACTGGGACTGATTCGCCCAGAATGGCAAATGAGTCCCACCAAGCCTAAAAATTAGTATTAGCAGCATTTCAAAATTAATTTCCAGCCTCCTTCAATATCTCAAGTGCTCACTTTTAGTTTCATCCATTTCTCTTTCAGTTTTGCATTCATTTCTAGGTGTTTTTACATTACATAATGTGTTTTCAAACACTTCACATTTCTTTAGTTCTGCATTAACAATCAATCCATTTTATTAGTTTCTTACATTGAGATCATTTTATTTAGTCATAATTTGATAACACTTGCATTAGTTTGAGTGAACCACCTTAAATTTTTAGGTTTCAGATCTATCTCTTTTCATTAGATGAAAGACCCTAATTGAGAAAGAGAGACTTCGCATTCCATCCAACCTTAAAATCTATGGTTCACCTAGGCTTCTGCCCCATCCTCAATTTCCTTGCCATGAAATTTAGGCGGGGTGACCTTCCTAAGGTCCTTTCCCAATTCTTCAGCCACTTTCCCTTGCTTACTCAAGTTTCCTTTGGTCTCAGTGTTTCCTTCATTTGTTTCATTTCCATTACCCTCATTTCCACCAAAGTTCAGCCTTGGTTGGTCTATTTGTATTTACTACTCCAAACTATCCATCTTGGCCCCTTGTTGATTCAGTAGAGCTAGGATCTGATCCAATCTATCGTTTAGATCACCATGGGATCCTCCTCCATGTTGATAAGTTCTAGTATCCATCTAGATTACTCTAAAACAAATAGCATTAAGCATAATTAGGCATAGGTCATAGATTTTAACCTAGATGCTTTGATACCAAATGTAAAGCACAAAAAACTCAAAAACTAAACATAGTATTCTAAAAAGAAAAACATATTCCAAATAAGGAAAGTGACATAAATATGTTAAATAAAATATATTAAGAAATGCTGAAAGGAAAGTTACAATGATTAAATACAACCACATACACCAATAGGGTGTTACATTACATCTATTTCAATGTTACAAGACTAATTTTAAATCATTACATCAAATAGATATATGAAGATAAGTTTACATATACAAATTGGCTATGCAAGCCATACAAGAAGAGTACAAGAAGTATATCCATATTTCTAGTCTTCCACAAGTTGAGGCCAAGAGTGAGATTAAGACACCTTTTCCACCCAACCACAAAGTACAATACTTCCCTAGGTTTATTCCTAACTCAAAGAAAAAATGACCCTACACAAGGAGCCTAGCAACCTAGAATGTTATAAGCAAGAGATAATCTATTGATGCGTTCCTAATGCCTATATGTAATTCCTAATTTAAAATAACATAATTCTCACATACAAGATGTGGCAGAGACATATATAAATAAATTCTAGGCTTTTCATCTACTTATTTCACTGGTACAACAACCTGGCCAAGCAACAATAATTACAATGGTAATTTAGAAAAGGAAAATTATCATCTCTAGGAGCCCACATTCGACATCTTGTCTCAAAAGTAATCCCATAGAAAAAAATGAAATAAACATAGAATTTCTCAAGTTGCACACAATTGCAAGCATATATAAAACATTGAGTTTTTCTCGAAAAACAACTTAATTCCAAGTTGCTATATGGTTTGCATAAGATTTTCATTCATAAAATATAAATTAAATAACTGCTTTTTAATTCCAACAATTAACTTAATTAATCAATTTTCTAGTATTCCAATTCGATAAAAAACATATGCATGTTCTACATGAATCATTCCAAGAAAAAAATCAAGTGTATGTTCACTATGTATCAATCAATTTTGCATGCAAGGGATTGCCATAATCCACTTATAATTTATATTGTTCAGCTGAAAATGTTAGATTTACATTCAAGGTTCTTCACAGATCGATATAAGTAAACTATACATACATAAATACATACATACATGTATACATACAACATATACACATATATAATATTTATAAAATATATACTCAATTTCTATTTTTCATTCATAAATATATATATGTATATGCATATTTATATTGACAATTCGCTGCAATAGTTTACTTTGTTCTACAGCTTTCCAAATAAATCTGATTTTTAGCTAAATGCCAACCTATGGAGAACCGACTTAAGCAGAAAAGTATGTAAGTCTTAATAAATATTCAGCCATGAGGGAATCGACTTCACTAGCATGCTTATTGTTTTGAGTTTGAAAGGTTCCAACTTAAAGAATCGATTTAGGAAGCCATAGACATAGTTTTTTTTAGACAGAAACAAGAATTTTCAATGCCCTAGCAAGTGATGGTAGACCTCATGAAGGGGTGTGCTACCTATGGAAAGGCGACTTCTCTTCCACAATAGCACAACCTTCCATAGAGGCTACTTAAATAAACCACTATTCTTAACAACAAAAATAAAAAAGTTTCCATGCTTTCCACAATTGATTCTTTGCAGAGATAAATGGTTTCGAGTTTTCCAGGCAGTAGAGTAGATTTTATGCATTTTCAAAGGTATTTCGTTATGTTTTTAGGCTTCATTGTATATATATTTATATATAACTATATATATATTTGAGAATATATATATCAATATATCTATTTATATATGTATAAGAAATTTGCAGAAGCAATTGGGATATATATATATATATATACACTCCTCTTCCCATTCTCCCCGTTGTTCTTGTTCTTCTTCTCCATTCTCAAACCTCTATTCTATTTCAGGTTTTTTTGTTTTAAGGAAAGAAAGAAAGATATAGATGAATCCCCCCCAAAAATGCATTCTCTGTGTGTTGTCAGAAATAATAATTTTTATTTTGTTTTTATTATTTTTATATTTTATTCCTATCTATGATTTGCTTTATTTTATTCTTTTATTTTTCCAAATTTCTCTTCTTTTCCCGATTTTCTACTTTTTAATTATTTTTCTATCTCAACAATTTTGTTTTCTAAATCTTTCTTTTTCTTTTTCCAAAATTCGTTTCAAGTTTATCTAAAATAAACTAATTGTAAGTGAAATATCATTTATTGCCATGCACCAATATTATCCATTAAATAATAATAAAAATAATAATTTATCTTAAAAGTGCAATTATTAATTAAAATAAACAAAACTAATTCTTTTACTTTCTAAAAAAATTAATTTCACTATTAAATTAAATATCCATTATAAAATAAATACTAATTAAAAATTTAAATGCAATTATGTATTACTAAGTGCTTGAGTGTGTTTGAGAGAAACCACTCCATCTCAACCCTGCCATGTAGCTAATGTCCTATACCTTAACCACACCTTTGGTCTTTGACAACCTACTACTCACAAAAACTCAAGCACCCACTAATAGATTAGTGTCCAAGATAAATCAAAGCAATATGATTCACTATTCAGAAATAACATTTCTATATTGCATCTTTTCAAAATAAAACAATATACATTGTATTTTATCTTTTCTAAAGTAAACTAAACATTCACTTATTCATCTTTGAAATGACACAAAATTTATTCTACCACACACGTTTATTCATATATCAGTTCCACATAAAGCAAGACAAGCAGCATCAAAGTTTGAGATGTGATATTAAAGGAATTCAAAATCCCCCAATAGTTAATGAAAACCCTCATTACCCAATTCATGAAAACCCTAGTAAAGAACAAGAAAAAAAAATCCTACAGTAATTCTTAGATATCCTCCTAGGATATAAGAAAATATATTAGCACAAATAGAAAATAAAAAAGAGAGAAATTGAGATGATAATTTAAAATTTGAGAGATCCATCAATAACAAACTCCCATCATTTTACCCTAGCCACTTCACTAGAATCTATCATCTCTCATATAAATTCCATGAGTGGCCAAATTAACACTTGGTCAAACAAGAAGGAACGATCAAGAAAATATTATTTTAAAATTTTATCCTATTAATAAATATTGAAATATAACTTGTGGGCATTGTTCGCTAACTCACAAACAAATACACTTGTACACAATAGTTATAGGAGGTTCTCAATCCTTTAGTACCTCCACCGAGGGTTAAGAAATAAATTTTTAAATATCTAGTGGATGGTTTTTGACCATCTTCCACGCAATAAAAATAAGGTCCCATAGTATTTTTTAAAGAAACTATATTGCGAGTTTGGCCTTAATGAGAATTGAAAGAATCTGTGATTGGGATCGCAGAAGCCCTAGATGATATTCTAAAGAGAAAACCTGTCACACATGAATGAAAAATTGTAGAGCAAAATATGTGAAAAAATAATGATTATTGATTATTGAATGAATATAGTGAAGGATTGAATATCCTTATGTAGACTAAAATGAACTCAACATCAAATCCTTGAATGGTGGAGTTCAACTCAACATGTGACAGAGTTCTAACTAAGACATGAGTGAGATAACTGGTTGCGCCCACAAAAGGATATGAAGATCACAGTAAAACCTTTCCTGGGAATTGGACATTCTGACAGGTGACTAATACCTCTTTGTGGACGTTCATTTACTTGTCAAACCAGGGGACGTATACTTTAAATGGCACGGAAAAATATATGCACTAGGAAATAGTTTCGGTCAAATCTTAGCAGAAAACAAATACTGGAAAGGAATTCTATCTACGCCACAGGAAGGTAATGCAAAATTCTTTAACTCAACTATGATTTGATTAAAACAGAAACCATAACGACTACGACTGAAACACAAACCATGAACTGGCCTTATGCTACAGGAACAGGCACAAGGATGGGTTCTCTATGCTGCAGGAGCAATATAAGACTGAGTTTGTATGAAAACTTCAAAGATAAGAGCTAATTGAAGATCAACAGAAAAGAACAACTAACTAACTAGCTACAGATACTTACTAAGTGGGCCCCCTTAGCAAGCATCTACTGATTACATAGATGCTTAACTCTGAACTTCATCAAGATTTATTCATGAAAACAGAATGGTATACATTGCTTTGTTGAAATGGAAACTAACAACAAACTCTGTCTCTTATCAAACAGATTCTTCTTTTTATTATCATACTGATTCTTACATGATATCTGCTATCTTCTATCTTACTCTAACTATCGTCTCCCTCGCGCAGGAGGAGAACCTTATTTTTAAATCAGGAGAGCAACTAACTAACTAACCCTATCAAAGAAAGACGTGGAAGTAAAGTCTATCCTTGAATCAAGGAACAAACTTCATAAATGAATTTATGCGTTCAATCGGATCCAGAGAAAATCTAGCGCTCCACTCTTTCCAAATTGACTGTCATTAAAAATCTTTCCCAACGGCTTCGGTCAAAGAGTCTTCGTCGGAGCTTTCTCGAAGTCGTGCAGGAAATGGACTTTACTGCAAGGCCGAGATCGACTGCGCTTGACTCGATCATTCTTCAACAACCTGTGAAACAAAAGGTAACAGGTGTGAAATAAAAGGCGTATGGCACATACACAATATCCATTCATTAATCACATATTTAAATCTATTTCATCATTCAAAAACTGTATGCAATATACCAGTCATTTAGGGAGTCAATGGGGCAATAAATGTAATCAAGTCAACACAATAAGCTGGAGAAATATGAAAGTATTTTGCTACAGGATATCCTCATAAAAGGTTTCAACATAGTTTAAACAGCCACAAATAACAAAAGTAAAGATATTAAAAGTTCATCATAATATCCAAACTTATGAACATATTTTAAGCTCATCACTGCCCCCTACTTAGCCCAATGCTGGTCCTCCAGCATTAACTTTTCTGGTGGTTTCTCTAAAGTCAGTGGTTGCTGCATGACTCTGAGATGTATTTCCAAACCTGTAATAAAATCCTCTCAAATCCCAACACCTTTCATACCTTCAGTTTTCTAAATCATCATTAAGATTTGTAGCCTAGTGAGGATAGAGGGGCCACATTAGCACGGAGGTCTGAATGTCAATGGCAACCATAGTTCAAATCTCATTTGAAGTCCCAATTGTATGTATCTGTTTGACCTTTTAAGAGCTACTGTGAAATTTAGGGGACTGTGTGGTTCTGATTTTCTTAATCCAACAGTTAATCTTTCCCATCTTTTCTCACTTATGGTATATCTAGTCTCCAAAACGAATATTGTTGTGCCTAAAATTCATCATATACCTATTTCTTGATATCAAATATCTTCTCTCTGGCTGTAACATTATTAATTCCATATGTCAGAGCAAACCAATCTTTCAACATTGCATGGGGGTTTGAACTTTGAGAGCGTAACAGAATAGGCTCAGTTTTCTCAGCTTCCTCATATGTTTCCCACTGCCTGCCATAATTCGCCTCATTTGCTGCCCATGACATAAATTCTCTTAAATGAATATCACCAATATACAAAAGAGGATTTCATTCTGTTTCAAATAGAATTAAAAAGCCATGTAAATAAAGTTCACACAGAGAATTTCTTAACCAATTTGGGGCTGCTTGGTATGCTTCATAAAATTCTTTGGCAGTATGAAGTATAGGATCTTGGTTTCTGGAAATTCTCATCAGTTGGAACCATAAGAACTATTCTTTGAGGCACATAGCATAAACTCTGGGTGGTGGTCTGCATTCCATAATCTGACCAGTAACTTTTAACATTTCATCCGTTTTTGTTTTCAACTCAACAATTTCCTTTTTCTGACTTTCAATTTCCTTTCTCAGTTTCTTCCTTTCTACTTCCCATAGACTTTGTTGCATGTCAGTCTGGGCTATGTGTTGGAAAGTCAGGGTTTACAATGTAACTAGTTCCCAATTAGCTTTAACATATTCCAGAAACTCAATTAAAAACGTCTTCTTATACACAACAATGGCTTTACAAGTTGCAGGGTGAAATATAGCTTCACTAGGCACATTCAATTGTTCAGTCAATTCCTGCTCTTGCTGCAAGATAAATTTGGGTTGCTGTGGTGGAGAAGGTTGTGCTTCCTCCAAAAACTGCATAGTAGCGGTAGCCAAGTCATCAAGATTTGGTAACCCTTGCTCATTATGCCCTGTTTCAATTGTCTCAACTTGTTCCTCTTCAGGAACGAATGGACTCTGTGTGGCATTTTCAGACATATTCTGAGAAACATTAAATTCAGACTCAATAGACCCTTCTAAAATTACAATAACCTCTGGTTGAGGTGAAACAGGGGAGGTCTTAGATTGTTTCCTTGTGGAAACTCTTCTTGGTACTGATGCGGCTGCAGGAGGCGTTCTAGTAGCCTTCCTCTTTCTTGTCTGCTCAGAGGGCTCTGCCCTACCAGAGGATGACAATGAATTGGTGATAGCAACAGGTGTTGCTGTAGGAGAGACAGCTGCAGGGGATGATGCTGCAGGAGAAGGACATTGCATTTTCTAAGAACAAGGGTCAGATTCAGGGGACCCTTCTCCTTTTGTTTTACCCTTCTCTCTCCTAGTGGCAGACCTAGTTTGTACCCTAGCAGAGGATTCAGGTGTGAAAGCTGCAGGACCAAGTGCTACAGGAGTAGATAACCCCTGCCCTGTTCTACTAGTAGACGCAATTTCCTTCTTTTTCTGAGGTCGTGGGTTAAGTACCCTAGGGGGTTGTGGAATTTGCAAGCTCTTTTGAGCAACGAATTGTTGCCAGGAAAGAGGTGAGACATCTCTTAAAGAGCGTTCAATCAGTAATTTGATAAGGCCGTGGTGAGCAACAGAATTATCTTTCCCCTGTTGGGTTCCATGGGCACTTTGTTCTAGAAATTTTAATAGAAAATTCAGAACATTTACAACTAACCCATGCCTCATATGGCTTAATAATTTGAAATGATGAGAATGCAGGTAGGAGAAACGGCCTTCACAGGTCAAATACCTGATTATGTAAGCAACATATTCTGAATAAGGAGGAGGAAATGATACCCGCTTGCATCCCTGCTTGGAGACTTCTAAAGGTCCATCAATGGGCATTGAAAACTCTGCCCTAGCAGCTGCAGCGTTTGAAGAAAAGTTTTCTCCAACGACTGGAAGCCCAATTACTTCAGCAATTCTATCTTCAGTTGCAACAACCGTTAGACCCCATACAGTAGCTTCCCCTTCAGAAAGGGTTCTCAAAAATTCTCTAGTAGCCTCCTCATCAAAAGCATTTAAACTCAAGAAATAATTCAACCATCCATAGATGCTGAATGTGTGGACTGTTTGAGGATTTTGCAACAATAGCTCATGAGCTACAGGCTCATGTCACACCAACTGACCACCCATGTTCACAGTTTTCTTGTAGCTGAACTCAATTTCTTGCTAAAAATTCAAATTCTCTGTTTCCCTTTCTGCTCTGGTTTTTCTTCTGTCATGCCGTCACATTTCTTTTCTTTTCCAAAAATGAGCTTTTTTAAACAAGCAGTCTTAATCGTATTTTACAAGAAAGACATGCAATAAAGAAGGACATGTGATCACATTTGGAAAGTACCAGAAAAGTATTAAAGAAAGGTTTTAAAAGATGGATTACCCCGCCCCCTACTTAAAGTATGACATGTGTCCTCACATGTACTAAAGAATAGGTGGAGATTTCGTAATAATGACTAGTACGGTCATAGCAGTAAATGAATAGAATAAAATAAATCAAATATGCGATAAGAAAAGATATTGCGTACCTTTGATAATTGCGCGTACGTATGAAGAAAGATGACGGCGTCAGCATGAATTAACAGTTGGGAAAAATATCTTAATTAAGGGTGATGTGGATGGATGAAGTGGATGGGTGATGTGGGAAGACGAGGTGGACAAATGGAATGGATTGATGGGATGGATGGATGGAAGATAAAGAAGTGAGATGGGGGCGATAAATGAGTATGGAGAAAAAGGGGTTTCCTTTTAAAAATAAAACCTTTATTATGAGCATGAATTTTTTAAAATTGCGATGAGGCTGCAGGAGAAAGGCTAAAGCCTTCGGCTGGAGGAAGAGTAACGGGAGGAACTTGAATGAACTGCTACATGAATTCTTCCTTTGAGACTGGTTTTTGGTACAACCGGAGTCGGTGGCCATTAACTAGCAATTTGAAGTGAATTGGATCAATTGTCACCAGCTGTACAGCTCCGTTGTCGAACACATTTTCAACTTCATAGGGGCCAAGCCAGCGTGTTGTAAGCTTACCCTGGTGTTCTTGATATCTAGAATCATATAACAGAGCCCAATCACCAGCAGAAATTTTCTTGGTTTTTATGTGTTGATCATGCCATTTCTTCCTTTGCTGTTGGATTGCTTCTGTATGCTGCAGGGCGACTTTTCTCATCTCATCCAAAGCATTTAGCTGCAAGAGACGGTCCTTCTGTGCTGCAGATATTTCCATATTGAGTTCAAGAGCTATCCTCAAAGTTTTATGCTCAAATTCAATGGGTAGCATGGCTGTTTTCCCATAAAGCAGCTCAAAAGGTGTAAACCCAGTTGTTGTCTTCCATGTTGTTCTGTATGCCCAAACTGCTTCAGGAAGTCTACTGCTCCAATCTTTTCTATGAATCTATACTGTCTTTGTGAGGATTGCCTCAATTTCTCTGTTTATTACCTCCACCTGACCATTGGCTTGAGGATGATAGGGGCTAGATTTCCTATGTTTGATCTTATAGTCATTCATTAATGCAGTTATCAGATTCGATGTGAACTGAGCTCCCTGATTAGTTACAAGCTCTCTGGGAACTCCAAATCTAGTAAAAATTTGTTCATACAAAAATTCAGCAACTTTGTTATCTCGAGCATGAGTCATAGCTTTTACCTCAACCCATTTTGTGACATAGTCTATGCAAACTAGAATATATGATTTTCCATTTGATAGTGGATTAATTGGTCCCACAAAATCCATCCCCCATTTATCAAAATGGGTGACTATTACCTGGGGATATAGTGGCATTTCATCTGACTTAGTTGGTCTTCCCATACGCTGGCATCTGTCACATTTTCTTGTATAGGCCACAACATCCTTGTGTAATGTTGGCCAATAGTACCATATTGTAAGAATCTTCATTGCTATTCTTTTTGCTGCAAAATGTCCCCCACATGGTTCATCATGGCAAGCATACAAGATATCATAAGTTTCATCTTCTCTTACACATCTTCACATTACCTGATCAGATCCAGTATAAAACAGACAATTTGCAATCCATGAAAAATTAAAACTTTTCTCTATTAACAACTTCTTTTCTTTTGGGGAAAAGTGAGCTGGTATTCTGTTTGCTGCTAGATAATTGACAATGTTTGCATACCATGGTGTATGTGCAACAATGGAGAACAAGTGTTCATCTGGAAACTTATCATCAATGACCTCATGTTCAACAGGTGCAGCTAATTGAAGTCTTGATAAAAAATCAGCTACAACATTAGCTCTTCCTGGTTTGTCAATTATTGTAATGTCAAATTCTTGTAACAACAGGAGCCATCGTGCCAATCTACCAGAAATGGTAGGTTTGTTCATCAGATACTTGATTACTGCATGGTCAGTATGGATGAATATCTGATAACTTGTGACATAATGCCTAAATTTGTTTAAAGCATACACTACTGCAAGCAATTCCTTTCCTGTGATAGTGTAATTGAGCTCAGGAACTTGAAGGTTTTTGCTGATAAAATAAATAGCATGCTCAATTGAATTTTCTTTTTGACTTAGAACTACTCCTATTCCAAAATCAGAGGCATCAGCATGTATGTGAAAAGGCAAGTTCCATTTTGGACCTTGAAGAACAGGGGCTTTAGTAAGCAAGTCCTTTAGTTGCAGGAAAGATTTTTCATAGGCTTCTGTCCACTCGAATTGGGAATCCTTTGTTAATAGGGCATAAGGTGGGCTAGAAATTTTACTGAAGTCTTTTATAAACCTTCTATAATACCCTACATGGCCAAGGAAACTTCTGACATCTTTTTGTTTTGCAGGAGTTTGTAAATTCTGAATTACTTCAATTTTAGCAGGGTCAACCTGAATTCCATTTTTTGAAATATGATGACCTAGAACAATACCTTCTTCTATCATTAGAAAACACTTTTCACTGTTTAGAGACAAATTTTGTTCTCTGCACCTTTTCAATACCTTTTCTAAATTCACTAGTGCTTCTTCAAATGTGACTCCATAGGTAGTGAAATCATCCATATAAATCTCCATACATTCATGAGATATATCAGCAAAGATACTAATTACTGCTATCTGAAATGTTGTTGGCGCATTGCATAGACCAAAAGGCAAGACTGAATAAGCAAATGTTCCCCATGGACAGGTAAAGATGGTCTTATCTTAATCCTCAGGGGCAATTTTTATCTGATTGTACCCACTGTAACCATCCAAAAAGAAAAAATATCTTTTGCCAGATAGTGAGTCTAGTACTTGGTCTACAAAAGGTAGTGGAAAGTGATCTTGTTTAGTGGCATTGTTCAATTCTCTATAATCTACACACACTCTCCATTTTCCTCTTTTCTTGGGGACAATGACTAGTGGAGAAACCCATTGACTATCAGAGATTGGGTAAATAAAACCAGCATCAAGCAACTTTTGAAGCTCATTTTTCACTATTTCTTGAAGTGTTGGATTTACTCTTCTTTGAGGTTGTCTAACTGGTGAGCAATCTTCTTTGACATATATCCTATGAGTACAAACTTGAGGATCTATTCCTTGCATGTCCCCATATTCCCATGCAAAAGCTTTATGCTGTTCTTGTAGCATTTTTAATAAATCATCCTGTTGAGATTGTGATAGCTTGCTATTAACATTCAAGCAATGACCTGGAGACAATTCTATCTACTTCGTGAGATTACTCATAGAATCCACAGGTGATGTTTGTACCTCTTATGGAAGCAAATTATGAAAAATCACTGGAAGTTTAGGCAGTGAACTCTCAGAATCTGGTTGCTGCAGGAAACATTGAAGATGGCTACCACTTAGATCAAATGAACTGCCCGTATCAAAATTAAACTGTAGAATTTGAGAAAGCAGAGCATCCTCACTCTGGAGTTGTGAGAATGGATCATTTTGAAGCATCATTAATTGAGCCAAGGAATTGGCTTCTTCAGTTTCTTCCTCCACATCTGGCCAAACAGGTTGGGACAAATCTGGTTGAGGTCTAACAGGTGGATACAAGGCCAATTTCTTTGTGGACTATCCATCAGAAATGGTCATATCTCCATAATGACATCCTATAAAAGCATCAGCAGTTGCTAACCATGGTCTACCAAGGATAACCAGATACCCTCCTAAAGTTGCCTTAACTGATAATATTGTGAAATCAGCAGGATACTCCCAAGATTCAAGAGTGACAATTACATCTTCTACCATCCCATCAAGTTTAACTGTGGAGCTATCTGCAAGCTGCAGAACTGTGGGTGTAGACCTAATATTTGAAATGTTTAAGGAGTCCATAGTATGCTTTGTCATGACATTAATGGCAGTACCTAAATCAATCAAAACATTTTTTACAACTTGGCCATTTATATGTATCTGTACTATAGGACTTCCAGGGTCAATATACTTTGGAATGATTACATTTCCCAACATTATATCAGCCAATTTCCCCAAGACATGAATTGTTTGGGGATCCTTTTTCTTCCGTCCAGGCTTCTTCAAACAAGCTTCTTTAATAGCTTTTCCAAAAATGAGAACATCTTTAATAGCCTGAAATAAGGGAATTTGAATTTGTACATTCTTGAGCTGATCCAGAATGTCAAAAGTGGGTTCTTCCATGGATTTAAATGAAGTACTTTGCAACCTCTGAGGAAAAGGTGGGTTGTCTTGATTTTCCAAAGCAGGCTCCTTAGAAACCGTATCAGGTATAGGCATATGCTCAATAGGATCAGCAGGTGCAATAGATTCTTCAAGGGGAGAATCTGGTATTTCAGTAATCAGAGGTGGTTTAGGAGTAGATAAAGTAGTTCCAGACCTCAAATGGATGTCATTAACATTTAAGGCATAAGCTTGATATTGGTTTGCTTCAGTAAGATACGTAGGCTGCTATGGCTGTTGCTATTGCTTATTATTAGGATTTGGCAAGGGCTAGGCAGGCATAGGCGTTTGCTTTGGAGGGCCAGGATTTGTGGCAATTACTGCAGGAGGTGGCATGAGGGCATGTGGTTGTGGCTGTGGAAGCTGCAGGAATCCAGAGGACTGGTTTTGCCATTGCTGATGACCTCTCCATTAAGGATTTTGCTGCCAATTACCTGAAGGTGGGGTCCATTGTCCTTGTGGCTGCTGCCAAGCTCCTTGAGGAGATTGCCATTGCAGGTTCTGATAATTAGGCCAACTTGGTTGAGGTGGATTCCAGGGTGTTGGTGGTCCATATGCATGTTGCCATTGGTTATTATAGCTAGAATAAGGATTACCAAAAGTTAAAGGATCTTGAGGCATACCTTGTCTTTGGGCCCATGGTCTCCTTTGTGCAACAAAGAACACTTGATCATCATCACCTTCTATTGGTTTGAAGTTAGTAGGTCATTGCCTGGTTTCCAAATTAACCACCATCTTGCATCTGTAGTCACGCTTCTTCTGCCTGCAGTATGGACAGAACTCGGCCAAAACTACCTCAGCTTCCTCATGTTTCTTCCGAGCTTGCATGGTGTCCAGTTGTGTAGCCATATTATTAATGATGTCCTGTTTGAAATCAGACAGCAAATTTGTTATCTCCATCTAAGAAACTCCACCAGAAGAAGACTTCCCCACTGTAGCATGATGTCCTCGACCTTTTTTAACTATTGCTCGAGAATAATTAAGACATATTTTCTTTATTTTGTCCCAAGGTAGTTGGGTTATATCACCTCCTCCTATCAGGTCCAGGGCGTCTATACATGCATCACTAATTCCCCTTAGAAAGAGTAGTTTCTGAGAGTCCCCGTTGAGAGTATGGTTTGAGTTCCTCTTTAGTGAAAACAAAAATCTGGAAATATAATCTTCTAGACTTTCATCCTCCTTCTGCTGAATTCAGAATATGTCATCACCTTTGGTGGCACTCTTACAATATTCCTTATACTTTTCAAGGAATTTCATCTGCATGGTGGCCCAACTATCTACAACACCTCTTCCCAGACTCATGAACCATCTGAGAGCTCCTTCCTTCAAGGTGTAAGGAAATAACTTCAATTTATGAGCATCTGTGTTGTATTCATAACTACAACAAAGGACATCAAATTCAAACAGAAAAGTTTCTAGGTCTTTCATAACTAGGCCATAAAACTTTGGAAGCAAGGAAGAGGGAATGTTTTTAAGATTGTCAGTATCTCTCTGAGGAACAATTGGAAACTAAAATGCAGGAGGTGGATTATTTGGTGGATTATTTTCCATGTTTGGTTGCTGGAATAACAAAGGGAATGGATTTTCCTCAGGTTCGTTGTCAGCTAGGTCAAATGGTAGTTCAATAAACAGGTTTTCAGGGAGGAACCTTCCTAGTGCATCTCTTCTTCTTCTATGCATGCAATAGGATATGAGTAGTGGGTTGAAATTTTTAAAAAAAATTACTAACAAACTAAACTAATGCTAAAAATGACTTCTGACAAACTCCTAGCTGGATGTCGTCCCTGGCAACGGCGCCAAAAATGGTCGCGCCCACAAAAGGATATGAAGATCACAATAAAAGCTTTCCTGGGAATTGGACATTCTGACAGGTGACTAATACCTCTCTGTGGACGTTCATTTACTTGTCAAACCAGGGGACATATACTTTAAAAGGTGCGGCAAAATATATGCACTAGGAACTAGTTTCAGTCAAATCTTAGCAGAAAACAAATACTGGAAAGGAATTCTATCTACACCATAGGAAGGTAATGCAAAATTCTTTAACTCAACTATGATTTGATTAAAATAGAAACCATAATGACCACGACTGAAACACAAACTATGAACTGGCCTTATGCGGCAGGAACAGGCACAGGGATGGGTTCTCTATGCTGTAGGAGCAATAGAAGACTGAGTTTGTATGAAAACTTCAAAGATGAGAGCTAATTGAAGATCAACAGAAAAGAACAACTAACTAACTAGCTACAGATACTTACTAAGTGGGCCCCATTAGCAAGCATCTACTAATTACACAGATGCTTAACTCAGAACTTCATCAATATTTATTCATGAAAATAGAATGGTATACATTGCTTTGTTGAAATGGAAACTAACAACAAACTCTGTCTCTTATCAAATAGATTCTGCTTTTTATTATTATACCGATTCTTACATGATATCTGCTATCTTCTATCTTACTTTAACTATTGTCTCCCTCACGCAGGAGAACCTTATTTTTAAATCAGGAGAGCAACTAACTAACTAACCCTATCAAAGAAAGACGTGGAAGTAAAGTGTATCCTCGAATCAAGGAACAAACTTCATAAATGAATTTATGTGTTCAACCTAATCTAGAGAGAATCTAGCGCTCCACTCTTTCCAAATTGACTGTCATTAAAAATCTTTCCCAACGGCTTCGGTCAAAGAGTCTTCGTCAGAGCTTTCTCGAAGTCGTGTAGGAAATGGACTTTACTACAAGGCTGAGATCGACTGCGCTTGACTCGATCATTCTTCAACAACCTGCGAAACAAAAGGTAACAAGTGCGAAAGAAAAGGCATATGGCACATACACAATATTCATTCATTAATCACACATTTAAATCTATTTCATCATTAAAAAATTGTATGCAATATACCAGTCATTTAGGGAGTCAACGAGGCAATAAATGTAATCAAGTCAACACAATAAGCTGCGGGAATATGAAAGTATTTTGCTACAGGATATCCTCATAAAAGGTTTCAACATAGTTTAAACAGCCACAAATAACAAAAGTAAAGATATTAAAAGTTCATCATAATATCCAAACTTATGAACATATTTTAAGCTCATCAATAACAAAATGCATAAACTAGTTTTAAGTCACTTAACTGATTGAAATGCATGATTAATGCAATAACACTCGCAATCATAACTATATGATCTTTTCCTAAGTTTGCATTAAGCACTAGAGTAAATTAAGGATGATTAATTTACTCCAACACCCCCTATTGAAAACTGGGGAGAAGTAGAAACTGGTGAAGGAAAATAATGTAATGTTGGATGCCTCTTAAAACTACTCACACGTCCACATGTCAGAAAGCAATGATGTCAATCTAAGATCCTATGAAGACTGGCAGAGAATAAGCTGCAAAGGCAATGAATATGGTCGGCCAACAGTGGTGATTTGGCTGTCAACAATTTATCCAAACTAAAGAAGAAAGTTGCAACTGTTGAATAATTTCAAAGATGCACACCATTAGGGATGATGCCATTGTTTATCCAATGCTCGATATTGTTCTGCTAGAAAGAAACTTTGGAAGCACACGAGGATGTGACTCTAGAAGCTCATGTAGTCAAGAAACCTACTAGAAATAAACATTGTAAGCACATGAGGATGCAACTCTGGAATCTCGTGTAGATAGGAATTTAGAATAGAAAAACACTTTTGGATGTCAATTGGAGGAATAGTGTACAACTTGACAGTTAATTAGAAACTTTTAATATTCTAAGTTTGTTTCTTCAGAAGAGAAATGAAATAAATCTATACTAGATGCTTTGCAAAAACATGCATGCGTCTAGAACCAAATATTTACATCTACCTACATTTTATAGAAAGAACTTCATAGAATTCTACCTCCAAATGCATTGCAACTTAGTTGATGAATTGACAGATCAAAGGTACCAATGAAGGACCACGTGTAAGCTCAAATTGCAATATGAAGTGAACCTCACAAATTGCACCTGCGAGCATGTAAATCACCCTCCCAAACTCAGAAATGTGCTTCCTTGTGAATGCGCTTGAATTTTTTTCAAGATTTTGAGGAATCTTTTATAGATTCACCACCTTTTTCTGGAGGTCACCGCTGAGTTAGAAAAGGCCACTCATTTTTGAAGGGCCCGACCTGCCTAGTTTTCTGCCCCCAATTTTAGAAAGGTGGGTAGAAATTTTTAAAGTAGTCGCTTGATGTTTTTGGCTAGAGATGACTTTGAAACCACTGTTGTTTGACTATTAATGGTTGTTTATGATTAAAGGTCAACGACCTTTATTGAAAGCCTGGACCAATATTAATGAGATCATTGAGAATAATGATGGCCGTTCATCCGATGAGAATGTCCTGTCGGCTTTTCAATGGGGCTGCTTGACTAGAGGATGGGGCTGAGTGGATTGAAATTCACACCTTCTCTCAAACTCATGACCTCTAAAGTGGCCTCCAAAATCACACCTGAATTTATGATTGATGTGATTGTTGTGAGAACAGTTTCACTATCCCTTTTATTGTGAAAAAGGGAATTGAGGGTGATACCCTATAGTCCATTAGCTTAATGACTCAGACTCTTTCTACAACACACTATACCTCTAGCATAGGGTGATGTGGGAAGGTCTTCAAAGTTTTGATGTTCACTTGACTTATTTTAAAATTGTGGGTCTCTTTGTGATTGTAGGTCTAGGGATTATTTGGATCCATATACCAAATAGAAAGATGCATCTTTATCGAATTAGATTGTTGATAGATGAGTAGCTGAAGCATTGATCTAGATAAGTAAATTAGATCAAAGTTAAATTCAGTTTATTATATTTAATTTTGAAATGTAAGATTAACTATGTTACTAGATTGGTCATAATAAAATTTCAAGGATAGAATGTTCACCCTACATCTAATGGCCCTCGATCTCCCAATTACATGATTATATCAGGTCCATAGGTATGCAATTAGTAAATAAATAATTTAAACATAGTACTTTTGAATATTTTAACTTTATATGAACGTTAATCCTATAAATCACATTCCATATTAAACAAGTTAATGTCAGGACATCGAAATTAGTGCCTATCAGTTGAAGTGGTAATGCATCTTAAACTGGGGTAAGATTTACTATTTTAATCATTAAATGTTTGTAAAATAAGGTTAGCTATATTTTGGTAATTTAGTAATTTGTTTTCATTTTTAGATGATGACCTTAGTTGATACTCCTCCTAGTATTTGTTCCACAATGGAGCATAGTGTTGTCACAATAGTATCATCTTTGATGCCTTTGATAGAGGTATTAGAAAAATTGGTAAATTTAATATTGTATTTATTTTATTATATGTATATTAGTAAAACTTTAGATGATAATCGTGTGTAGTTTAATTTATATGTTTGTGCTTTTTGTAGAAATTCATAACTCTAGATCTTGAACATGCCCCTATTATACATGGAGATAGGAAAAATTGGTTCACTAAAATTATGAGTTTCCAATAAGTGATTATTCTATTATATATCATTCTATAATTAATTTTTTATATATTAATATGTATTTTTTTTATTGTATTAGGTGGAACTCCATTGTAGTTTTGAGAGGAGGTCTAGTCACCAAGTTCAAAATTAACCATAATTATATGTCTCTCCATCCACCTAATAGTCAAAGGTGTCTCGTGATCTCTTCCCTCCCCTAGAGGGAAGTGATTGCATTAGGTTCCTTTGTTGTATGCCTATATAATAGTTTTGTACACATATTATTGTATTACAAATATGTGACATTATACACCTATATGGATTAATTGTAAGCTTATATATATTTCTTGTACATAAATTAATTACATAAGTAAAAAAGATATATGTTGATTTGATTAATTAAATACTTTCCCAATTATTTGTCTTTCATCTTCTCTAGTGAGTTAGATCCTAGTCTTGGTTTTGGTTGATCACTTTGGCTTGGTCATGTAGAGGCTTGATTGGATAGTATGGTCTAGATGAATTATTTTTCCTATTATATACTATGGAGTGAGTTTGGTTGATTGATTGATGTTTTTCTCCTCTGAGATGGCTTTGACTAGATGAAAATGGGATTGATTCTTAGTGTATCTTTATGAAGAGTTTTTGTGATCACCTTATCAATAACATTTCCCTACTTCATGATGAGATTAACGTATGAGGCTATTTATAGTATCATATTTCTCATTGCATTTTTGTGTTATTTTACCTCCTAAGGTAGATCCAAAGGAAATATAAATGTTATTTTTTCATACTCTTTATTTGGATATATATTCCATATTGTTTGGTATACCAAGGCCTATATTATTTATTGCTATTCCTTTCTTTGACTAACAAGTGACTATTATGAGGGACCACACTCCTCCATATCAAATGAGCAAGTGAAACATATTTCAATTTGTTTCTCAAGGAGTTTCCATCTAACCAAAAAGATAAAAAAATCACAACACTTATGTTTATGTTGTCTAAATAACCTTACATCTATAGATAAACATGTATAACAAATATGAGAATGTATCATTAAATTATATTCTTATTTTTCCTTTTAATAATTTTATGTGAATATATTTTCTTTAGAATCATGTGAGTTGTATGGCCCCTTATGACCTAGTTCATGTTAAGCTAATAGGGCCTGTTATATTTCAACAATTGAGCTAAAGTGGTTCCCTTGTACAAAATTATGCTCATGTCATATTAGTGTAATTCATGTACCTTAGTTACTATTCAATATTATATTTATGTTATCTTGAATATTATTCATACAAATCTATTAAGAATATATTTATTTAATGGAAGATAGTAATTTTTTTGAAAAGGAAAAAATAGGTTTTACAGTGACCTGAAACCACAAAGTTTAAACATACAAAGATAGAGCAAAAAAAGTCCAAGTAAATAGACAGCTGTCCCAAAAAGAAACGATGGCAACCAAGAGACAATAGGGTCCAAAAAAGGACTGCCAAAAAACTAGAGAAGACCACAACAACACTACTCCATGATGTTCAACAGCTCCTCAGCTTCCTTTTCAAGTTCACTCATATCCTGTATTCCCTGCTTGAGGATTTGAACTGTATGTGGAGATGCAGGGGCCTTCCTCTTCGTGTTAGATCGAGTGTGAGTCAAAATCCCTTCAACAACAGCTCTGCTACAACCTTTGTCCTCATCCAATTCCATGACCAGTGAGCCGTTTTGATTTTTTTCCAACTTTTCCACCATAGCGTTAATGATAATTATGCTGTGTCTAGCAATTTTATAATTATGCGCCACAGTGGCCCTGATATTTTGGCCTATCTTAGACATATTTCTCTCTAGCCTAGTCAATCTTTCCTCCTACAACTATTTCCTTTTCTCCGTTAAGGGGGTGTCCTATCCTTCATTCTCATTACGGCTCCAGCTATGGAAGATAGTAATGTTATTTTGTTTCATATCTTCATATATTTTAGTGTTGGCTACTTATATCTTATGAATAGTAGTTTGCATGAATACTTTATAGTGATATAGTGATGGGGAATCAATAAATAATAAGAGTTACTATTTGATTGTGGATTTTTATTTTAAGTAGCGCCATACATTTGAAAAAATGATCAATATTAGGAGTGTATTAGTATAAGAAATTTTCAAAAAACTCCTTGCCATTATTGACCTCTATAGGTCATGTTGACTATCCTTGTCTATCATTTTTCCATATTCAAGAAATAGCTTCCCTGCAAGCCTCTTGAATCACTATCATTCAATTTCCTTTAAGTGTTTGTTTACTTTTCAAACACTACCCTAATTGCTCATTCATTTTTAACTCTAATCATTTAATTTTATTTTTGAAGTCATTTTATACTAGGAAATTATGATTGTGCATTATGATTATGTGTTATGGTTGTATTTACATGTGCTATGAAAGGCTCTTTTTGTGGTAAAATAATTCAAGATAAATCCCACATATATGTATTCTAATCACACATTAATTGAGGTATACTATCCTCTATTTTTCCTATATGTACTAATACTACTATCATTTGATCACCTATAGGTGTGTAGTGGTTTGAATACAATTTTTGAATTGTCATTGACACAAACCTCCATCTTGCTAGTCTTTATGTTTTCAAATTCTTAGGATCCTAGAATTGGAGAAACCTTGTATAGTCTACATTTGTGAATATGTTTTATACTTAACTATCATATCATATATTTATGATAGCATGTTATTTTCCATTTCATTATTTCTCTTTGCATTACATTAACAACATTGTCATTTCATATATGTGAGTTTTATTCCCATGTCAATAGGATTCTTTCTTCAAAATTTTCCATAGAATTTCATTTCATTATTCTCTTTCTTTTCATAGAGAATTTTACCTTCCTCATGACCTTTTAATTTCTTGAAGAAAATTTGTGTTCACAATGCTTTCTCTTTTCACACTATTCTCTGCCTTGTAGGTATCTTGTCACTATTGTTTGATGGCCACCATCACACATTTAAGAATATTGTTATGCATATTTTCTTGTACCATGGACTATCTTTTCAAAATATATCATTTGAACTATCATTTTAAGGCTAATGTCATCATGTTGTCTCTATTATATTCATCACTATTTGTCACAACAAATTGTTATAATGTGTTCTTCAACAATGTAGAGGTTATTACTTCAAAATTTGGACATTAATTGTTGTCACAATGTATATTTTTGGAACTTAAAGAAGTCAAATAACTATGGAAAGGCCTTGTGATGATTTGATAGCCCTCTTAAGTTGTGTATATCCCTTTCAATATTTTCCCTTAATAATTTGTAAGTTTTAGATTGTGTTCATTCTACTAGGGGTTTACCTATTAATTATCATAGGGCACACTATCATATACAAGTTTTTAAGACTATCATTCATTGGATTATTCATTTTATATGATTAAAATATTTTCTCTACTATGACCAAATCCTTAAAACCTTCTCTGCCAATTTTCCTCCATCATAGTCAACACTATTATTGTGACATAGCTATAGGTTACCTTGGATCTCCAAGAACTACTCTTTCATAGTTTTGACATTTTTTTTCTCTTAGGGCTCTTAAGAAACTACATCAAAATAGTGTAGCTCAAAAATATTGGGATAGTTTGTGTATAGAAAAAATCATATGATTGGGTTAAACCACCCATATTGAGAAGTTGGAATATTCAGTTGGGTCCCATGATAGATAGAATGCAAAAGAACATGTTTCCATGTTTACATTGCTCTTAATTCATTCTTTTTTGCAATAATTCATTCATTATTGGAATGTCCGAATAGTGTCAAGTTGAATATAATATAAATAGGGTACTATAGAGGGATCCCATATCCATTTATAAGTTTAGATAAAATATTCACAGGTGCCATGAATTTTGAGAACTACTTTATCATAATTTGGTAGTTTTTTACACTTAGGTCTCTTAAGAGACTTAACTAAATAGTGTAGATTGAAACGATTGATATAATTGGGGTGTGAAAAATGGCCTCCCATAGAATTCACTCATATACCCCAACATTTTTACAAAATCAATCAAGCCTTATGAGACAAA
Organism: Sequoia sempervirens; assembly: GCA_007258455.2. Classification (NCBI taxonomy): domain Eukaryota; kingdom Viridiplantae; phylum Streptophyta; class Pinopsida; order Cupressales; family Cupressaceae; genus Sequoia; species Sequoia sempervirens. The sequence continues at coordinate 314,796,065 of VDFB02353493.1, read as the reverse complement.
GAATGCAATTTAATATAGCTTCCAACAAGATTGTGTTGGGTATAAATGATGTTTTTTGCAACATTTCATCCCTCATCACCAACACCAAATGGTTTGGAGATAAAAATTATGAGAGAGGCCATTGTGAAGGGAAATCACATGTAGATATAGTTTTAGAGGGAAAATTCATAGGTTCCAAAGATTCAAAGAATTAGTCTATTATAGTTTGATAGTTTTTAGCACTTAGGTCTCTTAAGAGAATTTACAAGAATAGTATAGCTTAGGATGATTGGGACAACCATGGTGCAATATAGGGCCTCTCCTAGCTCTTAATTTCCCATCGTGATGTTTTCATGTAGTAAACTGAGCCCCATGAGATAAATAATATAAAATATAGCACTCAATAAGTTTGTGTAGAATAAATTTTTTGAAATATTTCATCCATCGTTGCTACATTAATTTTTTTTGGATATAATAAATTGAGAGGTTATTATGGAGGAACCCTACATGTAGCTATTGGTTTATATAGAATGTTCATCCATGTTGGAACATTATAGGTGTAGCCCAAAATTATTGGGTGTCATATCCAACCTAGTCAAGCCTAAAGAATAGTAGATGAAGAGGATAATGGCATAGGTATGGGTTACATGATAAGGAAAAGGGATGAAATAAAATGCATTTGATGAGATATTGGTTGTGTATGGGCCTATCGTGTGGGAATTTATTGGAGAGGTCAAGAGGGATGGTTCAGGTATGAAGGTCTTCTCCCACATAGTCCCAAAGAGATTTGCAAAATTCACAAGGGAAGCGATCAATTCCTAGAGCTTTGTCATCAGCCATACTTCTCATGGCCTCCTTGATATCTTCAATGGTGAGAAATTTCTCACAAAAATCCTTTTGAGTATAAGAAGCTCTATTAGGAAAAAAATTGAGGAATTCTTGGAGAACATTGGCACACTCTAGAGTGTAGTTTTGGGTAGTGAATTCTTTTTCATAATACCTAACAAAGGCTTGGAGAATGTCAGGAAACTCTGTGATAAATTGATTTCCTTTTATAATTCATTTGATTCCATGTGAATTATGCTTGAAAAGAAGAGTAATAAAAAATTATTTCGAGGCACAATCCCCAATTTTAACTCAATGAAGTTTGGCTTTGATCTATGTTCCTCTCACTGCATAACAATCAATAACTCTCTTTTGATGTCTCATCTCTACTACTCTAGATTGTAAGGCTCAAGAAAATGGGTTAGCTACTTAGGCCTCACTAGCCCTTCAAAGATTCGAAGTGGTGGCCTCATAAGATCACTTATGAAAAATAGCCAACTAATGCCCACAAATGTGAAGAAACCTCACAGTGTGGGTAATGATTCTGCCACTTACTCCAACCTGTAGAACTTTAAGGTCTACATTCAATATTTTGGATAGTTTTGATGTGGACCAACATAAGCTAATGAATTAGCAATGAAGTATTAATGACAAATTCACACTTATTGGCATGAGGCAGCCCCACTTTCCATTCAATACAAAAATGGATGGGAAAGTGGTCTAATAAGGTCACATAAACTAATGAAATAATCCTATGAGGGGACCAGTTGGAAAATGAGAATAAGAATAGTAGTGACCAATATTGGGGTCAAAAATAACCAATTTATTATGCATGTAAGACCATGCTTCTCTCTCACTAGATGCCAATTTGAATTATCAAGATGCTTAAATACTCTATCTGACCTATCTCAAAAGTTACTCTAGGTGTTCCATAAAGAATAAGAATAGTAGTGACCAATATTGGGGTAAAAAATAACCAATTTATTATGCATGTAAGACCATGCTTCTCTCTCACCAGATGCCCATTTGAATGGATGTGATCCCACAATACTAGTTTACAATTTTTGGCCAAACTAGACATTGAACTAATTTTTTTATCTAAATCTTCACTTTCAAGCACCTATAGCGGCTAAACTGTGAGGAATTTGAAGATGATGCAAACTAGTGACTTGTGACATTTTGTCTGTAGATTCTAAATATAATTGAAAAAAAAAATGGAATTAGATTGTACTCCTATTTCCATCACCTTCAAAAAATAGTTTTTAACAGTACACACCATTTTTAAAGAATGATGTTATTGGCTAACACATAACCTTTTTTCTATGAAGGATAAAATTCTATATTTTTTGAATTTAGATTTGTAACTACAATATCTAGTGAATGGAGTTGGTTTCATAGAATTTAATTGAATTTTTTTTCTTAATTAATTTTGAAAGTCAAACCAATTACAATTCAGACATGATTTACTGGCTAAAACATAACTTTTTTGTATGTATCGAAATTCAATTTTTTTGTTGGATTAGGGACATCAATATCTAGTGCATTGATATTTTTCATTTTTTTTTTGATAATCTGCTATTTTTCCACATGTGTAAAATAGAGAGCTTGATTTTTGGAGAAAAACCTACAGTCACAAGAAATAAAAAGTAAATATAATAATAAAATTAAATATATTTTAAATTATACTTTTTGAGAAGCTTATAATAAGGATTATACACTTACAAAAATAAATTTTAAATGAATCCATTTGATCCCCAAAAGGTAAATCAAAACTAGTTTTTTATCTGCATTTTGATAGGTGTAAAGGAGACTCTATAGTATGGTTTAAAAATAGCGAGGTTCTATCCAAGGGGTTTTGATCTAAGGTGGTTAGATCAAACCCTATTCAATTTGAATCATTTAAATGGAACTTTTCAATGCATAAATCATTATATTTTCTAAAAATATGTGATTTCAGCCAAAATCAGAATGTCCCAAAAAGTGTAAACCACTATTGTGGGATCACCCATGGAAATGTACCATATTTATCGTATGCCACCTCAACCATATTTAAATCTCTAGATAGGACCCATGTGGAAATTGGCAGAGATTCTGCAATCTAGCACCAGAGAGGAGATCTTTCAACATCATTTGAGGCATAAAAAATAATAATCCCAAAGGAAAGATTATCAATATTTAGAAGAACCCAGACAAGTTAGTAAATGGGGTTAGACCCATGATCCATGATGCAATCATGCCAATTTGGAGACAAAAGGATAATGTCCCTACCACGTCTAGTAGCATGATTAGCGGAAAACATTTCACTTGTTGACCAAATAACTTGGCAAGTAGAATATGACCAAAAAAAGTAGTAACCTTCACTTCTTGAAGATATAAAACATCAATGATAGTATGCTTTTGAAGAGTATTCCTAATGAAATGATTCCTAGAGAGGTGTTTTAAAGCTCACACATTCAAGGAGAGAAAATTGATGTATGGGACTTAATCATGTCACTAGAGTCTAGCTCTTCCAAAGAGGAAAATTGATTTTGTAAAAAATATGGTGGCACTCAACCCTGTTGAAGTGGAGGAGAGGAAAATCTCTTTTTTTCTAAAAAAAAATTACCCTCTTCAAGAGGCATCAATGGGATACACAATCTCCTATGAATTCCCATGATGAGAGGAGATCTAGCTAGTGGATTTTTCATCAAAGAAGTCGGATGAGGTGTTGTAGAGGGCCTTCACTAAGATGGGATAGCATTAGCAGTGCTATGAGCTTATTTCCCCTTTGTAGAAGGGTTTGAAATTTCAACTGAAGGCTCAAGGACCTTGAAGGTTGTCCCCACACCATTGGACTTATTCTTTTGGATTGTATTCATCATCAATTTATATTCTGATTTAGCGGCTGGGGTTTCCACTAGGTAGGACTTTTCAAATTCCAATGGTAGAGAGTGAGTGTGATGACCAGCAAGGGGGTCATCTATGACCTTGTGATCAATATATTGGCACCAATAACAATGATTAGGTAGATTAAAATAAAAGACCTTCCAAGTATGCTAGAAGTTGCCAATTTGAATATCTATGGAATCTTTTAAATCTTGTGAAAGGTCCACTTCAATATAGAATCACTTTTGAGGTTGAGATTGAAAGAATTAGCCAAGTTTGATGCAAATAACTCTCCCAAAAGATGAAGCTAGATGGTGCAAAATATGCAAACAAGGGAAGAGAAAGCTAGGAAACTCAATCCAAACTAGGACCTATAATTTCCTATCCTTAGAGATAGAGAAATCTTAGGTCCAAGGTTCAAAAATCAACAAAGAGGATTGGAGATACCATGGACCATGGTTTAGGATTTCCTAAGCATGGTTAACTTCAATAAAATGAAAAAATAAAAAACGTCTAGTCAAATTCAGAACCATATCAAGGTGTACACCATGAGGGACCCAAATTTTATGGGCCTAGTCTTTAAGCACACTTTCATGAGGATTCCTCCCAATAAAGTAACCTACAAGAGTATGTTGCTCTATCCATTGACATGCAGTATCAAATTATGGGATGTGAAGCACCACATCTATAGGGGAATCAAAAGACTTTCTTTATGGAACACTTTTAGATAAAATTTTCAAGGCTACCTATTTGGATGAGGAGCCATTATGCAGAGCCATCGAACTAACAACACCAACAAAAACTATTGGCATGGAGTTGACCAAAGGCATAATAAAATAACTAAAAGTTGCAGTAAATTCGGCCATAAAAAGCAAGAAAATATTCTATGCGGAAGGCACAGTATGATGCAAAGATAGCCAAGGATGACCGTAGAAACAAGAAATCCTTGAACAACTCATTCACCCTAAATTAACCTAATATCTATTATCAAAATTTAAATTGAAGTAGCATAAGAAATCATGTGTTTTAAAAAGTATGATATTTTAAGAAAATGGAAAAACTGAAGAAGAGTTTTGCATTCAAGAACTATGCATGAAAAAAAAATGGAAATAAAATAATTCTGCCTGAATAAGAACACCAATTCCAAAAATAAGTAACTGGAGTTAAAAGTTAAACGGCATGATGAGGAAGGCCGAAAAGTATAGATGAAATTGCATAGGAAAAGGAGTTATCTATGGCATTAAAAAATTGTTGAGCTGGAGTGGTGATAGTACCATCTATTCCATTTGCCTGCTAATGCATCCCTACATTCCATACATGCCACTAATGGTGTCGCCTTTACCTATTTTGTGGCTTTTATTACATTTTGACCTTTCTCATCTTGGAAAATTGGCTGCAATCTCTAGCTTTCAGGGATGAAATTTAATGAACTCCTGGCTATTTTCAAAGGATTTACATTTTGGTATGGTTGTTAGGCCAAAAATTGATATGGTAAATACCAAATGTTAGACAATGGAAAAAAAAATGTATCATTTTAATTTCAATTATCATGTTGTCTTCTGAAAAGTAACATTGAAAAAAAAAGAAAAAAAGGGGAGATAATGAGGCCGATGAGAAACTCAAGAACAGTATAGAGGCTTTATGAGATGTGTATGGAGAAACTGTCACCTGAGGAAGTGGTGCCTCCTCCCTTAGAAATTGAAAGAATGAAGGCGATTTTTGGTATGTTATTTATCAGTGCTACTCTTTTCTTTTTTAATTTTATTTGAAAAATCTAAATCTTCTTTAGCTTTATTTACAAGAATTATTTCCTGTATACTCATTGAAACAACCACCATGAATGAAGGGCTTGCCTATTGTATATTTCCAATGAGCAGTGTCTTTTTAGAAGCATTTGGAGTATATAGATATTGTATGTTTTTTTATTATATCGATACAGAGTAAATGGTTATAAGTAACTCAAATTTTCCAATGGACTACAAATTGAACTTTGAACTAGAAATCAAACTTTTTAAAAAGAATTCAAAACTACCATTTACTGAGAATGATACCTTATAGTATTTGCCATTGCCACATTTCTTACATCCAGATGATAATTAGGGATGAACACTCAACCTAAATCACATGGGACATCATTGTAAGATATAAGTTTTGTTTATTTTCTTCTATCACACCCATTCCCTTACTACCAGTTGTTTACGTCTCCACCCGATGTCAAGATCTTTTAGTTATTTAATAAATTTCAAGGAATTATTGGAGAATATTGTGGAGTTCCCTTTTAGCCAGACTGTCATGGTAAACTAAACATACCACTTCCCACATCTACTTTCTCTTGCATGTTTTGGAGATTCCAAAGTATATTTGCAAGTTGTGTAGGCATCGGAATTTTAAAATATCAATATGATCACAACCTAAACCATAGATTCTGTAATAACAGGAAATACAAATAGTAAATGATCATTTATGATTGCACATATTTTTCCTACAACTATTTTCTGTGAACCCCATTTCCAACTTACATTAGCAAAGCAAACATTCAAAGTGTTAGATCAAAATACAAGTATAAAATAAGAGTTCCCCATAAAATCCATCTGCATTGTTAGAAAATAAGGAAAAAGATGATATAATTGAGCAAATACAAACACAAATAACTATCCCTATTCTAAAACAAGACAAATACTTGATCTTATGGGGGGATTGGTGCTATTTTGATATGGAAAATAGCCCTTTCCCAACCCCTTTAGATAAGCTAATGATAATGATGGAAAAGATCATTTCTCAAATGAAGAGAGTGACCTTGCATGAGTGATTGTGGAGATGATTTGTGGAGTTGTGAACAAGATTAGTTCTCAAACCAAGAGAGTAACCTTGCATAAAAGTTGTAGATGGATGAATGGGGATTAAGGCCTTCTTTTATAGATTTTCTTGATGAGATATTGGCCAAGAGGGTGAATGTGGGACTAAAGATCCACCAATGAGAAGAGGACACTTGTCAAGTGGTGATTGGTTGATGTATGTGCAAGATTTGGGAAGAGTGCCCATGAGAGGGAGAATTTGAATTCAAATTTTACAATAAATTTAGAGAGGGGGACAAGAAAAATAGCAATAAATGCTATGTTGGAGGGACAAATCAACTTGTCATGTTGAGGGAAAATGAGGGTTTTTAATAAATCAGTAAAACTGATTTATTTGTGCAAGCATAATCTAGAGAATGCAAGTGGGTGAGATTAGCATTTAATCAGGGTTATATTAAAGGGTTGATGCAAGAAGTTGGGTACACAAAAAGCTCAAAAAGTGGAAATGTTTTTACTATTTTTCATAATTTGTCACACTTGGACTAAAAAATTGAGGCACTTCCACAATTAATCTTAAAAAAATTCAGTAATATGAAATTTAGCATTTTGAATCTAGTTTCCAAATATATAAATTATTAAAATACCCAGTTTATAGAAATCACATTTTGATAAGGATCTATAAAAACCACTTTTTAAAAGTCCCTATTTTTTTACCATACCAAGCAGGTGTACGAACAACACTTTTTGACCCAAATAAAATTATTTTGCTAATTCCTTTTAGGAAAAGAGACCTAACAACATGAAGTTTGGTCTGGATTTTTTTTTATAATTTTTGGTTGAATATATATTTTTTTATTAAATTTTTATTGGCCTTAATTGATGTTTTTTCAAATCAACGTGTACGGACAACATAATTGGACCTAAACAAAACATTTTTTGACTCTTTTTTTTTCATTGTGTAGAGAATTGTCTAAAGTTTGGTCCCATATAATTTTTTTTACAAGAAAATCAACCAATAAAAAGTTATTAAAAAACCAAAAAAACCTAATATTTCAAGTTTAAGGACTAGTTTGCTTAGAAATTAATTAAAAAATAGCAAAAATAATCCAATTTTAACAAAAATTATATATTTACAAAGTAGACATTGTTTTCTCTAATGGGTTTTAATTTTATAGACTCATTCAGAAAAAAAGTCTATCATCTATGTTGTCAAAGTTAGACATTCTTCTTCAATCTACCTTAGTTTTTTAGTTGCAGGTCAAAGGCTAAGGCTCGGATTGCCAAGCCTTTTCCGAGCCTAAAACCAAGGCAGCATGTGGGTTGGGAATTTTGAAAAAACAAATATTTTTTAGAAACGCGCACGCGTTCTGATTTCAAAACGATATGCGTTTAAAACGCGTACGCGCTTTGATTTCAAAACGCCAGCGTTCTAAAACGCGTACGCGTTTCTAAAAAGTATTTATTTTTTTAAATAATTAATTTTCATGTGTTATAAAACGCGTATGCACTATCAAACGCATACGCATTATAACGCGTACGCGTTTGATAGTGCATACGCGTTTTTTAGGATCGGGTACCCGATCCTAAACGCATACGCATTTTTTTAATAACGCGTACGCGTTTTCTGCGAATTTTTTTTTTTGGCCGAAACTTCCCCTCTTCGTGTACCCAACTTCTTGCTTTTACCCTAAATATATGATGATTATGTTAGTTTAATGATGATTAGGTGATTTTGACTTTTAGGACTTTGATATTTGATTTATTTAAATTAGAAACGATGGAAATGAAATATGATGGATTTAATTAAATAAAAGGTTTGATTTATTTAATTAAAATGAGGGTGATGGGATCAAGTTGATTTATTTGATTTAAACTGATGAGTTTAGGAGATTGATAAATAAACTTGATTTATTTGCCAAATGGATGAATATGACCTAGTTGAATGCATTATGTCAATTTGATGTGTCTACATTTTTCCCCACTTTGAAGCAATGTACTTGTTGCATTGGTTCAAAGAATAAACTTGCCGCGATCAAAATTTAAAAATTTTCTGATTTTTCGGATGCTCCAGCGGAAAGTACACTAGTACATTGCCCCCTCGAGAGATTGAGAGAAAAGATTCAATTTGAGGGTCAATCTCGCAATAAAGAGGTTCAAAATGGGTGGTTATGGATGATGATGCAAATGATATTATTTTAAGATGCTTAGAATAACAAATCTATATTATCCTAAACAACTTAAATGTTGATATGATATGAGATGGATGAGATTGATGATGTGAATGATGTGATATGCTGTGATTATGCAATGGATGATTTATGCAAATATGTGATTTATGGGATGCTTAGACTAATAGATCTATATTATGATTATGATTATGCAATGCATGTGAAATGATCGATGTTTCCTATGATGTATGATATGGATGATATGTGGTATGTTGACAGTTTGTGGATGCATTGATGATGATGATGTTAGTGTGGAAATGAGATGATGACAAGAGGATCCAACAAGTCCATGATTAGTCAAGACTTTATTAGAGATAATGATGATGGTAGATGATGATGATGATTTTCTTATCAAGGATTGGGATTTTAAAAGGGATACTTACCTTATGTTTGATAACACACGTAGGTACGATGCATCAAGGTATAAAGAACCAGGATGGCATTGTACCTAGTGCAATGGACTTTGACTCGACAAACAGATAAGAGTATTCTTGTTCACACTTGACATACAGAAACCCTGCTAGGGCGTACCTAACAAAGCAAGTATTTGCCAAATTATTTTATAAGAAAGTCCAACAATCACAGCAGACAAAATGATAATGATCATTGCCCCATTCCGATCTCTCTAAATCCTTCATTTGGATATCATCGAGAGGTCCTTGGAATGAGCTTAATAAGATAAATCAAAAGAAAAGATCAAGTACGCAAACAAGCCAATGTTCTTCATATCGCTAGCCAAAAGGATGTGTTTTGATAGGATAAGAATCCAAGGTGATATCCAAAATGATGCCCATTGTTGGAATGATATATCCTAGGATATGCATTGTATAGGGTGATGATTGTTTGATAAGTTGATTGATAGGCTATTGATATAAGGTTGACTGACATGTCTGAAAATGATCAAAAGTTTGATTTTGTTTTAGAGGTCTGTTGTTTCAATTTTGATTTTGCAATTGAAGCTTGCTTTTGCTGATTGCTATGATTGTTTTTGTTTATGTTGCCAAAGGATGAAGGTGATGATCAATTTATTATGGATGATTGATTATTGTGGGTGTAAGCGAGATGAGATGGATGAATTTTTTTCAAATATTTGGATGTTTTTGACGTTTTGAAATGTTTTTGAGGTTGTTTTTGGTGTTTTTGAATTTTGTGATGTTTTTGATTTTTTGATTTTATGATGTTTTTGATTTTTTGATGGTTTTTGAATGTTTTTGGATTTTTATGTTTTTTGAATGTTTTTCGATTTTGATGTTTTTGATGTTTTTGGATTTTCTGATTTTATGATGTTTTTGGATTTTTGCATGATTTTGATGATTTTGAGATGGATGTGTGTGATGATATCAGTGCTCTGTTTGAGATTTTGTTGAAGACCAAGCTAAGGTTGACTGATTGAATTGATGGATTGATGATGATGATAACATTGTTGAGGATACACAATAATGCAAGGATAGGAATGATGAGGATTGATGATGATAACATTGTTGACGATGCACAACAATGCAAGGATTGAGATGTTGATGGGATTGATGATGATAACATTGTTGAGGATGCACAACAATGCAAGGATAGTGTTAAGCAACACAATGATATCCTGAGATAATGATTATTTGGTTGGATTTGATTGATCATGATTGATGAAGCTTGATTTGGAATAAAAGTTATTTAAATGGTTTGATGTGATGTTTGAGGTGCAACTTAGATGTGACTAAAATCGATTGTTTTGATTGATGTTCGATGAAAGATGAAGCTTGATGAGGAACGTCTTCTCGTCAAAATATGCCATGGGCTAGTGATTTTTTCTTACAAGTGGTGGACCAATTTGATTTCATGTTTTCCAATGTTCGGATTGCCACATAAGTTGGAGGACATAGACCAAGATTTATTCTTGAAGCAAGATGTACATATCTGCCCCCAATGTCTAGCAATGTATGGAGTGTCATGGGTGGATGCTTAGATAAGTGTATGGATGGAGGGATATGGATTATCTTGCGATAGGATAAGGTGTTCAGATAATGAATGCTCATTTGGATAATGCTTCATGGCTCAGATAATGTTGCATAGGATATGATCAATGAAAATGAACCATGTCAAGATGTTTACCATAAGCAACTATAAAGTGTGCCCCAAACTTTCATCAAGATCATGATAACTCAGACTATGTATGCAAATGGATGAAAATGGATTGGATAAATGGTTTATGGATGAATGGATTTAGTATGGATAAGATGGATGGAATGCTTGATTTATTATGGATGGGATGAGATGCTTTCAATTGAACTGGTGCACGTAGGTGCTCGATTCCACACATGACGCCTATTTTCTAGGTTTTCATCATGGTCTTGCCCAAAGCACCACCATAGTGGTTTTCAGTAGAGGACCATTTTTTTATCTTTACTATTTTCAATCCTTTTTCTGATTATTTTTGGATTTTCATATTTTTTATTTTTTTGATTTTTTTGAAAGATTTTAAGCTCATGCTAAATCACAAGGTGTTGCTAATGTAGATGCCCCTGTCATAATGTGCCATCGATATCTTGCTTGAAGAAGTTGCTTTTCTAAGATACGTGCACTTGAATGCAACTTTTGAGATTCTTGATCTACTTTATTGATACCATAGTTGACTTTGTCTTTGTACGCACATTGCGACAGAGTGCCTTATGAATCCTTATGATAAAGGGTCATTGCCAATATGTGGTCGATGTGAGAATTGGATATCATGCATGGAGCCGTGGATGGAGTGTGTTTAGGGATAAGAGATGGATTGGTTGACAGTTTGGAACCTTTGACTCTCCAATCTTGGGAAGATGAGCAATGATGGGTGGATATGAAAGTGTGCATGGAATTAGGACCAACTACTTGATACACTTTGTATGTTGCTTGAAAAGCCTGCTTTTGCTTTTGTGGACCTCTTGTATGGATACTTCTCCCTTTTTTGTTTTTCCCTATAGTTTCTTTAACTGATGGAGTTTGATAGGGGTGATCTTTCTTTGTATTTTTTGGTATCCATTTGTATTTGAATTGGTCATTATGCTTCTCAGCTTCTTTTGCTTTGATAACACTCTTCGTACTTTGATTCAATTCTTTCTTTTGAAGTTGGTCCCAATTTGTGGATGGGGTGATGGGTGGATGAAGATTCATGATGTGGTTGGTTGTAGTATTGACACGAGTTTCATCATAAGGACTCTTTGTGCTCCCTATGTTGACATTTGCTTGAGACAAAGTTGCCCCTAGTATGCTAGTAGTAGTACCTTCATGCTTTGATTTCGCTTGTTCCAAGAGCTCTTGTTTAAAATACATTCTCTGATAAATGACCACTGTAGGTGACATTGTTTCAATTTGCTACTCTGCTAACTCTGGATGTTCTATCTGACTTGTTTCCTTGAGTGGATAATGATAGATATCTTTATTCATGATGTCCTCAATCTGAATTTGGGACATATTTGATCCTGATGTTGACAACTCTGTTTGATTATAGGAGTTAGGAATCTACTCTTTTTGTGTAACACAATCTTGTTCTAGATGAAGATCATCTACGTGTCCATCTATAGAAAGAATCTCATGGGTAGATGGAGGAGTATGTGCTACATGGATATGATCATCTTGCATAGATAGGAGAGTGTCCATTAGATTATTGTAGTATCTTGATGATACAAATTCTTGATCTTGAATGATTTCAGAGTTGCTTTCGACATGCTTTGGATCAAGCTCTTGACATGGGTTAGTTTCGAAGGATAGATTGCTTATAAAAGGTTCTTGGATGTTGTCATTAGACATGGTAAGTTGTTCAATATCCTCTTGATCTTTGAGTGGACTTGGATCTGTAACCTTGAGGTCAAAGGGTGTTAACATGTTTCGAAAAGGACCATTGCTAGACCTTGGTGAAAGATTTTGATCATGCTTTAGAATAAATTCTTGAGATATGTCCTCTAACTTGTAAGGTGATGTAGAGACATTTTCAACATGATAATAGGTGAACAGATCATGCATTATGTCAATAGGATCAAATAATCCTAACATTCCTTGAAATAGATCACTAAAAAGTGGCTCTTCATGTATGGTGAGTTGATCATCGGATGGGGTGGAAACATCTTCAAGGTCCTCATCGATGGAGAGATCTTGATCTTTGTTTTCAACAATTGTGGTGGAGGGATTTCCAATTTCTTTAACCATAGGGTCAAATGATGTTGATATTTCTTGAATTGTCTCATTGTCGAGTTTTGTTGGTGGATTTTGATCGTGATTCAAAAGTGACTCTTGACATATGTCGATTTCATCATGGGATGAAGTGGACATAGCTTCAGTGATGGATTTTAAGGATTTTCAAAATGTTAAGTGTTGAAGAGAGACCAATGTGGGACTAAGATTGGACAAATGAAAGGACAATTGTCAAGTAGTGATTGGTTGATGTATGTGCAAGATTTGGGAAGAGTGCCCATGAGAGGGAGAATTTGAATTCAAATTTTGCAATAAATTTAGAGAGGGGGACAAGAAAAATAGCAATAAATGCTATGTTGGAGGGACAAATCAACTTGTCATGTTGAGGGAAAATGAGGGTTTTTAATAAATCAATAAAATATATTTATTTGTGCAAGTGGCATAATCTAGAGAATGCAAGTGGGTGAGATTAGCATTTAATCAGGGTTAGAATAAATAGATGATGATTATGTTAGTTTAATGATGATTAGGTGAGTTTGACTTTTAGGACTTTGATATTTGATTTATTTAAATTAGAAAGGATGGAAATTCATTATGATGGACTTAATTAAATAAAAGGTTTGATTTATTTAATTAAAATGAGGGTGATGGGATCAAGTTGATTTATTTGATTTAAACTGATGACTTTAAGAGATTGATAAATAAACTTGATTTATTTGCCAAATGGATGAATATGACCTAGTTGAATTCATTATGTCAATTTGATGTGTCTACATTTTCAAACCATAAATTTTGGTGATTTCATATCAAATTATGATGCTTAAATGTCAAGCCAATAGTTTTAAAAAAACATGGCAAAGCATGATTTCTAGCCTCTTTAACAACGAAAACTCTGCAAATAATAGTTTTACATTTAAGTTTAGTAATATCTTAAATCATAAAGAAACAAATATTATTGAAAAAAATTAATCTTTTTGACATGGTTGACATTCTTCTTTATCTACTAATTTAGCATACCTAGTATTAAAAGTAATGAATTGATTGTCTTATAGGTTAAAGAGAAGAATTCATAGATTAAATAGATGTTAGATAAACATTGTGAGATAAGGCTGTTTGCGGCCCATTCCATTCAACTTTGAAAGAAATGTACACCATGCTGATTTCCTCTATCAAAATTTTACTAATGGATATAGTGTTAAAGTGTGGTGGATAAAAAAATGATATTAGAATTATTAACTTGTGAATGATAAATAAATAATAAATTTATCATATTATTTAATTTATCAATAGTATTACCAAAATGGGGACAAATTTATCAATCAACTTCAATCGTAAACTTCTCTTTAAATATTGTATCTATCCTTAAATTTTTTCTAAATTTTCTTCCCCTATTCACCAGCTTTCTATAGTTAATCTAATTTTTAAATTCAGCCAACAAATGAAAAAGTTATCATTGTTTAACTAGAACTATGTTAGTCTGAATTTTAAACTGTATATGTTGCAAATTAATTTTTTATGATTAAACATGCAAGATACTTAAATTAGTCATTATTTCATGAGAATAAAAAATAGTATGCATTGACATTATATATTTTATGGAAATAGAAATAGTAATGCATGAAATATTTAAATTGATGAAAGATACCAAAATGGATAATCATGTTTTGTATATGTTACTATATTCACATGAGTATTTTATTATTGTGATTATTATGTATGTTACTGTTTTCATGAGTGTTTTGGAAAGTCTACCTTTTAGGATGGGTGTCCGATATGGGCTGTCAGGGAGCATAGAATACTTTTTCTAGTTCTACTCAGATTAGTTGTACATGGCTATATGCTTGGCCAAGGGATTGTAGACCATTGAAATAGATTCATTTATTACATATTTTTACTCTCTTCCATATTCTAGTATCTATCATGTAACATGTTCTAGTATGTTCTAGTATGATAGAAATACATGTACATATACTAGGCATGCACTAGATTCCATCCTATATGTTGATTTCTTTATGCTAAGCATCTTGTGTAGAGTATGTGGTTCTTCATGTTAGGAAGAACTCTTTGGGGAAACGTAAGCTTCATGGTTGGGCAAAAAAAACTCCTAGACCATGTTCTTATCTACTAATTTGCAAATGACTTTGAGAGAGTGGATGGCAGATAGAGACTTTATTATTTACATCTCCACATTAATATTGACTCATTATTGCCGTATATACTTCAAGTTTGTACATCTATTAAATTGTGGATGATTCTAGTGTGTGTAATCATTGCTTTTACTTTCATTATATTACTATGACTTCTTGAAAATGGAATTCCTAAGTCTATTATTGTACATCACATTATCTCTTGTAATTATGATCATGTAAGAACAATATGTCATATGGATTCCTTGCTTGTATGGAGTTATTGCTCGTGAATTGATGTAATTATGATTATATCTTGATAATATGATTAATACTATTGAATATTTTGATTTTGTGTTTATTTTGGAACTTGTTTGTTAGGTCTCATCACCAACCTTCAAGATTAACAAGGATAAATTCTAATAGAAATATCTTGTTAATAGTAAGCAACATGACACTAATTTCTTTGTGGTTTTCTATTTTTTGTACAAGTGATTGGTCTAACAAATCCTACCTACTAGGGTTTTGTAAATGTAATTTATAAACTATGCTCAATGTAGCCATTAACATTAGAATTTTAGGGTTTCACATTGTTGCATTATGAGTCAAAAAGGTCAAAATTTCTAATTAGAGATCTTGATGTCCATAGGTGGAAGTGTTATAGTTTATAGTTTAGGCTTGCTAAATTGGGAATGGTGTTAGAATTTCATGCTTGTTACTAAGCACTATTAACTAATGGGAATCATTTAAAGGAACCCTTTTTGGAGTAAGACATAGTAATTAATGAAACCTTGGTTATGTGAGCTTGTGCTTATGTATCCTTTGAGAGACCTTTGGAGGAGAACTATATCTGACTTTGGCCCATTAGAAGCGGGTATGTCAAAAATCCTTTGGTGAAGGATGCCTCTATTACTTCAAGTCTAAAGGGAGAGGACTTAAGGGAATAACTTCAAGGGTTGGGGTTATTCCTAATTAGTTTGACCATTCCTTCTTTGTAAGGTTCAGTTTGAGGCTAAAATGGATACTATATTGGTATGAACAAGTTAAATAAATATAATAAGTTGTATTTAATGCATCATGTGTTTTTATTTAGTAAGTGGAATGAAGTAAGGGATTTTACTACTTTAAAGTTGGTATTTGTCTATATATATACATACTGGGTAAATACTATCTCATGTTGGTTCTGTGTAACTCTTATGTATTTGTGATGTTCAACTCCATAGCTTAAGGTTTGTATGTATAGGCTCTTGGATTTGTTGACTAAAAATTACTTTTATAGGTCAGTTGACCACTATTATGATTCATGTTATGTATGACCTACCCAACTATGAACCTTCAAGGTTAAGATATAATAATAGTTACCAGGTTGTCATTGGACCATTACAATGGTGGTTGTCTAGAGCTATGATTTTATCTTTTAGATTAGTTGATATTCATCGGGTTCATGGAGATGGATTGTTAAGGGCTATCCGAGATTTAATATGGTAATGGTTGCATAGATAATTACCTTACCATGGGGGTAACAATAACCAAAGCTAACTATTGTATCAGGAGGGTTCACTGGTAGTCACCAATAGTAAAAGCGTGGATAGTGCCAAGTGTTACCAATGATTGTGAATAATATAGTTGTCATATCACTAAGGTGAAAAGATGGTATATGTTGGAAGCTACTTCTTCCTAGGCAGATAGACTTATTTCCAATGACCTATAGGTGATTGATGTTTGAATCCACTGGGCTGGATAGGTTCACTACTTGTGAAAAGCCTTTAGATGGAAGATGGACCCACAGTTTAGTATGGGATTCACCCAATCTCCTTCCTAGTTGTTAGATTGTATACCTAGCTTTGTTGGGTTGAGGAAAAACCATCGAGAACCAGATGCACTGAATCCTCTTCCTACTTATCAAATGGTGCAAAAGATCACAGGAAAGGATGAGACCCATGATATAGTGGGCAATACATGGGTTGTCTTTTCTATTTGGGATGCATTATGGACATGTGCTAGTTAGCTATTGTGATGTGTTAGTCAGTCACTGTGTATGTGTTATCTACTAGAGCTAGTCACTTTGCATTTGTGATGAGCATTGGAACTAGTCACTATGTGTTTGTGATGTATGTTGGAGTCATTCACTAATATAATTGTGATATGCATATGAATCAATAATTGTTGTACTTGTGATATGCAAATGAGATAGTCACATTTGTACTTGTGATGTGTATCAACTAGCTAACATGTGTATACATGGAGGTATGCTCATGAAATTTATTGTACATATGATCTTTGTGATTATGGTATGATATGGTATGATATGTCCTTTGTGAATATTGTAAATGTTTGTACAATAATGCTTGGTAATGTCTCATATGGCCCCAACACTTGATGATAAAGTTATTATTATTATATTATAATTGGCTAAGTGATAACTTATGCTTAATGTATAGTCATGGTTTAAAGATGATATTATATATCTCATACAAGAGGAGACAATGAACTTCCTCTAACATTGTTGGGTGAACTACAAAGCCTCTAATTCCCAAGAGGGGATATGCAGGCAGGATAACCATGAATCCTCGAGGTTTAGGCCTCGGTCTAAGAACAACTCTAGCTATAGGAGCTTAAAACTTTTGAGTGTAACCATATAAGTGGTGATGGTTATTTATCATCGCCATGATGAATAAAGAAATTTTTAAATTAGAACTTCAAATTTATATAAAAGATGTTTTTTTGGTTAAATTGGTAGTTGATTTAAATTGAGCATTTACAAAATATGTAGCACTCAAGGGGCAAGTTTTACAGTTAACAAATAAATAATTAATATATAAAACAATTTAATTTATTTGCAACAACAATATAATACTATTATAATATATTTCTTAAGTTTATTTACATGTAAATTAAATAAATGAAAATGGAAATTAAAGAAGGTAGAAGCCATCACTTTGGCCCATAGTTTATAAAAAATATCCAGAAGGAAGATTTGCAGAGTGAGAAAGAAGATAGTAATGGAGTAATGAACGAATAAAAGTTCACTGTGGAAAAGACAAACTTTGATCATAATGCTATGATAAGAAAGAAAGTGAAGTAGATTTTGATCATATTGCTGTGATAAGATAGACTTCGATCATAATGCTATGATAAGAAAGAAAGTGGAGTGGATTTCGATCATATTGTTGTGATAAGAAAGAAAGTAAAGTGGATTTGACAAAATTCTTCATTTACGACAACAAAGAAAGTAAAGTAGATTTAACTGACATCTTCCCAGCTCAGAGTTTCAATAATACTTCAAATTGAGAAAAAAAAAGCGCCTTTCAATAAAGCTTGTGCTTCATCAAAACAGTTTTCATCTTGTGGAAAATCGGACTGCATTCTCGACAACTTGTGTAATCAAAGCAGCCATCGTCCAACTACAAGGGTTGATGAGGACGCCACAGTATCAATGAGATTCATGACTTCGCCAATCCCGACTCGTAATATTTGCATATAATCTAATCAAGTTAAACTATAATTTTTAATAGTAAATTTTTTAAAATTTGTATGTTTTACACCACTACATAAATTTTTCCATATTTATTCATAAATTTCATTTGTGAATTATTATTTACCACTTTGTAAGATCTATATGTCTAGAGAAACAATTGCTCGTATAAATAAATAAATGTATAAAGTCTCTCTTACATCTATTTGAATAAAGCTAATGAATACAGCTAATGAATACATACGAGCAGAAAAGTACAAGTTGTATAAGAAAAATAGGATCATTAAATTCTGCTGCTATTTCAAATATGATTACTTTTTAAATCATATTATTTTTCTAGCAGAAACACTCAATAATTAAAATAACTGGCAGGAGAGATCCCAACGACAGGAGACGCATCGCCGCTTGCCTGGTGAATGTTGTATACCAACTCCAAACGGGCAACGAAATGGTCAAAAAATGGTGCAATCTACTTAAATTCCATGTAAATGAAAAAATAACAGAAACAATAGAAGGTAATGAGAGAATATTTGGGGTCGTTTTCAAGTGGGTAGGCGAAAGTAGAAGAGGCAGAAATGCAGAAGAGCTTCAGCTCCCCTCAAAAGCTGTTGCTTTCAAAGGTACAATTCCTCAAGGAATTTATATTCTAAGAAAAGATATTGAAAACATCTGGAAAGCAATCAATGCACGCCATGCTTCCAATAGTGGAGTGCATATAGGCTTATGGTATTTGCAAAGGATATTCACTTATATTTTTTTTGTTCTTTTGATTTTATTGTTAGATGTAATTATTGAGTCCACCTATAAATATCACTCATGTTTCATTTTTTTTTTGTTAACTTCACGCATATGTAGTAGGGAGTTAGATCTAGTATTTATTGTGAACATTAATGAGCTTGAACGTTCCATCTTTTTTCTCTGTTTTTACTCTATATTTTCCAGATCAGTCTTATGTTATGCAATCTAATTTTTGTGAACATTCTGCCTCTGCTAAAATATTGTCATGGTATCAGAGCTCATGGTTGTGTTCCTAGGCAGAGAGATCTGTTCCAGATGTGCAGCTTGCAGCACAGTCGGGTGTTGAGGTGAACCAGTCAAGTTCGACCTTTACAGAGACAGAACCCACCATAGTGAAAACACGCCAACACACACGTTTTCTTTAATAGAAGAGTGGGCTAAGGTAATCACGCATCTCTACACTTTTGAATAGAGATCTTGTTTATTAGCTTAAGAAAAGGGCGAAGAGACTGGAATAGTCATGGCATCCACTAGTAACCCTAACACATAGGGACCAATACTAAATGATACCAATTATGTCATGTGGGCCATCAAAATGAAAAGTTATCTGAAAAACATAGAATTTTGGGAAGCCATAGTCACTAAATATGAAGATCCCAGTGCAATTGACTGGTGCAGGAGCACCTACCTAAGTGCTTATTTGCAAACTTATTTTTGAAGGTTTTTGTTTTAAATCCTTTTTAATGTTTTAGTAAGGTCTCAAACACCATTGATAATGTGAGGGGACCTTTTTGGAGCTTAGGTTTTAATTTTGAATAAGTTAGGAATCCTTATGCGGTTGATTCCTAAGGTTTTGGTTAAAATTGCAAAACACAGTTTGTTTTCGAACACACATCTTTTCTTTACTTTTAAGCCCAAAACTGAAAACCTAACGGTTTCCTTGTGATGGAAAAGAAAGCCCTCGACCATATTTGAGGTTGTTGAATGTTTTTGGGACGGTGGCAGTTTTCTTGAGAATAAGAAAAAATTAGTTTTCTACGTGCAAATTCTAGTTTTCTCTGTTTTCTTATTTCTTTCTGCAAGATATGTATTGATTAGTAATCTTGAAACATTTAGCATGTATTGAGGTTTTTTTAAAGCTTTGTATTAGCATAGGAACTGTATCATATTCATTGCAGAGTTTGTATTTACTGTGTTTTCCTTTAAGTATTAATTCTGACAGTTAAAAGATAGAATAATGGAGTTTTAGCAGCATTACCACTGTACTCAAGCATGAGTTCATTGGAAATGAAGCTAAAATCCATTGTTGTACATAAAATAGTAGTAGGAAACTATAGAAGATTAGACAGCATGCAAAGAGTCTAACTCCTAGGTGAGCAGTCCATGCCCGGTTAGGAAAAGACATTGTTTTTGCACAGTTCCAATGTAGGGGTGTTGAGATCTCTTCAATGCAAGTTGAATAAAGATTGCAGGGACCTTTCAAAGGTCTTACAAGAGCCTCGAGTCATTAATATTTCAATTGATGGTTGGAGGATGAAGTCAGTTCTATGAATGTTCTAGAAAAGGCTTGGGAAAGCCCTACAATACCTTGAAATCAGCATCAGTCCTGTGTATGGCCCGAGGATTGAGTCAAAGTGCCTTCTTGAATTTCTGGTGTCCATCGAGCTGAAGGGTGAGATAACTCAAGAACCCAAGTTAAGAGACTAAAATAGGCTCATGGCTACAAGCCCTCCTAAAACCCTAGGGTTTTCAGGCAGCGATAGAGGAAAGAGGGGTTGTGCTAGGACAAGAACCCTTCCTAGACTTTTGACAGTGATTTTTAAGCCAACTAAACTAATTCACACCCCTACAACAAGGTTGGGTAGAATGGAAGATTGACTGGTCTTTAGAGGAATAAGGGCTAGTTGGTGCATGTGGAGAAAGAGCATCAAGTAGTGCTTGGTAGCAGCAACAAATTTGCAATGATAGCAGGGTTGCTAAAGTAAACTGGGGGTGTCTCAAAAACAAAGGACCTATAGGTTGTAGGGTGAATAAACTATCACCTAAAGGAGTTCTTAAGACAAAGACTCAAGCACTAAGATTGTGTTTTCTCAATCAACCCTGGTTCTATCATATTGGTATCAGAGCATTGAAAGATTTGGGAAGCAGCTTATATGTCAGAGGAAGTTGAATCAAGTGAACTGCCCAAGATGGTGAAAAATGCACAGTTAGCCAAGATGGTTGAAAAGCAAGAAGAGGATAACAAATCTCTAAAGGAAAGAATAGAACAGCTTGAAGAAGCACTGAACAAGGTGAAACTAGAAGGAAAAGTGCCAAAAGAAGAAGAGGTTACAGAGGAAGACAAAGTCCCTGAACCTGACCTTGTTCTCGAGGAGGAGCCTTTCTTGAAGGCATTAAAAGCCCTGAGTGGAAAAGGACTTGAGGGTGTACCACTATTCCATGGAAAGATGGATCCTGATTTGGTCTTGGACTAGATAGATGGAATGGAGAATCACTTCGAATGTGATGGAGTTACAGAAGCACAGAAGGTGAAGGTTGCAAAATAAAGGTTGAGAGGATCAACGTTAACTTGGTGGAAATTTGTTCAGACTGAAAGGGAGAAAGAAGGTAAGTATCCTATATCAACCTGGAAAGGAATGGTTGCTAAAGTGAAAGAAGCCTATCTGCCAGATGACTATGAGATCCAACTTCACAAGAAGAGGCAGAGTTTAAGACAAAAAGATCAAGATGTCAACACCTATAATGAAGAGTTTTAGAAGCTTTGCTTGAGATCAAATGTGGCAGAAGATGAGAGCCTAAAAGTGGCTAGATACCTCAATGGTTTGAAGTGGAATATACAGGAAGAGATGGATTTTCTCAGCCCCAAGACAGTCCACCAATGTTATCAGCTGGAAATTAAGATTGAAGAAAGGAATAAAAGGAAGCATGATCAGTCCTCTAAGGGTAGAGGAAGAGGTAGAGATCAAAGAGGACAGCGTGGAGGTTACCAAGGAAGAGGTGGTGACCAAAGAAGCCAAGGTGAATCAAAGCTTACTGAGAATGGAGGTGAAACCTCATCAAGAGGAGGATTTAATAGAGGAAGAGGACCACAAGGGGGTTCAAACAGAGGTAGAGGAGTAGGCAGAAGTAACTCCTACTTTGCCACCATGAAATGTTATAACTGTAATCAGCTAGGTCATCCAGCTTATAGATGCCCGAAGAAAGCTTCATCTAGCAATGAGAAAAGAGTAGCTTATGCACAAGAGGACACCATGAGTGCAAAGACACCTGAGATTAGTCATATAGAATTAGAAGTAGGTGAAAATCTGATGTTCAACAGGGTTTTGATCAGGCAACCAGTCAAGGAAGAACCCAAGCAAAGGAGAGCTTTGTTTAGAGCAAGGTGCAAGATATTGGGAAAGGTATGCAAGGTTATTGTAGATTCTGGTTCTACAGACAATATAATCTCTGAGGAGGCAGTAAATAAGTTAAAATTGCAAAAGGTACCTCATGCCAATACCTACAAAGTCACATGGTTGAACAAAGGGCAGAGAGTCTTAGTGAATGAGCAGGTTACAGTGGAATTCTCGATTGGAGGCTACAAAGACAAGCTGATTTGTGATGTACTTCCCATGGATGCATGCCATCTTCTTCTTGGAAGGCCATGGCAATATGATAGAGGTGTTGTATATCATGGAAAGGATAATACCATAGAATTCAAGAAGGATGGGAAAACTTTCAAGCTGCAATCATTGATTGAGGATGATGAAGGGCAGTCTAAGGTTCCAAACATTATGTTGAGTAGTGACAAGGAGTACATCAAGGATCTACACCAAGGGAATGAAGGGTATGTGATTATGATGCAGCCCAAAGAAGAGGAAAAGGCTGAAAGGACAGTGTTACCAGCAGCAGTCCAAAACTTGCTTGACAAATACAAGAGCATAGTGAGTGATGGAACACCATCAACTCTACCACCCAAGAGAGCAATAAGTCATAAAATTGACTTCATACCTGGAGCCTCATTGCCTAACAAAGCAGCATACAAAATGACCCTGGAGCAGAATAAAGAGGTGGCAAGACAAGTGGAAGAATTGTTGAATCAAGGTCTAATCCAAAAGAGCATCAGCCCATGTCTAGTCCCAGTTGTTTTGGCAACTAAAAAAGGAGGTAAATGGAGACTTTGTACTGATTCTAGAGCAATTAATAGGATCACTATTAGGTATATATTCCTAATACCTAGAATTGAAGATTTAATGGATTACCTTGGAGGTGCAAAATTGTACACTAAGCTAGATCTTAAGAGTGGGTATCACCAAATCAGAATTAAGGAGGGTGATGAATGGAAGACAACTTTTAAGACAAATGATGGATTATATGAGTGGAAAGTGATGCCATTTGGCCTCTCGAATTCCCCTAGCACGTTCATGAGACTAATGAATGAGGTGCTTAAAGATTTCATAGGGATTTTTGTGGTAGTCTACTTGGATGACATACTGATTTTTAGGAAGACAGCAAAAGAACATTTGAAGCATGTAGAGATGGTACTCAAAAGGTTGCAAGAAGAATAGTTATCAATCAACCTTGAGAAGTGTGAGTTCTTCAAATAAGAGCTTGTCTATCTAGGATTTGTGGTATCCCAAGGAACGTTGAAGATGGATCCAAGTAAGGTGGAAGCCATCCTAAACTGGCCTACACCAACCACAACAACTGAGGTAAGAAGTTTTCATGGTTTGGCTCAGTTTTATAGGAAGTTTATAAGGAATTTTAGTGGTATATGTGCACCGGTGTTAGATACATTCAAGGGTGGTCAGAAAACAAAGTTTAAGTGGACTTTAGAGGCTGATAAAGGGTTTGAAAATCTGAAAAAAGAAGTAGCAACACAACCTATCCTGTTATTGCCTAGTTTTGATAAATTGTTTGCAGTTGAGTGTGATGCAAGTGGAGTAGCAGTAGGAGGAGTCCTTAGTCAAGAAGGTAGGCCTGTAGCCTTCTTCAGTGAAAAAATCAATGAAGCCAAACAAAAATACTCCACCTATGATCTAGAACTTTATGCTTTAGTGTAGTCCCTTAGGAAGTGGAGGCATTATTTATTTCCCAAAGAGTTTGTGGTCTTCCTAAACTGGCCTACACCAACCACAACAACTGAGGTAAGAAGTTTTCATGGTTTGGCTCAGTTTTATAGGAAGTTTATAAGGAATTTTAGTGGTATATGTGCACCGGTGTTAGATACATTCAAGGGTGGTCAGAAAACAAAGTTTAAGTGGACTTTAGAGGCTGATAAAGGGTTTGAAAATCTGAAAAAAGAAGTAGCAACACAACCTATCCTGTTATTGCCTAGTTTTGATAAATTGTTTGCAGTTGAGTGTGATGCAAGTGGAGTAGCAGTAGGAGGAGTCCTTAGTCAAGAAGGTAGGCCTGTAGCCTTCTTCAGTGAAAAAATCAATGAAGCCAAACAAAAATACTCCACCTATGATCTAGAACTTTATGCTTTAGTGTAGTCCCTTAGGAAGTGGAGGCATTATTTATTGCCCAAAGAGTTTGTGGTCTTCACGGATAACCAGTCACTCAGTTACATCAACACCCAAGAGAAGTTAAGCAATAGACACTTGAAATGGATGGAATACATTGCGGCCTTTACATTTACCATTAAGCACAAGAAGGGACAGCAAAACAAAGTGGCAGATGCATTAAGCAGGAGGATGTTGACAGTCCAAGAGATATAGCTGAAAAGTATTGGATTGGAAAGTTTTAAGGACCTCTATGGTGAGGATGAAGATTTCTCAAAAGCCTACAAGGTATGTTCAGACTTTGCAAATCATTTTCACAGTCAATATGCTAAGTATACATTGCAAAATGGATTGTTATTCAAGGGAAAACTATTATGTGTCCCAAGAGGATCAATGAGGGAAAATATGATCCAAGAGAAACACAATGGAAGTCTTAGTGGACACTTTGGAATCAATAAAACTTTAGAGCTGGTACAAAGATTTTATTACTGGCCTAGGTTGGCAAGAGATGTTAGGAAGTATGTAGAATAGTGTGTTGTTTGCATGAGAGCCAAAGGGGGAGCTAGCAATGGTAGTTTGTATCAGCCCTTTCCTAATCCTAATAGACCATGGGAGTGTGAGCATGGATTTTGTGGTGGGTCTTCCCAAGACTAAAACTAGTTTTGACAGTGTTTTTGTAGTTGTGGACAAATTTAGCAAGATGAGTCACTTTATTCCTTGCAAGACTACACATGATGCAAGCTATATTGTCCATCTTTTTTTAGGCAAGTTGTGAGAATCCATGGATTGCCATTGAGCATTGTCTCAGATAGGGATGTGAAGTTCATGAGTCATTTTTGGAAAACATTATGGAGTAGATTGGGAACTAATTTGTCATTTGGATTAGCTTACCATCCTCAGACTGATGGTCAAACAAAGGTGGTTAACAGAGTGTTAGGTAACCTATTGAGGTGCTTGACAAAGGAATATGGGCAAACCTAGGATATGGTGATTTTCCAAGCGGAATATGCATATAATGATAGTGTGAATAGAACTACAAGAAAAATACCATTTGAAGTTGTGTATGGGATGCATCCAAGAGGAATTTGTGAGCTCAGAGACCTTGGAACAATGGAGAATAGAAGTGGACATGCAGAAGATTTCAGTCAGACCATGAAGGAGATTCATGAGCAGGTTAAGAATACAATCACAGCAGCAACACAAAAGTTGAAAGATAAAGTTGATGAGACAAGAAGAGATGTGCAGTTTCAAGTGGGTGATTATGTGATGGTTCACCTCAACAAATCTAGATTGCAGAACAAGATGTCCACCAAGTTGCAAATGAAGAGAGTAGAAGCATGCAAGGTGTTGGCCAAGTATGGAAAGAATGCTTACAAGGTGGAGTTACCATCAGATTTGGGCATATCTCCAGTGTTCAACATTGCTGATTTAATCAAATATAAGGGAATAGTCAGTGATGAGGTTCAGAAAAATCATGAGGTCTTCAAGGACATCAGTAATGTACCCCTACCCAATCAAGAGTAGCTTGAGGTAGAGTGGATCTTAGAGTCTAGGGTGAAAATGTCTACGAGGCACAAGAACTACATGGAACACCTTGTCAAGTGGAAAGGAAAACCTGAATCTGAGGCTACCTGGGTTGAAGAAGCATCTTTCAAGAAGCACAAAATTGATCTATCACTATTGACACCTCAATTTCCTTGATCTTTGTTCTGAGAGGGGGAGAATGGTGTAGGAGCACCTACCTAAGTGCTTATTTGCAAACTTATTTTTGAAGATTTTTGTTTTAAATCATTTTTAATGTTTTAGTAAGGTCTCAAAAACCATTTATAATGTGAGGGGACCTTTTTGGAGCTTAGGTTTTAATTTTGAATAAGTTAGGAATCCTTATGTGGTTGACTCCTAAGGTTTTGGTTAAAATTGCAAAACATAGTGTGTTTTCGAACACACATCTTTTCTTTACTTTTAAGCCCGAAACTGAAAACCTAACGGTTTCCTTGTGATGGAAAAGAAAGCCCTCGACCATTTTTGAGGTTGTTGAATGTTTTTGGGATGGTGGCAGTTTTCTTGAGAATAAGAAAAAAATAGTTTTCTGCGTGCAAATTCTAGTTTTCTCTGTTTTCTTATTTCTTTCTGCAAGATATGTATTGATTAGTTATCTTAAAACATTCAGCATGTATTGAGGTTTCTTTAAAGCTTTGTATTAGCGTAGGAATTGTATCATATTCGTTGCAGAGTTTGTATTTACTATGTTTTCCTTTAAGTATTAATTCTGACTGGTAAAAGATAGAATAATGGAGTTTTAGCGGCATTACCACTGTACTCAAGCATGAGTTCATTGGAAATGAAGCTAAACTCCACTACTGTACATAAAATAGTAGTAGGAAACTATAGAAGATTAGACAGCATGCAAAGAGTCTAACTCCTAGGTGAGCAGTCCATGCCCGGTTAGGAAAAGACATTGTTTTTGCACAGTTCCAATGCAGGGGTGTTGAGATCTCTTCAATGCGAGTTGAATAAACATTGCAGGGACCTTTCAAAGGTCTGACAAGAGGCTCGAGTCATTAATATTTCAATTGATGGTTGGAGGATGAATTTAGTTCTATGAATGTTCAACAAAAGGCTTGGGAAAGCCCTACAATACCTTGAAATTAGCATCAATTCTGTGTATGGCCCGAGGATTGAGTTAGAGTTCCTTCTTGAATTTTTGGTGTCCATCAAGCTAAAGGGTAAGATAACTCAAGAACCTTAGTTAAGAGACCAAAATAGGCTCATGGCTACAAGCCCTCCTTAAACCCTAGGGTTTTGAGGCAGCGATAGAGGAAAGAGGGGTTGTGCTAGGACAAGAACCCTTCCTAGACTTTTGACAGTGATTTTTAAGCCAACTAAACTAATTCAGACCCTTGCAACAAGGTTGGGTAGAATGGAAGATTGACTGGTCTTTAGAGGAATAAGGGCTAGTTGGTGCATGTGGAGAAAGAGCATCAAGTAGTGCTTGGTACCAGCAACAAATTTGCAATGATAGCAGGGTTGCTAAAGTAAACCGGGGGTGTCTCAAAAACAAAGGACCTATAGGTTGTAGGGTGAATGAACTATCACCTAATGGAGTTCTTAAGACAAAGACTCAAGCACTGAGATTGTGTTTTCTCAATCAACCCTAGTTCTATCATTGACCTTGCTAACACACAGAGGAATATGAATGCAGAGAATAAAAGGAAAGATTCCAGGGCCCTATGGAATCTACACAATTGAGTTGAGGACTCCATCTTTCCCAAAATAGCAGCACCAACCAGCGCAGATCAAGCTTGGGAGATACTTGCGATTGCATATCAAGGAATTGATAAGGTAAAAAATGCTAAGTTACAAATATTAAAGAAATTTTTTAAAACTTTGCAAATGAAGGACACAAAAATTGTAGATCAATTCATGTCTCAAGCCATGGATGTAGTAAATCAACTAAGAGCCTATGGCGAAGAAATTATAGATAGGATAGTTGTGGAGAAGATTCTCAGAAGTCTTCCACACTCATGATATGTTGGTGACTACAATCAAAGAATGTAAGGATATTTCTCAGTACTCCATAGAAGAGTTGACTATTTCAATGTTGAACCATGAGTCCAAAATGCAGAATAAAAATGAATCTTTGGAAACTACCCTATAAACACAAGCCACAATTAGTAGAGGAAGAGGCAAAAGTGGTAGAGGAAAAGGAAGAAGAGGTTGAAGCTCTTCCCAGTTTGATAACAAAGACAGTGTTGAGAATCAGTCGGAGCAGCCTTTGTCACAACCTCAAAACCAAAGAGGAGGAGGCAGGAGTAATGGAGGAAGAGGTAGAGCTGATAAGTCAAATATACAATGTTATTACTGTAAACAATGTGGACACTATGGGAGTGAGTGTAGAAAGAAGCAAGCATATCAAAATAGAGGCAGAGCTTATGTGTCCAACATAGGAGAAGGAACCCCATCAATGTTTCTATCATGCTTAGTAGTAGAAGACAATAAAAATGAAGGCATGTGGCTATTGGACAGTGCTTGCAACAATCACATGATAGGTAATAAAAAAAATTCTCTAGTTTTGATGACATAGTCAAGTCCAAGATCAAGTTAGGAGATGACAATTTGGTACATGCTCTAGGAAGAGGTATTTTCATAGTAGTAAACAAGCAAAATGAAAAGAGGGATATCCATAATGTCTATTATGTTTAGAACCTAAAACACAATCTGTTGAGTGTAGGCCAAATGAGTGAGAATGGGTTTGAAGTTAAATTTAAAGGTTCCACATGTACTATCTTAGATAAACCCCCAAGTGAAATGGTCATAGCAAGAGTCCAAATGACTAGAAATAGATTGTATCTCCTAAACCTAAGAAGTGTCAAACAGTCCATATCTTATGCTCATTATGCTACCAATTCTGATGAAACTTGGTTATGGCACCTTAGATATGGCCACCTAGCCTTTAACAGTCTAGATCAGTTGCAGAAAAAGTCAATGGTCCTAGGTTTACCAACAATTGATGTCCACCATAATCCTTGTGAAAACTACATAATAGCCAAACACCAAAGGAGTGCCTTTCCAAATGCAGCAATCTACAGAGCCAATGACCTTCTAGAGTTAGTGCATACTAATCTCTGTGGTCCCATGCAAATAGAGTCTATAGGAGGGAGTTATTATTTTTTAACCTTTATTGATTATTGCAGTAGGATGACCTCGGTGTACTTCATTAAAAACAAATGAAACACCTTTGAAAAATTCAAACAGTTTAAAGCAATGGCAGAGAAACAAAGTGGTAGACAGATTAAAGTTTTAAGGTTTGATGGAAGAGGTGAATATGACTCCAAAGCTTTTGTAGCATATTGTAGTAAATAGGGCATTCAAAGAAAATTCACCACCAGGTACACTCCACAGCAAAATGGAGTGGCAGAGAGGAAGAATCAAACAATTATGAACATGGCAAGGAGTATGTTAAAAGCTAAAAACCTATCAAATGATTATTGGGCAAAGGCAGTTGCATGTTCAGTGTACGTTTGAATAGATCACCTACAAAAATTGTAAAGGACAAGCCACCTGTAGAAGCCTGGAGTGGAGTGAAACCAGATGTAACAAACTTGAGAATTTTTGGAAGTGTAGCTTATGCTCACATGCCTAAGGAGTTAAGGAGAAAATTGGATGATAGAAGTGAGAAGTGTATACTCATAGGTTATAGCAATACATCAAAAGCCTACAAGTTGTATAATCCAATTACCAAGAAGATAATAGTGTCTAGAGATGTGAAGATTCTTGAAGATAAGGCATGGCATGAACAAGATGGTGGAATAGTTGATAGTCAAATTGTTCCACAAACATTTACACCAATAGGTATAGCAGATATTGAGCAGCCAAGACAGAGTCTACCCAGATTGCAGGTTCCAACAGCAGCAGAAGAAAATCAAGGACAAGAAGTGCACAGTCCTTCTTCCAGCAGTGATTCAGACCCTACAATAGCAGAACTCAAAAATGAGAAGACCAAGACTATTAGAGAGATATATGAACAGCAAGAAAATAATGAACAAGTAATTTTTTCCTTGATGTCTAGTCAGCCTATACTTTTTGAAGAAGCAATTAAAAAGAAAGAGTGGGTAGAAGCCATGAACAATGAAATAGAAACCATAGAGAAAAATGACACATGGGACTTTGTAGACTTGCCACAAGAGAAAACAAGCATAGGATTTAAGTGGGTCTACAAAACAAAACTTAATGAGAAAGGCCAAGTTGAGAAGCATAAGGAAGACTAGTAGCCAAAGTTTTTGCTTAGCAACCTGGCATAGACCACGAAGAGACATTTCCACCAATGGCAAGATTGGACATAGTTAGAATAGTAAATTAGCAATAGCAGCAAAACACCATTGGTCAGTTTACCATATATATGTCAAGCCTACATTTCTAAATGGAATTTTAAATGAAGAAGTATATGTTGAACAACCAACTGGATTTGAGATTGAAGGACAGGAACATAAGGTCTATAAACTGAAAAATTCCCTATATGGATTGAAATAGGCACCAAGGGCATGGTATAGCATAATAGATTCTTATCTACTTAACAAAGGGTTCAAGCGCAACAACAATGAACCTACATTATACACAAAGAGAGACTTGCAAGGTAAAATTCTAATTGTATGTATCTATGTTGATGACTTGTTATACACTGGTAATTTGCATCTTGAGGAATTTAGGCTTGCTATGGAGAGAGAATTTGAAATGACCAATCTCGGTCACATGAAGTATTTTTTAGGCCTCAAAATTGAGCAATCTGAGCAGGGTATTTTCATCAGCCAAAAGAAATATGTACGAGATGTATTGACCAAATTCAGAATGAATAACTACAAGATAGTTAGTACTCCTATAGTTCTAGGTACCAAATTGAGCAAAAATGATGAAAGTGCAGTAGTAAACTCTACATCATACAAACAGTTACTAGGGAGCCTAATGTATTTGACAACAACAAGGCCAGACATTATGTTTGTAGTTAGTCTTCTTTCCAGGCTCATGGAGTCACCAAAGGAATCCCATTGGCAGGTAGGGAAGAGAATATTAAGATATATTGCAGGAACAACACAACATGGTATTTTGTACACAGGTTCTAAAGACAACCAGCTTGTTGGATTTATAGATAGTGACTTTGTAGGAAGTGTTGATGACAGAAAGAGCACCTCCGATTATGCATTTTGTTTGGGCATGGGTATAATTTCATGGGCATCCAAGAAGCAACCCATAGTCACCATTTCATCTACAGAGGCAGAGTACATAGCAGCTACATTAGAACCTTGTCAAGCTATATGGATGAAGAGGTTAATAAGTGATATTGAACTAGAAACAAAGAAGCATCCAATTACTATCTTTTGTGATAACAACTCAGTGATAGAACCTTCCAAAAATCATGTTTTTCATTAGAAGATCAAGCACATTGACACCTGTTACCACTTCATCAGAGAGCTAGTCAGCAATGGAGAAGTTAGTCTGCGGTTTTGCAACTCTAAAGATCAATTGGCAGACATATTTACTAAGCCATTGGCAAAAGAAAACTTTGAATTTAAAAAACAACAATTAGGAATTGTCAGTGCTGAAAACATTGTAATGAAAATGGACTCAAAATTAAGGGGGAGTGTTAGATGTAATTATTGATTCCACCTATAAATGTCACTCATGTTTCAGTTTTTTGTTAACTTCATGCATACGTAGTAGGGAGTTAGTTCTAGTATTTATTGTGAACATTAATGAACTTGAACGCTCCATCGTTTTGCTCTATTTTTACTCTATATTTTCCAAATCAGTCTTATGTTATGCAATCTAACTTTTGTGAACATTCTGCCTCTGCTAAAATACTATCATTTATCCCTTTTGTGATGATCACGAGAAACACTTAGAAAAGTAAAACTGAAGTTTTTTGGCTGATATTTAGTCATTTCTATTAACTATGGGATAGACTAGATCTTTGTTGTTATGTTAATAATTCTAGTTTAATGGGTTAAGCACATGGTAAAAGGATGCGTTTAAGTGAATTTGTGTTACAAAGATGGATATCCATAACTCTTAATAAAAATTAGTAGTTCTTTTAATAGTTTAGATAAACATTAAAGTCTTCTGGTTTGGTAAAGATAACTTTTATGAATGTTAATCAAATTCTTCAATTTTATTAAAGTCTTTTTGTTTGGTAAAGATAGTGTTTTGAATGTTAATCAATTTTTTTAATTTTAGGTTTTTTTTTTCAATAGATAATAATTTTTAATTTTTTTAACAAATTTAAATAGTAAAAAGTTAAATGTTATATAAATTTAGCTAACTATTATAATTGAGATCATATTGATGTAAATGATATTGAAATTTCATATTAATCTCTAACATATTGTGTGAGTTATA
Source organism: Sequoia sempervirens (assembly GCA_007258455.2). Lineage (NCBI taxonomy): Eukaryota > Viridiplantae > Streptophyta > Pinopsida > Cupressales > Cupressaceae > Sequoia > Sequoia sempervirens. Next base: position 314,763,503 of record VDFB02353493.1, on the reverse strand, counting down.
AATTAATCAATCTTTTACTTATGTCATTTCAAATTTTAACTACTTACTCTGTAACATTGTAATGATGTATAGTAAAAAGTTATGGCCCTGGGAAGTTGGCACATTTTCTAGAATATACAATTGCAAATGTTCTTTGGAAATTTGAACTTCAAGTTGTAATTTTCGATGCTAAACCACCTAAACTCAAATTTTAATATTTTTTTGGCTCCAAACTAAAGAGGAGCTCTATTTATGGGCGAGTTTCTAATATTTTTGGGCAACTTTTTGGGGACAAGCTCGCATATTACAAAAGGGTTTTTCTGTAGCTTTCTGTAACTTGCATGTATTGTAGAACTTGGGGATTTGAGATCCTCTGCATGTAAGAAGCTCCATTTTTGAATAATAAAATTATTTTCTTGTTTGTGGGTTATTTTCTGTGTCTCAAGCTATGCCCTCATCAAGTGATATCAGAGCGAGGTTTTCTTGAGCGTGTGGATAGATCGTTGATCATGAGGCAATTCACACTAGGACTATAGTTGTGGGTTGAGGTCAAGAAAGATGCCTCCAAGAGTGATGCCTGGTAGGCATGGTGGTGCCAGAGGTGGTGGAGGTAGCAGAAATGCTGGTGGAAGAGATGCACTGGCAGCCCTCCAGAGATAGATTGATGCATTACAAGAGCAGTTGAGAAGAGGGTTAAACCCGAGGGAGGAAAGTGAAGATGAAAGAGAGGAAGAAGGTTCAGAGGTAGAAGAGGAAGAAGAAGCAATTGATCAAGACCAAATGTGGTTAATAAGGGCCATTTCGAAGATCGGGAAAAGACCCAGAGTAGAAGTCCTCAATTATTCCAGAAGTATGAACCCGGAAGAGTTGATCAACTAGATCAATGAGCTAGAAGAATATTTTGAGTATGAGGAAATAGAGGACCCAGATCGGGTTAAGTTTGCAAAAATGAAGCTGAAGGGCCATGCCAGTATTTGGTGGAAAGAGGTCCAGTTGGAAAGAAATCAAAGAGGAAAAGTCAAGATCACCAGATGGGATCGCATGGTACAGAAACTAAAGAAGCAGTTCATACCAGTGGACTACGAGTTAGATCTATTGAAGAAATTGCAAGGGTTGAAGCAAGGAAGAAGATCTGTGAAATAATATACTGAAGATTTTCATAAGATAGTCATCAAAACAGGTCACACAGAGGCCAATAAGGAGAAGGTAGCCCGATATCTTAATGGGTTATGACCGAGCATTCAGGAGGAGTTAAACCTAGTCAGAATGACCACCATTGAGGAGGTGTATCAGTTTGCTTTGAAGGTGGAAGAGAAGCTGAACAAAAGATTTGATGGCAAGGAAAAAGGACAAGGAGGTTTTGGCGGAAGGGGCAATGGAAGACCTTCAGGAAGCCAAAATGATGATGAAAAGAAAAGTGAAGTTGTGGGTACCAGCCAAAGCCAAAAGAATGACAACTTCTACCGCCCTCGTGATCAAAATAGCGGTGATCAAAGAAGTAGAGGATGAGGGAGATATGGACAAGGATTTGGAAGAGGTGGTTTTAGAGGAATGTGCTTCCAGTGTGGTGAAGAAGGGCATTGAGCCTATGAATGTCCACAACACCAAGGAAGGGAAGACAAAAGGCCAGAAGGTCATGGAAGGGTTGCGCATGCAAATGAGGAGGCCCAATCTGAGCATTCAGATGATGCTGAAAGGGGAGAAACCCTAGTGATTAGGAGAGCCCTAGTGACTAAAGAAAAGGAACCAAAACAGAGGAAGAATCTGTTTTGCACAAGGTGCAAGTGTGAAGGAAAATGTTGTGATGTCATTATTGATGGTGGGAGCACTGATAATCTGGTGTTAGAGGAGATGGTCACAAAGTTGAAGCTAAAGAGGGAAAGACACCCGCATCCGTATTAGATTTCCTTGTTGCAGAAAGACCACAAAGTTTTGGTCAATGAGCAGTGCCTAGTAAAGTTCAAGATCGGGAGCTACCATGATGAGGTACTCTGTGATATCATCCTCATGGATGCATGTCACATGTTGTTGGGGAGGGCGTGGCAGTTTGATAGGCGAGCTATACATGATGGTCATGAAAACACTTATTCCTTGACAAAGGATGGGGTTCATCACAAGTTGAAACCCTTGAAGGAGACCGAAGAGAAGGTATGCAGTAGTGCTAGAATTTGCTATGTAGATGGAAGAAATTTTTTAGAAGGTATGAAGCCTGAGCATGTGTGTTATGCATTGATTCCTAGAGTGAGTAAGGAGGATAGTGAGAAGGTTCCAAAAGAAGTTTCTGGGATGTTAGATGAGTTTCAGGATATTATTTCTGATAATGTACTTGAGGGTTTACCACCAATAAGGAAGATCAGTCATCAGATTGACTTGATTCCTAAAGCCAGTTTTCCAAATAAGGTAGCTCATAGAATGACTCCAGCAAAAAATGAGGAGTTGAACAGACAAGTTCAAGAGTTGTTAAGAAAGGGTTTGATACAGGAGAGTTTGAGTCCATGTGCAGTACCTGCAGTACTAGCACCAAAGAAGGATGGGGAGTGGAGGATGTGTACAGATTCCTAAACCATAAACAAGATAACAATCAAGTACAGATTTCCCCTGCCAAGGATGGATGACTTGATGGACTGTTTGAGTGGAGCTCAGTACTTCAAAAAGATTGATCTGAAGAGTGGATATCACCAGATCCAGATTCGAGAGGGAGACAAATGGAAGACTACCTTCAAGACCAAAGAGGGCCTGTATGTGTGGTTAGTCATTCCTTTTGGGCTAACCAATGCATCGAGCACATTCATGCGGCTCATGAACAAGGTACTAAAAGAATTTCTGGGAAGTTTCATTATTGTGTATTTAGATGATATTTTGATATTTAGTAAGACGTTGGATGAGCATCTAATGCATATTCAGAGATCCTTTGAGAAGTTAAAAGAAGAGAAACTGTTGATTAATTTGATGAAGTACAGTTTTGTGAAGAGGGAGTTAGTGTACTTGGAGTTTGTTGTCTCAGCAGAAGGTCTCAAGATGGACCCAGAGAAGGTGAAGGCTATTCTGGAATGGCCTACCCCAAGAACTACTACTGAGGTGAGATCTTTCCATGGTTTGGCTAATTTTTATTGAAAGTTCATTAGAAACTTTAGTAGTATTTGTGGACCCATGACTGAAACAGTGAGAGGGGATAGAAAAGAATTCAAGTGGAGCACTGGAGTGGCAAAAAATTTTGAACTGTTGAAGTAGAAGGTGACAGAGCAACCTGTTCTAGCCCTCCCAGATTTCAACAAGGTGTTTTAGGTGGATTGTGATGCCAGTGGTTATGCCATTGGAGCAGTATTGAGCCAAGAAGGTAAGCCCATTGCCTATTTCAGTGAAAAGTTAAATGATGCCAAGAGAAAGTATTATGTATATAATTAAGAATTTTATGCAATAGTTCAAGCATTAAAGAAATGGAGACATTATTTGTTGCTGAAGGAATTTGTTCTATATACTGATCATCAGGCCTTGCAGTACCTAAATAGTCAGGGAAACTTAAATTAGAGGCATATGAAATGGGTAGAGTTTTTGTAGAGTTATACCTTTGTTTTGAAATATAGGAGTGGGAAGTCAAATAGGGTTGTAGTTGCCTTAAGTAGGAGGCATACATTAATGACAAAGATGCAGATTGAAGTGGTTGGGTTCAATGAACTTTAGACACTGTATGTAGAATATCCTAATTTTGTAGAGGCTTGGAAAGCTTGCAAGGAACCTGTTAGAGTGGACAGAACAAGGTGGCTGGATTTCATGATCCAGGATGGCATGTTATTTAAGGGAAGTCAATTGTGTATCCCAAGGAGTTCAATGAGGGAGAACCTGATAAAGGAGAAGCATAGTGGAGGAATGGTAAGAAATTTTGGTCAAGATAAGACCATTGCCATTATCAGTGAGCATTATTATTGGCCTCAGTTGTCACAGGATGTGAAGAAGTTTGTACAAAGCTGCGGGTATGTTAGATGGCTAAAGGAGTGAGCCTATGGCTTATATCAGCCCACCGTAAGAGAGGCCATGGGAGGATATAAGTATGGACTTTGTTCTTGGTTTGCCAAGGACACAATGACGAGGAAATGATTCAATCTTTGTGGTGGTTGATAGGTTTTCGAAGATGGCACATTTCATTCCATGTTAGAAGACCCATGATGCAGTCCACATTGCTAACTTGTTCTTCAAAGAGGTGGTGAGGCTACATGGTCTGCTAAAGAGTATTGTTTCAGATCGTGACACCAAATTTGTGGGGTACTTTTGGAGGACCTTGTGGAAGAAGTTGAAGACAGAGCTGAAGCTCAGTTCTGCAAACCATCCACAAACAGATGGGAAGATAGAGGTTGTTAACAGGAGTTTGGGTAACCTACTAAGATGTTTGGTAGGAGATAAACCCAAGGGATGGGACTTGATCTTACCCCAGGTAGAATTCTCTTACAACAATTTTGTCAACATAAGCACTGGTAGATCACCATTCCAGATTGTGTATGGAGGTAGGCCCAGAACAACTCCAGAATTGAGGAAGATGGACCAAGAGAAGAAAATAAGTGTTGAAGCCAAAGATTTTGCAGAACACATCAAGGATATACATGAGAAGGTAAGAAATCATATTAACAAGATGAATATGCAGTATAAGGCTAAGGCAGATAAGAAGAGGAGGTATAAGGAGTTTCAGATTGGTGATGAAGTGATGGTCCACTTGAGGAAAGAAAGGTTTCTAGTGGGAACATATAACAAATTAAAGATGAAGAAGTTTGGTCCCTGTAAAATTTTGAAGAAGCATGATTCAGGGAATGCATATGAGGTAGAGTTGCCAGATGGACTCAACATTTCCCCTATGTTCAACATTTCAGATTTGATAGAGTATCATGAAAGTGGCATAGAGGAAGTACCAACGATGGAACAGTGTGGGATTCCAACATATACTTCAGAAAAGGAGGAGATTGAGGAAATCTTGGATAGTCGTGTGGGAAGGAGAACTAAAAATAGGTAGTATGAAGAATATCTGGTGAAATGGAGAGGAAGGCCTATGGAAGATTCATCCTGGCTATCTCAGGCAGCGGTTGACCAGTTGGGTTTTCCTCAACCATCTAAGACGTGACGGGGTCACTTCTCCAATTACCCTGGGTGTCTGATGCAGGAGCATCCAGTGGTGTAAGGGCAATCTTGCATCACCCAAAAATAGTTAAATTTCAAGTTTCTCAGTTTTTAGATGTTTTCACATTTTTGGATACCCTTTTTGTCATAATGAAATTCCCAATTTACGGTTTTTATTTTCTATTCCTGGGTTGAAAGATATTGTAGTTTTAGTTTCCTAGATTTGCACCTGAAAATCTTTTGAGTTGGATTTGAGGCACTTAGAGCTTCAAAAATGGCCCCAAAACTTTCCGAAATTGGTGTAGCGGATTTCAAGTGCATTCTTGACTTTGAGACCTTTCCAACCGTTCAAACAGTTTGCGAATCGGAGCCCCGGATTAAAGTTATGGCCCCGGGAAGTTGGCGCACTTTCTAGAATATACAATTGCAAATGTTATTTTGAAATTTGAACTTCAAGTTGTAATTTTTGGCGCCAAACTACCTAAACTCGATTTTTAATGTTGTTTTGGCTCCAAACTAAAGAGGAGCTCTATTTATAGTTGGGTTTCTAATATTTTTGGGCAACTTTTTGGGGACAAGCTCGGATATTGCAAAAGGGTTTTTTTGTAGCTTTCTGTAACTTGCATGTGTTGTAGAACTTGGGGATATGAGATCCTCTGCATGTAAGAAGCTCCATTTTCTGAATAATAAAATTATTTTCTTGTTTGTGGGTTATTTTATGTGTCTCGAGCTATGCCCTCATCATATTTACTTGTTCATGATCACTTAGTTTTGTAATATTTTTTAATATTCTTTTCTTGGAGGACCTACACTATAAACAATTCCTTGAGTGAGTGGGTCTAAAGAGTCAACAAACTCATATTCAACACTACCAACCAAGGTTATGTTTTACATATATCTTCAATTCCCTAACACCCTTATATAGACATTAACCATAGATTTAGCATATTAATAATAGAACTAAGTCAATGATTTTTGGTGTGATGTATTTCCTTTCAATTCATAGATATAATATTGAATTCGAGCATGGCTTCATCGATCATAAACATTAGATTATCTAAAAATTAGAAGAATGTAAATAATTTTTTGAGATATTAAAAAAACACATAAGAAAATTTCTAACCTAATAATTATATTAAAGACAATCAAACTTCAATTTTAGCAAACTTCAATTTTAGTGCATAAAAATTGAAACTAATAGTATGACTAAGGTTCATCCTTAAAATATGACATAGAAAGAATGAAAGCACAAATTTTAAAGAGTGAAGATGAAACATAGATAATGATAGGAAAAATATATATAGCTTTCAAAGAGTGAAGATGAAAGTTAGAGAAATAGACACAACCAGTGGACTGATTGGTAGTTATTGAGTACTTGCTAGCTAAAGTTTGATGAGGGCCAAGAAGCTATATTACAACAAAAAACCAACCTACCCAACGTTTAGCGTAGTAAAATCCTCTCCACCTTTGTTGGTATAGGATTGATGGATACCTTAAGCATGACAACATCTTGATGTAGTCCAACAACTACTCTAAATCGCCATGTAGCTCCTAACTTGATGTATCAATAGGTGCAAGAAAAATATTGAACATATTATTCAATACAATTTTCATTTTGTGTACTTGAAGTGGCTACACCCCAATGCATTGCATATAATTAAATTGCTCTCATTTATTCCTTAAATTTTGATTAGAATGTAAAGAAGGAATAAAGTGCATGTGACCCTTCATTTTGTCTTATTTGTATCTTTTGGATGGAATGAATTTTAGTCTTCCACATCTAAATTAATCTATAATATACATTTGCAATACAATTTAAAGATTGAAAACCATTAGAAATCTACTATGAATACAATATATCAAACTTTACTTATTTTTGAATTTTTATTTTTATGAAATTTTCTAAACTTTAAATATATTTATTTTCTTCATGTATTCAATTCAAATTAAATAATTATTAAATTCTAAATTTTTTTCCATACCAATGATTTCTTGTTAATAGTAAGGTGTTATGTGTGATCAAACTAAACAAATTTGCACTAAGTAAATTTCAACATCAATCATGGATGTGGCTTTTGTTACTCTAAAGAATACACTATCCTATTTTTTCATTATGGGTCATAGGTAAGGGAAGATAAATTATTCATTAAAAATTTTCTTTTGTCAAATGGTTTATGGAGTTTCAAAAGGTTGGCTTAGATTATTCCCTGTTACTATTTTTTTTTCTCAAAAAAATATTAGGATCAATTTTAGGATTTTGATGATTAATTTTTATTCACACAAGGTGAAAATTGTAAATAAATTATGAAATTCCACTTTTTTTTCATGTAGACAATGGAACCATAAAATTTGGAGTTATATTTTATTGAAATTCAAACAAAGTTATATGAATGACTTTCTTAATTTCATGATATGAAATTATAATTTTGATGAAGTATTTTTTATAATGATTTAAATTATTTTAACTCAAATTTAATGTTGGAAAATAGTTGCGTAGTGATAGAAAAAGTATCCCTTTTCCTCACTTAATTTGGGAATAATTGAAAATATGAGCTAAGTGATGCTTTAATTTGGTGTTGTAACATGTTTTACATATTCAAATTAAGTTTTGGGCTCTTTTCATTCAAATTTAGCTTCTTTATGTCCTAATTGGTCCAATTTGCATCCACAAGCCTAATCAAATGCATTTTCTTGAGGATAATCCTGACATTTAATAAATGAAAAATCATTATTCAATGTTTGACATTGTGTGTTCTATATTTAGTGATCTAGAAATCATATCCCACTTTGGGCATATGGCTCCCACCTAGGTGTCGGGACCTAATTTTAATCATTGCATTAAACAAGACACTTCTTGAATTTTGTGTCTCATGTTTAAGACACTAAGACTCATACGCCCCAACTGGCGTGTGAGTCTCACTTTAGCCAAGACTTATTTTAAATAAAATTATTGGTGGGATTTTATTATTCAAGATCTGATGTCGGCTTGTAGTGTTGTAATTTTGGGAAATTTGGTATAAACAAGTATATATACAAGCTCATTTCACATATTTTTTCCTAACAAGATCTAGAAATTTTTCAAGCAATCAAGAGTAATTTCACAATAGCATTCAAGATCATTTGATAGCTGAATATCAAGAATTTTGGAGCATCAATTAAAGATTCAAGCATCATTTCAATGTCTTTATGTATCATGTGTGTTTTCGAGCTAACATTTGTGATGTAGATTTTCATGATTCAAGAAAGCATTCAAAGACATTCTCATATCAAGATCAAGAGTCATGATTCACATCCATTGGAGTCATTCAACACAAGATTGCAACCTTTATTTCAAGGTTTTGGTGAGTTGCAATATCACATTTTTTCATTCATCATTCCTTCATGCTATTTCATTTCATTTCAAGATATGATTACCAAAATGGGTTTTGACCAAGGTTGTTAAAAAAAGTTGAATTGGAGCTTGAAGATCCTTAGAAAAAATGTTTCATAATATACCACTCCTTACCACTCCTTACCATGTAATAGTTGTAGGATCATAATATTCTCTTTATTACATGCTTTGCATTCATTACAAATCATTTCAAAATGAAAGGAGCTCTTTCTCATCACCCACCTCGCCTCATTCTTGTCTTACACATGGTGGGGGAAAGAATCAGATAGCCTTGTCCTGTTTCACACTTGCTATTGTCCCTTCGGATAGTTCTTTACATTTCACATATGATGAACAAGATTTAGATACAAATGACCTGCTATAGTTTAAATTGTATGTTCCTTAGTAGTTTTTTTTTGCTTTCTTTTTTATGTGTTTGATTGCATGTGCATAATGTTATCTCTCATACCATTATGTTTGATGTACCTCTCTTTATGTGACATTCCTCTATTTGTATCTACATTCTTCTATATGTGGTAAACCTTTATTTTTTCTTTGTCTTATGTTTTCCTTTTGGGGATGATACAAGGCGTCAACACAATTAAGTCTCTTCCATGTTGAACCAAAATATTTTCTTTGTTTTCTCTCTCTTTGTATCATTCATCATATTCTATGAGTATTCGAGGAATGATGATATTTTCAAGCTCTCTATAACAAGATTGTAGCAAAGACATACTGGCCCTGAATCTGTGGATCCCTTATGTAATTTTGGGATTTCATTTTTAGGGTAACCACTTTTCATGGCATAGCTTCATTTGGAAACATATGACTCGGCATAGGGCTTTCCAAATAAGCTCACATTTCCTTTTTACTGCTAGAATTTATCATTTGTTTCTTTAAAGTAATTACTCATAGCATGGTGTTTAACAATTTCTTTAACTTGGGGGCATACATTGGCATTATTCTTTTTTATTTCATTACAACTTATGTTTGATTGTGCGTTCTTCTTACTTTGTGCGATGCATCTTTCTATTGGTGATGACATTGGGTGTGATGTCCTTCAAGAGCATGATCTCTCTTAGCATATTATATTCCTCTTAGTGGCTTGATGTGACACACTACATCCCCTGAGTTGTGAATCTTCTATTCTTTGATTGGTCCTGTTTTGGAGACATTAGCAATGATGTTCCCTAAGTTAAGACCTTACATGAACTAAGAAAAATCATTTTAAACATACCTTACACTATTTTACATTTAGAATAGCTATTATATGGCCACCTTGCCTAACACATTTTTCTTTCCTATGCAACCATCCTATTTGTTCATGGGTGTTAGCATACAAAGTTTTTCTTACCTCATGAATCCTATTTTTCATGTTCTGTGGCACCTTGTAAAATTTATCAAAAGGTATAGCTTTGGTATGTTTAGTGTATGGGAGTTGAATATAGGTGTGACTTTCCCATAGCCACTTTCTTGTGTTTGTGAGCATAAATTGGTCACATGTCTATGTGTCTCACTGGGGTCTCACCTAGTGGATGGCTTGAGGTTCCACTAGCCCTTATGAGTGTGCATTTGGTTTTCATAATGGAAATCATGTTTCACTTGTAAGCATTTTTTGGACAAACAACTTAGACCTGGTCCACATCGTGTTGGACATACTGTCAACACTTTATCCACCTTTCCTTTTTCCCTTCCTTTTCTTTCTTCTTTATATCTTTGGCAGTGTATTTTTGTACCTTGTTCATGCTTCATACATTATTCACATGTGTGTTCCTTTGTGCCTATGTTGGTTTGATGTAGGATCTTGGATCTTGGGGAACTTGGCCACCCCTTGATATTTTTCATTATATACCATCCACATTGGTACACTTGTAACCCTCTTGAATGTCTACTTTAGTGCAATTTTGAAACAAGTTCCTCCTCTCACTAAAGTGGGGGCTAAATGTAGTGATGGAAAAAGTATCCCTTTTCCTCACTTAATTTGGGAATAATTGACAAGATGAGCTAAGTGATGCCTTAATTTGGTGTTGTAATATGTTTTACATACTCATATTAAGTTTTGGTCCCTTTTCATTAAAATTTGGCTTCTTTATGTCCTAATTGGTCCTATTTTGCATCCAAAAGCCTAAAAAAGATGAATTTTTCTCAGGATAATCCTAGCATTTAATAAATGAAAAATCAATATTCAATGTTTGAGGTTGTCTTTTCTACATTTTGTGATCTGGGACTCATGTGCCACCTTTGGAAAATGGGTCCCACCTAGTCTTGGGGCCTCATTTTAAACATTGCATTAAACAAGACACTTCTTGAAGTTTTTGTCCTATGTTTAAGATACTAGGAATCATACGCCTCAACATGAATATGAGTCCCACCTTAACCAAGACCTATTTAAAATAAATCTCTTGGTAGGGTTTTATTATCCTAGATTTGATGTTGGCTTGTAGTTTTATAATTTTGATAAATTTGGTATAAACAAGTATAAATAGAAGCTTATTTCATGTATTTTCTCCTAACAAGATCTAGATAGTTTTCAAGCAATCAAGAGTACTTTCACAAGATTATTCAAGAGCATTAAAGAGTTTATTATCAAGTATTTTGGAGCATTAATTGAAGATTCAAGCATCATGTCAAATTCTTCATGCATCATGTGTGTTTTTGAGCTAACATTTGTGATGTAGGATTTCATTATTCAAGAAAGAATTCAAATACATTATCTCATATAAGGATCAAGATTCAAGATCCACATCCATTGGAGCCATTTCACACAAGATTTCAACCTTTATTTCAAGGTTTTCGTGAGTTGCAACATCACATTAATTCATTCACCATTCCTTCATGCTATTTCATTTCATTTCAAGGTTTGATTACCAAAATGGGGTTTGACCAAGGAAAACCCCTATTCCCTAACACAACAACCTAAATAAATATTAGTTTAAAAGGGTTGGTCTAGGAAATTATAATAATTAAGAAACCTCAATCAACTAGCTCTAATTTATGTCATGAAGGGAAGTAGACAGGAAGAAAATATCATGCTATTGAGTATTCCACATCAAAACCATTAGATTTGGTACATATAGATCTGTGTGGACCAATGTGGACTAATATTTTGTAAGGAGACATGTATGTCATAATTTTTATTGACTATTATACTATGATGACTTGGATTATATATCTAAAAGAGAAGTTAAAATATTTAGAGAAGTTCAAAGAATTTAAGTCTATGGTGGAGAATAAAATTGAAAGAATAATAAAATCCCCAAGATCATAAGGAGGTGTAGAATTTATAGCTCAAAAGTATGATGGATTTTGTGTACAACATGGAATCTATAGGTAGTTTTATATCCCTAGAACTTCACAAATAATGGATTTGTAGAAAGAAAGAACTAGAATTTACAAGAGATGGCAAGGACTGTTCTGAGTCAAGAAAATGTACCAGACATGTACAAGAGATAAGATATATAGAAACAGAGCTCAGATCACGTGCAAGACAAAGAAGACTCCATACGAGCTAGGAAAAGGAAGACTGGTATTAGTAGCACACCTAAGAATATTTTGAAGCAAGTGCTACATCAACAGAGATGAAGAGAATTTGGTTAAGTTTTATTCAAGGTCAGATGAAGGAATTTTCCTTGGTTACTCTTTAAGAAGAAAAGTTTACAAATGTTATAACAAAAGGTTTCAAAAGGATAATGGAAAGAGAAAATGTGAAGGTTGATGAAACTATTTATTATGTACTACTATTCTATAAGTAGAAGATAAAAAAAATCAATTCTTAGTAACATTGAAAACACAAAAAAAGTTGTTCCAAAAACTCCAACTAAGTATGTTTAGAAAAATGAATCTATATATTAGATCATAGGTGACAAATATAGTGTGGTTTAAACCCAGAAGAGGCTAACAATATCAAATAAACAAGTACAATTTTATTTACTATCAAAGATAGAACCTAATACATACAAATATGCAAGAAAATAACAAGGATGGATGGAAGTTTAGTAACAGAAAAAATGTCCCTTTTTCCTTAGTTTGGTAATGAATAATTAATATAAAATGATCTTAATGTTTCCTTAATTTAGTGTTGTAATGTTTTTTACACCTTCACATCAAGTCTAAGGCCCATTTTAATAAAATGGACTTAATGGTACCTTATTTAGGGTATTGTAAAGTGTATTTTTACACTTTCACATTAATCTAGGGACTTATTAATTAATTGAGGTTAATTTGAGCTTAATTGGATGCTTAAATTCAAGTCCAAGCCTAATTAATGGTATTTTTGGAGGGATAAATACTGATACTCTTAAATAACATTACACAACACTTAATTTTGTACAGAATGTGTCCTAGGCTAGTGACCTAGAACCCATTCTCCACCTGGCGAATGGGTCATCTTTAGATTCTTGTCCACCCCCTTTTGGCATAACATTTACATCCCTCGAAATGTGTCCTAGTTAAATATGCTAGGAACCATTCTCCCTATGGTGAATGGGTCCTCACTTACCTTAGGACACCCCCGTTGGGATATTTTTTTGGTGATATTTTAATGATCTAATGTTAGCTTGTATTATTTAAATTTTAGAAATTTATGATAAGTTATGTATGAATACAAGGTTATTTCACCTTATTTCATATAAGAAACCTAATAATTTTTATGAGGAATCAAGAGTACTTTCACAATAGCATTATAGATCATTCACAAAGGAATTCAAGGACATATTATTAAATTTTATTGTAACAATCAAGGATCCATTTCATTGTGTCAAAGGCATGGTGCATCATGCATGTTGTTGAGATAATATGTTGATTTAGCATTAGAGATCAAATTCAAGAATATTCAAGGTGTTATTTCTAATCAAGTGTTGTAATCAAGATCTATATTCATTGTGGCCACTTCATGCAAGATTTTTGATTTGTACTCCAAGGTTCAATTGAGGATTGGTGAGTTGTAGCAATATATTATTCATTTGTCATTCCTTTATGCATTGTTTTATTTCAAGGTTTAATTACCAAAATGGGGTTTGACCAAGGTAGACCCCTACTCTCTAAGAAAACAACATTTTTCTTCTCCTTTGATGTGTGATTGTAGGTTTTAGGTTTGAGATCAGGTAGAGAAAAGAAGTTGTCAAAGTTCTCATCTTTCTTGCAAGATCATGGAAAGTCTTCTACAAAATTTATTTTTGAGTTTTGGGTGTTGAAAACCTATGATCTGGAAGTGCAAAAATTGAAGAATAGAACCTAGAAATTGATTTTCTAGAACCCTACCAGGGACCCATTGGCCACTGGGAGAATGAGTCCTCAATGAGGCCCAAAAAAGCACTTTTTGCAATAGGTACAAAACATTTTACTATCTTAAAACATACCTTTTTTTACTATTATATTAGTTAGGTTTGTTTTCTGATATTCTTCTATGCGTAATTAAATGAATAACTAGTGAAAAGTGAGGTCCATCATCTTTTTAATCTATTTTGGTGCACTCCTCCCTTTTCTTTGATTTCATTTTGGTGAACCCAAATTTTTGAGCATTTTTGTTTTCTAATTTTAGGAGTTATTTTCATGTTATATTAGATCTTTCTTTCATTTGCATTCATTTTTGTTGAATTACATCTCATTTAGGGTGTCTATGTTTGCATTCAAATTTGCATTCCATCTAGGGTTTTTGGGACTATATTGTTTGTATTCTTTAAATCTAAAAAATACAAAAATAATAGTCATTTTACATATCATCTTGCATTACACAAACTTGCATTTCAAAATTGAAAAAAAAAATTGCATATCAAACTAGATCTTTTAATTCATCATTTTATCACATTTCAAACTTACATTTATAGAAAATTGAACATAAAACTTACTGTAGCAAACATGAATCTAAAAACCATAACAAAAGACTTGCAAATATATGAAAATTAATCTCAAAACCCTAATCTACAACCCATTCACCCTAGGGCGAATGAGTCCCTAATCAAGCCTTAATATGCATTTTTGGAAATTGAAAACTTTACTTATGTGCTTTTGTTTGTTGTCATTATATCTCTGTTATAGTTTCTCAATCTTCTTTTCCATTCATTCCATTAGATCCAGCTTAATTTGGTTGATTTAGTGCATTATCTAAATTCAAAAATGCATTTAGAAAATCTCATTTTTTAGATTATTACAAATTTTAATAAAAAAATTACCTTGTTTGGAATCTAAACAATTGTATTTAAGCACATTTCATTTTAGGTCATTGCTTTTCATTTTGAGCGTCTTTCAATTTTTTAGTTTGCACACTAAGTTTGTAAAATTTGTATGAGATTTCAACTTGGAGTCCAATTAACAATACTATTGTGAGATGTAGTTTAAGACTCGTGTCATCCCACGATATACCATTCACCATGGATGTTGGGTTTTCTAGCTCTCTTCCTAATATTGTTGAAAATCAACCCCCTATGGATCATAGTATGCATACCTAATTTCCCATGACTTCCATACCTACAAAAAATGTGCATGTTGTCAACAACACTATCCCTACCATCACTAGTTGTTCTCAAGATTTTTTGTGTACCCAAAGCCAAGGTGGAACTTCAATTCCTCCTTCTACAATACTAATTTCCATCCTTACATACACTAGTCCTCAAGTTACCACAATAATCCAACCTACTAGAAATGTGAACATTTCCTTAGGTATTTCCATTGGGAATCCTTCTAGCTTTGTGCATTCAAATATAATATCTCCTCAACCATCCTCCCTCAAAAATTTATAATTCACTTGCCCTCTGCATACATACACCACTCCACCTTATTCCCCTCCACCTTACACTAATAACAATGACACCATCCTTAACACACTTTTGCAAAGCATGGAATCCCTTCAACAAAAATGGTCAACCTTTGCAATACATAAAAGCCAATCCATTATCCCTAGAGACATTGAGAGCACAAATTCCACAAGGTATAGAAGTTCATAGATTTGAGAAATATGGTGGGAAACAAGATCATGTTAGAGATGTTTTTCGCTTTTACAGCCCTATGTAGTGATTTCATCTTTGGAGATAAGCTCTTAGCTAAGCTATTTCTTGGATCCTTGAAGGATACTACTCTAAAGTGGTTCTCTTCCTTACCGAATAATTCAATTGGCTCATTCAATGAGCTTTTTTATTCCTTTTACAACCACTTCCACATTCACATCGGCACCAAGATACATCCAAAGAAAAGGATGATGAGAAAGTGATTGATTTCATCGCAAGATACCTAACACTTTATTCACAAATAAACATTAAGATTCCTGATGCCAACCTTCAACAAATGCTTATTGCCAACTTTCAAAGAAAACTCCAAACCAAACTTGAGATGTTGAGATTCCCATCCTTTACACAGTTATGTATAGCTCTTTGTGATTATTAGAATATGGCTTACGGTTGTGATGTGAAAAATTACCCTAGCCCTCTTGAAAAGTCTAAATCCGTAACTAAAAAGAGTTACCAACCTTTCAAGAAACAAAATAGGGGCTTTTTATAACTTAATTCCCCTCAACCAAATCAACAAGTTGATAACCAAGTGGCTACTATAAAGATGATAAATCCTTTTTCTTTTGGGGATAGAAATAGAAATTTTACTCCTCTACCCAAAGCCCTTCATAATATCATGTTGTAGCTTGTAGAAATAATAATGCTTTCCTTACCCCCTGCCAGAGCTCTTGATCCTAACAAACCATTTCCCGCATGCTTTAGATTCAATTCTTATTGTCATTATCACCGAAAAATGGACATGATACGAACTATTGTAAGTTTCATGAACATCTTGTGCAAGAACTCATTGATTCTAATTATCTTCTAATTAGAGGTGTGAATGATCAAGGTAATAAGTTTGTAGCTCCTCCTAAAAAAAACTTACAAATATTAACAAATCACATGCTGAAACATACTATTTCATTTGTCAAAGCTAGTTAAACAAAAAATGATGTGATGAATGTTGAGACAGATGATGAAAACATTAAAGATGAAAATGAAGAAGAACTAATTAAAATGGTAGCATTTATTGGAGGTTAGGTCTCAACCAAAATGCCCCTTGACATTTCTTTCTCACAAAAAGACATACTTAAACATGCACCTAATAGTCCTCTTTACATAGATGGAAGAATAAATGAAAACCGTACTAATGGAATATTAATTGATCCCATTTGTGGAGAGAACATGATCATTGAAGAATTCCTATTTGTGCATGAACTCTATCGAGATACATATGAGAAATTGAAAGCATGGATCAAGACACATAATAGTTTTTCTTGTCCTATGATAGAATCAATAGAATTCCCCTTAAAATATGAGCATGGTGCCATTAGATTATGTGATGGAGATGACACACTAGGACCTTGAGTCCACTGGTTGAAAATATTTCCTTGTCCCATGTTTTGCAGATTTCCTTGTGTTAGTGATGTATTACCTTTGTTGACATGATTAGTTACCAAGAAAGTGCTTTGAGATGGGTTGATAATTGATGGTGTGTATGTATTTTGTGAAACCAATGGTATGGATGAACCCATTGGAGGGTTGGGTAAGGATGTCCCCATTTGATTCAAGGGTTGACTTTGTGGTATGGTATTGGTATGCCCTTGTGCACTGTTTTGAGATACCTCATCTATACTGCTTGATGGTAGGAACACTTGTGGTACTCATGGATGTGGATGAAGAATGATTCCATTGATATGTTGAAGTTATGGTTGAGTAATGAAGATTAATATGTGTGTATATCTATTTAGGATCTCCAAGAATGGTAGGAGCACCAAATATAGGCATCCAAGTGGTTGTATTAGATGAATGATTGGTTTCAAGTGTTCCCACAAGTGTAATATTTTAAAATGAAAGAGCATGTCCAAAGTTTTTAGCAAGGCTTGTTGTAATACTCGGAATGTAGGTGTACCATAGAAAAAAGGGTATCTTGCTTGACATGGGAATAATTCATGATAAATTTCACTTAATAAGGCCTTGATTTGGTGTTGCAAGGTGTTTTTCACATCCACACTAGGTCTTGGACCCTTTCAAATGCATTTAATGATGTTCTGCAAAGGTGTTGTAAAGTGTTGTAATGGAATTTCACACTTTTCTATACTTAATAGACCCATTTTCCAATAATTCAACATTATAAAACATATTTAGATGCATCTTCAAATCAATCTAGAAGGCTTGTAAAATAAACTTAATGTTAAACTAGTGTTGTAATGTGTTTTGCACATTCATATTGGTTCTTATGCCTTTCTAGGCTATGTGGACCTCATTTTAGTGTTGTAAAGTGTATTTAATCACACTTTCAAATTGAATTCTATGTCCCAAACCCTAATTGACATTCACATAATCATTAATAGGCCCCTATTAACCTGTATTGTGCATCCTAAGGCTTAAATTGGTCAAATACCCAACAAAGTTGTAATTTAAACCTTATTTCCTTATCTCCTGACATCCAACCTATCAAATTGGCCTGTGTGGGACCCATTCACTATTCATGGTGAATTATTCCCATCTAGGTGGGACCCATTTTCCATGGGTGGCGAATGATTCCCATTTGGCTCAATTTTGACCTTTGAACCAGAAAAAAGTGGAATTTAAGTTTAATTTTACTTCATGTTGGCCTTAGGGATCCAATTAATGGGTGAATAAGGTGAAATTCCTATAAATAAAAGTCTTTTAACCATAATTCATATATCTTACCATTCATTCATCCATCATTCTTCCATCTCAAGTCAAGCAACTTAGGGTTTCATCATTTCAAGTCACCAAGATATCAATTTTCAGACATTCAAGGGCAGATTCTTCATGTTTTGCTATATAATTTCAAGATAAAACATCATGGAAAGGTACTAAATTCCATTTTTTCATGTTTCATTCCATTCTTTCATCATTTTGGTTTAATTACCTATAAGGGGATTAACCAAGGCAAACCCCCATGCCCTAACATCTAACTTTTCTCTCTCCTTTCTTATGTGTTTGCAAATTTAGGACTCTTGGAAGATAGGAAATAATTGAAGATGAAGTTTCAAGGTTTCTAAAGTCTTCTCTTCATCCAAGAAGTCAAAATATCAACAAAAACTCACTTTCAGACCCATAAATCAAAGTTTCAGAAGCGAACACCTGTAGAGAATCAAAGTGTAGATTGGAAGCTCTGGATTCCACTTTTGAAAATTCAGAAATTCAAAAGTGGAATCATTCACCATGGGTGGTGAATGAGTCCCACTCCAAGGTCAATTTTTAGTTTTCTACATTTTTAGATACCCTTTTGTTAGAAACAGGTTTCAACACACTTTTACAAAATTGAGACTGATTCTCCTAGAATGGTGAATGAGTCCCACCAAGCCTTAAAATCAGTATCGGTAGCATTTCGAGTGTCATTTCTAGTCTTCATCCACATTCCAGGTGCACACTTTTAGTTTGGTTCATTTATGTTTAGTTTTACATTCATTTCTAGGTGTTTTTGCATTACACAATGTGTTTTCAAACAAGTTGCATTTCAATAGTTTAGCATAATTAATCTATAAATTTAAATATCTAGTTACATTTAGATCATTTCACTTCATCATAATTTCATCATACTTGCACATTAATTTGAGTGAACCACTTAGATTTTGCATGTGGCATCTATCTATTTTCATTAGGTGAAAGACCCTGATTGAGCAAAAGAGAGATAGCATTCCAAGTCCCAAAAATCTATGGTTCATTAGGTTTGATTTATCACTAGTGATGGACTTGTGAAACCTTGTGTTAAATTATATTCCACAAACGTCTGGGAGACAAGCGCTACATTTTCAAAGGGTTGATGTTCCATAATTTCGTCCCTAGTGAGTTCAAATGGGTTGTTTGTGATTTCTTCTATTTCATATGGTCCCGATGGGTGATGAAGGCTATTGTGATGGTGTAACTTGACTTCTCAGATAAAATTCTAAAGGATTTGGATCACTTGAGGTGAATGTAACTTTGGATTTCTCCATGATTATCTTGTGTTGTGATCTAGTCTTTAACATATTTTTTTGTCACCTATGGGAGAGTTATGGTGAGATTTGCAATGTTTGAACTCTCCAGTTGACTCAAATCTAGGTAAAATAGAAACTCTAAGTATTTTGGAAGCAATGATGATAGTGGAGGATGTAAAGATGGGTGATGTGGAGAGTGATCTTTGCAAACATTTTGGAACAACACTTTTGACTTTCTCTTGATGTTTTAATGTTCGGATAAATGATGTTTATGAAATTGTAAATCTTTAGGGTAGACTCGTGACCTTTAAGATGAACTAGTACATTGATGATAACTAACTTGTAGAAATGCATGGAAAAAGATTCATTTCACATACAAAATAGGCAAGTTAGATGGTTGGTTTGATTGGATGTTTAAGTCACAAAGTGTTGGTGTACTCAAAATTTTACAAAGCTGGATGAAGTGAAAGATGAATTTGATGAAGGGGTGAGTGAGATGTTTGACCCAATGTTGAATTTAAAGTGACTCTTTGTTTTGACAAGACCAAGGTAGTGAGAATGATGCTATACCTCTAAAATTTTTAAATCCTAAAGACCCAATGTCTATTTAGATGAGAGGATGGATGAAGATGTTTAGACCTATTTTCATCCTCATAACTCGAGCATAAAAGTTTCTTAACAAGTGTTAGTGATTACGATAAAGTATTGAGGCCCACTTCCTACTAAACTATGAACTACAATACCTATGTTTGCAATGATGGGATGTAGATCTTCCCCTATGGATTTTGATTGTATGATGGATCATTAGAGGAGTTTTGTATCGTGTAAAAGACCAAGATTTTTACTCCAAAAGAATGCATATAGTTCTGGACTATTTCTTGAAACACGTCTATAGAAGATTTCTACCAACTTGTCTCTATTATTGTGAAGTTTTAAAATCTGTTTCTTGAGAGCTTTTGGACTAAGACGCCTAAGTCTAAAATGACAACTTGTAGAATTTATTTTAGGGATCCTAACTTTATGTGAGATCATGTAGAAATAGTTCAAGTTTATGGAAGAAATGAAGATATTTATTGCCACACGGGTGGTGGTAATGCGGGTCTTCTATCATCAATATCAACTTGTTTCTCTTCTTCATCTAAAATTGTTGTTGCATTTCTTCACTGGGTATATGTTCATTTTGTTTCAAAAGTGAAGCTTCTCAAACTACTAATGAGATTGGTTTATTCTCTGTTAATGAGTTTAGAGATTGGTTTAATTATGACACCTAGAAGATCAGGTTGTTCAACAAGAGACATCGGTCTCCAAATAGTCATGTGAGGTTCATTTATCAATTTATCTTGCTTAATGAGTTTATTTTACCACAATCACTTTTCTAGATTAAGTTTTCAAACTAAATGTTTATGTCAAAAACATCATAACTTTCACAATGTCCAATTCATGAGAATCATGAGGTTGAATCCATAATGGCCTATGTTGTCTTTGAAAAATATGGAGTTTGATATTATTCAAGATATTTAGAAATATCTAAGGATAGAATCCTTAGGAAAAGAAGCAATATCAAGGCTTTTTCAAGAGGTATCCATATTTAGGCCAATTTTTTTGAAACTTTGAGGAATATAGTGAATGTTTGTTTTTGCATCATTTTAGAACCCAAAAAAGTGTTAAATTGACTCACAATCATTACAACCCTCAGTTCAAAATGGCTATATTTGTTGAGTCCCCACTCGGATTTCTCCAAACACTAAACAATGCAAACAATTAGAGATTTGGTGACACTGGCTCCCCTCCATGGCACACACTTCTCAAGACCACCAAATCTCAAAATCCTTAAATTTCAAATATCTAAAGTATTTTATTGTTTCTACAATTGAATAGTACAAATGTGGGGCGGCTTCAGAATGACTGTTCTTGCACCAACAAATATTAAGGAGTTTTGGCTTCTAAATAATGGTTCATAATAAGGGCTTCTAGTTTAGGGGGTGCAATGATAAACTATTTCAAGAGGTCTCCCAGTCCTTAGAACAAGGGCTTTATGCATCATAAAGATACTGGGAGAGAGTTATCATGTACCACTTCCCATTGATCACAATTGTCACTGCAATCACACATTTATATCACAGTTTGAAAGAGCTTGGCATTAGATCATTACTGCTTGAATCATTCCCTCCTTTTGAAGTAGGGAGGAATTCCCTCTAAAGGTAAATAATAGTGAGGAAGTACATCCATAGTTTGATCATCTTCATTCATATGAACAAAGAGAGAACACATGCTATTCCTTTTTCACACTTGCAAAGGGGGTTTAGTTTTAATCCAAATTGAAAGATGTAGTTGATTTTGCAAAGTGTTTAAGGAATGTTTCTATTTCTCAAGGTCACCAAATGGTGTGAGAGAATTCCATATGTATCCATTAACAATGTTGAAAATCACAAAACATAGCAAACAATTGTAAATTTTAACCCTTAAAAGTAGTGATGAGTTCATTGTAAGCACTCAATGAAATATGAAATTGCCTTGTTAAATTTTATGCCAAAAGAAAGAAAATAATGTGAGGATTCAATTTTAATTTTGTTTTAGTGTTCCTTTTAAACCCAATGGAAATTTAGTGCATCTCCTAAAACAAAAATTAGAAAGCATAAAAGTTGGGTTATAATTTCCCTAAAGCATCAAATGCTCGTTACAATCACAAAATTTTAAGATAAGGAAAGGATTTCTTCACTTGAGATCCATTTCTTTCAACCTACAAAACCCTATTAGTCTAACAACTAGAACACAATCAGAGGTACATTAATGATTAGATAAATTAAGGAAACTAAAGCACACATTGAAAAAATGATCAGAAAGTTTCTTACCCTGGTTGGTCATCACTAAACATGATAGCATCATAGTTTGAAGTCTAGACATCACTCTGCTGAAAATGTGCATCACTCTGCTACAAAAATAGAGAGCACAATAGTGCTAGGATTTTACTTGGCATCGGTGCTTATAGTAGCATCGCATTTTGAAATTTGGGGGCATTAGTCTGGTGAAGTTGGGCATCACCGTTTGAAATTTTTGATACCTCTATATTAAATAGGCATTGTCAAATTTAAATTGGTGACAATAAATTTAATTGGCATCGGTGTTTCAAATTGTAGTAGCGTTGCTATATGGTGACACTCTTCAAAGTGCATCATTGCTTGTAGTTTGGGCGTCACTATATCCTACAAAATAACAATACACAAAATTCAAGCTAAAAACTGGTTAAATGAATGGTTTCCCTCCTTCTAGCACTAGAATGGTGAGATGAGGATTGTTAGTGTGGGTCAATTACACTTAATCCATGATGAATTGAAGCACAATTTACCCAAATAAACCTGCATCTACCAAACAAGATCATTCAAATTGAAAAGTTTAAACTAAGAATTTAATTGAAATTGAAAGTTACAAACTACAAAAAAAGTTAAATTCCTTTTTTGAGCCATTTGAAACTTATCTTGTTTTGGAATTAGTGTCATGTTGATGTGAAACAATGACCCTTTCCCAATCCCATAATTAATAAGCCTATTTCAGTCAATTCTATGGAAGAGAATTGATGAAAACATTGTGATAAATGGATGAAAACCTAGTTTATGTTAAATTAAACATGATGCAAGCTAAGTTAACATGATTTTATGCTAAAAATGAACTAATTATGCAATTGGTTAGCTAATCTAGGCTAATTCTAAGCTAAAATATGGAAAACCTAATTCATATACAAACCAAGATGGATGCATGGAATCCATTAGTGGATGCTCTAAGCTATTATGCAGTTAGAAATAAACTAAAAGTGAGTAAAAGATGAGTGTGGATGTAAGTAAGTTCAACAACATAAGTTTACAATTGAAAGATGGATTCATTTGTCTCCAAATAGTGCTTTATTTATAGGAGAGAAAATGAGGAATAGAGGGTTGAGATCAAAAAGATTAATCAATGTTCAAAGATGAAGGAGATGAGAGGAATGGATCATGGATTCTCATCAACAAATGACAATGCATGATGGGATTTAATCAAGGGTTCACATTTGCTCCAAACAAATAGACTTTTGACTTGCACACACAGGTCAAAGGTAAATTGTTCAAAGAGTTAAAGGTTAAAACTTGCCTTAGAAGCTAAGTGAAAATATCCCTTTTTCAAATGATGGGAATAAGAATATTCTTTTGGAATATTCATTTGGGTGAGGATAAAAGGTATTTTGCAAATTAAAAGAAATTCTAAATTGTGCAAGAACAGAGATAAGGAATATTCCCTCTTAGAGGAAAATTAATTTAAATACTAACTAAACAAGATTTAATCATGTAATTAGGAGATTTGGAGGAATAAAGTGATATTTATTAAATAATTTAATAAATGGGGGGTAGAGAGATGAAATGATATTTAATTAAATAACTTAGGGTTATTTAATTAAATAAGATGACTTAGGGAATTAAATTAAATGATTTGATTTATTTAATTTAATAGAATGAAATGTTATCTGAAGGGAGGATGAATTAACCTGATTTTGATGAATTAGGTTAATGGATGAAAGTGATGTAATTAATTAAATAGCTAGGCTAATTTAATCAATTAAGCGAAAAGAAGATGGGTTAAAGAAGAAATGATGTTAGTAAATATTTTTCAAGTGTATGATATCATTTAGGAAATTTTTCAGTGTCTACGGGTGCTCCCACAATACCGATTTACAATTTTTGGCCAAACTAGACACTAAAGTAATTTTTTCTAACTAAATCTTCACTTTCGAGCACCTATAGCAGCTAAACCATGAGGAATTTGGGGATGATGCAAACTAGTGATTTGTGAAATTTTTTCTATCAATTCTAAATATATATTTTTTAGTTTTTTTGGAATCAAGGTATGTGTAGGATAATCATGCAAAAAACAAGCCCTTAAGTGGTGAGAAATTAAAAAAAATTAGAGTTAGACAACTTGATTTAAAAATTTGAATAGGTTATCTATATTATTTCAAAAATATGTAAGAATAGAATCTATAGAAAATTGAATGTAGTTTCTAAACTACTAGGTTTATTTATAAAAAAAAAAATGTTTGGTGAAAATTTGAAATTGCAATGCTGTAGTACTTAAATTTTAGCGAAAAAATAAGTAGGTGTTTGTCTTACAACCCTAACCACAATAAAATGATAATATTTTTTTATAAGATTTTAGATATAAGTAGAGGACTCATGTCCCGAAGTGATACATAAATTTTTGTATTTTTTTTCAAAGTAAATAATTAATTATGAAGTTTTTATTACAACTTTTAAAAAATATAAAAACTCGTATGTTTGACCGCCTTAACTTGGTCAAATCTACATGAAATTCAATTTTTTCTTTTTAATCCTATAGTATGTGAAGCATAGAATGTGATGCATGTTTCATCCATTCAAAAAATATGACACCATTTGAAAGCTATCTAGATTTTTTCAATCAACCTATCAATCAAGACTTTAGTCGTAATTCAAATAGAAAATGAGTAATAATTATTAATTAAATTCAAAGTAAAGCATAATTTATATTGGTTGAAAGCTAAGAATTTCCTTTAAAAACCCTTTTCGTTTCATCAATTTTGGGTTAAAAAAAGCCGTTAACCACATACCCTAAACATACCCATCATATCACAACTTTTTGGCCCATCATGATCCTGCACTTCATTTTCCATCTCCTTCGAAAACTAATTTTTTTTAGTAAAATTTTTTTTTAAGGTGTGATGCTCACCGTATAATGAGTAAATTTCTTTCCATGAAGGATAAAATTATAATTTTTTTGAATTTAGATTTGTAACTATGAAGTCTAGTGCTTCCAATTGGTTAGATAGTGTTTTATTGAATATTTTTTCCTTAATCAAGTTTCAAAGTCAAACCAATTACAATTTAGACATAGGCAGACTGTATAATGCCTAACTTTTTTTGTATGTATCAAAATTATTATTTTTTTGTTGGATCAAGGACTTCAATATTTGGTGTACTCATATTTTTAATTTTTTTTTTTATAATTTGCTATTTTTCCACATGTATAGAACAAAGAGTTTAATTTTTGGTGAAAAACCCATGTTTATTAAAACTATAAAAATAAATACGTAATGAAACCAAACATATTAAAATTATATTTGTTGGATAGCTCGTTTCAAGGACTACCATCATCTAGTTGGGTCTATGAAGTCTCCTCCATTTTCATCCTCAACTTGAGCTTCAAAGCGTAAAATTATGGAATTTTTTGGTGCTTGAGAGTGAGAAGATGGGAAAAGGGGGGGTACTGCCACAATAGTGGTTTACAATTTCTAGGAGATCCTAATTTTTGCTAAAACCACATATTTTTATAGTCTTATTAAACAGCACTATAAAGATTTTAAACAACACAACAACATTAAACATAATATTACTATTCTATTTCTCCTGAAAGAGAAAGACAACATATAGTAATCTAACTCCCAAGGTCCTAGTAGCTAGTTCTCAACTGTGCTGATATTGCTCAATGGTCAATATGATTGTAATGTTCAAGGGGCCTTTGCTGGTAATAAAGAACAAGAATGCATAACATCAGGTAGTCTACATTTGGGGGGTTTTAATCAAAACAAAAAGATGAAACAGAGCTTTAAATCAGACAAACATGAATAAAATCCTTATGTATCCAGACATGTAGATCAACAATGAGTGTTCATTCTACCTAACCACAACTACAGCAAGATGCAATCCATAGAATCAACTACGCTATTGCATACATCCATAATGCTAATTCAAATATCATCAATGTTCACTAACCTTACTTCAAACAAAACATTCACTCATCATTCAAAACACAGATCAGATGAAATAGCATAACAATCTAATTCACAAATAATCCAGTGACATGACCTTGAATCTAGTTCCTTCTATTGATTTTCATCAAATAAATAACAATTAAGAACAACAAAACATTGGCGTATGGATTAATCATATATCATTAACCTTATCAAAAATGGATCCAAACTTTAAAAGTCTTGACATGAAAACATATGAAATCTTGTAAAACTGAGATTTTCTACTAAACTGTTTAGAGTATCTTTCTAAAACATTGAAATCCTATATCTAGTTTCTATCTTCTATTCTTAGGTGGTTGATCTTTCATCAATTAGCCGACCTTTACAAAGTAGATTCTAAAAACACATATAGGGTGCCACATGCACCAGTTTCTCAATCATTAATCAAGATCCACAATTCATGGAGTCAGAACTAAATGTAGAAGTGGACTCAAGAACCCATGCTTTCAAGGATGATCACTCTGTTGTAAAAAAGGAAATATGATACCCCAAGAGAAAAAATGAAACCCACAGATCAGACTCAGAGTAGAACTTATGTCAAGATCCACAAAAAGAGGAGAAGAGCGGATGAAGTATGATGCAAAGAGCCAAACACTTTTGCACTGAATGCTCTTGAATGTACTCATCATAACTAGAGAATACTTGTAGAAGAGTATCCAAATTCGGCCCATCCAACCAAGCACTTTCAAATTTGACTCTCTCAAATTCTATAGAAACCAAACTTTGCATCTCCTTTAGCTTGATTAGCTCTTTTCTGGAATTTCTTACCTCCTTGCAGATATCCATAAATTGATCTAGTAATAAACTCTCCCCATCATCTCCTTTTTGCATTATTTCTTCAAATCTACTCCTCCATCTCTCCCTTAATTTATCCAATGAGAGGCCTTCTTTGTTGGATGATAAGTTGATCACAATGGCCACAACTGCCTCAAACTCGACCATCTGTTGATTCAAGTCCTTATTCATTTCTCAGACTTCTTCTTGATGTGTATGCATAGCCTTAGATTTATATCTTATGATACTAACAGTCTTTTCCACAAAATCCCCATTACCAAGCTCAAGAATGGAATACTCTATCAAAGTGGATTTGGGCACTTTACTGACGTCTCCAAGTCTTTTAACATATTCCTTATACTCACCATCTTGCTTGTCCAAATCCTTGGCCTATTGGTCCAGATCCTCTGCTAACTCAAGAGCAGCTTTATGAATCTCAACACCCTCAACAAGAATATCATCATCCTTCCGGTTGAGCTTATCCTACCACTTGTTCATCATCCCCACCTTGCTTTTCATCTAAATCAAATCATCTGCCTCCCTCTTTATCAACAAAACTGGGGATTCAGAGGGAGCAGCCTGTTGAGAAATAGGACTAGAAACATCTTTTAAGAAACCATGGAGCTGATCCAATTGAGCCTTAAGCTCATCCTTCCTTTGCTTATCTTTGATCATCCGGGTTTTGGTTGAAGAGGCCACAATATCAATCAAACTCATTTGTTGATTTCTTGTAGGCTTTCCCAAATTCACTGCCCCCAACTAGTAATCAGTGATTTGCATTTCATCATGGCTCTTCTCCATTACAGGTATAGTGCATTCAACAATGATCTCTCTAGCATCAGTGAGCCTAGTGGAGTGAAGAACCTGGGCCTTCTTTTTAGGTTTCTCCTTCCCAATTTCTTTCATCATTTCCTCCTAGTTCAACGGTTGTGGTTGAACAACTTGTTTTCTTTCCAAGTCTGGATTTAGCCAAGTAGGAGCAATAGGAGTAGTGGCTGCTTGGGATGACAAGGAAGCAATAGTAGTGGAAGATAGAGGTTACAATAATGTAAGCTTTGGTTGAGAATCAACCTCTTGCACATTTTGTTGATCACTCTGCTCCCTTTCCCATGCTAGCTTTTTTGCTTCCTCTTTATCCTTTTGATCTTGTAGCCTCTTAGCCTTCAACTCTTGCCTTAAGCATTCTTCTTCCTCCTTATTTTCTAACATTTTATCTCACTACTTTTTCAATTCTTCAACATTCTTTCGACTTCTTTTCATGTTCAGTGATTTTAGCAGCCTCTCTTCCCCTTTTCTGGCATTCTTATTCTTCCCCTTTTCTATAGGCCTCCTCTTGTTCCTTTAGTTTAGCTTCAATGGCTTCCTTTTCTCTCCTTTCTTGAGCCTTTTCCTCTTCAAGATCATGAATTTTTTTTTGCATTATCAATCTATCTCTTTCTTCTTGAATTTTGAGTTCTTTCTCCTTTTGTTGTTGCTATCGAGCTAACTCATTGGCCTTCACCTTATCTTCTAACTCCTTCTGCTTAGTTGCCAACTCATATTGTACCTTGGCCTCCACTTCTTATTGTGCCTCAACTTGTGCCTTAGAATCAGCTTCCCTTTTAGCATCCTCAAAGAGCTTCCATTGATCTTCTTTAGTTAATATGTGTTAAGTCCCTGCATCATCTGTCATATCCAAAGATGTCAAGATCAGATCTTTATCAGATGCAGTCTTTTCTGAATCTATTTCAATATTGTGTATCTCAATCTGATCCTCCATTTGTTTTAAAACTTTTGATTCATCATGAAGGGCTCCCTTTGGTAATTCCTAGCCTAACTCTTGTGCCTCAACTGGCTGAGTAGATACCTCCACTGCTGCAGATATAGAAGCACCCACCTCCGTAGTTGTTTCATCTTCTTGTACCTCTGAAAAGTCTTGAGGAACCACCTCATCTTCTTGCTGCTTAGAAGGAAAAAACTCTAAGGTTTCCTTAGGTGCTACCCTTCTTTTTACCCTTTTGTATCCTTGGGTAATACTTGTAGCCTTCCTCTTCTTAGATGATGTAGCCTCAGCTTGATTAACCCTTAAACTCACCCATTGGATACTCCTATCAAGTATTGGTCTAGCAATCTTCATTATATCAATTGTCTCATCTGCACTCCAATCTACTAGGTGAAGATCCTTAGTTCCAATATTATTTGCATCATATCTGGGATCCAAAACTATCCCATCATCAGATAAAGTATTAGGTATGTCTTATTTTATCCCAAACTCAATCATGAGTGGGATAGATATCCTTTCATAATTCTTCTTCCTAAGATCACACTCATCTTGCAAGTCCTCCCAAAAATCCTCCAATATATTGAAGTGCTTCTCAAAGACACTAGGGAGCAAAGCCCTCATCTTATGCTTAGGGTCATAGTATTTCCTAGCAGTGTATAGGCCCAACCTCTGATAAATTAATTCATCACAAATAGCCTTACATTCCTGAATGTGTGGACAACAAAAGGCTCCTAGCTTCATTGGAAACTTGTGGCACCTAGTCTTATGTTTGTCACTAAACTGGAGGTTTACAGCCAAGGCTTGATAAATAAATTCCATTAAAATAATCATATCACCACAACATCTAGGTAATAAATGGGGGTGACCATCAAAGCCTACTATCCTGAAGTAAGTGAATGTGGGGTACTGGATAAACCAATGTCCCCACTCATTCACAAAAGCCATTGCCTCCCTACTAAGCCTATACCCAGCATCACCATTAAGCTTGTTAATTATGACATAAAGAAAGGCATCATTTACTCTTCTATAATGTTGCTCTGATGCCTGCAAGGTAAGCTGGTTATAATACTCCCATACCTTCTTTTGTCCTTGGGCTTCTCCCAATATACCAACTGTTTGAAGTCCAGGAAAGATCCCCACATGGGCAGCTGCATAAACCACATAGGAAGTCATAAAGAAATGCTTGGTTTCTCTCACCATTATCATCTGATTGTGAATACTATCAAACACTATCATAGACCATTCAAATTGTTGCCTCCCATCCAAAATAGCTTGGATGAAAGGAAACATCCATTCTGTAAACAGGGAAGCATCCCTTTTCCCAAACACCCTAGAAAGGAACATGATTATATCTCCAATTTCTTTACTAAAATCCACCCTCTTAGGCTGGTCTAGAAGCTTGGTCAGAGACTTCTTCTTCACTCTCCTCCAAGTCTTATTCATGTAGATTTTATTCCTCTCCTTGTTATCATTGTAAAGCTTCAAAGCCTCTACCTCATTTAGTTGTCTAGGATTCTTAGGATTAGGCATATGAAATAGGAATTTGATCATTGGGGGTGTGAAGTCAATAATGACATTGCACTTCACATCCACACATTGCCTAGTAGCAGGGTTATATGCTCCAACTACTACAAGAATCAACTCTGGGCATTGAACAGATAGAGGGAAGAGTGCAACATGTGCCAATCTCGATTGAACAATCCTTTCTATCCTTGGTGTGACCCGCTCCTTAGTGAAAGTCTCTTCATGCAATTCTTCATAGTTGAAAGGACCCAAATTGGTGTCAGTGATGTTAGTCCAATCAAAGTCAATTTTGCTAGTTGTGAGGACAGCCTCCCTATGCTTACAACTTAAGGTATATGGGAGTTGTTCCACTTTGATCTTCTTTGGCCTAGATCCTTGCCATGAAGTTTCCCCTGGTTGGCTCCTTTGAGAGGCCTCATCTGATGCTCCCGACATCTCTTAATACCTGCAACAATTCCCTGTATTTAGACGAGCAAAGCATCTAAGTTAGTCAATCATATAACCATTGCTCCATCCTCCTAGAATAATATTTGGTCAAACTATGCCCTTATCAGAGGCAGAACCATAGAGTCATTAGGCATAGTTAATGTTTCATACCATGTGGCGGGGCTAGGATCAGAACTAGATTCAAAAAAAAATAGTGTGAAAGGCAGAGCTGGGATGAGAACAGGAATCAAACCAGAAACAAAAGTTAACTTCCAAGTTCAACTTCCTCCCTGGATCTGGTTCTGACAAAGAGTAATGATAGTCATCATAATAAAGACTGGAAGTGAAATAAATTTAGCTAATAAATAGTTTTCAAAGCAAGATGGTCACATGGGCCCCCAATCCCCAGGTCATATGGGTCCCAAAGGAAAACTAGAAAAGACTCAACTGAAACCTCCAACAACTCCTCCATACAAAAGTCATTTAAAACCATGAATAGGTTATATTATAAAACCCTAATTTTCCTGATACCCTATTTGCAAAAAACTAGGGCACAATGAGAAACCAGTACAAACAATGCAAAAACAACACGATAAAACCAGAACATGATCTCAAAATGAAATTCATTACCCGAGCAAGGAAACCCCTTCAAAATTGAAAACCTAGTTAAAACCAGAGCAAGAAAAAAACTGACCTATCGCGAAAGTGACAGCAGAACAAACAACAAAGCGCAAATGACAAACGAAAACACAAACCCAACAAAACCAAAACTGGACAAAAAGAAGGAAAGAACCAAACAAAAATTGAACAAAAAAAATAGAAACAAAGACCAACCAAGCAAACAAATTAATAGGATAAACCCTCCTGTGAATACGCAAAAATGACATGAACAAAAGAATGAAACGGAAGAAAGAAAAGCAAAGAAACCTACCTCAAAATGCTCCTTAGGATTGACCATAGATTCATCAAGATTCCCTCCGCAATTTTTCCCCATGATCAAATCAATTCTCTCAAGAGTTTCCTGGCTCTAATTTGCTTAAACACTTCATATAATGATAACAATGAGGTGGTTTAAGCAAATTAAACCTTTAATCAATAATTCGCGTGTGGGAACAGGAAGCATTCAATGCCATAAATGTGGTTGATCGGGGGTGGAGCCAACGGCCCAAACAAGCAGTTAAGTCATGTCAACGGAACATCAAAAAGGTAAGGTAGACGTGGAGACGAGTTAGGAACGAAATAAAGAAACAACACAAAGTTCCCAATTTCCCTTCCAACCCTGGATCTGGTCTCTACAAAAGACCGACCGAAAACAACAAAGGAAGATGGAGACGAGATCAGAGAGAAAACTAGAATGAAACTTTCTCAAAGTTCAAAGTTCCATTTTGGATCTAGCTCCGGTCCAGGCCAATGGGCAAAGAACAACACAAGAATAAGGGAAGCGAGACCATAGCGAACACCGGACCCAGCCCAAACAACAAGAAAGTGAGAAAGAAAAAGAGCAGTTTAGCAGAGGCGGGATGGGAGCACAAAATGGAAACTTAAAACTTCCCATTTCATTTCCAGCCCCAGATCTGGTCCCAAAAAAAGACCGACCGAAAACACAAGAAAACGACCAACAAAAGGACAAACAAACCAAAATGTTAGTCAAAAACAACCAACACAACAAAAAAAATGACATAAAAGAGAAGGCGGAGTCAGAGTAGGGACCGTATCCAGGCTAGGAACCATGAAATGGTTCCATGTCTTGATTTAGTCCTAGACCCACCTCCGACAGAACAAAAGACAGGCTTAGGATCAAAAACAAAGAACTCCTAAGACCCAACTAGACAACCAAAGACACCCAAAACAAAAGACAAAAAAGGGGGACCCATTTTCATTCCAACATAGAAAAATGGGGTGGTTATGCAAGGCATAACAAGTCCCAGATATGGGTTTCTGCATAGAAATATGTTTCTAGAAAAATGGTATCTGAATCTACAAAAAACCTAAAAAATGCATGTAGTGAGACTCATATGCCACTTTTAGTGTATCAGTCTCGTTTTGTCATGAAGTGTCCCAGGAGCATAATATTGAACTAAAAATTTGCAAACCTCTGAAGATGGATCAAATAAGCACTTTCCCATTGATTTCATGCAAATTCGATAGATATTTTTCCCTAGATCTGAGTTTTTGTGAGTCTTGACAACTTTGATGGCATTCACAACTTTTTCATTTTGTTACTTTTGAAGGCTTCAAATCCACTTTTCTTTAATCTATAAACCTACAATCACACATGTAAAGAGGAGAAAAACTTGTTGATTGTTAGGGAATAGGGATTTTCGTTGGTCAAACCCCATTTTGGTAATGAAACCTTGAAATTGAATGAAATAATAATGGATAATGATGAATGAATAAAATACGATGTTGCAACTCACCAAACGCTAGAAATAAGATGTTGCAAACATGTATGAGATGGCTCCAATGGATTCGGATCTCGATTATTTTTTGAATAGGATAGATTTTGAATGCAATGCTTACTTGAATCATGAAACCCTACATCACAATTGTTAGCTCAAAAATAAACATGATGCATGGAATCTTTTACATGATGCCTGATGCTTGAATAATGCTCTAAAAGTGCTTTATAATCTTCTCTTGAAGACTCTTGAATGCTCTTGTAGATTCTTGAATGCTTTTGTGAACTCAAACTTGCTATAAGAATGCTCATTCAACTTGCTAGGTGTAAAATGAGTGAAAGAACCTTATATTTTGTAATTAATTATGCAATAATTCCTAAAATTACAACACTACAAGTTGAGATCAAATCTAGGATGATAAAATTTTGCCAAGAGTTTGAATTAATGTTAATTTTGGGCCACATGGGACTCATTCAACAAAGGTGGACAATGAGTCCCATTAGGCATAATTTATGGGACCAAATTCAAAATGCTTAGAAAGGTGTAAAACCAGGATTCTGACCCAAAACCATAGGTTGGACTCATTCACCCAAGGTAGTGAATGAGTCCTAGACCACCAAATCTAGGCCACACAACCTGAAAACACCTAAATTATGATTGGATGTTGATTTGTGTCGAGATTAACCTCAAAGAGATGCATTAATTAAGGCTTGTGGATGCAAAATAAGGCCAATTAAAGCATAAAGAAGCCCAATTATTAATGAAAATCGTAGAAAGGTGTGAAAGTGTGTTACAACACTTTACAATACCCCAAATAAGGTAGTAGTAAGGTACATTTTAGTTAAAAAGAGGTTTATTAGGTTCAGTTAATTAATAAAACCTTAGAAAAGTGTGAGTGTGTTAAACATTTCACAATGCTTTAGAAAGGTACCATTTAAGTTCATTAGTTCACAAGGGCCCAAGACCTAATGTGATCATGTTAAACATATTACAACACTAAGTCATGGCATCATTAAGCTCAATTTTACAAGGAGGGCCCAAACAAGTGTGAAAATGTCATCGACGTCATTTTTTGATAGTACACCAGTTATTCTAAGTTGGATTATTTGGATGATGCAAGTTTGGATGAAGTGTTTGATGAATATCAATTAGTTCATGATTTATTCTTAATCATGTTAAAGTAAATTATGTCATCTAAAACTTTCAACTTATGGATTGATTTGAGGAAGCGTGTACTTAATGTTTATAGTGCTTTTCGTGGCTGTTGGTTGACCTTGTGTTTAACACTACATGTGATGTTTGCAAAGCATGTTGAGGTGTGTTTGGATCTATTTGGGTCCTAGTTAAATATTTTTTTAGGTCTCCTTCATGCCTATCCACCATAGGAATGTTTAGGTGCTGACCTATTTTTAATTTGTGTGTACAATGGCTAGTTGCTGACCTTCTTCAATGGTTTTCAAGGTTTTTGAGGTTAAGGATGATATAAATAAGTGTGGAATTGTTGTGATTTATGGTGTGAATGAAATGTGAATCAAGATAGATGTAAGATCAATGTGAGTGAAGTGTGTGATGCGATTTTAAGCAGAGAAGTGTGAATTTTAGTGTTAGGGTTCCTAAAAGTAGTGAGCTGAAGGCATCCAAAAACATTCAAGAAAGGTTGTGAAAGTGTGCGAGAGTTGTGGTGGATTTCCTTGTTACATTGAGAAGTATTCTTTGTGTAACATTCTTCTTCTATCTTCTTGTATTTCTTTCTGTGGTAGTGATCCCTAGTTGTGAGATCTTTTGGATAATGTGTCCTATTCTCATAGTGAGCCTTTGCACCAGATTTGAAATTACTTATATTGTGAGCTAATCCTCACTATGGTTTTTCCCACATTGGGTTTTCCATGTAAATCTAGTGTTCTCTTATGTATGATGTTCTGATTTTAGTTTATGTTATGTGCATTCCATGTTTAATTATACTAAATAATAAGGGTTTAATGAATGCATATGGATCTGATTATTGTAGATGGTTTTGAAGGTTTAATTTTCTATAATTGATTCACACCTTCTCAATTGTCTTGTTGATTTCAACAACCTAAATAAATAAATAAAAAACCATATCACCTCAAACTACAAGTCTATCAAAACTCCTCGATATAAGAATCCCATTCCCATATCCTTTCATCATTAAAGTTCCTTAGTATTTTCCAAGAATTGTCACTAAATGAATCATACATCTAAACATGCTATATCTTCTTTCATCTCTCCATTATCTAGAAGATACACCACAAACATGGAGATTATATAAAAATTAACTATGTATTGATGAGTTTCCTTTAAAAATTCCTTGCCAAGCACCCATTGCACTATAATTTTCATTACACTATAACCCTAACAAAAAGGCTTATAATTCTACAACATTATTTCTCTTAGTTGTGAGATGCTTGGAATCCTTTCAAATTAATCTACCATTGCTATGGTAGATGATGTAGTTTTTCCTAAAAGGACTCAAATTGTCTTTCAATGAACCATCAATTTTCGTCTTCACCCAACATTTATAGGTGGTTCCCACATTTTTATGATGAATTGGTCCATATATAACAATATATTACTTATTAATCATTCCATGAGAAATAGGTATATAATAATCAAGTGATACAAACATACAAAAAAGAAAACCTTCATCACATTCTTTAATGTTTTATTTGTGGCTTGCAATACAAAAACTTCTTGGATTAATAGTCTTGATTTTTTCTATAATTTTTGTTCTTCATACCATTTAGTGTATATGCCTTGATTCAAACATATTCCTCAACTTTCATAGGCAACATACATCAATAAGGAAATTTGTTAAACTGTAATCTAATTGAAGCACCATAAAATCTGTAAAACTCTAAAACCTCAAACATGGGTTAGTTACATACAAATTTATCAAATGCTTCTATGAAATACCAATGTCATACTCAAGAAATGCAACAAATGACAAAAGAGATCCAAAAGACATTACTAAAGCATAACAAGTACCTATTCCATATTGGATTGGTGTCAAATGTGCCAATGACCCTTTCCCAATCCTTGCTAAAATTCAAATGATGAAATGCAATGGTGAAGAGCAAAATTAGTTCTCAATTTAAGAGAGTAACTTTGCATGAGAGTGTAGATGATTTGTGGAGAATGAGGCCTTTCATTTATAGATTTTCAAGTTGGAAGAGAGCTCAAAATAGAGCAATGTGAGATAATGATTTGGCCAATGAGATGAAGCCACTTGTCACATTATGATAGATTGAGGAATGTGCAAGTTTTGGCCAATGTGCCAAAGAGGGGGAGATTCAAATTTGAAATTCTGAATTAAATGTTGAGAGGGGGACATGAAAAAGAGAAGTTATTGCAATGTTGGAAGGGACAAGTCAACTTGTCATCATATTCAAACTTGAGGGAATATTCCATTTTTATGCAAAGTTGAAAGAAAATGATGAATTTATAAATGAATAAAAATGATTTATTGGTGCAAGTGGGAAAAGCTAGAAGATGTGATGGGTGGTTAGGTTAGGTTAATCAAGATTAGATTAGCTTAGATGATGTTTAGGTGATTTTGACCCTTTTGACTTAAATATTTTGATTTATTTAAATAAAAAAGGGATGGAATATGCATTTGGATTTCAATTAAATAAAGTTTGGTTTATTTAATTAAAAGGTTGATGTGATATTTTGATTTATTTAATTTAAATGAATAACATTAGCAATGAATTAAATAGACCTAATTTACTTGGTGAATGGATTTGATGAGCTTGATAAATTTAATGAGTGGATGAATATGAACTAAGTGCATAATGCTAATTTCACCTGTCTACATTTTTCCCCTCTTTGAAGCAATGTACTTGCTGCATTGGTTCAAAGAATAAACTTGTTGCGTTCAAAATTCAAAAAAAAATATTTTTTTTTTGGATGCCCTAGCGGAAAGAAGTACACTAGTACATTGCCTCCTCGAGAGATCAAGCGAAAATATTCCATTTGAGGGTCGATCTCGTGATAAAGAGGTTCAAAATGGATGGTTATGGATGATGATGCAAATGAGATGGTTTTAAAATGCTTAGAATAACAAATCTATATTATTGTAAACAACTTAAATGATGATATGATGTGAGATGGTGAGATTGATGATGTACTATGCTGTGATTATGCAAATGTATGTTTTATGAAAATATGTGATTTATGAGATACTTAGACTAACAGATCTATATTATGATGATGAACATGCGCGTGGGATGATATGTAGAATACTGATGGTTTGTGGATGTAGGATGGATGAACTGGTGATGATGATTAATTATTCATGACATGATGTTAGTATGGAAAAGAAGACATTAGATGATGACAAGAGGATCCAACAAGCCAACTTTATGAGAGATGATGAGAAATGATGATGATAGATGGATGATTTGCTTATCAAGGATTGGGATTTTAAAAGGGTCACTTACCTTATGTTTGATAACACGCATAAGTATGATGCATCAAGGTATAAAGGACCAGGATGGTGTGGTACTTAGTGTGATGGAATTTGACTTGACAAATAGATAGGAGTATTCTTGTTCACACCTGACATACAGAAACCTTGCTAGGATGCACTTTAGAAGTTTCAAACACCTCGGACCAAAACACGGAAAGGTATAACCAATCAATGCAATAGTCAACAAGCTGTCTGAAAGCTCCTCCATACATATCTAATAGAGCAAGAATTTGCCAAGGTTATTTTACAAGAATGTCCAACAAGTATAGTATACAAAAGGATAATGATCGTTGCCCCATTCCTATCTCTCTAAATCCTTCGTTTGGATATCATTGAGAGGTCTTTGGACTAAGTGCAATAAGATAAGTAAAAAGACAAAGATAAAGCACACAAGCAAGTTGATGTTGTTCAATACTGCTAACCAAAAGGGAATGTGTTTTTAAGGGTAAGAATTGAAACTATTGCCAAAAGACAATGCCTATTGTAGGAAGGATACATCCTAGGACATGTTAGTGGATGGCGGCACGTCATTTCATTTATCCAAAGTGCTCTTTCTGATAAATAATGCCCATTGTAGGAAGGATACATCCTAGGACATGATGTTATCAGATGATTGATATGGAACTGATTGGATGATGGACTATCGTCACAAAGAATTGACCAACTTGTTTACGTATTGACTTAAATCTGAGACTTGACATTTTTGAGTTTTACTTTTAAGTTTAGACTTGTTTCTAACTATTTCACCAAAGGTTGAGGATGACGATCATTTTATTATGAATTTCATTATTGCAAGTGCAAGCAAGATGAGGTGGATGGATTTTTTCAAATATTTGGATGTTTTGATGTTTTGCAATGTTTTGAGGCTGTTTTTGGTATTTTTTGAAATTTTCAAATGTTTTGATTTTTCAAAAAATTTCCTATGTTTTGGGATTTTCTAAGATTTTGACCAAGAGAATAACCTAAAGACCTATCCTAGGGGCCTCAGGGGCTGATCAACATATTATCCTTGCCTACGTTATACACATAGAGACCACA
Organism: Sequoia sempervirens; assembly: GCA_007258455.2. NCBI lineage: Eukaryota > Viridiplantae > Streptophyta > Pinopsida > Cupressales > Cupressaceae > Sequoia > Sequoia sempervirens. Next base: position 314,724,895 of record VDFB02353493.1, on the reverse strand, counting down.
TAGTTTGACTGACGACTTGACCAATTTATAGATGAAGATATACATGATGAAATGTCAGTTTATTATGATAGACTCCTGGAGGACTGACCTAAGTATCTCGGGGGATGATCAAAGATCAACCTTGCCTACATTCAAGGCTCAAAGACCTGTAGTTTGACAAAACAACTTTTTTTTTTTTACTTTTTGAATGACTTTTTGACTTGTTTTTGATTTTTGACATGTTTTGAATTTTTGGATTTTTGATGTTTTGATGTTTTTGGATTTTTGATTTTTCGTTGTTTTTGGATTTTCTGATTTTTCCAATGTTTTTGGATTTTCTGATTTTTTTATGTTTTTGGATTTTCTGATTTTCTGATGTTTTTGGATTTTCTGATTTTCTAATGTTTTTTGGATTTTCTGATGTTTTTAGATTTTTGATATTTAGGACTTTAAGAATATACATGAATCTGATACAATGAGAACATGCCCACAGTGTGATGTAATAGACTACTCTGATAAAGGCAGGACAAACTGACCTTGAGGATGGGTTGAGTAGTACTAGGAGGGATCATGATATGAAAACAAGACTAAGCTATGGTGCAGATGCAAGTGGATGAGTGATGGATGGAAACCCGAATGCGATGGATGGTGGAAGAGAAATGGATGGATGATGCAAAAGAAGTCATTTTCCAGGTTTTCCCCAAGGTACTTGTCCAAAGTGCCACCCGAAGTGGTTTTCACTAGAGGACAATTTTTTCTCTTTTCTATTTTTGATCATTTTTCTGATTTTTTTTTGGGTTTTTTTCATTTTTGATTTTTCTGTTGTCACCAAGATGCCTATTTGCCAGGTTTTCACTGAAGTAACCATTTTTTAGGACATTTTCTAATTTTTTTTTTTTTTTTGGTTCTATACCTTGAAATATTTAGGAATAAAACTTTTTGAGATGAGAGATATTCATGGGCTCTTGTAGAGGTTCCCCTTCGAGTGTTGATAATTGATATGCCCCTGATTTATAACTTGTTGTGATGACGAATGGTCCCAGCCAATTGGGTTCAAATTTTCCTTTGTTGCTTGGGTTTGGAACATTCTTTTGAATTTCTTTTAAGACCAGTTCTCCAACTTGGAACGTCCTACTTCTAATTTTCTTATTGTATCTCCTTTTGAGTCTATTCTGATAGACTTGCAAATGATTCAAAGTATCTATACGTCGGTCATCTAGTAGCTCAAGCTCATTTAGTCTTGACACTTAGTAGTCTTCATCAGTGATGAGGTTTTGCAATGATATCTTGAGTGATGGGATCTTGATCTCAATTGGGAGTACTACTTCTAATCTGTAGACTAGGGAGAAAGGAGTGGCATCAGTGGGTGTGTGGATGCTAGTTTGATAGGCCCAGAGGGCAAGATTAAGCTATAGATGCCAGTCACGACCTGCATCATTGACTGCTTTCTTGAGGATTTTCAGAATGGTTTTGTTTGTAGCTTCTGCTTGGCCATTGCCCTGGGGATAATATGGTGTAGAGAAGCAATGTTGGATTTTGAATTTTTCACATAAGTCGCAGACATCCTGATTCTTGAATGGTGTCCCATTATCTGAGATAATGGCTTGTGGAACCCCATAGCAGAAAATGAGATAGTTTAGGATGAACTTTGAAATCTGCTTCCCAGTTATATACGTCATGGGTATGGCCTCCACCCACTTAGTAAAGTACTTTGTTATGTTTATGATGAATTTGTGGCCGTTAGATGAGGTAGGTGTGATTTTTCCAATGAGATCCAGTCCCCTCTATGAGAAGGGCCATGGTGTGACGATAGGATGAAGCTCTTGAGCTGGAGCATGGATGAGGTCCTCATGCTACTGACATTATAGATACCTTATGGCATAGTCATGTGCCTCTCTTTCCATTGTGGGCCAATAATACCCCATCCTCAGCAATTTCTTAGCTATGGTCATTCCACTCGAGTGTGAACCATAGATACCATTGTGTACTTCAGTTAGAATAGTTAATGCCTCCTCATCATTTAGGAAATGTAGTAGGGTTCCTTCTATCCTCCTACGATATAGGGTATCTCCTAGGATGACAAATATGGATGTATTTTTGACAAAGGTTAGTTTTAGGTTTGACGGTAAGTCAGTGGGTATGACTCCTATTCGAAGGTATGTATAAATTTCATGGTACCAAGGATCACTGGGATCAACGATTTTGCACACGAATTCTAATTCTGGTACCTTGAATGCAGACACGAGAAGCTGCTTTATCAAGAATTCATATTTTGGAACATTGTTGGGGATGTCCAGTAGGGACCCAATTGTTTCCATGGCGTCTACTACTCTGTTTTTGGCTCTAGGTATCTACTCAAATGTAATTTCGATCAAGGATTCTTTGAGAGTCTCCACCAATTTCTTGTATGGAGTGAGCTTGTCATCCTTGGTCTAGTATTCATTGTTCACTTGATTTATGATCAATTGGGAGTCTTTGTACACTTTGAGAGCCATTATGTTCCACTGCATTGCTATTCTGAGACCTATGGTTAAAGCCTCGTATTCTGCAAGGTTATTGGTGCAAGGAAATGCTAGTTTGTAGGACCTTGGTATGTAATCCCCTTGTGGTGTGATAAAGAAAACACCAGCTCTTGATCCATGCTATGTGTATGAGCCATCGAAGTACATTTTCCAGTGGTTAGCTACATTGAGATTAAAAATGGATTCATCTGGAAACTCTTAGAAAAGAGGTTCTCTGAATAGATTGGTGCTTCGGCCAATTGATCTATGATGACTTGGCCCTTAATTGCTTTCCACTACACATATTCGATGTCGTATTCTAATAGTATCATCACCCATTTTTCCATTCTTCCTATGAGCATTTCCTTTGAAAGTAGATACTTGAGAGGGTCAATTTTGGCAATGAGTTTTATTTTATGGGCCAACATGTAATGTCTAAATTTTTGTGATGCAAACACTACTGCAAGGAATGCTTTCTCAATGAATGAATAGTTTAGATCATGCCCAACCATTGTCCTATTGATGTGATAGATATCCCTTTCCATTCCATTTTTGTCATGCTGAGCTAGAAGAGCTCCAAGGGCTGTTGTCATTGCTGACATGTATATAATCAATGGTTTTCTTGGGATTGGTGGCAGTAAGATTGGTGGTGTCAGTAGGTATTCCTCGATTTTGTTAAATGCCTCTTCACACTTGGTATCCCATTTGTATGCTACTCCCTTGTGGAGTAGGTGAGAGTATGGGTTCTATTTGTCCGCCAATTGTGCTATGAATCTTCGAATGGATTGTAGTCTTCCTTGGAGACCTCTAAGTTGCTTTAATGTTTTTGGTGCCTCCATCTAGAGGATTGCTTTTACTTTTCATGGATCCACCTCGATATCCCTCATTGACACTATATATCCTAGGAGCTTTCCTGATTGTATGCCGAAGATGCACTTCTTTGGGTTTAGTCTAACCTTGTACTCCTCCAGTCTGTCAAAGATGTCACTTAGGGTTGCTATGTGATCTTTTCTCTTTCTGGACTTAGCTAGAATGTCGTCAACATAGTCTTTGACCGTCTTATGAATCATGCCATGGAATATAAATGTCATGGCCCTTTGATATGTTTCTCCTGTGTTCTTTAAGCCGAATGGCATCATGTTCCAACAGTATGTCCCCCATGGACAAGTGAAAGTTGTTTTATGTTGGTCCTCTTTAGCTATCATGATTAGATTGTACCCTGAGAATACGTCCATTAGTGACAACATCTCATGTCTTGCTGTCATTTCTACTATCATGTCGATGTTGGGAAGTGGGAAGTCATCTTTTGGACATGTTCAAATATCTAAAGTTTGTGCAGATTCTAATATTTCCATTAGGTTTTGAAATAGGTACCAAGTTTGATACCCATTCTAGAATGTCTATCAGTCAGATGAATCCTGCATCTAATAGCTTTTATAGCTCCATTTTGACTAGTAGGGCAATCTGAGGATGCATTTTTTGAAGCTATTATTTGACAGGCTTTGCTTCTGCATACACTACTAAGTGGTGAACCACAGTCTTTAGATCAAGTCCTGGCATGTCAACATAACTCCATGTGAAGTTTATCTATCTTTCCCTTAGGAATGATGCTAGGATCTCTTACTCTTCTGATAGTAGTGATTCTGCATAGAACGTGATTTGTGGGGTCTTCTCTATTCCTAGGTTGATTGAATTGCCTTTTTCTGCCAAGACTACTGACTTTTCTGAATGAATAGATCTTAAAGGAAGATTGAATCCCCCATCCTCGAGTTCCTTAGATAGGTTTTCATTGTTGTATGCATCCTTTATTTTTACTTTTTCCTAGTTAGAGAGTGCCACAGTGTGGTTTTCACTCAAGGACTTGGATATTATCCTTAATTTCTTGCTTTTGCGACTGAAGGATTCAATCGTTTCTCCATAATAGGCATGTGTGTCCAACTCTATTATAAACACTGCTTTATGGTCCCCATCTAGAATGTTATCCTGCAATCCCATGAATTCTGAGAGTTCCTCATCATTTTTTAATGTATCAAGAATTGGTGGTTCTCGTTGGTCGTAGTCGATGAGTTGGTGATATACTAGGCAGATCTCATTATTTTGATGGTTTGTTTCAAAAGATAGGGTGCTAATCATGCAAAGAGTGGTATCCTCAAATAGCCTAGGTAAGTTAGTTAGGTGATCCTCATCATCGCTACTACTACAGATGTTGGTTATATCAAATGTAAAGTTATCTATGACTCTACCTGTAGACGCTGGTAAGCGTAGTTCTACTGGGGTTGGCTGAGGAGGATTATTAAATGTTCTAACCAGACTTCAGCCTCGTATGGTTATACTTGGAGGGGTACATCCAAGGCCAAAATTTTTTATTAGTCGTGTATCTGGCATGATGGGTATTATAATCCCATTTTCTTTTTATCCTAGTCTTTGATTTCTGTCGTAGCCCATTGCAAGCATCATTTGTAGGCCCTTGCTCCTGTCATCCATTGGTAAATCAGCCATTAGTCTTTCATCTTGATATAGCATGTGAGATGGATTTGCCTCAATACCTTCTTGTCCAAGATTTCCCCATCTTGTGAAGGTGGGATAGTTTTTAGGAGATGTTTGGGATGTGGAAGCCTCATTTATTTGCAGGCATCCCCATGATCTAGGAGATTGTGGTAGCTCTCCTACCATAAAGGAATTATTAGGGAGCTTGTAGTCTCCACAACCGTTATCTTGGATAATGAGCTTGATGTCAGAGATGGTGGGAATGGTAGGAGTGGCAGGTGTCTCTATCGCAAAAGTGGATGTGAGAGTGGCGAGATCAATGTATGGTATGGGTGGGCCCTCATCATTTTTTGGCACTTGGGGGATTTTATAGTACTTTACTTCAAGGATTTTGCAATAGGATAAGGGTTCAAGATCTTCATGGATGGTAACTTCTTGTCTATTATGTGTAAATTTCACACATTGATGGAAAGTTGACGCTACTACCTTCATTGTATGAATCCATGGACATCCCAAAAGAATGTTATATGGTAAGTCAAGGGCCATGACCTGACAAGTGGTTTCCATGAGAGTCGGCCCTACTTGAATAGGGAGTTTGATTGTGACTTGGGATACTCTTTCTTGATCGTCATATGCTCTTATTATGATACCCTTTCCTTTGTCAATAGATTCCTCTAGGATTTTCAATTGTTTGATGAGGTTGAGAGAACATATATTCAAACCTGCACCTCCATCCACCAAGACCTTTTTGAATTTGCTCTTATTTACTATGACTTCTAAGTGGAGTGCACGGTTGTGAGATGGTTGAGCGAGGAAATCCTAGTCAGAGAATGTGAGAAAATTTGGCGTAATGATATTTTTCACCATAGCTTGGAATTGCTCCGCATCAAGATCTGCAGGGATAGTGGATGAAGCCAACACTTCATCAAGGATTTTCCTATGGAAAAATGAGATTTTTAACAACTCCATGATGGATATTTGCATTGGCATTCCCTTGAGTTGATCTAGGACATTGTAGCCATTAGGGACAAGTCTAGATGCAAGGGCTCTATTTTGTTGGGATGATCCTACAATGGTAACTTTTCCACCTCTTGTGGTGACTCCACAATCGACGTGGGCACCTTTGATGGTGATGACTGTGCAGTATTCATCTAGGGAGGCAACGACAGTTTCATACACATGATTTACGTTTGAGTGGGTGTCTTTCCCTTTCTCATTGTTATTCCCTTTGTTGCCATGATTAGGCATCAGATTCATGTATATCTTAAGATCTTGATTTCTTGTAGGTTGTTCCACGTCTATAATTCTTTTATCGATGAGATCTTGAACTATGTTCTTTAATCTCATGCAACTGTTTGTGGTATGGCCTTTGATTTTATGGAATTCACAGAGTTGATTCTCATTATACCGAGGTTTCACACCGGTTCTTGGTAATTCTCGAAGGTAGGAGCCTTGATGAGTTTTTCGTCTATCAATTTCTTCATTATGTCTTCAAGTGGTTCCCTGAAAGTGGTGTATTTTTGCTTGGGCTAACTCTTGCATTGGGGTGGTCCTCTTTGATCATTGAGATTATTCATTATTGGATTGTTGTTTGGTTGGTGTGTTGTGTGATGATTATTTTGGTGTTGGATTTGGATTTGTGGTGCGGGTGTATTTTGGCGAGGGGCACTAATGACCACCTTGGCGTCAACGACACCATCATTAGTAATGTTTTTATTCATTTCCCATGTGCGAGGTTTATCATTGTAATTGGATGGTGGGCGGCTATTTTGTTGTTCAGGGTATGAAGTTTATCCTGTGGGTTGTGTCATGAGGGCTCGTTCGATACTGAGCACCTTGGGGATCAACTGGTCATATGTGGTGATGCCTTGAACCTTGAGATGAAATGCCAAGAGGCCTTCAAGGTTGGCGATGATGGTGAAAACTTGTTGGTCTTCTGGCATAGTCCACTTGCTCTGATTGGCCTTGGATTGCCATTGTTGTAGGAATGAAGTGAAAGATTCACCCTTTCCTTGTTTTAGAGCTGAGAGTTCTTCTAGACTAACATCCATTGCAATGTTGCATGTGTAGTTCTTGATGAATGCATCTATAATTTCATGGAATGTTCTGATTCTTGAAGGTAGGCAAGAAAACCATTCCATAGTGTGGCCTGCCAAACTCCTAGGAAATAGTCGCATAAGATAAGTATCATCATATGTGACTTTCATGCAATGAACCTGGAATTCCCTGATGTGATCTTTAGGGTTTCTCGTCCCTCATTATTTGTCAAATTTTGAGATCTCAAATCCCTTGGGGAATGGTTTCATTACTAGGTTCCTGTCGAATGGATACAGAAACAAGTTGCTTGGTGTCTTTGTTGTTCGCCCTGATTGAAGATTGAGCACTTATTGTGAGAACAACCTTATTTGTGTCGTTACATCATTTTGCGGATCAGGGGTTGGGATGAAGGTGTTTTGGGGTGTTTCAATCATGGGTTGGATGGGTGGGTTGGTCGGTGTGTTGTTCGATGGTATCTGCATGTTCTACCGAGTGAGGTAGGCTTACACCTGTTGTTGTATGAACAATGCTTGTTGTTGATCTTGTTGTTGCTGCGCTAATATTTGTGCTTGCTATTGCACTTGTTTATGTTCCAAAAATGCTTGTTGTTGTGCTTGTTGTTGTTCCAACAACGCTTGTTGTTGGGCTGCCAATTTGATTGCTTCTTGCTGCTCTTGATATTGCTTTATTACTTGTTGATATGCTTGCAATTGGGATACTTTTCTTTGTGCAAGAAGTTATGCTTGATATTGGGCTTGTTGTGCCTGATATTGAGCTTGCACTTGACCTTCTTCTTGTGTTTCTTGTGCTTGTGTTGCTTGTTGTTGCAATAGAAGTTTTGCTTGAGCAGCCTTTTGTGCTTGCAATGCTTGCGTGGCTTGTGCAGCTTGAGCGGCTTATTGTTGTTGTTGTTGCAATAAAGCTTGGGCTTGTGCAACTTGTTACATTTGTAGTGCGGCCTGGGCTGCTTTGGCAGCATGTACAGCTTGAGTAGCTTGTTGAGCAGCTAATTGTACGCATTTTTGTTTTTTCACTTGTTGGAATCCCCTTTGAAAAGCAACTTGCAATGTTACATTGTATTGGCTTGATGTGGTGGAAGTTGGTGGTGGTGGGGGTGGTGGTGGATTTGGAATGGCATTTGTGGTAGTGGTGAACGGTGATGTCTATTTGATTGGTGGATGGTGTTGTTGATGTGGTGTTTTGAGTGATAGGTGGTGCTATTGATGTGATTGGCCCTTGAGAGACTATGCTTTGTGATGTTAGGGGGTGTTTAATGATGTTGTGATTGCTTGTGTGTTTGTCGTCTGTTGTTGCAATGTCAACGACAAGTTTTGCATGATGTTTTGATTGGTATTTAGGATGTTGGTTTGATTGATACTTGGTAAAGGAGGAAGCCCTAAACCAAGGAGTGGTGTGGATGATGATGGCAATGGTGGAAGAGGTGGAAATGTAAGGGGTGTGAGTTCTTGCAAAAATTTTGTGGTGTCAAAGAGATGCCCCCTGGTTCGAACATGTCTCCTTCCTCTTGCGAATTTGTGAGGAGAGGAGTTTGAGGTGTTGCGCAGAAAAATGTTGATGATAGATCATGATGGAAAGTGAGGAACATTCTTATGTAATGGGTTTTTGAGTATTTTTTTTTCCAAGGTCATGTTTGCATCTAATATTTGGTTATTAACAAGGGGGTGTGCTTGAATAGCATTGAGAAATGCATTTCCATTATTAACGTTAGGTTGGGTTGGACAAAAAGATGTGATTTTTAAAATATTTTGAGTGATATTTTGGGATGGGAGTGTGGATGAGATGGGAATGGTGGATGAGATTGGAGGAAAAGATGTCTCCACTATGGTACTCATGTCAAAATTCGAAGGCAATTTGGCCCCTTGCTTTGCTAGTTCAAGCATGTATAATGAAGGATTAAGCCTTATCATGATATTGACGATATTATGGTTTTTTGGATTTTGAAGCATTTCAGTTATTTCATCGTGAGACATCCCAAAGGTGAGGTCTTCTCCTTGGGCTTCTTCTTGTGGGTTTTGTGATGATGTTAGAAGGTTAACTGTGAGATTTCAAGACCCAATGGGATTCATTTCAAGAGTGTTTTGACTTAAATCAATTGAAGCGGGTGTTTCTTTGTTGGCTTCCATGATCTTCTTGTATTGAGATCTAGTTTGAACCATAAAACAAGGATCAATTTTTAAGAATGGGAGATGAATCTCTTGATTGATCTTTATTTTATGCCTCAAAGTAGAAAATTTTAGGATATCTTAAAGATCAAAAGGTGATATGACGATGATGCAAGGGATGGATGATGTGGATGTTTTTGTCTTTTGATAAATCTTGAAGGAGATACTAGGCTTTTAAGACTTTTAGATATGTTTCGGATTTTTATTTTTATTTTATTTTGGATTTGGGATTTTTCCTTGACTGATTTTGTTTTTGATTTGGATTTTGAACAAATAGATCCTAAGATGTTTGGATGATTATCTAAGGGATAGATTTGATCAAAGGATGATAATTTGAATATGTGTGGGGAGAAGGATGCATCTACCCACACCTATTCAAACAAGATGATAGTTTCACTTAGCATATGAAGAAGGACTCATCTACATATACTAAGATAAACAAGATGATTTTCATAACATTGACTAAGCATATGCAAAAGGATGCATCTACACATACCTAGTCAAAGGTGATTTTGATAATGTTTTCAAGGATTTATTCTCAAGGATTTTGATGATTTTTATTTTTCCAAAAAAAAGCCTAGCATTTAAGGATGATTTCAATATTTTCCAAAAGGTGATAGTGAGATGATGTTTGTTTTGATGTTTTGAAGGATGGGTGAAAAAAATTTTTATTTCTTTTTGATCCTAAGATGAACCTAAAAAAGACACTTTGTTTGTCTAGACCTAGGTATTGAAGAACATGCAAATGCTTCCTAGAGACCTTTATAACCAAAGAATGATTCAATTTGGACATACATTTTTGGATTTCCAACCAATGACCTTTGCTTTGGACTTTTTCAAGAATCATGAGGCTTCAACACACATGAAAGTTTATTTTTCTTAGCTTTCTTAATGGTTTCATTTTATGAAAAACTCTTCATTTGATTATGTTTTCAAACTAAGATGTCCAATGTCTTAATTTCTTCAAACCCCACAAAGTATGTTACATGGAAATTTGATGAACTTAAGGCAAAGGTTAACCTATTGTTTACCTAAGTAGATAAATCGAGATGTAATCCAATGTTTAGAAACCTCTAAGGATGTGAATCCCAAGGGAAAGAATTAACATATGGATTGAGTCAATTGTATTTTTCTCCAAAATGGTTTGAAATTTGGATGATGATGTTAAGTGTTTATTTTCAAGATGTTTTCGATCAAGCAATGCATTTTGTAACCAAAGAATAAGTACAACCCTATGGATGTGTAAGACAATATTTGTTGGATTCCCACTTGGACAAGTCTAGCTATGCTTATCTTTAGTGAATGGTTAGATGCTTGACACCATTGACTCCCCTCCACAACACTCACTTATATGGGGAAACCAAGAATCAACACCCATGAAACTCCCATGGCATGTTTTCCATTTCTACTAAAAGACCGTGAAAGTGTGGGGTGGCTTCAAAATGACCATTCTTGCACCAACAAATAGATTAAAGGATTTTGGCCAATTCTAGCACATGGGTTTTAATAAGGACTTTCAATTCGTGGAGATTGACCCATACGGCAAGAGTCCCCTTTCAGATCCATCTTGTTGGAATCAACCACGTGATATTGGTGTTTACTCCAATACCCACATTTATATCCTGGTTGGAAATACTCTTGGCTTTAGAGTGTTACCAGTTGAGTCGTTCCCTTGGGTGAGTACTTTTTCCCCAAGGCAGGTCCTCTAGGATAAACAAAAGTGAGTAAAGACAAAATCTGCAACTCGATCAATATTTGATGGCAACAAAGAGAGAGAATATACGTGATAATGCCCCCACTCACACTTGCACAAGATCTTCTTCAATTTTAAACCCAAATCAAAGTGTGGAGGTGATTGCTTTATCTCATCCTAAAGTCATGAAAAAGGCCTTTTGATTCTCAAGATTTCTATAAAGCATGAGAGAAGCACATATGTTATTTTTCAATGAATTTAGTTTAAGTAAGACCTCACAAAAATAAAGTTGCACTTGTTCTTTTTAAATCCACAAAGTAAAATGTGAGTTCTTTTGAAGCACCAAAAGACGAGTGAGAGATACTTTGTTCAATTGTTAATCAAAGAAACAAATCTAGTAAGTTGCATTCCTAATGTTCAGTTTATCCTTTGCAAGAAGAAATTGAAAGATTCTTTTTTAAACCCAAATGACATTAGTGTTCTAAGAAAGAAAAGATAAAAATTTCTTGAAGAAGTGTTAAACAAACACTAAAGTGTTCAAAAACACTTTGATCTTTCAAAATATTATCCTCATGCTCTCCTCCTTTCATTTTCCTTTCGCTTTCCTTCGTTTCCCTTTGCTTTTCTTTGTTCTCCTTCATCGTTTTCCTTCTTCGTTTTCCTTATTTTTTCACCTTTTACCTCATTTTCCTTGTACCTATTCCATCAAAAAGACACTCATGTAGGATTATATTAAATTAGTTTTGATCATCAACTTCAAACAATAATATGACCTTAATTGAAATGACAAATGATTTGGATGACCGTGGTAATAAAAGCAACATTTGTAAGTGAATAACGCTTTATCTAGTTTTCCATGAAAATTTCAATTTTTACTGCCCACGAAAGCTCTCATAGCTTATTTTCCCCAAGTGGGTGACCTACATCAAGCAATACCATAAACTTATAAATTTCTCAAAAATTATTTCTAGCATATTTGTTGGGATTGGTAGCCAATTATCATATCATCTACATCAATCAAACACATAATATCAGAAAAAGAGAGATATGAATATCTGAAGCATATACCAATTTCTTGGGTTCTATTCATTCACAAGATATGAATTTCCTTGGTACATCTACTCATTCACATATAATAGGAAAGAGGAGGTACAAATATATATGAAGCATATAGATTAGTGTACCATCAAAGAATAATTAGAGCCAGTGTGTAGGTGTGATTGATATAATCCTAAAAGCTGAGTGGTGTCGACTATACCAAAATTTTAAACAATATTCTAGATTTAGTACATTCCACTGCACCTCTTTAGAACTCAGGGGAGATGTTGTTTTTAGTAATCATGGTTGGTTTCCAAGTGAATGCCATGCATAAAACTATACAAATGGTCAAAGTTTGCATATGGAAATGACACAATTAGGTTGCTAAATTTATGACTCGCACCAACCGTTTAGACACAGATTTTCAAGAAGGTTGGAGGAGGTTGACCTTCTCAGAGTTCACAACCTAGCAATCACACACACAGCCAGGTAGTTTACAAACTAGCAAATGCACCCTAGGGTGCTATGGTTACGCTGAAGACTATAGGATAATGGCCATAATTCCCATTTTTAAATGAACATACTCTGAAACTCCATCAGAATGCTATTTTTCAGGCTACAACTCGCCAATTTGGAAAAAAATGGTTAATACTAGTGAGGGAGAGTTTGGAGTAGCAGAAACCATTGGCAGTGAAGAAAGCAACAATATATATAAATATCTGAATCATAGACAAAGGCATAAAAGTTGTCACCATTCACAACAGCGAACATCCAATACTTAACTGTACAAAACATTGTCATAATCACAACATTCAAGGTTCCTTAGACTACATCTTCCAGGCTTTACTCGACGTTAGTCTAAAAAAAAGGAAATAGAATAAAAAATGAAAAGAAATGGTAGTCTTGTTTGTTGCATATACACTGGTGTCATGGTGTAGTTGGTTATCACGTCAGTCTAACACACTGAAGGTCTCCAGTTCAAGTCTAGGTGGCGCCACTCAGAATGATGAAAATATGCATAGCCTCAAATCACTTTTCTTTGACTAACATTTTTTGATAAAATCGTAGGAGGGAATGTGATTGGAAAACTTTCAAAGGCTTTTGAAATGATATGTGAGTTGGCAACATTTATTATTTGGATGTAGATTCAACGTCATAATTGTTAGCTATGTGTGTATTGAAGGATGCTAAAAGGCGACCATATAGATATGAAGACACAGACTCCCTCCTCACAACCTTCTAACTTTGGTATAGAATAGCCAACGAACAAAAAAAAGGTAGATTTAGCATCATAGTTAAAGACTTGCCAAGTGAATAGCTATAAAACTCATGAAGATCACAATTTAATATCTGAGTTGGTGAGTCACCTACATAGTAGTTGCATTGTGATTTCAAATAAAAGTTTAGTGTTCTTAAAATGTTTACAATAATGTGAACATAGTCATAAGGTGAACGGTGTTTAGCGTAGCAGTAGATAAGTCACTTTTGAATCTCAACCACATGTCCTTCAACTATCCAGATCATAATAGTAAAGTTAAAACATGACTACCAACCATCCATGAATATAGATTTTTGTAGAATCACTAGCTACGCAAGATTCAAGAGATTTGTAGTCAACATGATATACTTTGAATACAGACTATTGGTAGTCGTACTTCAGGAAATTCTAGATCTGGCAAGAGCCCACACATCCTAGCTTTGATTTGCAATAATAGAATGATAGACTAGTCTACCGTATAGAACAATTAATTTGATGAGCATGTATTAGATGGACTGCACCTACATTAAATCACATGTCAGTGAGCACTAGATCAAGTTACGCCAATCTACCAAAGCATAATGATTATTCATTGATCCCATATCTAAACTATTTATTCCTGGTAACAAAATTTTTGACATGGCACGCGATGTTTAAAGCTTCTTTTCTTTTGACAAAGAAACTTTGCATTAATTGGTATGAAGTACAGTGCACCAAAGGGATAAATAACACCTACAGATTAAAGCTTTAGCAGAAATAAAAGACTTTTCATTCTAGTTTAATGCTTCCAACCATTAGTAAATGCATACCTCATACTCTATAGAATGCCAATATTCACCACATAGAGTTTGAAGTGAATATATAGCATCCTCTACTCCACATTTTGTTGTCTTAAATGTGTTTTGTAGAGCTGTAACTTTGAAATACTCTGAACATGAAAGAAAAATACACTTAGGCCAAGTATTGAATGTGGGAGGACTATAGGAAAGGAAGGATTTTAACATTTATCCATGGGAGACCAGTCCTACACAACATCTTATTAATTTTAACTTGACACAAAAGACTCGAGGCACTCTATCTATCGGTGAATGCAGATTGTAAACTAATTAATGAGACTAAATCTTAGTGCCTATAGCAGAATGAAGAATGTGTCTGACAAACCAAATAAAGAATACAGCTAGTGGAATAAAAATTCTGCAAAGAAAGTTATACACAAAGAATGAAAATCACTATACTAGTATTTAATTACCATGCAAACACATATTTTGATTAATACGTACTACATGACCATTGCAATCTATATGGAATTAGATTAGAGTTTCCAACCAAAGATGGAACATCTATAATAACCAATGCATAGTAAATGAAAGTAGAATATCTATGATAACGAGCCCTCCTTCTAGCGCCATGATGAAGCACCATAAAATGCAAAACTCTAAAACCTCAAACATGGGTTAGTTACATACAAATTTATCAAATGCTTCTATGAAATATCAATGTCATGCTCAAAAAATGCAAAAAATGACAAAAGAGATAAAAAATACATTAATAAAGCATAACAACTACCTATTCCATATTGGATTGGTGTCAAATGTGCCAATGACCCTTTCCCAATCCTTGCTAAAATTCAAATGGTGAAATGCAATGGTGAAGAGAAAAATTAGTTCTCAATTTAAGAGAGTAACTTTGCATGAGAGTGTAGATGATTTGTGGAGAATGAGGCCTTTCATTTATAGATTTTCAAGTTGGAAGAGAGCTCAAAATGGAGCAATGTGGGATAATGATTTGGCCAATGAGATGAAGCCACTTGTCACATTATGATAGGTTGAGGAATGTGCAAGTTTTGGCCAATGTGCCAAAGAGGGGGTGATTCAAATTTGAAATTGTGAATTAAATGTTGAGAGGGGGACATGAAAAAGAGAAGTTATTGCAATGTTGAAAGGGACAAGTCAACTTGTCATCATATTCAAACTTGAGGGAATATTCCATTTTTATGCCAAGTTGAAAGAAAATGATGAATTTATAAATGAATAAAAATGATTTATTGGTGCAAGTGGGAAAAGCTAGAGGATGTGATGGGTGGTTAGGCTAGGTTAATCAGAATTATATTAGCTTAGATGATGTTTAGGTGATTTTGACCCTTTTGATTTAAATATTTTGATTTATTTAAATAAAAAAGGGATGGAATATGCATTTGAATTTCAATTAAATAAAGTTTGATTTATTTAATTAAAAGGTTGATGTGAGATTTTGATTTATTTAGTTTAAATGAATAACCTTAGGAATGAATTAAATAGACCTGATTTACTTGGTGAATGGATTTGATGAGCTTGATTAATTTAATGAGTGGATGAATATGAACTAAGTGCATAATGCTAATTTCACCTGTCTACACTAATAATAAAAATATGCAAATGTTCTTTAACATATGTGTAGAAAAACTTTCAAATAAGATACACTAATATTTACATCAAACTAATTGTAACTACATCCTGAAAAATAAAAAAATAGCCTCCTTTTCATTATAAAAAATACATATTATAAGTTTTCACACTAGCATTCAAGCATCAATTGTTTTCTTCAAAGTAACCACATCCTCAATCTTCAAAAAGTCCTAAAATATTGGCAATTGAATACTACAAGATAAATCCTTAGCATGCAATTCTTACAAGATAAGTTGCAATACCATATAACATTCAAAAATTCATTACATAGATAATACTATTTTGTTATGAATAACATCAAAATCATTAAATAATTTCTCTAAATAGCCTTTCTTTCTTATCAAAACATAATCATTCTCTCAACAAGATAAAAGGATTCATACCCACAATATTGCATCTACAATAAAATTATTTTTATTTTGTGTAATCATGAATGATTGTATATCTAAAAATATATTACTGTTAAGATTCAAATAAGAAGGTTACAAATTTGTAAGGCATCTTCTAAATCACAAATTATATATGTGCATAGTGAAATACAAATTATGTCTTTCAATCTAAACATGTTTACTTCATTATTTGCAAGATTTCTTCCAACTGTGGAACTAAATATGTGCAGGTTGAAAAATAAAACGAGTATTCCAACTTTTGATTTTATGGATAAATCAAATATTAACACAACAAGTCAAATGTAATAATTATTAAATAAATCTACATAACATAAATTTAAGCAATGAGTATAATTGAGGGTACATTGGTATAGAGGACATGTGTGCCCTATAAATTATTCATGCTTTTACCTATTTCTTATCAAATTTTAACTAATTACTTTATAATTTTGAAATGACAAATACTGAAAATTGAGATGCTAGACATAAATGATGGCTATATGATAGAGTAAACTATAAAACTCTACAATAATGTATAGTAAAAAAAAAAATACAGACATAAATGATAGATGTATGGTGAAGTAACAAAACCTAGATACATAAATAAATTCACAATTAAATGTTGCAGGATAACTCATCACGCAAGTCTTCTGATGCAAGTCTTCTAATATAAATCTATTTTACCTTTTCACTATCAAATAAGTTTGTAATATTTTCCCTTTTGTTTGGGAGGCCCTACACTAAAGTCCAACGAGTGCAACAAGACCAACCAGGGTTTTCTCTTGCATATGTTTTCAATTCCTTAATAGCTTGATATAAACATTAACCAAAGTGCTTGGCAAAATTCATGTTGACCATGCTCTCTCATGTCCATTAATTAATTATTCCCCTAATTTGATAATTGAAAGCCGAGTGGTATCTGAGAATTTCATGAAAATTATGCCAATCCTGTGTTCAGTGACTTTTCCTTTAAACGCTATCTCTCTTTTCGTATTTTGAAGCTTTATAAATGCCATGCCGAAAGTTGGCAATGGAACAATGACCAGATGTGAGAATGTTGACCTATAGTTTATAAAAAGAAAAAATCCTGATCTAACTTATGGAGAGGCAGATAAGATTTTAAGATAGAAATTAAGTTATGAAAGAATGAAAGGCAGCTATGGAAGAGACAGATTCCGACAATAATGCTGCGATAAGAAAGTAAAGTAAAGTAAAATGGAATAGCATAGAGTTCTCACTTTAGGGAATAAAATGTCATTCTCTTCTTCTTGTTGGAAAATCAAAGTAGATGGCATTCTGGTCGTCTAATAACACCCCATAGACAGCTTGTGTAATCAAATTTGGTATTCATGTCTTTTGTCCACCTGCAATGCCTGATCATTCCCAACCAGGCATTTTCCCAATATGAAAGGAAGGGCAGATACTTCTCGAAAAAGCTTGATGAGTGGAAGAGGGCAGTCGAGAATGTTTCATTTCGTAAGGGCTGTGTGATCGAGGACAGTAAGTAAGTAGCAATACTCTCACAAGCCACTACCTTTTCTTTCTCTTGGTTTAATATCTGGTGTCATTCTTACCATTGAGTTCGCATGTTTGTTCAATATCCATTGCACATATTTAGAGATGAGGAGACGCGGTTGAAGAATATTGTAAATAATGTATCGCCCTTTCTGGTGGCCAACGAACCCTTTGGACTAGATGATATCGTACGGGATTTTGAAGAACTGCCGAGAGTGAGCACAATGTTCAAATTGTTTGGATTGTGGTAATGGGCAGTGAGTGGGTCAAGGAAATGGGATCTATGCTCCTGTGTTTAAGCTCCCCGGAATGAATCTGCAGCTTACACGTCTGGCAATTTAAGCTCCTTTCATAAACGGAAGAAGATAAATAAAAAATTGGGTGTGTGCCGCCATTGAATGATAGTACGTCTTTTACTTAACCCTTTCTTTCAAGATGGTTTTTACAGAGACGCGGTTTCTTAGCTTTTTATTCGTTTGTTTTCTCGCTTCATTCATAGACATTTGTTTGCTCGCTTCATTCAGAGACATTTGTTTGCTCGATTGCTTAAGGATTTTTTTGTTTTCATAGCCTTTGAGTTTGGAACTTTGGAGCAGTTGAATCAGTTCCATGGCTACTACTTCCTCTTCACCTAACCAGATTCTAAATACTTTTAAGGATATTGTGCCTGCATCATCGGAATCTCTATTTGCTGCTTCCTCCTCCTCCGCCCCTCCTTTCGATGTTTTCATCAATCATCGCGGATCTGACGTCAAAAACACTCTCGCCACCAACATCCACGATAAACTCACCGCGTTGAAACTTTCCGTCTTTCTTGATGACCGTTCCCTTCAATATGGTGATGTCTTCCCAGTACAAATCGAAGAGGCCATTCGCACTGCTTCACGACATGTTCCCATTTTCTCTAAAAACTATACCGATTCCCCTTGGTGTTTGGCAGAGCTGTCCTCCATGCTTAAGACGGGTAAGAGAATTATACCTGTCTTCTATTATGTCGACCCTTCTGATCTGCGGTGGGTGCGACAAGGAAAAGGAATCTATGCTCCTGTGTTTTCCCAACATGAAAAGAGGGGCAGATACACCCTGGAAAAGCTTGATGAGTGGAAGAAGGCACTCGAGACTGTTTCAGTTATTAAGGGCTTCGTGATCAAGGACAGTCAGTAAGTAGCAAATACTCTCACAAGTCACTACCTTTTCTTTCTCTTGTTTTAATATGTGGTGTCATTGTTACCATTGAGTTCTTATGTTTGTTCAATATCCATTGCACATATTTAGAGGTGAAGAGAAGCTGTTGAAGGATATTGTTCTGGTGGCCGACAAATCCGTCCCTCCTCTCCCTTCTACTTCCTTCGATGTTTTCATCAACCATCGCGGAGACACTCTCACTCTCGCCACCAACATCCGCGATAAACTCACCGCGTTGGGACACTCGGCACTGGCTATCCAGCCCCAGGAATGCACCGGGGATGGATGCCATGCCATACTTTCATCCATGCTAAGGATACTGTACCTCCCAGTGCTGCGCAAACAGCAAATCAACGGAGCAGAACCCGTAACTGGCAGCCGTGACTTTTTTTATTTTCGAGCACAAAGTCCTTACTTCCGTGTAAACACACTAAATCAATAATGGAATATATTAAAATAATCATTCTTAAAGTGTAAAAATATTTAAAATATTGCTAAAATTTGATAAAAGTTAAAAATCTTATTTTAATGTATAAATATATGAATATTTTAATATAAAAAATATTAAATCTCTTAAAAGTTGTTAATATTAAATTAATTTAAATCTAAATTTTTAAATATCTTTAATCTAAAATAGTGTTTAAATTTTATTTATAATTTTTTAATTTGATTAAATAACTTGATAAACAATATTCAGATGTTTAAAATAAAAATTTAAATTTAAACTTTCTAATATGAAAGAATGTAAAACTTTTAAATAAAACACAAGTTTAATTTTTATAAAATTTCATATTTCAATAATTGAATACATTCAAAATTTTCTAAATAAATTTTAAAATAATCATTTTAAATATATTATGATAAAAAATATATTATATACAAAAAATTACATACTAAATAATTTATTTTCTTCAAATTGTATTCATTATATTTTGAATATTTTTTCTTGTTAATATATTAATTATGTTAATATTCTTAAGAAACTAATATTCCCTAACATTCCCGATTCTTCTCCTCTGCCGGCGAGACCCAAGACTTTCTCTAAGGCGGTGGCGAAGGCGGGGGTCTCCATCGACGCGGGTGCGAGGTTTTCCATTGCTAACCCTAATGAAACCACCGAAGAAGGTAAGAATTCTGGGGTTGTTCCCACATCTCTCTCCATTTCTCCAAATCCCGAAATGCTTGCTGAAATTTGTAAGGAGAAAAATAGACTCAAAAACTCTGCTATCTTTTTTTCTGCTGTTGAAGTAGATAAATGTCCGCCAAGGAAATTTATGGATGATTGGTTTCATAATTTCTGGAATTTGAAGCTTGGATTCCATATTTCATTCTGTAGACAAATTCAGAAAGGATTGTTTGTTATTTTTTCACCTCCCATGAAACCCAAATGGAAATTCTCAAAAAGCAATACTGGACCGTCAGAAATACCTCATTCCGCGCTATCGCGTGGTCGCCTGAAGCCATCCATGAGGAAGTCCTCGTGCTTTCGGCCCCGCGTTGGATTGTGATCAAACAAATCTCGCCTTTCTTATGGCGATTTCTCCCACAGTTGCTTGAGCCTCTCGGTAAGGTCATCCGCATGGATGATACCGTGAGACTGGTCCCTCACATGGATGCTAGAGTTCTCATTTCGCTAAACCCTGGTTTGGAAATCCCCCCTGAAATCAATATCTGCCTTTTGGATGACAATTTTGTGTGCCCCGTTAATATTCTAGGGGGTCTAAACGCTTGCTTTCTGTGCAGAAGGGAAGGGCATCTAAGGAGAGATTGCCCTATCATAAAGAAAAAACCCCTACCCGCCAAAACCCTGCATCCCCGCAGTTCGCCTGCCGATGGAAACCCTAACCCAGAAAAGTCAGTGGAGAAAGCCCCCCCGTCAGAACCGCCCTCAAAGCTCGACCCCCCTGTGGTGTCTTGCAACACATCCACCGCATTTGCTCCCCCTCAATCTGGAACACAGGGTGATCCCTTCCCTCCCGCGGATAGAGCTCCTAATGCCGACTTCACTACGGTTGCCAAAACCTCCAACAAGAGACGCTGAAGGGCCAATAAGCAGACCAATACCGAAGCTGATAGTTCTCAGGCCCTTTGCTCTTAGTCCTACCCGGTCACCGTCAGTCCCGTCGTATCCGAGCCTAAAGAACCGCTCCCCAGCTCCACCCTGTCAAGTTTGGATATGATGGAATATTTTTTCAGAGGTCAGGACCCGCCCCCCTCCTTAAGTTTCCCTCCTAAAGTGTTTCGTACACTCGGTGATGATTGTTTGCTTGAAATCATCCCGGCCAATACTTTCTCCGAGGCTCCGTTGTCTCTCATGCAGAAACATTCTGTAGATCTAGAGTATATTTCTCATGAGGATTCTGAGAATGACGATGATGGTAGAGACGTTTTTCCCATGGCCAAGCGGAGGGGGAGACGATTAGGTTCCAAAAATAAGAACCCTTCAAAGAAAAAAAGGGGCAACTTCCAGGCCATTACGATGGCTTCTTTGGCTGGCACATCTGAATTCAGTGTACCCTCCTTAATGACTCCCCAATGAATTGCATTTCATGGAATATCCGGGGGCTTGAATCCCCTGACAGAAAGTGGATCATTAAACGGTTCCTTGACACCAGTAAATCTTTGGACTTCCTCACGTTACAGGAAATCAAGGCCACTGGTTACATTTTGGATGTCAATCTCAATTTTCTTTGGAAAAATGCTAATAAATTTGTTACCAACCACCCTAGAGGTAGGGGGGGTGCTGCTCTTCTGATTAACAACAAGTGGGCCAAGTCTATCACTGGTAATGGTTCCTCCCCCTGCAACATGGCGGTTTGGGTCACTCTCAATGTCAATAACCTTATTTTTGGCATTTGCTCTGTTTATGCCCCAAATGATAGCAAGGAGAGAGCTGGTCTCTGGGATTGGTTAACCGCTCTCCCTAACATTCCTTGGTTTGTTGGGGGAGATTTCAATATGATTGAGTCTCAGGATGACAAACTTGGTGGCCGACCGTTTGTCTGGAAAGACTCTGAAAAAAAGCAATGGTGCATGATGTTAAGTTCCAAACATTTGTTTGATCCTTTATCCAGTGCTAAGGACTTGCACCCCGGATTATGGCATACCTGGTGTAATTTCCAGCAGCCCCCTATAGGATTTACTCCAGACTGGACCACTTCTATGCCAGCAAGAATTTTTTCTCCTTTCTCCCGGATGATCTTGGGCATGCGGTCGTGGTTACCCCCACCTCTCTCTCCAATCACCACCCTATCTCTTCTTGTTTCAAGATCAATGGCTCCCCTTATCCTTGCGAAAGACCCCACCCCAAATTCTTTCTTAATACTAATCTGCTCAGTGACGAAGATACCCTTTGCGCCATTCATATCATTAGCATCTTAAACAGGAAAAATTTCCCTGGCATGTCTCACTTAGACAGATGGAACCTGAATCTGCTCTCCTGGCAGAATCTCTTGCGGACCATAGGGAAAAAAAGGTCTAAAGACTTTAGGTTTGTGGAAAAGAAGCTTTCCTCTGAACTGCAAACTGCCGAAAAGAATATCCAGGCCAACCCTGCCGATTGTGAGCTTATCTCTCAAGTCGTGAAGGCCAAAGATGCCCTTAGACTGCATCAGCAGGTTAAGGTCAAGGGTGCCATGGTCAGATCCCGTGCGCACTGGCTTTTGTGTGGGGACAGAGGGTCCAAATTCTTCTTCAACCTCATCAAACAAAAATAATCCAATGAGAATATTGACAGACTTGTTGTTGATAACATTGAAATTAATGATCCGGATAACATCCAAAAGGCCTTTGCCAATTTTTATAGCAACCTTTTCACCTCTGAGGATTCAGAGGACGCTGCCATCTTGAGGGACCAAGTCCGTTCCCTCATTCCCAAGAGGATCTCCTCGATAGAAGCTAATCAACTGTCCAAAGGGATCTCTCTTGAAGAAATTGAAAATGTCATTAAGGAGCTTAATAATGACAAGGCCCCTAGCCCGGACGGGCTGCCTGTTGAGTTCTACAAGGCCAATATAGATTGGATTTGTAATGACCTGCTGGATATTTATTCTGAGGCCATTGTTACTGGTTCCTTGGGTTCCTCTATTAACAGGGGTATTATAAAACTGCTCCCCAAGGAGGGGGACAAAGCTCTCATCAAGAACTAGAGACCTATTACTCTCCTCAATGTTTCCTATAAAATCTTTGCCAAAGTTCTGGCTCTCAGGATTAAAAATATTCTGCCCAAGTTTGTGTGCCCTACTCAAACGGGATTTATAAAAGGAAGATATATCTTGGAAAATCTGATTACTGGATGGGAAGCCATGAATTGGGCCCATGTTTCTAAACAAGATTCTGTCATGCTCCTTCTGGACTTTGAGAAAGCTTACGACAGAGTGGAGTGGAAGTTCATTTCCATGATGCTCGAAGCCTTTGGCTTCCCCATTATTTTCTGCAACTACGTGAAAGTTCTTTTCAAAGATGCCTTCGCTCAGGTCGATGTTAATGGCTTCCTTACTGACTCCTTTCCTCTTGAAAGATCCATCAGACAGGGGTGCCCCTTGGCCCCTGCCTTGTTTGTGATCGCGTATGAAGCCCTCTACTACATCCTTAGAGACAATTCTCTCTCCCCGGCTGTCAAAGGTATATCTCTTCCTGATGACAGTGAGCTCATTAACTACCAGTTCGCTGACGACACCGCGATCTTCCTTGAAGCTACAGCTGATAACTTCGAAACCCTCTATCACAAACTTAACACTTTCTACAAAATCTCGGGCGCTTGCCTTTCCCACCCTAAGTCTGTCTGCCTTGGGTGGGTTGAGCAGCCGCCCAACTGGTTCAAGAGATACAACTTTCAATGGGGTAGCCCTAACAAGATTGTGAGATATCTTGGTATTCCCTTCTCCATCGACCCTTC
The DNA here is from genome assembly GCA_007258455.2 of Sequoia sempervirens. Lineage (NCBI taxonomy): Eukaryota > Viridiplantae > Streptophyta > Pinopsida > Cupressales > Cupressaceae > Sequoia > Sequoia sempervirens. The sequence goes on along the minus strand of VDFB02353493.1, from coordinate 314,701,289 downwards.
CCTTAAAGACATGTGGTTCTGGGTCAAAGACAAGATTGTGAAGAAGCTCCATAAATGGCATAACAGGGCCCTGTCGCTGGCCGGCAGAGTGCAGGTTTGCCAGAAAATTCTGTCATCTTATAATATTTACTACTCCTCTGTTTGGATGTTCAGTAACTATCAAATCTATGAGATCCAAAAAGAAATCAGGAAGTTTCTTTGGTCTGATGGAAAAGGCAAGAACAAATTGCATGCGGTTAAGTGGGAATGGTGTCACACCAACAAATTACTTGGGGGGCTTGGCCTGAATGATCTTAAGCTCCAGGGAATTGCCCTGGCCACCAAGTGGATCTTTCACTCTCTTGATGGTGATGATCCCTGGAAGGTCTTGGTTAGAAATAACATAGAGAGGGGTATCCCCAAGAAGGCCAAGTCTTGGAAGAATCTTCCTTTTAATGATCTTGTCCTTGGTGATTTTCCTATGATTGTGCAAGGATCTGCTATTTTTAGATCCATCTGGAAAGCTTGGAATTATGTGAAACGGTTTATAACCAACAGGTCCTTCCATGATGATACCCATCTTTACGGTGAAAGATCCATTTGGTGGAACCTGAATTACTCTGGCAAGCCCCTCGCCCTCTCTCAGGGCTGCTCTGCTAGGCAATGGAATAGCAAAGGCATCTCCCAATTGGCTGACTTATTTGAGCATGATAGTTTAATTGAGTGGGAGGCTCTCAGTAATAAGTTTGACCTTCCCGGCTCCCAGAAGAAAACGTACAGTCTGATCTGCAAGGCCACCAGAAATCTCCCGACATCCTGTCAAATTGATTCTCACAGGTTTTTACGCATCAAGTGGCCTGATGGGACCGTTCCTAAAAAAATCAAAGCCAAAAACATTTACAACTCTATTGGGCACTCGGAGGCCGTGATTGATCACATTAACAAAGTCTGGTACTCTTCTCTTGACACCCATGTGTGGAAGAACATATTTGAAATTCTTTGGAAAGGGCCTACTGAACCTGAGATTAAATGTTTTAACTGGCTGGTCATGCTTGATAGACTCCCTATCAGAAGAGATCCCCTTGGTACTGATATTTGTCCCATGTGCAGGTTACCCGATACTGGAAGACACATTCTTTTGGACTGCATGTTTGCTAAAGAGATCTGGCATATGTTTGGCATTTTGTATCCTTCTTTTTTTAACAGCTTTGAGATTATTACCGGGCATATTGTTGGCTTGAAAAAAGACACTAATATTTTTTGGAAAATCCTTTCCTCTGTGATTTTATGGCAAATCTGGAAATGTAGAAATGAAGAGAGGTTTCAGAATAATCCCAGAATTCTTACTGAGTCTTTTCAGAAACTCATCTACCTAAATTTTTTTTTGCAGGTCCGCACTACCATGCTGATTGAAAAAGAGAAGCTCAAAAGGTTCCTCAAGAATGGCTCCGCCACGTTCTTCATATACGAGATGCAAGGAGGTTTTGCCTAGAGGCAGACTGGATAATCTGTAGCTTTTTGAGAAAACGTGCAAGATCCTGACCTAAGAAGCGAAGAACAACAGGAAGGTCAATAAGGAGCAGGTCCTCATGTTGGCTCAGATTTAGGAAACCAAACACATCATCTGGATGGAAGGCACCTTGGGGTGGGTGGCTTGGGTTGATACCATCGAAGACAACTTAAGTTAATGTCTGCTATGTTTTGTAACAACTTATCTTTGTACTGTGCATAGGATGTATATTTACCTCTTGTACTTCTGTTCTTTGTTTGCTCTCTTTGTGAGGCCTTGCCTCGCTTGAGCAGTACTCTTCGATGTGCCCTATGGGCTTATTTTTTGATCTCTCTATATATAATACAAAAAAAAGAAACTAATATTTAATTTTGATAAAAACTTAGTTTCTAATGATGTTACTCCTATACTAAAGACTTTTCTTTTATGTTCTTTAGGTTGATTAAATGGAATGTACACAACACTTTTCTTTTTACTTTACTCTTTTCTAAGTGTTACATTGTCTTTATTGCCCTTTCTCATCTTATCCTTATTTTTTCATCTTTGTCACATATTTTCTATTTCTTTTGTTTCCTTCTTTTCTAATTGTTATGCATACATGATTAATTTTATTAGCACTACCAACAATTCACCAATGGAAAATTCACCAACAAAAAATTCACTCCAACAATTCACCATGAAAAAATTCATCGTCATGGCAAATTCACCACCAACAATTCACTGTGAATTGATGGTGGTGAATTTTACTTGAGGTGAATTTTTCATGGTGGTGAATTTTCCCTCGATGAATTGTTGGCAGTGAATTTTTTGGTGAATTGTTGATGGTGAATTTTCCTAGAGCCAATTTTATCATGATAGTTTTATACTTTTATGTCTATATACTCATGATCCCATCCCTTGTAATACCTATATTCTACTTTGATTACTTGATGCTTATTCCTATGATGTTGTACAATGCTTAGATCATATGTTTGTTCCATATCACTATATTTTGGTTATGAGCCCTATCAATTTACCTCATTCCTAGATTACTATTATGTGCTCATGCTTAGTTCTTATAACTTATGTAATCATATAGTGCCTCCAATTCCATGTCATCCAATTATATTGCGAGACATCATTCTTCCCCCATATTCAGTGTTCACTTGTGTTGTCCTACCACGATTCTAGAGACACCCTTTTAAATTGGGGACATCTAATTTTTTCCATTGTGATGTCCTTATAATGAGTTAGCATTTTACATCAAATGAAATTTAGATTTATCCATATCATCTTGTTCCTACATGCTTGATTATACTCCTAGATCCACCTTTACTATACTTGAGGAATCAAAATGCATTTTTTATCCTATCATGTGTGTTCACATGCACTCCATGTTGTAAGAGCCACATAGGGGAAACCATGAATCCTCATATCACTTATTGTAGCTTTGGTTTTATTTATTTATTTATTATGTGTATTGTAAATATGATTGTAACAAGGGGTATAATGTAAACATAATACAATAAAGCTCTTCAAAGAAAAATAAATTAAACATTTTAACAAATATAATAATTGAATATTGATAACATTTTAGATAGATGTAATTAACATGTCTATACTAGTTAGGTCATTTTTACATTTAAAATATTTTAATTTAATTATGTAAAGTAAAATTTTGTAGAAGAATACTCTAATTTATAATGAGAACATAAATATATTCAATCTTATTAAATATTTAGAATGTTTAAACATTAAAATAAATTATAATAAATTAAAATTAAAATTTATATATATATAAAATATTTTTAAAATGAAGTATTAATTTTAAAAAATATTTAAAATAGATACAATTTAGAGAGAATGAACTATTTATTATGTAATTTTTCTATATCTAATATATCTTGAATATCATCATACATGTAAAATGATTTTTTTTAAATGAATTCATTTATTAATTTATAATTAAAAAATATATTTTATCCAAAATTTAATATTCTTTCATATTAAATTTTTTAAAATTTAAAGACTTTCCCAAAATCTCATAAATATATATTTTATTTTATTTTAAGAAATTAACTATTTTTATAAGAAATTAGATATCTTGAATTATTGTTGTTCAAATTAAAAATTTAGAAATTAGGAAATATTTTTATCAAAATTTATATTAAAGATATCAACATTTTAATATTCAAATTAAATTAATAGAAACAATTTTTTTAGAAGATTTTAATATTTTAATATTAAATATTTAAATATTCTTATTTTCAATTTTATTTTATACTAAATATTTAAAGAATTTAACTTAAATAACATCAACAAAATGTTGTGTGTATTTTATTTGAGTAATTTACATAATATTAAAACAAATGTTATGCATATATTTCATGTAATCAATTTACTAATATGATTAGAAGGTGAGTTTTTATTAAAATTAAATATTAGTTTCTTAACAATATTGACATAATTAATATGTTAATTAAAAAATGAATTCAAAATACACTGAATACAATTTGAAAACATGTATTATTTGTTATGTAATTTTTTTAATATAATATATATATTTTTCTTAATATATTTAAAAGTACTATTTTAAAATATATTTTGAATATTTTGAATCTATTCAATTATTAAAATATGAAATTTTATAAAATTAAATACATTCAATCATTAAAATATAAAATTTTATAAAAATTAAACTTATATTTTATTGTATAAAATTATACTTTTGTATTTTTTTTAAAATTTAAATATTTACAAGAAATCTTATACAAAAGATTTAAAATTTTATTTTAAAATTGAACATTGTTTATCAATAATCAAATTAAAAATTTATGAATAAAATTATATTTTTATCAAAATTTAAACATTAATTTGTATTAAAACTATCAAATTTTATAAAAATTACAATTGTGTTTTAATTAAAAGTTTTATATTTCTTTCATATTAGAAAAGTTTAAATTTAAATTTTTATTTTAAACATTTGAATATTGTTTATCAAGTTATTTAATCAAATTAAAAAATTATAAATATAATTTATTTTTATCAAAATTTAAACACTATTTTATATTCAAGATATTTTAAAATTTATATTTAAATTAATTTAATATAAACAACATTTAAGAGATTTAATATTTTTTATATTAAAATATTCATATATTTGTATCAAAATATTCATATATTTATACATTAAAATGAAAATTATAACTTTTATCAAATCTTAGTGATATTTTAAATATTTTTACCCTTTAAGAATGATTATTTTAATATATTGAATTATTGATTTACTGTGTTTACACGAAGGAAGGGACGTAATTTGTGCTGGAAAATCAAAAAAGTTACGGCTGCCAGTTATGGTTCTGTTCAGTTGATTTGATGTTTGCGGAGAGGCACGGTATCCGTAGCATGGATGGAGGCATTACATGACATCCATCCCCGGTGCATTCCTGGGGCTGGATAGCCAGTGCCGGGACACTCTGTCTTTCTTGATGTCCGTTCCCTTCAATATGGTGATGTCATCCCTGTACAAATCAAAGAGGCCATTCGCACTGCTTCAGTACATGTTGCCATTTTCTCAGAAAACTATGGCGATTCCCCTTGGTGTTTGGAAGAACTGTCCTCCATGCTTGAGATGCGTAAGAGAATTATTCCCGTCTTCTATAAAGTCCACCCTTCTGATCTGCAGTTGGTGGGTCAAAGAAAAGGAATCTATGCTCCTGCGTTTTCCCAACATGAAAAGAAGGGCATATACTCCTCGAAAACGCTTGATGAGTGGAATAGGGCACTCAAGAATGATTCACTTCGTATGGGCTACGTGATCGAGGACAGTAAGTAAGTAGCAAATACTCTCACAAGCCACTACCTTTTTCTTTCTCTTGTTTTAATATCTGGTGTCATTGTTACCATTGAGTTCTCATGTTTGTTCAATATCCATTGCACATATTTAGAGATGAGGAGACGCAGTTGAAGAATATTGTAAATGAAGTGTCCATGATATTCGGAAAGGTGCCAAAGAGTGTGGAATCGAGTATCAATGAGATTCGTGAACTCGCCAATCCCAACAGGTAATATTTTTAGAGGTTTTTTTTTTTAATTTTTCTTTTTCAGATTGAACAATCAATTTTTGTGTCATACAAATTTCGGTTAATTAATTTTTCCTTCTCATGTCTCCTTTTTTCTATCTCATTTTCTAATTATAGTTTAGAAAATGACATTACTGGTGACTGGTTGTGAATGGTTCTTGAAAACTCTTAAGGAAATCGTGGCCACGTTGTGAATAGTTTCTTTTTTAATTATTTTTGGCTGCGTTTTCTCTGAAAACATCGCCACGTTGTTTCAAAAAGTTTGATCCTAGATAGCCTGAATTTAACGGCAACCCTTCCTGTGAAGCAATTTTTTTAATGATTATTCATTCAGACGTGTATTAAAGTAAAATCATATAATATACCAGAATATCTTTATATAAATTTTTATAATTTATATTTCTAAAAATAATAATTGTTTTAAATAAATGTGTAAATTTTTTCTTACAGTAATTTTCATAAAATAATAAATTTAAATGAATAGAAAATTATAGTAATTTGTGTTATTAATTTTTCTTACTATTTATATTATTAGAAATAATAATTGTTTTAAATAAATGTGTAATTTTTTTCTTACAGTAATTTTCATAAAATAATAAATATAAATGAATAGAAAATTATAGTAATTTGTGTCATTAATTTCTCTTACTATCTATATTGTTAGAAATAATAATTGTTTTAAATAAATGTGTAAATTTTTTCTTATAGTAATTTTCATAAAATAATAAATGCAAATGATAGAAAATTATAGTAATTTGTTTCATTCATTTCTCATTAAATTTCTAGAAACAAATAAACCATATCCCCTCAAACTACAAGTCTATCAAAACTCCTCGATACAAGAATCCCATTCCCATATCTTTTCATCATTAAACATGGAGATTATATAAAAATTAACTCATGGAAATTATATAAAAATTAACTATGTATTGATGAGTTTCCTTTAAAAATTCCTTGCAAAGCACCCATTGCACTATAATTCTCATATCATTGTAACCCTAACAAAAAAAGGCCTATAATTCTACTACATTATTTATCTTAGTTGTGAGATGCTTGGAATGCTTGCAAATTAATCTACCATTATTATGGCGGATGATTTAGTTTTTCCTAAGAGGACTCAAATTGCCTTTCAATGAACCATCAAAGTTCATCTTCACCCAACATTTATAGGTGGATCCCACATTTTTATGATGAATTGGTCCATAAATATCAATATATTACTTATTAATCATCCATGAGAAATAGATATATAATAATCAAGTGATACAAACATACAAAAAAGAAAACCTTCATCACATTCCTCAATATTTTGTTTGTGGCTTGCAATACAAAAACTTCTTGGATTAATAGTCATGCTTTTTCCTATATTTTTTGTTCTTCATACCATTTAGTTTATATGTCATGATTCGAACATATTATTCCTCAACTTTCATAGGCAACATACATCAATAAGGAAATTTGTTAAACTGTAATCTAATAATAAAAATATGCAAATGTTATTTAACATATGTGTAAAAAAATTTCCAAATAAGATACACTAATATTTACATCAAACTAATTGTAACTACATCCTAAAAAATAAAAAAATAAACTTTCTTTCATTATAAAAATACATATTATAAGTTCTCACACTAGCATTCAAACATCAATTTTTTTCTTCAAAGTAACCACATCCTCAAACTTCAAAAAGTCCTAAAATATTGGCAATTGAATACTACAAGATAAATCTTTAGCATGCAATTCTTACAAGATAAGTTACAATACCATATAACATTCAAAAATTCATTACATAGATAATACTATTTTGTTATGAATAACATCATAATCATTAAATAATTTCTCTAAATAGCCTTTCTTTCTTATCAAAAAATAATCATTCTCTCAACAAGATAAAAAGATTCATACCCACAATATTGCATCTACAATAAAATTATTTTTATTTTGTGTAATTGTAAATGATTGTATATCTAAAAATATATTAGTGTTAATATTCAAATAAGAAGGTTACAAATTTGTAAGGCATCTTAAATCACAAATTATATATGTGCACAGTGAAATACAAATTATGTCTTTCAATCTAAACATGTTTACTTCATTATTTGCAAGATTTCTTCCAACTGTGGAACTAAATATGTGAAGGTTGAAAAATAAAATGAATATTCCAACTTTTGATTTTATGGATAAAGCAAATATTAACACAAGAAGTCAAATGTAATAATTATTATACAAATCTACATAACATAAATTTAAGCAACCAGTATAATTGAGGGTACATTGGTATAAAGGACATGTGTGCCCTATAAATTATTCATGCTTTTAACTATTTCTTATCAAATTTAAACTAATTACTTTATAATTTTGAAATGATAAATACTGAAAATTGAGATGCTAGATATAAATGATGGCTATATGATAGAGTAAACTATAAAACTCTACAATAATGTATAGTAAAAAAAATAATAGAGACATAAATGATAGATGTATGGTGAAGTAACAAAACCTAGATACATAAATAAATTCACAATTAAATGATGCAGACTTCTAATATAAATCTATTTTACCTTTTCACTATCAAATAAGTTTGTAATATTTTTCCTTTTGTTTGGGAGGCCCTACACTAAAGTCCAACGAGTGACAGACTCCAACTCAACAAGACCAACCAGGGTTTTCTCTTGCATATGTTTTCAATTCCTTAACACCTTGATATAAACATTAACCAAAGTGCTTGGCCAAATTCATGTTGACCATGCTCTCTCATGTCCATTAATTAATTATTCCCCTAATTTGATAATTGGAAGCCGAGTATCTGAGAATTTCAAGAAAATTATGCCAATCCTGTGTTCAGTGACTTTTTCTTTAAACGCCATCTCTCTTTTCGTATTTTGAAGCTTTATAAATGCCATGCCGAAAGTTGGGAATGGAACAATGACCAGATGTGAGAATGTTGACCTCTAGTTTATAAAAAGAAAAAATCCTGATCTAACTATTGAGAGGCAGATAAGATTTTAAGATAGTAATCAAGTTGCGAAAGAATAAAAGGCAGTTATGGAAGAGACAGATTCCGACAATAATGCTGCGACAAGAAAGTAAAGTAAAGTAAAATGGAATAGCATAGAGTTCCCACTTTAGGGAATAAAACGTCATTCTCTTCTTCTTGTTGGAGAATCAAAGTGGATGGCATTCTGATCGTCTAATAACACTCCATAGACAGCTTGTGTAAGAAAATCTGGTATTCATATCTTTTGCCCACCTGCAATGCCTGATCATTCCCAACCAAGTATTTTCCCAATATGAAAGGGATTGCAGATACTTATAGAAAAAGCTTGATGAGCGGAAGAGGGCACTCGAGAATGTTTCATTTCACAAGGGCTGCGTGATTAAAGACAGTAAGTAAGTAGCAAATGCTCTCACAAGCCACGACCTTTTCTTTCTCTTGTTTTAATATCTGGTGTCATTGTTACCATTGAGTTCTCATGTTTGTTCAATATCCATTGCACATATTAAGAGATGAGGAGACGCTCTTGAAGAATATTGTAAATAAGGTATCGTCCTTTCTGGTGGCCAACAAACCCGTTGGACTGGATGATATCGTACGGGATTTTGAAGAAACTGCCGAGAGCGTTTACAATGTTCAAATTGTTGGGATTGTGGGAATGGGCAGTTGGTGGGTCAAGGAAATGGAATCTATGTTCCTGCGTTTAAGCTACCCGGAATGAATCTGCGCCTTACACGTCTGGCAATTTAAGGTCTTTTCATAAACGGAAGAAGATAAAGAAAAAATTGGGTGTGTACCGCCATTGAATGATTGTACGTCTTTTACTTCACCCATTCTTTCAACACGGTTTTTACAAAGATGCGGTTTCTTAGCTTTTTGTTCGTTTGTTTTCTCGCTTCATTCAGAGACATTTGTATGCTCGTTTGCTTATGGATTCTTTTGTTTTCATAACCTTTCAGTTTGGAACTTTGGAGTAGTTGAATCAGTTCCATGGCCACTACTTTTAAGGAGGTTATGCCATCATCGGTATCTCTATCCTCCTTCGCCCCTCCTCCCCCTTTTACTTCCTTCGATGTTTTCATCAACCATCGGGGAGAAGACGTCAGAGACACTCTCGCCCGCAACATCCACGATAAACTCGCCGCTTTGGGACTCTCCGTCTTTTTTGATGGCTCTTCCCTTCAATTAGGTGATTACTTCCCAACAGAAATCGATCACGCCATACGCACTGCTTCACTACATGTTGCCATTTTCTCTCCCAACTATGCCAATTCCCCTTGGTGTTTGGCGGAACTGTCCGCCATGGTTAACACAAAAAAAAGAATTATTCCTGTCTTCTATTATGTCGACCCTTCTGTTCTGCGGTGGGTGGGTCAAGGATCTGGATTCTATTCTTGTGCGTTTTCCCAATATGAAAAGAAGGGCAGACACTTGGAAAAGCTTGATGAGTGGAAGAAGGCACTCGAGATTGTTTCATTTTGTACGGGCTGCGTGATCAACCACAGTAAGTAAGTAGCAAATACTCTCACAAGCCCCTACCTTCTCTTTCCCTCGTTTTAATATCTGGTGTTATTGTAACCATTGAATGTTTGTTCAATGTCCATTGCACATATTTAGAGATGAGGAAACGCAGTTGAAGAATATTGTAAATACGGTATCCAAGGAATTGGGAAAGGCGCCCTTTCCGGTGGCCAACAAACCCCTTGAACGGGATGATATCGTACGGGATTTTGAAGGAACCGCCGATAGTGAGAATGTTCAACGTATTACTGACTTCGCCAAACCCAACTGGTAATATTTTCAGAGTTTTTTTTTTTAAAGATTGAACAATCTTTTTTTGGCATACAAATTTCAGTTTCCTTGCTTTTCCGATTTAAAAAAATAGCATCTTAATGGCAGTTGCCATTGATAATTAATATTCTCTTCTCATGTTTCCTTTTTTCTATATCATTTCCTAATTATAGTTTCTAAACAATGACATTACTGGTGGCTGGTTGTGAATAGTTCTTGAAAACTCTTAAGGAAATCATGGCCACATTGTGAATAGTCATTTTCTTATTATTTATGGCCGCGTTTTCCCTGAAAACATGGCCACGTTGTTTCAAAAAGTTTAATCCCAGATAGCCTGTATTTGAGGGTCGACCCTGCCTGTCAAGCATTTTTTGTTTTAATGATTATTCATTTAGTAAAGTGAAATCGTATAATATATCAGAATATTTTTAAATAAATTTTGATAACATATCTTTCTAAATATAATAATTTAAAAAAATAAATGTGTAATTTTTTTCATAAAATAATAAATGTAAATGAAAAGAAAATTATATTTTTGTTTAATTAATTTATGTTGTTATAGATATATATGTTTATAAATTGGATACATACATGAATATTCAATTATTCTTTCTTTTTCATTGTTTTAGTTAGATTGTTTATGCTTTCTTTTTCAAATTTATTTACATATATACAGAAGGATTTATCTATGTATATGTTATATAACTGTCCCATGCCTCAATGAAACAATATATCTATATATGTATAAATAGATGTTTATATTATTATAAGTTTTTATGCATTCTTTTAAGTTTGCATATGTAGACATATATTTATAACATATGGAACATGATACATATATATGTCTTTATTGTAGATGCTTATGCAAAAACATATACATCTTAGACACACAAAACTACACATATGCACACACTCATCTACTCATATTCATTCACATTTTTATGCATCCTTTTAATTTTACATATATAAACATATGCTTATGGTTTCCCCTTTTTTAACCTAGACTTATCTACTTATATATTTTCATATTTAAGTATCATATACTTATCTTTTATGTACATTCAAACATGTGTATATATATGTAGACATATGGAAATGCTTGCATACATGTTGGTTTTAAGAGGTTTGTGTGTGTGCACACACACACACACACTTTTGATCATTTTCTTAATTTTCTTATATACATCCATGTATCTATAATACACACATATTTTTTAATCATACCTTTTTTTCTTAGATATATCTATTCATATAGTTTCATATTTACATATCATATACCTATTTTCTATATACATTCATATATATGATCACACACACACATATAGATATGTAGGTAGAGATAAACATTCCATTATAATACATATATTTATGATTGTATGTGTGTATTTATCTTGTAAGATATACTCAAAAATATTTACACATATTTATTCATATGATTATATTTTCCATTCATATAGTTTTCTTTTCCTTCTCTTTCATCACCCCTTTGTCCCCATGCTTGTTTCTCATTATTTGTTCCTCTTGTCAATTCCCCCTACCTCTTTTTAAGGTTATATCCTCATTTTGATGATGGGTAATTCATTATGATTCAAAATGTTGATTGAAAAACATATTACTTGATTCCAAAAACAATATTTTTTATCATTTTTTATTATGTTAAACACACTATTTATGTTTCCTTATTTAAAATTTATTCATTCTAAATAATATTATATTTCTAAAATAAACAACATTTATGGATGCTCTTAATAATATACGTTAGTTATGATGGAAGTAGGGAAATGATTCTTCTGTGTAATGGGTAAATGGAAAGAAAATTCCCAATGATAGGAGATGAATTGTTGCTTGTCTGGTGAATGTTCTATAAATACTTGAAAAAGGAAAAGGGAAATGAAATGGCCAAGGAATGCTTTGATCTACTTGTTGGGAAATGAGGTGTCTCAACCTTGCATATTTTCTATAGCATAAATATTTTGTATTTAATATTTTCATACAACTGTTATGCATTGGTAATGCTTTGAAAATTGGTTCATTATGTGTCAAATGATTCCCACATAGTGGTATGTTATGGAAGGCTTATTTTAAGGCACATTATGAACATTTTATGACATCTATAAGGGTCTAAAATATGGGATATCAATTTGGATGTGAGAGTTAATTTTTTAGATTGAAATCTTGTTTGAGAAGCCAAGCACATGGTTTTGTAAACCACAAATGGTTTCTTGTATAGCTAGAAGTCTATCAATTAAAGGCTTGAGTAGTAGTTGTTAGGGTTAGAAGGAGGATATCTAACAGTTAAATGCATATTTGATCAATAAAACAGAGAAATAAAACAAATAGAAAATTATAGCACAAACATGACAACATAGAGAATTTAATGTGGTTCACCCAATTTGGGCTGCATCCACAAAACCACAACCATCCAATGATTTTATTATCTAGTGTAAAACATATTACAATATCGCTAATAATGCCCAACTACAACTCCCATCCCAACTTCTTATAACAAGCTTTTTTAGAAGCTTCTAGAAATTAGGGTTTTACAAAGTCATTTTTTTTCTTTGTCGGTGATGAAGCGAAAAATGGGAAATATTTTTTCTTGAGGGTTTCCACCCCCGAACCCTCACTTTTCAAGGGTTGTTGCCCCCCACTAGTGATGATACATGAAGACTGTACAATATAGCATGATCAGTCACCACATACCAACAATCTCCCACTTGGAGACTGATCAGGCTCCACACCAAACAATCTCCCACTTGGAGACCGATCCTAGATGACACCGCTGCACTTATAACTCCCACTAGAAATAAGCACCTTGGACCCTACTACTTTGTTATACTTGAAATTCAACCTTGAAGGCCAATTGAAGATGAAGAGGAGCTCAACTTCTCCCTTGTCACTGCCTTTGTAAACATATATGTTGGATTGGTATCTATATGTATATTTTCTAGCTTTACATATACATCCACCAATACTAACCGAATGAAATGATATATCTATAGTATGCGTTGGTTTTAAACTATAAGGTAGAATTCTTCGCAAGGTGTATAACACTCTGGTTGTTTGTAAACAAGTAATTTTCAGCCTATTATTTTCCCAACTCTTCCATGAAAAGTTGTAGCCATATCATCTCCTTTGTTACCTTTGTTGCAACAACATACTCTACCTCTGTGGTGGATAAAACAACCACTTTTTCCAACTGAGAAATCCAACTCATTGTTGTCCCACCAACTATAAATACATAACCTATGGTACTCTGCTTGGTATCTACATCCCTTGCAAAATCTGAGTCAACATAGCCTTTTAAATCAATATTAGATCCCCTAAAATATAAGTATTTATTGGATGTACCTCTCAAATATCTAAGAATCCATTTTATCACATTCCAATGCTCAACACCAAGATGACTCATATACTTGCTAACAACTCAGGACTACAACATGTGCAATATCTGGTCTTGTGCATACCATGGCATACATTAAACTACTTACAAATGAAGCATATGGTACCTTGGACATTTTTTCTTCCTCCTCTTATGTCTTTGGACACATATCTTTAGTCAATTTAACATGACTGGGCAAAGATGTGCTGACAAATTTTGCATTCTCCATATGAAATCTTTGCAACATATTTTCAACATAATCAACCTAAGATAAAAAACAATTTTCTATTTTTTCTATCTCTTGTAATCTTCATACCAAGGATTTACTTTGCTGCCCCCAAATCCTTCATAGCAAATAAATTTTCTAACCATTCTTTTAACTCCTTTATATGATTCAAGTTAGACCCTGCTACAAGCATATCATCAACATATAAACATAAAATAATGTACCTATCATCATCTAACCTCTTAAAATAAAAATAGTGGTCTAAATTACATTGACTATAGCCATGCTCAACCATAAAGCTATCAAATTTAATATACCATTGCTGAGGCGCTTGCTTCAAGCCATATAAACTTTTCTTCAATCTGCACACCAATTTCTCCCGACCTTTAACCTCAAATCCTTGTGGCTGTTCCATGTATATTTCCTCTTCCAAATCACCATGTAGGAAGGTTGTTGTAACATCAAGTTGTTCTAAATGAAAATCTTTAGTAGCCACAATACTTAAACAATATGAATAGAAATCATTTTAACAACTGGAGAAAAGATTTCATCAAAATCAATACCATTTTTCTGTGCAAATCCCTTTACAACTAATATGGCTTTAAATATTTTCTTGCCTCCAACCTCCTCTTTCATCCTATAAACCCATTTGTTTGGTAAAGCCTTTTTACTTGCAGGCAACTTGCATAATTCCCAATTTTGATTTTTCAGCAAGGAGTCCATTTCTTCTTCCATTACATGCTCCCATTGAACCTTGGTATCCACCTGCATAGCCTCATCATAACATTCTGTTCACCAACATCAATTAATAAAATAGAATACAAAGAGGGAAAAAATATTTTTGGAGGTCTACTTATCCTTGAAGATCTACTAACATTCACTAGAGTTTGTGGTATTTGTTGTTATTGTTCTTTCGGAGCATGAGAAACCACTAGAACATCACTATTTGGTGTATCATCCAGCACTACATAATCATTTTATTTCTTCTCATGCTGCTACAATTGATCTTTGTACAACACTTTCTCATTGAATATGACATCCTTGCTTCTCACAATTTTTTGATTTTCAAAATCCCAAAGCCTATAACCAAATTGATCAATTCCATATCCAACAAATATATATTTCTTTGATTTTGCATCAAATTTGGTTCTATTTTTAGAATCTACATGTGCAAATACTTCACAACCAAAGGTCTTGATAAAAGAATAACTCACCTTCTTACTTGTTCATGCTTCCTCTAGAATACCACAAACCAAAGGATTAGAGGGACCTCTAACGATTAAATAAACAATAGTTTTTAAAACCTTTTTCCACATGTTTAAAGGTAGCCCAACATCCATTCTCATAGTTTGTGCATGCTACATTATTGTTCTATTCATGCACTCATCCACTCCATTATCCTGTGGAGTCCTTGGAACCATTTTTTTCCTACAAATACCATTAGAGGAACAATAATATTCAAACTTTTTGCTACAATACTCACCACCATTATTAGATTTGAGACATTTTAAATTTTTACCTATCCCATTCTCAACCAAGTTTCTCCATTTCTTAAAAGTTTTAAATACATCAAATTTATGTCTAAGAAAATTAATCCATACCTTCCTTGTTACATCATCAATAAAAGTGACATAATACTGAGAGCCACTAAGAGAAGATACTTGAGCTGGTCCCCATACATCTGTATGCACAAGCTCTAATTTCTCATCTTTCTTTTGCTTCCCATCCTTGAGAAAACTCTCTCTTTTGTTTTCCATACACAACTTTCACAGACATCCATATTAACACATTTCAGACTTGGTAAAACATTCTTTGAATGAAGTACTTTCATACGTTTTGCACTCATATTCCAAAGTCTATTATGCCATAGTGTTGATTCAAAATCCATAGCAAATGTTTGATTTTCTACCTGTTGAACTACAACAATTGTTCCTAAACATTGATTTTTATCTACAATAACTAAGGTAGAAGGAATAGTATGACCTGTATAAATATATAAGGTGCCTACTTTCACACCTTTTTCTACCACTAAGGCACCTTTTGTAACCTTCCAATTTTTATCACTAAATGTAGCAACACAACCTTTATCATCTAGTTGCCCTGCTGAAATTAAATTTTTTTTTAACTTTGGAACATTCCTTACCTCATGTAGTAGCCAATGATTCCCATTCTACAACTTAATCTTGATTCTTCCCTTTCTAAAAATCTAACAAGGTTCATTATCTCCCAAATAAACCAACCCAAAATCCCCTTGGACATAATCAAGAAAATAACTTCTATGGGGCATAGCGTGAAATGAAGCCCTTGAATCTAACACCCAAGAATCATCAACATTAACAAGGGAAAGAATCAAAGCATCCTAATCAGATTTATTACTTACCACATTTTCCTCTTTATTACCTTTCTTTTTGTCTCCTTTATTTTTTTGAGACCAACAATCTTTTTTTAAATGACCTATCTTACCACAGTACCAACAATCCCTCTTATCTCTATATTGGGACGTTTTGTCTTTTGATTTTGCTTGTGACTTCCCACGACTTCCAGAATTGTTTCCCCTCTCCTTTTTTCTACCCCTACTTTATGCATTCAAAACACTACTTGATGTGGATGTTCCACCTGAGCTTTTCCTACAAATTTCCTCACACAAAATAACACCAACAACATCATCAAATTTGAATGTATTCGAACTAGAAACATAATTACTAATAGCTATTACCAAGCTATTCCAGCTTTTAGGCAAAGAACATAGAATCAAAAGAGCCCTTTAGCTTCTTCATCAAAGTTTACATTTACAGAAGTTAATTGATTGGTAACTGTATTAAACTCATTTAAATGATCAGAAACTAACCGACCTTCTACCATTTTCATATTAAATAAATGCTTCATAAGAAATACCTTATTCGAATTGGAAGGCTTTTCATATAACTTCACCAGAGTTTCCATCAACTCTTGAGTTTTCTTCGCTATTGTAATATTGAATGCCACTGATTGTGCTAGGCATAAATGAATGGCTCCCAGTGCCTTTTTGTCCAAAAGATTCCAATCGTCATCACTCATTGTTCCCATTTTCTTGGCTATTCCTTCCAATGGGCTTCCAACGGCCTCCATAAATCCTTCTGATAGAGATAATCCTCCATCTACATTTTCCATAACTAATAGATCTTCCCATTAAATTTATCTACCTTCAATTTACCCTCATCTGCCATTGCTCCCACTTAACCGTGAGACTCCCACTCAACTGTGAGACTTTCATGTGGATGATAATCAAACACAACCCACTCTGATACCACTTGTTAGGGTTAAAAAGAAGATATCCATTAGTTAAATGCAAATTTGATGAATAAAACAGAGAAATAAAACAAATAAAAAATTATAGCAGAAACCAGACAACACAAAGAATTTAACGTGGTTCACCCAATCTAGGCTACATCCACAAAATTGCAGCCATCCAATGATTTTATTATCTAGTGTAAAACATATTACAATCTCACTAATAATGCCCAACTACAACTCCCATCCTGACCGCTTATAACAAGATTTTTTAGAAGCTTCCAGAAATTAGGGTTTTACAAAGTCATTTTTTTCTTTGTCAATGACAAAGCGAAAAATGGCAAAAAAAAATCTTAGGGGTTACCACCCCTAAACCTCCACCTGGGGCCCGAACAGGCTCCAGACCCTAGCAAGGATACATGAAGAGTGTACAGTATAGCATGATCAGTCACCACATACCAACAATAGTTTTATTGTGCTGAGTTCACAGGTATTGTTATGCTTCCTAAATATTGTTAGAATTCTACCAGAATTGTTTACTAGTGATACTCCTATAATAGAATTTCTTTGCAAGTATATGTAATCTTGTTCTTGGATTTGAAATACATTGAGCAAGCTTTTGGAGTGTGTATTTTTCAATTAAATGGGTTTTCCCCACATTTATCTAGTAGTTTTTGTTTATTTATTATTTATTTGTCATGAATGCGTTTCTTGATTTTTTGTAACTGTTAGACCAATTTTTAAATTTTAGATAATATCTTTTCTCAAGATTAGCATAGGAAGTTATTTTCACTATGCTAACATCCATACAAGTTGTATCAGAGCTAGGTTACATTTGGTTTCAGTTGTGGGTTGCTTGGATTTTTGTGCTAATCAAGGTTTGAGTGGGAGCTTATTCAAAGGATACTTTGTGATCTTGTTGTAAATATTTTTTAAATGGTGAGCATATTTGGGAGGATTTAGGTAGAGAAGGATTTTTGCATGAACTTTGATATGTGGAAGGTGAAAATGGAATATTTTTTGATTGATTGATATCTATGGGATGTAGTGGATGAAAATATCCAAAGGCCTACTGATCTAGCTTTGGCTACAAAATATGATTTAATGGATAGAAAAGCTAAAGGTCTCATTAGATTATGTCTAGTAAATTCAGTCCTAATAAATTTCCATGGAGAATCGACTTTGAATAATCTTTGGAAGAAGTTGGGTGACATATACCAAGCCAAATCTCTAGTAAATATGATTTTCTTGATGAAGAAGTTGTATTCCTTGAGAATGGAAGAAGGTGGATGAATTTTTGAGCATATGGAAACATTCAATATATTGGTGACTCAGTTGACCTCAGTTGGGGTTAATATGGATGAAGAAGAAAGGTGTTAAACTTTGTTGTGTTCACTGTTAGACTCATGGGATAACCAAGTCATGGCCATTGGGAGCACTTCCCTCATCTTGAATATGTAGGATGTTGTTGGTTCCCTACTCTTTGAATAGATGAGAAGGAAGGTCTCTCTAAATTCCAAAGAGGCTTTGAGTGTGGTGGAGCCTTCAAAATTTCATGTTCCACTAATAAATTAAATTGCAATATCTAGTTGTTTATCTAGTCTAGATGTGTCCTAGGGCTTAGGGTTTTGGCCTTTCTTCTATTCTAGGGTTTATGTGTGTCTTAAACCCTCTAAAAATCCCTAAGTGTTCAACCTTTGGCATACAATCTAGTTCTTTGTTGACTAGGTTTTTCCTGTTTCTAGTTTTGTAAGTTGCCACCTAAGCCAATAAATCTATTTGGTCACTTACACCTTGAGCCTAACATTCTTGGTTTTCACTCATTGAGTCATTATAAATCTTCTTTTATGTTATGCGAGCTCCAAATCTTCTAATATTTTTCATGGTCCTAAGTCCAGGTTTAATATTTGGTCGTTGGTCTAAAGTCTTGGCCATAAGTTTATGACCCAATCTCTCATTGACCTAGTTGAGTCCTTATTTTAAGTGGCTAACATTGTGCATGTGCAGATTTGAACTTTCAATACGGGCGGTACAGATAGAGTAAATTTTTTCCATGAACTAATGGGTATGTTATCATTTGCAAGGGATTAAAAAGTATGTTGCATAATAGGCTTGCTTAGGTGTGATTATCATAAGGTGATACTATAGCAGAAGACCATCAAAATATATTTGGTTTTACAATGTGCAATGTGTAACATGTGACTTTGTAGCCCAAGCTAGGCAAGGTTTTTGCATAGTTTTCTTTCCTCATCTTCAAAAACAATCTTCAAATTTAAATCTTTTCCTTGCTTTAGTTTTGTGGTTATTTTGTACCTCAACTTCATTCCTGTAGTGGAATGAGAACAAGGTGTGTACTCTTATTGGAGACATCCATACACATCCTTATTGTATTGTATGAAGTTTATCTTCTTTAAACTATTTTTTTACCATAGGCCGAATCTAAGCATTAAGTGTTTCATAGGATCACCTTCCTAGGTTTTACAAATCCTGAAAAAAGTGTAAAATCCATCTCCCGTTTGCTAGCCACTAACCTGGAAGTTCTTTAGCATAAGGACTGACTATCCTTTAGAGGATTTTCAAGGTTCAACTTGAAAAAACACCAACACAGTGTTTGAGGAAGAGAAAAAGATTGAGACAAAGATGAGAAGCAGCATGGCCATTCCAAGTCCAAGAATAATGGGAGATCAAAATCTCTTGGTAAGTCCAAGGAAATATGTTGGAACTATGGAAAATATGGACACTTCTTAAAGGAATGTAAAGAAGAGAAGAAAAAGAAGAAGAAGAAAGATTATGATTTTGAGTCTAAAAAGGAAGATGGAGATGTATTTATTGTAGCCTTGGCCACTCATGCAGGTGATAATTCATGCTTGATAGACTCACGTGCATCTTTCCACATGACTCCTAATAGAGACTAGTTTAGTAAGTATGAAAACTATGATGGAGATAAGGTGTATTTGGGTGATAATCCTTTCATTGACATTGTTGGCCATGTTATTATTCATGTGAATTTTTTTTGATGGTAGAGTTAGATGATTTTATGGTGCCTTGCATATCCCATGACTATCAAGAAATGCATAATCTGTTAGCAAGCTAATAGATGTGAGTGTGCATGTGAAATTTTTTGAAGTAGGTGTGAAAATGTTAAGAGGTTCTATGGTGATAGAAAGAGGACGTAGATTTGGTACATTGTACCAGCTTGATGTATGCACACTTGAATGTGATAGCTCTTCTGATAAAGTTAAGCCAAAAACTACTTCGCTAGAAAAATAGATGGTTTCCTCTTCCGCAGATGATCATGGATTTTCAATACTTGAGGGTGCTCTATCTACTGAATAAAATTTACTTGCAAATAAGACCTTGTTATGGCCCCAAATTTTTGGCCACATTGGAGAGAAGGGTTTAAAAGCCCTAAAAAATAAGAACCTCTTTGAGGGGTTGAATGATTGCAATCTAGAGTTTGATTTCTATGGACCTTGTATTTATGGAAAACATAGCCATGTTCATTTTTACTCATCTTCTCATAAGTCTTCATGTATCTTGGATCATATTCATTAAGATGTATTTGGTCCTATTGATGTTGCTTCTATTGGTAAATGAGTTTATTATGTAACTTACATTGATGATTCTAGTAGGAGGACATGTGTGTATTTTAAGGAGTAAATCTAAAGTTTTCAGTCATTTTAAGGAGTTCAAGGCTATGGTAGAAACTCAAAATGGAAATAAAATGAAGCGTGGATGAATACAAATGGAGGTGAGTATTGTTAGTAGATTTTGACAGATGTTTGTATATATTGTGGAATTAAAAGACAAAATACTACTCTATATTCTTCTCAATAGAATGGAGTTGTAGAAAGAATGAACAAAATGTTTGATGGAAAAGACTAGGAGCATGTTGAGTGGAGCTAATTTAGAACAAAAATTTTGGGTTGAAGCTACTGCCACTACTTGTCATTTGGTAAATAGATCTCCTACATCAATGCTTGTTGATAAAATGCCAATAGAGGTGTGGCCAGGGAAAAATCCTTCACTTAGAAATTTGAGAGTTTTTGGTTGAGGCATGTGCATGCATGTGCCTAAAGATAAGCTAAAAAATTTAGATTCTAAGGCTGTTAAATGTATCTTCATTAGCTACAACTATGGTGTGAAAGGATACAAGCTTTGGGACCTTATTGTACAAAAGGTAATTTATTCCAAAAGTGTTAATTTTAGAGAGACTAAATATTCTCCTATTACTTTTTAGCCACAATAACATAAAGAAATTGAGCAAGAAAAAAATGTGATTCATCTTCCTACATGCTTGATAAAGTTGAATCAAGGCCCCAAGATAGACAGGAAATTGAGGAGAGCTCATCAAGCTTTGAATCTTCAAAAGAGGAAGAAGAGGAGGAAGAAGGGTAAGAACCTCCAACTTAGCTTGTTTGAAGGTCTACAAGGCATAAGAAACCACTTGAAAGGTATGGTATTCACCTAATGATTTGAAGTGAATATTTTTTTTTAGTACTAACATTGATGAACTGTGATCTATGCAAGAGGCTTTGGGTATGAGTGATAAAAAGTCCTAGAAAATAGCCATGGATGAAGAGATGGAAGATCTTAAAAAAAATGATACATGGGACTTTGTACCATTTCCTAAAGGTTGGAGACCTGTTGGATGTAAATGGGTGTTTAAGATGAAGATTAGTTCAAATGAAAACATTAAAAAGTATAAGGGGCGATTGGTTGTGAAGAGATACTCTCAAGTTGATGGTATTGATTATAGTAAGATCTTTTCTATTGTTTCTAAAATGACATCTATTTCCCTCAAGTTTCATTCAAAGAAACCTTATAGATGTCAATCTAAGGGTAGAAATGGGGGAAGAGATATTTTAAATAAAGTATCCTTGGGTTTTATTAAGGACTAAACGAGGTTCACCACCAAGCTAGGGATTGGAAAGAATAGTAAAATGTAAAACCTAATGATCAAACCTAATGATGTGTAAAACAAAACATCAAATTGAGAAATTAGAGAGGTGCACTTGGAAACCTATAGAAGCTTAGAATGAAGTTTGAAATGCTAAAAATACTAAAATTAGGGCACACTGGGACTCATATGCCAGAATAGGTGATTCATTCCCAGATTAGGGTTTCTAGTCAGGAACATAAATCTAGTAAAGAAAATTCTAAAACACCTAAAAACTAGAAAAATCCCTATACTAGGACTCATACACAAAAAGTAGCATATCAATGCTACTTAGCTATTTTAGAAATTAAAAGTTTGAATCCACTCTTCAACCTATGCTCTATCTTCTCAACCTGGTTTCTAGGTCTGAATTGTTGAATTATGCTCTGTAGATGTCTTTTAGTGGTCTTGTAAATAAGGTGACAACTTTGAAAACTTTTCTCCAATATTGCTCTTGAATATGTCTTCAACTTAGATCTACAAATCACAAACTAAAGAGAGGGAAAAAAATTATTTTGTGAGTAGAAATGGGTTTTCCTTGGTCAAACCTCGTTTTGGTAATAAAACCTTTAAATGAATTGAAATGGAAAGGAGGAATGATGAATGAACAAAATGTAATGTTACAACTCACCAAACCCTAGGAATAAAGTGATGCAAATGTGCATGAAATGGCTCCAAAGGATGTAGATATTGATTCTTGCTTGAATGATATAGATCTTGACTTGAATGCTTGCTTGAATCATGATACCCTACATCACAAATGTTAGCTAAAAATAAACATGATGCTTGATGACTTTGACATGATGCTTGATACTTAAATAATGCTCCAAAATGGTTGATAATCAGCTCTTGAAAGCTCCTGAATGCCCTTGTAAACATAATTTTTCTATAAGGATTCTCATTCAACTTGCTAGGTCAAAAATGAGTGAAATAACCTTGTATTTACACTTGTATATGCCAAATTCCTTGAAACTACAACACTACACTTGCTAACATCAGATCTAGGAGAATAAAATACCCCCAAGAATTTGAATTTAATTTAATTTCAAGACACCTGGGACTCATACACCAGAAGTGGAAAAAGAGTTCCATTAGGCCAAGCTTTAAGACACATTTTTTAAAGAAATTCTTAGATTGATGTGAAATCCAGATCAAGGCCTCAAAACTTAGGTGGGACCCATATACCCAAGGTGGCGTATGATTCCTAGATCACTAAATATGGACCATACAATATAAAAACATGAGTTATGATATGATAATGGTAAATTTCAAGATTATCCTAAGAAAAAAGCATTAATTAAGGCTTGTGAATGCAAAATAAGGCCAAATAAGGCATAGAGAAGTCTAATTTATTAATAAAACCCTAGATTAGTGTGAAAGTGTAAAGTTACACTTTACAACACCCTAAATAAGGCACATCTAGGTCAATTTACTTTACAAGGGACCAAGACTTAATTTGAATGTGTTAAACACATTACAACACTAAATCAAGACAACATTAAGCTTAATTTAATAGGGAGGGCCCAAACAAGTGTGAAATTGTATAGGGAGTGCATTTTGCATGATTACAATAAGTTACAAAAATATTTGTATGGCCTTAAACAAAGTCCTACAATGTGGTACCAGAAGTTTGATACATATTTGTTGAGTTTAGGATTTTTGTGGTCTAAATCTGATCACTATGTATATTTTAAATCTGATGGTTATTTTTTCTTAGTAATTTCTTTATATGCTAATGACATGTTATTTATTGGGAAAGAAAAAGATTTTATTGAAAAATTAAAATATGAGCTCTTTGTGAGATTTGAAATGAAAGATCTTGGTGCAACAAAATACATAGTTGGGATGGAGATCATAAGAGATCATGAAAATAGAAAGCTATGGCTTGGATAGAGTGTGTATTGTTGTTTAGCTTTGCAAAGGTTTAACATGTAGGATTCTAAACCACTTTGTGTTCTTATTACATTGGGAATGAAGCTCTCTATTTTAAAATTTCCTACATCCCAATCAAAGATGGAAGACATGAGTAGAGTACCTTACTGGAGTGCAGTCAAAAGCTTAATGTATGCTATAGTATGTACAAGGCTAGAAATTCCCCAAGAAATGGGAGTTCTTTCTTATTTTATGTCTAATCCTTCAAGAGTACATTTTGATGCAATTAACAGGGTCTTTAGATATTTATGGGGTACAACAAAGTACTCTATATGTTTTCATGGTACAGGAGATCAACATTCCCTAAGTACTCATGGTTTGGTGGATTTAGATTGGGATGGTGATCTTGATAGTAGAAGATCCACTAGTGCATATGTGTTTACTCTTAATGGTGTTGCAATCAGTTGGATGAGCAAGCGATAGGCTATGGTCGCTCTGTCCACTATAGAGGCATAGTATATGGTGGATACACATGTCTATAAAGAAGCCATTTAGTTGAAGCATTTGTGTTTAGATATTGGATTGAAATAGGTAGAAGTTGCCATTTATTATGATATTAAGAGTGCAATCTACCTTGTGAGGATCCCATCTTTTCATGCTAGGACTAAACACATTGATGTTCAATATCACTTCATGAGAGATATGGTCAAGGATGATAGGGTGAAGCTGGAGAAGGTCAAGATAATGAAAAATATTGTAGATACATTAACTTATAAGCTCATGAGCACAACAAAATTTAGGTGGTGTTCCAAGTCTAGGGGCCTTTCGACCTTTAGCAATTGATCTATGATGGTATGTTTCCCGTGGCTCTTGCAAGGTATTTGATAGGTGGGAGAATTTTAGGAAATGTGGTGTCTCAACCTTGCATATTTCTTGTAGCATTTATTTTGTATTTAATATTTTCCTACAACTGTTACACATTGTCAGTGATTTGAAAATTGGTTTATTAGTTGCCAAATGATTCCCACACAGTGGTATGTTATCTATAATAGCCTTTCTTTGCAAGTGTATGTAATATTTTTGTTGAATTTTAAAAACATTGATTAGGATTTTGGAGTGTGGTGTTTTTCACCCAAAATGGTTTTCCCCATGTATATCTAGTATTTTTTGTTAATTGCTTATTTTCTATTATGATTTTTTTTTTCAAATTTCTATAACTGTTATATCCATTTTTTAAAGTTTGCATAATATCTCTTCTTAAGATTGGCATAGGAATTTGTTTTTGCGACTCCAACTTACTTACACTACTTAAATTCCATGTAGAAAAAGAGATAAAGGATGAGACAATATTTGGAGCTATTTTCTAGTGGGTTGGAACAAAAAAAGGAGGTGGTGTAGAGGAGCCTCCATTAAAAGTTTTTGCATAATTTAGAGGTACAATTCCTCAAAGAAATTATATTTTGGGGAAGGATTTTCACCATAATTGGGAAATAGCCATGGCACACCATCCATTCATTAGTAGAGTGGAAAATGGATTAAAGCACTTGCCAAGGAATATTGAGAGCCATGCATCCATTAATAGAGTGGAAAATGGATTAAATTTTTTTCCAAGGGATATTGAGAGCTACGAACCTCAAAGCATTTAGATTGTAGGCCACTCTCTTGGAGCTACCATTGCAACAACTATCATAAGAAAAATGAAGAGGGAAGAGCAAGATAAAATAGAAGCACATCTCTTCAATACTCCCTTTCTTTCCCCAAGACTTCTTGACGTCAAATTCTTTGAGATGGTCAAACAAAGTTTAGCAACTATGTGGGATTTTTGTTGTTCCCTTGATTTAGGTGTGTCCAATGTGTTAGATTATATGATAATAGATGATAAGATATTGTGTGTCTTATATAATTATTTAATCGGGGTTAGTTGTTGGATCCCCAGCATATATGTCAATGATAATGATATCATTTTCTGATCTTACATCCACTATTTTTAGGTGATGGGGGTTATATACAAATAGAGAATCCAACCCCTCCATTAGTGCATGATGTACCTCTTTTATTTTGAAGTAGTTGAAAGGAGAATACCCTGGCATTTGCTTTCTTCTTCTAAGCTATTTGTCAAAGATACAAATAATCATGATATTCATTAGTGGTTGTCAAGGAGCCTAAAACTTGAAGGCAAGAAATATGTCCCTCTAGTTGAAGCCCCACACCTTAGAAACAATAGTCTTTCCTGCTAAGGGGAAAGGAGAAGGAGATAACCAAGACTAGAAATGAATATTTTTCCATTTTCATGGCAACTAATAATGTGTTGTAGACTTCTAATATTGAAATTATAAATAATTATAATTGTAGACATGAAAAAATAGCGTGATCACCTAACCTCGATTCTTCTTTTATCACCCCTCTATTAACCATTTAATCAACTCATCTTAATTCCTCTGTTAATCAAATAAATCAAATTTATTTGATTAAATCATTATGCTCTTTTGATTAAATAAATCATTTTATTTATTTAATCCTAAAGTCCCCCTTTAATTAAATAAATCAATGTTATTTAATTAATCTCCTAAAGTCATCCATTTAAATTAAATAAATTCATCTTTATTTAATTTAATACTAACACCATCCCCTTTAGTTAAATAAATAAAAATATTTATTTAAGTCTAAATCATTTTCCATCCCCTTTTGATTTATCTTAATCCATAAATCTAAGTCAAAAATTCAAATCACCTAATCTTCACTTAAGTTAACTAAATCATCATTAAGGTTAAATCTAATGCAAGTCCCATCCTCTAGCTTTTTCCTCTTGCACAAATAAATGATTTTAATTAATTTATTAAATCTTCATTTTTCATCAACATGGCATAAAAGTGGAATATTCCCCCATTTCAAATCTCCCTCTCAAATGACTTGTCCCTTCCAACATAGCATTAACTCCCCTCTTACATGTCCCCCACTTGGCATTTAAGACCCCTTCTTCTCCCTCCAACAACCCAAATTTCAAATTTGAAAAGACCACCTAATGCCATTTATTGGCACATTCATCAAAACATGCACATCCTTTTCCCATTCACATGATGCCATGTGGAACTTGGCCATTGGTTGGTTTTTAGTCCCACATTCCTCCATTTTTTCTCATTCCTCCATTTTTTCTTTCTATAAATGAAAGGCTTTTCTTTGTATTTTGCATCTACAATCTTATGCATAAGGCTAGTATTCATAGTTTCATGCATTTGAATCCACAACTTCATGCAAAGTTACTCTCTTCACATTGAGAGTTAATTTTGTCCACTTCATAGCATAATATCTTCAAGGCATTTTATCATTGAGCTTATCAAAAGGGGTTGGGAAAGGGCTACTTTTCACATCAAAGTAGTACCAATCCCCCCCATAAGATCAAGTGTTTGCTTTGTTTTAGAATAGGAATATTTATCTTTGTTTCTATTTGTTCAATTATTTCATATTTTTCCTTGTTTTTTAACAATGCAAATGGATTTTATGGGGAATTCTTATTCTAACCTTCCATTTTGATCTAATAATGTGATTTTTGCCTTCTTCATGCAAGTTTGGAATTGGGGTTCTACATATGGTGCTAGAAGGAGGTCCCTAATTTGAATGCATTCAATAGGAATGACACGTCATTTTTTTTGTATGCATTTGATTGGAATCTTTGTTGTTTTGATACGAAAAATAAAATATTTGTTGTTGTTTGTGTATTAGAGATGAAACTATCATTTTATCAAAACATAGTTGAGAAAGAAGTATTTGGAAAATGTGATGAGAGTGTAGATTTAGATAGTAGATGACGCTTTGAAGATTTTATGTAAGTTTCCAAACACTTGGACTCAACTTTAAGTATTCCAGCCCATTACATACAATTTTCTGTTTGAATTTGAGTCAAGTTAGAATGATAAAGACTATTTTTTTGTGCTAATCTAATTGCTGATATTCGAAAAGCTTTTTGAATCTGATTTTACATCTATTGGTTGCAAAAATCCTTTATTTATTGTGTTGTATGCCTGCCAGTTGCATTAATTTTAAAGTCCTTTAAATAGCTTTGGGTGCATTTTTTTCTTTCCCTGCCAATTACATCGTGCATGGAAGTTTTTTAAAAAAAAAAGGCTTTCAAACAAATCCATTAATGTGTACCCCTGGAAGACCATGTTTTTTCTTAAATGAATTCTGTCACATGCCTTCATATGCTCCCATCCTCTCTAGTGTTATCAACATGTCCAATGATCTATTCTAACTATCTAATTGAAATCAGTGTTACAACTGTGTTAGTCTCTGGCCGATTATCTGAAGTAGAACTATGAACATCTTTTCCATCACTCAGTCTAATTCTCTTTCATGACCACATCTTGATGCCCATATGGATTTTCTATAGCTAGTGCATTGAATTTCAATTGATTGGATTGGAGATAAATGAAATTCTTTGGTTATTCAGTTGCCACGCATTTTTGATGCATTGATTGGCATTGAGATAAGAGGAAGAAAGCACTATATTTTATGTTTGTGTGGCCCTACATGTGTTGTCATTTCAAGTACCCATAAAACAAACTTGCAGTGCCATAACTATGTTTCTCTTTAACAGATACTTGCCATAACTATGTTTCTCTTAGAATGGTTGCATGGAGTAAGGATGTGGCGGCGATGCTCTAACATGATACTACTTTCCTAGAGTTCTTCTTTGCAACTGATAGAGGCAAAACAAACTAATTCTAGAGGTGGATTTATTGCATGGTCAAAGTCTACCACAAATGTATTGAATGAATCATCACAAAAAGACATCTTAGATGAAGGTGCCATCTCAGATTCTCATAGCTAGGAGATATGTCGAAATAAGGAGCCATCATAGTATGGTAAAAGCTGCCACCATCTTGTTGGATATTTATCGTGGCTAAGGTAGAAGTTATATATATATTATATCCTCGCGCAATCTGGTTATATTTTCTTGATCTCAAGATTTTACAGTTTGGCAATGACTCCAACCACTGCTTCAAATCCTCTGCCATGCATTTTCTCAAAAAGTCATGTCAAATAGTAACATACCTTGTTGAGGTACCAAGTCAAATAGTAATGTTCCTTGTCTATGCTTCAACAATTTGGTTACATTGCTAACTCTTGTAGATTTGTTACTAACTTCATTCATCTTTTGTAAAATGTGTGGGTACTGCTCAACCTTTATTACGATATCTGTCAACATGTTTAGGCAACTACTTGTTTACTCTCAATCGCATCAATCAATGTTGTCTAGTCGTAGCTATTTTTTGTCTTGGTTCTATTTGCAACCTATTGATATTTATTTCTTTGTTTGCTAATGAACCATACAATAAAAGATGAGCTTTTCCCACACGTTCTACTTCTCACACATCAAATTAAACTATGTTGACCTGTTGTGGCATGGACACAAACTCACCAAATTGGAGAAGTGAAAGATGCATTTTGACTTTCTGTCAGAAGGAGAAAGAGATATTTTCACAAAATAGTTAAGTGCCGCTCGAAGTGATGTGGCAATTCAAAATTTTCATGGTTATTTGTTGCAAGGGATGATTAAGAAGTTGTTTTCCTTTGAAAACACATCGATCATAAACATCTGCTTTGTTCACCGATGGCAATAAAGGATGCGTCCATTTTGGGAGGACTCTTCTGCAAGAATTGATTTCACGTAGCTATATATGACAACCTAGGGTTTTGGTGCCCACAAATTTTGATTTTGATCTAAAAGGATCTCTTTGTTTATGGTGGCAATGATGGGTATGTCATCTGCATATTTGAAAGGTATTATTGCTTGGAGAAATATGACTTTCAACCATTCAAATTGTTTGCTGATATTTTTGTATCACTGCATTTATTAATGGGAGAATTCTTACAACCACATAATTTTTATACTAAAGTAATAGCTTAAAACATACGTTCTTTTCTGTTAAATTTTTTAGAAAGTATATTATCTATTATGAAATGATGGAAATGAGTAGGGTGCAGATGCAACTAGATGTGGAAAAGATCAAAACTATAGTTTCTCCCATGAGTAATTGGCATATGCTCATTTTCAGATTAGTGGAGAACATTAGGATAAAGGTTAAATTGAAAAATATATATCAAGATGCTTCACTATCAAAAAATTATTGTTGACTCAGCAAGTTGCAATTGACTAAGCTGTAGAAACACTATAGAATTGAATAAGCATTGAACATGTCTGATTTATTGGCTGCATTGGCTTTATGGCTTGAAGAAGCATGATGTACAAGAAAGATTTTATTATGTACTGGCGTACATTAAAAAGATCATCAATCAAGCTTTATTGTGGACTGACATTAATTTAAGAGATTATCAATGCATGGTTTAGACCATTTTTTTCATGGAAGGGGAACTCTTGCGTTAAAATTTATCATTGAATGCATTCATTTTGTTTGAAAGTGTATGCATTATGATAAGTTATTATTAATTCTTCAAAATAAATCTCATTTCTAAGATTTTACTTTGTAAATATTTCGAGGTTAGATTGATATTCGAGTTAGGCATTCGAATTAAAAAATCACAAGTAGATTTATGTTGAAGAAAATTAAGCGTTTAACTTGAATTTGAAAAAAAAACATTTTAAAATGCTTATTGTTGTAATCACTTAGAGCTTCCATTTTCCATTTTTGTTATCTATTTTAGGCCAACTAGATCAAGTTGGGTTTAAAATCAATCATTGATTTTATTTTTTTCAAGTTGGCTAAAATTAAACATTGGACACTTACTAAATTTTAATTTGGGTTCTAAAAATTTGACAAAAAACCTCACACTCAAGTTTGGTGCTTTAAAATGAACCCATCATTGCATTGAGGCTAAAAACAAACAAGTGTTTGAATTGAGTGATTTTTTCTTTGGTGCATTTTGAGTGCATATCCTCTCCCCTTTCACTTTATGCGATCTAGGGTGCAAGAGAAACACTCAAAATGCATTTTATTACTTTGATTCACCTTTAAGAGAGGGCTTACTATGAGAAACACCTCGCAACAAGAAACTCATAGGCAAGTTCTTACAAGCACGTTTACTAGCGGGCTATATCAAAGGGTGTGAAATCATGAGAAATTAGCACCAATCCGTGCCAACAATAAACTACACCTAATCCCATGCCTTAAGTGGAATGAGAACAGTTGAAGAGCCTTAAGTGGCCAAGTAGGTGTGTGTTGGTTCCGATGTTCATGGTTTGTTGTCATTAAGAACCTTGTTTGTAGTAACCAACCATTCCATCCAACGGGTTTATCAAAGTGGTGCATTGGAACTTAGATTCCAAGAAGTTACTTCCCATGTCCAATCTTGGTTAAAATATAGAGGATAAGAATTCATTCTTAACATACCTTTATACTTTTTCCTTGGTTTCGTGTAAAATCATCTCTTTTACTATGAAGGGCATGAAGCAAGCCCACCAAAAAAAATGTACCAATTGATCTAGGATGTTATATTGTTTGTGAGTCAGTTTGAAAATATAGTGCTTGGATCCAAAACATTGAGACAAATATTAAACAAATCATTCAAATTTCAAACCCTTTAGAGGAGCGAATACCCTTGAAGAATCTAAGTGTTATTGCTTTCCCTTGGGATTCTCATCCTTAGAGGCTTCTAAGTATTTGGATTCATATCTCAATTTTCTTTTCCTAAAGTTAACATTAGGGAACTATTGCCTTGATTTTCTTGATTTCCACATAATGGAATTTGTGGGATGAAAATAAATTGAGACATAGACATTTAGTTTGAAAGCTAAAAAAAGAAGCGTGTTTCCGGTAAAAGCAATTCATTAACCAAATATTAACTCAAATTGAACCCCACACATGTGCTTGTTTATCTTTTTATTGTCTTTCATGCAAACATTGGTCTTTTGGTTTGAACTACTCTTAGAGAAAAGTATGTTCTTCAATATCTTGGTCCAGTAAACAAAGTCTCTCTAGTCTCTTAGGATAAAAATAAAAAAATTCATCCATACCCCAAACATCAAAATCAAAATCGCATCACAAAAAATTCTTAGAAATCTTGAAAAAATCCCTAATGCTAAACTTTTAGCAAATAATTTGAACCAAATCAAAATCATTTCATTTGATTAGATGTGTGTAGATGAATCTTTCTACACATATTTAGTCAAATTATTGATCCTTGTGAACAAGTCTATCCCTTGATAACATCCAATATCTTGTGGTTTATGAGTTCACTATCCAAAATCCAAAATCAAGTCAAATCAAAATCATCTTGTTTGGTTAGGTGTGTCTAGATGAATCCTTCTTTACACATTTAGTCAAATTAGTATCTTGTGGAAAAATTTACTCTTGGAAAACATTTAACCTCTTAGAGTTTATGAGTTCACTATTCAAATCAAATCAAACCAATCCCAAATCAAATCAAAATTTCAATTGAAGTCCTAGAGTTTAGTATCCTCTTCAATGTTTCCTAAGAGTTCCAATAATTCACCAATCATCCATCTTTCATATCTCATCACCATCTTTTTGATCCTTAAAATCTTAGACTTTCTTTTTTGTACCTAGAGTTTAGATCAATCCAAAGAATTAGAGGTTCACATCCCACGCTCATGAAAATTGATCCTCATTTTATGGTCCAAACAAGACCTTAACAAAAGAAGAACATGGAATATAAACTTGCTCCATGGGTATGTGCAGGATCATCATGGAAAAAATAGGCCCTTAAGTGGCAAAAAATTAAAAAAAATCAGAGTTAGGAAACTTGATGTAAAAATTTCAATAAGTTATCTATATTATTTCAAAAATATGTAAGAATAGAATTTGTAGAAAATTCAATATAGGTTCTAAACTACTGGGTTTATTTTCAAAAACAATAAATCTATTCGGTGAAAATTTGAAATTTCAATGCAGTAGTACTTAAATTTTAGGGAAAAAATAAGAAGTAGGTGTCTGTCTGACCACCCTTACCACAATAAAATGATAATATTTTTTTATAAGATTTTAGATATAAGTAGATGACTCAAGTCCCGATGTGACAAATATTTATTTGTAATTTGTTTCCAAATGAATAATTAATTATGAAAATTTTAATACAATTTTAAAAAATATAAAAAACTCGTATGTCTGACCACCTTAACTTGGTAAAAAATTCATAAAATTCAATTTATTTATTTATAATCTTATATTATTCAAAGCATAGAATGTGACGTATGTTTCAGATTCAAAAAATGTGATACCGTTTGAAAGCTATACATGTTTTTCAATAAGCCTATCAATCAGGACTTTAGTTGTAATTTAAATAGAAAATGAATAATCATTATTTATTAAATTCAAAGTAAAGAATAATTTATATTGGTGGAAAGTTGAGAATCTCCTTTAATAACCCTTTTCATTTCATCAATTTTGGGTAAAAAAAAAATTCATCAGCCACATGGGCCATCATATCACTTATGTATATTGCAAATTTTTGGCCCATCATGATTTTGCACATACCCCCATACATCATGAGTAATCCAAATCAATTGAACTTTCAAATCCTTACAATGCCAATTGATTATCAAAACTCACATTTATACAATCCATACATGGGATCATTATCTCTTACAAACCTCAATGGTACAACAAATGTATGCCCAATCAAAATTTTGGAACACCTTTCTCGATGGTAGATTTAAATCCAAGTCCAAACCTACAATTATATCAACTAAACACCCAATGCACGAGTCTTCCACAAATGAACAACATTATCCCACCAAATCCATACATGCCAAATGTGAATATTCCAAGTACAAATTTACCAAGCATGAATGTTTCAAATCCACACTTGGTAAAATTTGGGATAGATATGTTTGTGAATCATACAAAAGTTGTTCAAAGTCCAAAAAAGATGTTAACAACTCCATGCATTGATTCAAGTCAAGGTAACAACATGCAAAATCAAAGTTACCTAGATCAAGGCAATATGATTCCCAACCACAACAATGTTCAAGTTCAACCCATAACGTCAAATCTGAACATCATCCCAAATCAAAACATTGTCCAAAATAAAATTTTCCATAATCCTATGCAAACACCACAAGTATACATGCCAAATATGCTTGAACAAAAGCCAAATCAACTATATCAAGGGATTCAAAATCAAAATCAAGATCAAATTTCACTAGTTCAACTTGCTTCACTTGCCAAACTGATTGAATTATTGAGGCAAGAGACATCTCCACCCCAAAATAAATACACTCTTCCATTGGTTGAACCATGTCATCAAAGCATTGAGTTGTGTCCACAACCACATCAAGAACAATATTTCCAATGTCAAGAAGTTAGATATCAAGATCGACCACATCAACAAATCCAACCCCCACATCTTGAAGATCAGTCATCACATCTCCAAGATCAATCACAACAAGAATCATTTCAATGAGCATAAATATCACAAGTTAACAAATGAAAAATACGCGCCACTTGGGAAACCAATCAAATCGGTCATGCAGTAGTTGGTATAGGAAAATCTCATTAAAATACCTTTCTATGAGAACTATCAAGAAGCCCTAGTAAAACCACCTTGGTATGACGAGAAGCACATTTGTGACTTTCACAAAGTAAAGGAACACACAATGTCAAATTGTATTCAACTCAAAAGTCTCATCCAAGACCTTATTTTTCTACCTTATCCAAATATCAAATCAACATATATCAAGAGTCACTTTTCAATCATGATCAAAATCCACCAACAATACCCAACAATAATCCAATTCAAGAAATGTCAACATCACTTGACCCAATGGTTGAAGACATTGACAATCTCTTTGCCACAATTGTTGAATTTTTTTTTTAAGATCTCTCCATTAGTGAGCACATTGAAGATGTTTCTATCCCATCCGATGATCAACTCACCATACATCAAGAGCCAATTTTTAGTGATCTATTTCAAGGAGTGTTAGAATTATTTGATCCTATTGAGATAATCCACAATCGATTGACCAATGATCATATTCAAAATGTCTCTACATCACCTTATGAGTTAGAGGACATATCTCAAGAATTTATTCTAAAGCATGATCAACATCTCTCACCAAAGTCTAGCAATGGTCCTTCCCAAGAAATATTGACATCCGTCAACCTCATGGTTGTAGATACTAAAGGAATCCTCAACTTGACATTTGATCCAAGTCCACTCAAAGATCAAGAGGATATTGAGCCACTTCCCATTCCTAATAAAGATATCCAAGGATCATTTGAAACTGACCCATGTCAAGAACTTGATCCAAAGCACGTCGAAAGCAATTATGAAATTATTCAAGATCAAGATTTTTATTTCCAAGATACTATAATGATTTAATGGACACTCTCCTATCTATACAGGATGTTGCAAATAATGATCATATCCATATAGCACATACTCCTCCATCTACCCATGAGATTTTTTCTTTGGATGGACATGTAGATGATCTTCATTCATAACATGATTTCTTTACTCCTGACATTGCTACACAAAAAGAGTAGGTTATTGATTCCTACAGTTAAACTAAGTTGTTAATATCAGGATCAAATATATCCCAAAATAAGACTAAGGACATCATGTATGAAGATATCCAACATTATCCACTCAAAGAAACAAGTCAGACATAATAGGATATTCTAGAGTCAGCGGAGCAGTAATTTGAAATAACATCATCTGCAGTGGTCATCTATTAGAGAAGACTTATTGAACAAGACATTTTAAAACAAGAAGAATCAAGGAATCAATGTGCTACTACCACCATAATAGAGGCAACTCCATCTCAAGAAAATGTCAACATGGGGAGCATGAAGAATCCTTATGATGAAACTGATCTGCCAATACTACAACTAGCCACGTCACGAATCTTCATCCACCCATCACCACATCCATAGATTGGGACCAAAATCAAAAGAAATATTTGAATCAAAGCATGGAAAACGTTATCAAAGCAAAAGAAGCTAAGAAGCATAATGGACAAATCAAATACAAATAGATACCAAAGAATACAAAGAAATATTATCCCTATGAAACTCCATTAGTCAAAGAAACTATGGGGAAAAATAAAAAAGGGGAAAATATCCATTAAAGATGTCCACAAAAGAAAAAGTGGGCTTCTCAAGAAACATACAAAGTATATCAGGTAGTTGGTCCTAATTCCATGCACACTTTCGTATCCACCAATTATTGCCCATCTTCCCAATTTTGGAGAGTCAAAGGTTCCAAAATGTCAACCAATCCATCTTTTATTTCTAAACACACTCCATCCTCAACTCCATGCATGATATCCAATTCTCACATTGACCATGTAGTGGAAAAAACCCTTCATCATAAGGATTCAGAAGGCACTCTATCATGATGTGTGCACAAGGATGAAGTTAACTCTGGTATCAACAAAGCAGGTCAAGAATCTGAAAAGTTGCATTCAAGTGCATGTATCTTGGCAAAGTAGCTTCTTCAAGTATGATACCAATGGCACATTATGATAGAAGCATCTACATTGACACCACCAGGTGGGTCAGCATAAGCTTAAAAGCTTTCAGAAAAAACCAAAAACATCAAAAAAGGTGAAAATCCAAAAAAATCAGAAAAGGGACTAAAAACAGTAAAGAGAAAAATCATCCTCTAGTGAAAACCACTACAGTAGCACTTTGGGTAGGTACCATGATGAAAATTTGACAAACATGCATCACATGTGTGTAGAATTGAGCATCTACGTGTGCTAGTTTAGGTGGAAACATCTCATCTCATAAATCCAACATTTCATCTATCTTATCCATAATAAATCCATTCATCCATCTGCATCCATAGTCCAAGTTCTCTTGATCTTGATCTTGATGAAAGTTTGGTGCACACTTTATACTTGCCTATGGTAAAGATCTTGATATGAGTCATTTTCATTGATCCAATCCTAACCCAACATTATCTAAGCCATGAAGCATTCCTCCATTCAAACACCTTATCTTATTGCAAGATAATCCTTGGCATCCTTTGCATGCTTATCATATCCATCCAACCACACATCCATCCAATAATTCACCCATGGAATTCCTTACATTGCTAGACATTGGGGGTAGATATTTACATCTTGCTTTGGGAATAAATCTTGATCTATATCCTCCAACTTATGTAGTGATCTGAACATTGGAAAACATGAAATCAAACTGGTCAAAACACTTGTGAAAAAAAATCCAAATCACTAACCCATGGCATATTTTGATGAGAAGAAATTCCTTATCAAGCTTCATCTATCATCGAACGTCAATCCAAGAAATCAGTATCAGTCACATCTAATTTACACATCAATGCCACATCAAATCATCCAAAAAATCTTTTGTTCCAAACCAAGCTTCAAAATATTAATTAATCAAATCCTTCCATTGTTGTGCATCCTCAACAATGTTATCATCATCAATCCCTCATCATCCTGAGATATCCTTTCCAATTCTTGTGTTGATTAACACTATCCTTGCATTGTTGTGTATCCTCAACAATGGTATCATCATCGATCCATCAATCCAATCAATCAACCTTAGCTTGGTTTTCAACAAAATCCCAAAACAGAGCACTAATATCGTCACATGTATATCCATATCCAAATCGTCAAAATCGTGCGAAAAATCCAAAAATATTCATAAAAAAACAAGAAAATCTAAAAACATTCAAAAAAACCAAGAAAATCCAAAAACATTGAAAAAAACCAAGAAAATCGAAAAAAATCCAAAATCATATCAAAATCCAAAAACATTTATAAAAATAGAAAACGTCAAAAACATGGTATTCAAACTATGTTCTCTTTGAGATTAAATAGAGGCAAGGCTAATCTTTGATCAACTCCTCGAGACACAAAATCCAAAAACATTCGAAAAAACACAAAACCCAAAAACATTCATAAAATCTCATAAAACACAAACATTGGAAAATTGGAAAATCAAAACATTTGTAAAATCTCAAAAAAACCCAAAAAACAGCCTCAAAACATCTTAAAACATCAAAAACATCCAAATATTTGAAAAATTCCATCTGTCCCATTTCGCTCTCACCTGCGATAATTAATCATCCATAATAAATCAATTGTTTCCTTCATCCTTTGGAAAAACAAACATAAACATGTACAACAATCAACAAAAGAAAACTTCAAATGTAAAATTAAAAGCAAACAATAAACCTTGAAACAACAAAATCAAACTTTTGATCATTTTCAAACATGTCAATCAACCTTATATCAATAGCCTATGAATCAACTTATCAACCCATCATCATCTTATATAATGCATTTCCTAGGATATATCATTCTGACAATGGGCATCATTTTAGATATCACTTGGATTCTTATCCTATCAAAACACATCCCTTTGGACGGTGGTATGAAAAACATTAGTTTGTTTGTGTACTTGATCTTTTCTTTTGATTTATTTAATTGCACTCATTCTAAGGACTTCTCGATGATGTCCAAATGAAGGATTTAGAGAGATACAAATGGGGCAACGATCATTATCTTTTGTCTGCTATGCTTGTTGGATATTCTTGTAATATAACCTTGGTTGTGCATGCTTTGTTTGGTTGTAGGGATGGTGTTTTGAGTATCTTGTTGACCACATAGAAAGGCTTGCCTTACTATGTTTTGGTTTGAGATGTTTGAGATATCTAAACTGCACTATGAATAGGGTTTCGTATACCAAGTGTGAATAGGAATACTCCTATCTTATTTTTGAGTCATAGTCTATCACACTAGGTGGAATGCCATCTTGTTCTTTATACCTTGATGCATCGTACTGTGTGTGTAATCAAACATAAGGTAAGTAGCCCTTTTAAAATCTCAATCCTTGATAAGTGAAACATCATCTCTCATCATCATCTCTAATAAATTCTTCTTAGATCATGGACTTGTTGGATCCTCTTGCCATCATCTGATTTCTTCTTTCTTCTCTCCAAACTAACATAACATCACCAACGCATCCATATTGCATCCACAAACCATTAGTATACATACATCTCATAATTATATCATATCACATCATCCATTCTGCATGCATTACATCATCATTTAAGAGTTTTAAGATCATATGGGTAAAAGCACAAAGTTGTGTCACACTTTCAGCCAAATAAATAGTTCCGAGCGAAATATTTTCAGCTGGAAAGGTTTCGCCCGATTAGGTTTCGACCGAAACCATGTGGCATATTACGTGGCACATAGGTTTCGGTCGAATAAGTTTCGCCCGAATCCAAAAAAATCAAAATTTTCCTCTTCCCGCTTTAAAACTGCCTTCGAAATTGAATTTTTTAATGTGCGGGGTTTCTATAGAAAGGGTTTCGGTAGAAACAGTTTCTATAGAAAAGGTTTCGGCCGAAACCCTTTCTATAGAAACTGTTTCTACCGAAACTATCTATGTGGCATCCTAGTTGGCAGCCAACTCAGCTTTTTTCAGAATTTTCTGAAACTTTCAACTTTAGCTAAGTATTTATTTAGTCAGAATGATTTTTTTGCAAAAACAAAAAATACCCTTTTGTAGAGCTCAGAGTGGAGAATCCAAATATATAATTTTTTAAATATTTTTATTAGTTTTAATATATTTTATTTTTAAAATAATGCAAGTAGGTTTTCAAAATGAAAAAGGAAGTTGATTACAAATTAAAAACAAGATAGTAAAATTTATTAAAAAAATTTAAATCTTATATGGGGCACAAGAGGAGAGATTCTTCTTCAAAAGGGTATAATAATTTTTTTGAAAATGATTTAAAATTTTGAAAATAGTTGACGGCCCATGAAAACTGTCAAATTTTGACATGTTTGACTTTAAAACGTTATTACAAGAAAAATATACGTCAAAATTTGATTTTTATTTTTCCATGCACAAGATATTGAAGTTACCTATTTGGAGAAAAAAAAATTAGGGAGAAATGAAGTATTTTTCAATTTGTTTCTTGACGGCCCGTGAAGTCACTCTTTTCTGAAATTTTCAGCATTCCAAAATTTGTCCTTAAATTGATAAAAACATAATGATTTTTATTTTTTTTTAAATTTTAAAAATTACAACAATAAACTTCATCAAAATTTCTACATTTCATTAGTTTACACCATTTTGAAATTCAAAACATAAAGACCACTTTTATGTGGTCGAAGTTCAGAATTTTTTTTGCTGTTGGCTGATTCCTTTATAAAGTGTGACACAGGTTTGTGCTTTTACCCATATATATTTGTTATTCTCAGCATCTTAAAACCATCTCATTTGCATCATCATCGTAACCATCCATATGTTTATCTTGAACCTTTTTGTCTCGAGATCCACCCTCAAATCGAATCTTTCGCTCGATCTCTCGAGGGGGCAATGTACTAGTATACTTCTACTAGGGCATCCAAAAATTCAATTTTTTTTTACATCAATGTCAACAATGTTATTCTTTGAACCAATGCAACAAGTACATTGCTTCAAAGAGGGGCAAAATGTAGACATGAAAAATATCTTGATCAACTAACCTCAATTCTACTTTAATCACCCCTCTATTAACCATTTAATCAACTCATCTTAATTCCTATGTTAATCAAATAAATCAAATTTATTTGATTAAATCATTATCCTCTTTTGATTAAATAAATCATTTTATTTATTTAATCCTAAAGTCCCCCTTTAATTAAATAAATCGATCTTATTTAATTAATCTTCTAAATTCATCCATTTAAATTAAATAAATTCATCTTTATTTGATTTAATACTAACATCATCCCCTTTAATTAAATAAATCAAAATATCTATTTAAGTCTAAATCATTTTCCATCTCCTTTTGGTTTATTTTAATCCATAAATCTAAGTCAAAAATTCAAATCACCTAATCTTCACTTAAGTTAACTAAATCACGATTAAGGTTAAATCTAATGCAAGTCCCATCCTCTAGCTTTTCCCATTTGCACAAATAAATGACTTTAATTAATTTATTAAATCTTCATTTTCCATCAACATGGCATAAAAGTGGATTATTCCCCCATTTCAAATCTCCCTCTCAAATGACTTGTCCCTTCCAACATAGCATTAATTCCCCTCTTACATGTTCCCCACTTGGCATTTAAGAGCCCTTCTTCTCCCTCCAACAACCCAAATTTCAAATTTGAAAAGGTCACCTAATGTCATTTATTGACACATTCATCAAACATGCACATCCTTTTCCCATTCACATGATGACATGTGGCACTTGACCATTGGTTGGTTTTTAGTCCCACATTGCTCTAGTTTTTCTCATTCCTCCATCTTC
Organism: Sequoia sempervirens; assembly: GCA_007258455.2. Classification (NCBI taxonomy): domain Eukaryota; kingdom Viridiplantae; phylum Streptophyta; class Pinopsida; order Cupressales; family Cupressaceae; genus Sequoia; species Sequoia sempervirens. The sequence continues at coordinate 314,660,059 of VDFB02353493.1, read as the reverse complement.
TCTTTCTATAAATGAAAGGCTTTTCTTTGTATTTTGCATCCACAATCTTATGCACAAGACTAGTATTCACAGTTTTATGCACTTGAATCCACAACTTCATTCAAAGTTACTCTCTTCACATTAAGAGCTAAATTTGTGCACTTCATAGCATAATATCTTCAAAGCATTTTATCATTGATCTTATCAAAAGGGGTTGTGAAATGGCTACTTTTCACATCAAAGTAGCACCAATCATTCCATAAGATCAAGTGTTTGCTTTGTTTTATAATAGAAATAGTTATTTTTGATTGTATTTGCTCAATTATTTCATCTTTTTCCTTGTTCTTTAACAATGCAAATGGATTTTATGGGGAATTCTTATTCTAACCTTGTATTTTGATCTAATAATGTGATTCTTTGCTTTGTGCATGCAAGATTGGAATCGGGGTTCTACAATAATACTATATAGTATTATTTTATAATTTAATGCTCTCTTATTTTTTTGATCTTTTGGATTTATCTTTATATAACCAACTATTTTTTTTAATTATTGTAAGATATATTTATAAATATTACATTGAATTGTGATTGATTGTTATATTTAAGAACATCCTATCATTCTTTTAAAATTAGGAAGGGGAATCAATATAATATTAGTTGCCCTTCATTAAAAAACATGTCTTCATGCATTCCAATTTGTATTTGTGATTGACTTGGATAGGTTGAACTGAAAATTTATATTGATTTTTCAAGAATAAAGTTGATAGGCATGTTCTATTATTTTGGATTACATGTAACAACTAAGGTTTGTTATTGTAAGTTGACATAACAAAGAAAGTTTTCGTTGTATTTTGTCGCAAGTTATTCTTGTTTAAAACTATATATATTTTTGTCCCCTTTGAATTCATGCTAGTGATGTTGTCTAAATCTTAGTATAGACCCGGGCTTGTGTACATCAAGTGTAGTTGGGTGATGGCATTATTTTTTCAATAAATAGCTATTCAAATGTTGTAATGCACTGAATGGCGGTACATTAACTTCATTCATATCAATTTTCAATACATTGATATGTTATGTGTTGTTCCAAAAATGATTCTTGTGTGTAATGGGTAAATGGCAGGGGAGATCCCAACGACAGGAGGTGCATCGCCGCTTGGCTAGTGAAATTTGTATACCAACTCGAAAAGGGCAAGGAAACCAAAGAATTGGTCAAGAAATGGTGCAAACTACTTAAATTTGAGGTATATCAAAAAATAACAGAAAAAATAGAAGGTAAAGAGGTAATATTTGGTGTCGTTTTCAAGTGGATAGGTGAAAGCAAAAAAGGTGGAGATGCAGAGGAGCTTCAGTTCCCCTCAGAAGTTGTTGCCTTCAGGGGATTTCGTGATGGAAAGGATATTGAGTATGGTTGGAAAGCAATCAATGCATGCTTTGGTTCCATTCCTAGAGTGCATATCGGCTTACAATACTTGCAAAGCAGTATTGAGAGGCACGGACCTCACAACATCTGGATTGCAGGCCATTCGTTGGGAGCCGCCATTGCAATTGCCGTTGCAAGAAAAATGAAAAAGAAAGACATAGCTAGAATTGAAGCACATTTCTTCAATCCTCCCTTTCTTTCCCCAAAACTTCCCAAGGGGAAACTCTTTGAGACGGTCGGAAGCAAAGTAGCAGCTGTGAATTATATTTGGCGTTCGCTTGGTTTAGGTGCGCCGAATGCGTTTGATTATAGGATAATAAATGATGATATATTGAGTTTCTTATATAATGATTTCATTGGGGTTAGCGGTTGGATCCCCAACATATATGTCAGTGATAATGATCCCATTTGCTGCTCTTACATCCGCTATTTTGAGATGATGGAGGTTATATACAATCAGAGAAGCCAGCCCCTCTATGAGCGCATGAAGTACCTCTTCTGTTTTGAAGTAGCCGAACAGAGAACACCCTGGCATTTGCTTCCCTCTGCTATGCTGTTTGTCAAACACACTAAAAATCATGATATTAGTCAGTGGTTGTCGAGGAGCCCCAAACTTGAGGGAAAAAAAAATGTCCCTCCAATTGACTCAACACACGCTTAAAAGGAGTACTCTTTCCAGCTGAGGGCAAAGGAGGAGATAACGAAGACTGGAAATAAATGTGTTGCATTTCCATGGGCACTAATAATTTGTTGTGGACTTCTGATATTGGAATTATAAATAATTTTAATGCTATATAGTATTATATATTATAATCTGACACTGTTTTCTTATATTTTATGATATTTTTATTTTATATCTTTGGTGATGGTCATGGAAAGTGATTAGAAATATAAATTGTAGTTTTGTGGAAGATTTTTAGTCATTTTATTAACAATCGAGTATTTAATGGATCTCTGCTATTAAAAATTATGGTTTTATGGGTTAAGTAAAATATGCACAACTGAAATTAAATTATGAGTTATTTAATAGTTGAAATAAACTTTCAGTCTTTTGGTTTTGGTAAAGGTAGTTTTCCTCAATGTTTTTGATAAAAGGGGGATAAACGGATTTTACAGGGACCCAAAACCACAAAGTAACAATACAAGAGAAGACCGAAACAACGGTCCAAAAAACAAAAAAACTGCCAAAGAAAATAAAACCAACATCAGGAGGCAGCAACAAAAAGCCTCAAAGAAGCCAGCAAACAATTAGCAAACAGAAGAAGCAGGGCCCAACCACCACTAGTTCATAGAGTTCAAGAGCTCATCCGCAACCTCCTCCAAGTCCGCCATTTCTTGAGCCCCCTCCATAAAAATCTAAGCCATACTAGGGGTAGTCTGGACTTTCCTTTTCGTGCTAGATTTGGTACGTTTAGATATCCTAGCTTCCTCATCCTGGTCTTTCTCCTGATCAAGGTCGACACTCTCTTCTGGGTTTTCTCCTGTCTTTCAGACATAGCCTTGATGATAACAGAGTTATGTCTGGCAATTCTGCAATTTTGCTCGCCGATCTTTTTCAAGGTACCTTTGATTTTTTCAAGTTCATTTTCGATAGTGCTGTCCTTTCGAGGAATATTCTTCATATTGTTGTGCTTCTCCACTTCGAGCTGAATAAGCCCAGCGACTTTAACTTCAATTTTCCCCAGTTTGCTATGAAGAGACAAATTTTTTGTTTTCAGCTCACTTATCTCATAAAAAACCCATTTGGCAGAATTGAGCTGGTCCTGGAAGTAGCTTTTTCCATTACCAACAAAGTCAAAAGGGGGTTCACTTTCAGGATTGACCCTAAAGAACACCGACTCCGCACCTCTCGGGGGGCTCAGGTTTTCTTGATGAATATTCTGGGGGGCATGAAGTTCCTCAAGGCTGGCCCCAGCTATCTTAGCAAAAATAGCAGGGGAGTCATCAGGGTAGGACACAAGCTTATTAACCGGAGAGCAAGAGCGAGCCATATTGGCATTAGGGTTAGTGTGGCCAGAGGCCGAAACAGAGCAAGCTCCAGAAGGTTGAGGGGGGCGGCCAGAAGCAGAAGGAGGGGGCAAGGGAGGCGAAGGGCTCTAGACACGGTCGGGAGAAGCTTTGGTTTCGGACAAGCTAGGCTCAGTATCATCTTCGTCAAGCTCTAGCGGGGCAATAGGGTTAGGAAGGGCGGACATATTCTAAAAGTGCTCAAAAATAAGTCTTAAAAGACCCGTGTGAAGAATCAAGTATTTTTTAGGGCTTCTATGATCAGAAAAGTTGTTTCTCAGAGAACAGAGCAAGAAGAAGGGGATAGAGATACACACCTTATGCCGGAAGTGATTAAGCAGCACGAAATGATAACCATAGACCCTTGTGAAGCGGCCGTCGAGCGTGATGTACTCCATGATAACCCTTAGCACTTTTCTCCACAGAGCTTTTATAGTGTCCACTTCATAGTAGCTATTCGACATCTTGACCATATTTTGTTTCTCCATTTCAGATTTGGGAAATTTCAAAACAGCTTCATCGGAGAATTTCCTGTCTCTGAAGAATTTGTGCTCTTCCATTGGAATGCCCATGACCTCCGCAATTAGGGCTTCATCAATTTGAACTTTCCTCCCAAACAGGAAGACCTCCCCATCATTCCAATTCTTCTCAAAGAAGTCAATAATCTCCTCCTTAGAGCCATGGAGTTTCTCAATGAACAGAAGCAATCCACCCCTTCTAATTTTACTCCAAGCTTTTGCATTCTTGGTGTGTGATTCAAAGCTGGTAGGCTCCACCCTCCTTAGTTCCCCACCCATAATAGACAGGTTAGTGCGAATACTATTACAGACAGAAGTCCTGTTCCAGAAAGTTCCTTTGTTTCTCAGGACCCACAATACGTGCCAAAGAAGATAATTAATCATCTGGATCCGCTTGGCCCCATTATATCTTCGGATATTGCTATTCATGAATCATACCTTTCTCATTATGACATGACACTGCCTTTTTTCCATTCACCATATCGAACTCCAAAAGAGCTTGAACATTGGAGTGGAGTTCGGTCTTCTTATGCCACGTAAGGAAGGTGTCACTCTTAACTCCCTCATTGGCAAAAAAATCAGCAACCGCGTTTGCCTCATGGTAGACATGAGTTATTTTTATATTATCAAAGTTACTAAGTAAGGCCTTAGAATCATCAATCCAATTTTTTATCAACCATGTGGGCTGTGATCTGCCACAAAGGCTATCAATAATATTTTTTGAGTCACCTTCAATCCATAGATTTTTACATTTAATTCCCATAGCCAAGTTGATTATGTAATAAGCCCCCACCGCTTCCACCATGTGATTGGTTTAGGGTTTAGGGTTTAGGGTATTCTATGGGTAGAATAACAATTAGATGAAAGGGTCATTTTAAATTATTAACAAAATTCGTCAAACAATTTAGACTGATATATCATATAGATTCATCTAGTGTGTAATGAAATATTTTGCCTATAGCATCCTTGTACTATATTTGTAAATACATAAGAGTTTCTTTATGTCTTGATATGTTTTTCAAGAAAAAATACTTCATCATGTCTATACTTTTAAAGGAAACTATGAATCTTGTTAGTTGTATTATCAACAAGGCCTATTATAAAAACTATTAATTTTTTGAAGTCCACAATTTTTTAAATAGAATTTCTTATGGATAAACTGCATATAAAAATATTAATTCTTTGACATTTCATATCACACTTCAAGAAATTTCAAAAGAAAACCTCGAAGATGGGCTATTATAAATAGGGAAAAAAATAAAGAGAGGGGAGAGCAAACCAAAAGGAAAAGAAAATCATCAATAATTAATAGAAAAACAAGGAAAAAATAAAAAGATGAATATAAAAAAAAAAAAATTAAATTGAAAGGAAATTTAAAATTTAAAATCTAAATTAAATATGTATAACCCTATATACGATATATATAAAATACGGTAAAATGAAAATATATATAAAAAAAAAAAGATTCATGACAAAAAATAACCAAAAATAAAAAAGATACAAAAGGGCATAAAAAATACATAATTAAATGAAAAATGTTTATTACTACTTAATATCATGTGGAACCCTCTATGTTGGAGAAATAGGTTGCTCATTCAATGCATAATTTAAGGAACATTGTGTAAACATTAGAAATGAACACATCACAACTCTACTCTTGCAAAGCATTTTGCCTCCACCGAGCATCATATTTTCCTTGAAATCCCTATAATCCTTAGCAAACAGGATAAATTCTTCAAAAGAAAACTTTAAGAGGGCATCAAGATTAATATCGATCCATCAAAGTGTATATGTAGGAATATGGGGGACTAAAAAGTGGCAATGCCATCTAATTGATAAAGTGATTGCATTATAATGCATTCGTTTTTTTTTTACATTAAAAATAAAACATCAAGAGGTGGAGCTCATTTAAAATTGAATTCTAACCTACAAAATAGTAGTCTTCAACCTTGGACATAAATATAGATTGGCTATATTTAAATTAAATGTAAATCTTGAAAAACTCACAAACTAAACATAGTATTCCGAAAAGCAAAGCATATTCTAAAGGAAGAAAGTGACATAACTATGTTAAATAAAATATATTAAGAAATGATCAAAGGCAAGTTGCAATGATGAAATACAACCACATACATACATAGGCTGTTACATTACATCTATTTCAATGTTATAAGATTACATTTACATCTTTACATCAAATACATCCATGAAGATAAGTTTACATATATACATTGGCTATGCAAGACATACAAGAATAGTACAAGAAGTATATCCATATAATAAAATATTTTTGGTCATCAACCACTATGACTCTGCTAGTCTTCCGCAAGCCGAGGCTAAGAGTGGAGTTAAGGTGCATTTTTTGCCCAACCACAAAGTACAATACTTCCCCAGGTTTCTTCCTAACTCAAAGAAAGCGCTAACCCTACATGAGAAGCCTAGTGACCTGGAATGATATAAGCAAGAGGGAATCTCTCGATGCGTGCTAGATTCCTATATGCAATTCCTAATTTAAAATAACATAATGCTGATATATAAATAATTTCTAATTTTTTCATCCATCTATTTCACTGGTACAATAGCTTGGCCAAGCAACAATAATTACAATGGTAATTTAGAAAAGGTAAATTATCGTCTCTAGGAGCCCACATTCGACATCCTATCCTGAAAGTAATCCCATAGAAAAAAAAGAAATAAACATATAATCGCTCAAGTTGCACACAATTGCAAGCATGCATTAAACATTGAGTTTTTCTCAAAAAACAACTTAATTCCAAGTTGCTACATGGTTTGCATAAGATTTTCATTCATAAAATATAAATTAAATAACTAATTTTTAATTCCAACAATTAACTTAATTAATCAGTTTTCTAGTATTCTAATTCGAAAAAAACATAGGCATGTTCTACATGAATCATTCCAAGCGAAAATCAAGTGTATGTTTACTATGTATCAATCAATTCTTCAACTGAAAATGCCATATTTACATTCAAGGTTCTTCACAGATCGATATAAGTAAATTATAAGTATTTATATAGATATAAATACATATATTGTATTTATTAAATATATGTAGACATGCCAAATTAACAACATGCATTCCTCATATTTAACTAATTCATATTCGCCCATCAATTCAATAAATCAAGGTTATTTGATTGATCTCCTAAGGTTATCTTCTAGTTAAATAAATCACTTTATTTAATTATCTCCTAAAGTCTCTTCATTTAATTAAATCAAATGTATTTAATTACATGCATAGTGCATAAATTTCCCCCCTTTTGATTTAAATAAATCCAAGCATCTAAGTCAAAGGTCAAAATCACCTAACATCATTTTAATTAATCAAACCATGATTAATCTAATCCTAATCATCCATCACATCCTCTAGCTTTTCCTACTTGCACAAATAAATCAATTTATTGATTTATTAAATTCTCCATTTTCTCTTAACATAGCATAAAAAGAGAATATTCTTCCAAATTTGAATCTCCCCCTAAATTGACATGTACATCCAACAAAGCATTTAAGAGCTCTTACATGTCTCTTACATGTCTCTTTCAAAGGTCAAACTTAGCATTTAACTCATCTTGTCATCAAATTCAAATTTCAAATCTCCCCCTCTTTGGCACATTGACCAAAATGTGTTCATTCATCAACCTCTCACATGTTGACAAGTGGCCTCTTCTCATTGGTGGATCTTTAGTCCCACATTCACCCATTTTGCATGTCTCTCCATCATTCGGTCTTATAAATAGAGAGCACATCCTTTGCATTGGATCATCCACAACTTGAGTATTTGCACTATAGTCAAGAATCACACATCTCCATTATCAAGAGCTTATCCAGGATTGGGAAAGGGCTTCTTCCCACATAAGCACCAATCCACTATGAAATATGATTTACTTCATGTTTTATTGTATGCTTTCAGTTAGTTTATCTAATCCTTTGTTGTTTTGATTGCATTATGAGGCATGTTGAGTTATTTCATAGGGATGTTGACTATTTTCTTTGTTTTAAAATACTAATCATGCTTTGTGTGTTAGGATTTTATCCATTTGAAGATTTTCACATCCACATAATGGTGCTAGAAGGATGGTTGTTTGTTTCTCATTCTTGTTTTGTTTGTTTCTAAAACTTTACAACAGTTGTGCCATTCTAAATCTTACAGCCTGATCCATATTCAAGTCCTTGTAACAAATCTTAGATTTTGATTGTTACTTTGAGAGTTAAAGGGATTTAATCATGTATTTTTATTTATGAGGAATCATTTTTTATCTTCTGGTTTTGAAGTTTTATATTACTATGAGCTGCTAGAATATGACTCCTCTATGTGTTGAAAAGAATGAGCGCAAACATTAGAATTCCTTTTCAAGGAATCATTTTCTTTTTTTGGTTTTGGAGTTTTTGTTTTTGTGAGCATAAACAAAAACTCCAAGGCTGAGCATAAACATTAGAATGCATAAACAGTCAGTGCATTCTCAGATTTTTATTTTGCAAAAGTATTTTGTATTTTATAGTTGTATGCACAAATTTTCTTTCTAATAATATTTTTCCTTGGATGCCCGAGTTTCTACTTTCTGCAAAGCCATACATTGTCCTATTTCTATACATGATATTTCCATATTCGTCCTCATTCGAGGGCAATACCAAAACTAGAAACATGAAGATTAATAGAAAATCATTTATGTTTAATGTTTGAAAAAAAAAGGATGACATAGTCAAGCCATGCTACCATAACGTGGACACTTCAGATGCAGTGGCACACTTGTTTGCGTATATTCTACATTCATGCATATTTTCTATCACAAATCAATTTTGTTCCATACATACCCACACTTTCTCCCATTTCATCATTCTTTTCTTATTTTCAGTCAGTTGGTAGACTTGCAAAAGACTTGTCAATTTTATTCACAACTAAAATTTTAGTTTCAAATGCATATTTAGAAAATTTTATATGTTCATTGTTAGAAGCATTATGATAATGTTCAGTGTGAGATTTTATAGCTGAAACAGATTTGAAAATTTTATTTGGTATAAAATTGCATTTGGAAGTTCTATAGCTGAAACAGAAGTCCATGTACAATGATTCTAAATAAGAGCAACATCAGGTTGAGGGGTTGCACCTTTCTGCATTTTATTGTCATAATTTTGAGTAAAGAAAAACTTGTCCAAATCAATTCTAGTTGAAGGCGTGGCACTGAATGTAGGACACTGGTCAAAGGTTCTATAGTTATTACATTCTAGCTAAAACTATGGAATGTAGCTTTACAACTGCCATGTATAATTACATTTAGTTTGAAATTTTTTGTTTTTTTGAATGATATTGAGGCACAAATTTAAACTTGAAAAATGCATTTTCATAAAAATTTCTTACGCAATTTTTCAAAGAAGTCTCTTCTACGCAAATCCTACAATCTCTATCTATCATGTGCTAGTATTTCTTTCAAGAATTCTATCCAACAGTCGACGCACATCATGCACAAATGGTTTGGGAACAATATGAAATGAGGTATGTGGTGTTGTTTACAAATCAAGAACCACTCTCCTACTTGACTAAGTCGCAACAAAATTGAAGATAATCGTACCTCTTATTTCTTCAATGTTTTTTTTTTACATTTTATCCAGTCTTTCTGCAAATTAGAGTGAACCAGTGGCCACCAAAAGCTAATATCATATCCATTTTTGTCTCTAAAAAGCATTGACTATATGTAATCAAGGGCGACACTTGGGTTTTCAAATATCTTCTAAAGTGATTATGCTAATAAGTTCATGTGCCTTATCTATGAGTTTAAAAGAAGACACATCATTCACTCAATGTGTAAAAATCTAACTGTCTCTCTCAATCAAATTTGTATTTTTCAAAATTTCTAGTCAAGGATTTAAGTCTTTGACTTGCAGGTCAAAAGCACCAAGCCAAAAAGAGAGGTGGTGGAAAGAAATATTTTTTAAATAGATTATAGGTAGCTCTTTGGAGTTGCATACATTTTTTTTTATATATTTGACTTTGCATTAGCTTGCTGGGAATTACGTGCATGATTGCTCTTTGTCTAATGTTCATAACCATTAAAACTTCTTAAAGCTATTTTGGTGCATCCAAAACGGTTTCATTTTTTTTCTTTTTCATGCATACCATCAAATATTTATAAGACTTATATGCGCACCCATTTTTTTTAAGTTCTCCGTCTTTAAATTTTGTATCTGTGCTTTCTAAACTTGCTTGACCAAATATAGATTGTGTAACTTACTGAAGATCATATCTTAGACTACAAGTGTCCCATGCCATCATTTATTATTATAGCTGGAATTCATTTTAAGATTAAAACTATCAACTCATAGGCATTGAATTTGTAGCCTAGCTATCCGAATTATGAGATTTGATGTTTTATTTGACTTTGCATAAAAAATGATTTGGGTATGGGCAATGCAGATTTTTTTTTTTTTTTTAAGAAAACAATAATTATTAAAGTAGCCTTGAGTCTGTTTTGAACAACTATATTTGCAAGCTGAAAGTGGGTTTAGAAGGCAAATGTTTAATAAGTTATTTTACAATAACTAATTGAACTATTTTCCTTTTTATCTCTCAAACACTTGTTTCTAAGGATTTTTTTCTTATTTTGACAAGTTTGGGAATTCATTATGCTTAAAACTATGTTTATCATGTTAAGCTATTATTAAAATGAATCTTATTTGTCATGGTTTTGTGATGGAATAGGGTTACATTGGCATCAATAGACAATGGCGGTTTTTCCCTCGCATGGGAATCAAACAAAAATCATATTAGAGTTGAATAATTGGGCATTAAAACTTGAAATCAACAAAGCATTTCTAAAAGCTTAAGGATTCCATTTTGCACTTTAGTTTTCTGTTTTTATATCAACTCACATCCTTTTGGGCTTTAAGAGTAACATTTCAATTCTTTCTACAAAGGGCTTACAACGAATCTTAGGACAAACTCACTAGATTTCGTTTGAGGCTAACAATTGAACAAGGAAAATTCCACATTTGATTTGGTGCTATAAAAGGAAGACATTATTGCTTTGTGAACTTAAAATGAACAAGTGTTTATTTGTTTTGTGATTGCTTACTTAAACTAAAATCATCGAAAAGGACGTATGCACTTCTCTCATGCTTCATAGTGATCTTGAGAATCAAAAGGCCTTTTTGGTGATCTTAGGTTGGGATAAAGTGATTACCTCCACACTTCATTTTGGGAACTGAAATTAAACAAAACATTGTGCAAGTGTGAGTAAACCTATTGCATGTGTTCTCCCTTTGTTTCTAAATGAAGGTTTATCAAACTATGAATATGTTTTCTCTCTTTTATTTATCTTAGAGGGCCTACCTTGGGGAAAAAGTACTCACCCAAGGGAACGACTCAATTGGTAACACTCTAAAGCCAAGAGTATTTCCAGTTAGAATATAAATGTGGGTATTGGAACAAAGGCTAGTATCATGCGGTTGGCTCTGATGAGAAGGGAAACAATGGTCTCTCACCATGTTGGTTCAACTCCTACAGACGAAAATTCTGAATTAAAACCCTTGTTGTAGAAAGGCCAAAATCCCTATCTATTTGTTGGTGCAAGAACAGTCATTCTAAACCTACCCCACACTTTTACAGTTTTTAGTAAAAATAGAAATTATGCCATGGGAGTTTCATGGGTACTGATGCTTGGCTGCCCCGAGAAGTGAGTGTCGTGAAGGGGAGCCAGTGGGGTCAAGCATCTAACCATTCACTAAAAATAAGTGTAGCTGGACTTGTCCAAGTGGGGACTAAACAAATAATATCTCAAATATCAATAGGGGTGTGATTGTTCTTGAAATCAAAACACATTGTTTGATCGAAAACATTGCAAAACCAACATTCAACATGACCATCAAATCTCAAACCCTTTAGGAGAAGCAAATATCCTTGAACAAATTCACATGCTATTGCTTTCCCTTGGGATTTTATCCTTAGAGGCTTCTAAGTATTTGGATTTCATCTCAATTTTCTCCTACTAAGGTCAACATTAGGAAACATTTTCCTTGATTTCCTCGATTTCCACATAATGCACTTTGTGGGATGAAAGAGAATTAGGACATTGGACATCTAGTTTCAAAAGCTGATCAAGAAGTGTTTGTGTTAAAAATAGTCCATTAAGGAAAGATTGAATCAATTGAACCCCACACATGTGCTTGACATCTTTTGGTCATATGGTTTTCATGCAAACATTTGTCTTTTGATTTTGATTTACTCTTAGAGAAAGGCATGTTCTTCACTATCTTGGTCTACTAAACAAGTCCTTCTTAGGTTCATTTAGGATCAAATCAAACACTTCATCCATTCCAAAAATTTATCATCTCCATCTCATAAACAACTTTAGAGCTATGGAAACATCATTGTCTAGACTTGGGTACATCCTTAAACCAAATCAAAATCATTTGTTTATTTAGGTGTGTGGGAATGCATCCTTTCTCATACATTTAATTAAATTATCAATCCTTTGAACAAATTGATCCTAAGATTACATCTAACATCTTAGGGTTTACAAGTTCATTATCCTAATCAAACCAATCAAAATCAAACCCTAAAGTCTAGCATTGATCCAAGGTTCCTACATGTTCAACACCCATATCATTCACCCCTTTTTCATCCCTTTTCTCATCATTGGTCCTAAACACCTTCGAGGTCACTTTTTCAACAAGGTCAAAGCACAAGAGGAACATGGAATATAAACTTGATTCATACATCATGAGTGGTCTAAACCAACCAAACTATCAAAGCCTTACAATGACGATTGATTATCAAAACTCACATTTATACAATCCATACATGGGATCATTGTCTCCTACAAACATCAATGGTACAACAAATGTGAGTATGCCTAGTCAAAAGTTTGGAACACCTTTCTCGATGGAAGATTTAAATCCAATCCCAAACCTACAAATCTGTCAACCAAATAATCAAGGAATGAGTCTTCAAATGAACAACATCATCCCACCAAATCCATACATTCCAAATGTGAATATACCAAGTACATGTTTTCCAAGTTCATGAAACATTCAAATCCACACTTGGAAAACTTTGGGATAGATATGTTTACAAATGTTGTTCAAAGTCCAAACAAGATGTTAATGACTCCAAGACAAGGTAACACCATGCAAAATAAAAGTTACCTAAATCAAGACAATGTTCAATTTCAACCTATAATGCCAAATTTGAACACCATCCCAAATCAGAACATTGTCCAAAACCAATTTTTTGATGATCCCATGTGAACACAACAAGTGTACATCCCAAATCTGTTTGAACAAAATCCAAATCAAGGGAGTCAAATTCAAAATTAAGATCAAATTTCACTAGAGCAACTTGCTTCAAATGCCAAACTAATTGAATTATTGATCCAAGACACATCTTCACTCCAAAATCAATACACTCTTCCATTTGTTGAAACATGTCATCAAAGGATTGAGTTATGTTCACAACCCTATCAAGAACAATATCTCCAATGTCAAGAAGTTGGATATCAAAATCAACGCAATCAACAACAAGCTCAACCTCCGCACCTCAAAGATCAATCACCACATCTCCAAAATCAATCATCACAAGGTGAAATTAAAGGAGAAGTCTCACAGGGTAACAGATGAAAATACACATCACTTGGAGACCAATCAAATTAGTCCTGCAACAATTGGTACAAGAAAATATCATCAAGCTCCTCATCTATGGGAACTATCAAGAACCCCTAGTTAAACCACTAGGGTATAATTAGGAGCACCATTGTGATTAAAATAAAACAAAGGGACACAAAAAGTCAAGTTGTATTCGACTCAAAAATCTAATCCAAGACTTCATTTCAATTGAAAAATAATAACTAATGGGGACAATGATGAAGATCCAACCACTACTAATAATGATGAAAATACCTCAACCACAATTATTGAGAACAAGGGTCAAGATCAATCCATTACTGAGCACCTTGAAGTTGTGTCTACCTCATTTGAAGATCAATAAAACATACATCAAGAGTCACTTTTCAATCATGATCAAAATCCACCAACAATACCCAACAATGATCCAATTCGAGAAATTTCAACATCACTTGACCCTATGGTTGAAGACATTCATAATATCTCCACCGCAATTGTTGAAAACAATGTTCAAAACCTATCCATCAATGAGCACATTAAAGATGTTTCCATGTCATTCAATGACCAACTCACCATACATCAGGGGCCACTTTTTAGTGATCTATTTCAAGGAGTGTTAGAGGCATTTGATCCTATTGACATAATCCATGACCCATCGACCAATGATCATGTTGAAAATGTCTCAACATCACCTAATGAGTTAAAGAACATATCTCAAGAATTTATTCCAAAGCATGATCAACATCTTTCACCAAGGTTTAGCAATGGTCCTTTCCAAGATATATTGACATCCTTTGACCTCATAATTGTCGATATTGAAGGAATATTCCACTCAACACTTGATCCAAATTCACTCAAATATCAAGAGGATATTGAGCCACTTCCTATGCCTAATGATGATATCCAAGAACCCTTTGAAATCAATCCATCCTTTGAAATTGACCCATGTCAAGAACTTGCTCCAAAGCATGATAAAAGAAACTTCGAGATCATTCAAGATCAAGAATTTGTATCTCCAAGATACTATAATGATTTAATGGACACTCTCCTATCTATACAGGATGTCATAGATAATAATCTTATCCATATAACACATACTCCTCCATCTACCCATGAGATGCTTTCTATGGATGGACAAGTAGATGATCTTCATTCAAAACATGATTCCTTTACTTTTGACATTATTACACAAAAAGAGTAGGTTATCGATTCCTATAGTCAAACTGAGTTGTCAACATCAGAATCAGATATATCCTAAATTCAGACTAAGGACATGATGTATGAAGATATCCAACGTTATCCACTCAAGGAAATTGGTCATATAAAATAGGATATTCTGGAGTCAGCAAAGCATCCAATAAAAATAATAGCATCTGCAGTGGTCATTTATCAGAGAATGCATTCTAAACAAGAGCTCTCAGAATAGGAAAAATCAAAGCATGAAGGTACTACTTCCACAATACTGGGGGCAACTATGTCTCAAGAAAATGTCAACATAGGGAGAATGAAGAATGCTTATGATGAAACTGACGCCAATACTACAACCAACCATGTCATAAATCTTCATCCACCCATCACCCCATCCATGAATTGGGACCAACATCAGAAGAAATATTTGAATCAAAGCACGAAGAACGTTATCAAAGAAAAAGAAGCTAAGAAGCATATCAGACAAATCAAATACAAATGGATACCAAAGAATACAAAGAAAGATTAACCCTATCAAACTCCATCAGTCAAAGAAACTATGGGGAAAAATAAAAAAGGGAAAAGTATCCATCAAAGATGTCCACAAAATAAAAAGTAGGATTTTCAAGCGACGTACAAAGTGTATCAAACAGTTGGTCCTGATTCCACACACACTTTCGTATCCACCCATCACTGCTGATCTTCCCAAGTTTGGAGAGTCAAAGGTTCAAAACTGTCAACTAGTCCATCTTTTATTCATAAACGCATAACTCCATCCATTCCCCCATGCATGATATCCAATTCTCACATTGACCATGTATTGGAAATGAACCTTTATCATAAGGATTCAGAAGGCATTCTATCATGATGTGTGCATAAAGACAAAGTCAACTCCAGTATCAACTAAGCAGATCAGGAATCTAAAAAGTTGTATTCAAGCGCACGTATCTTGACAAAACAAATTCTTTAGGTAGGATATCGATGGCACATTATGATAGAAGCATCTACATGGACACCACTAGGTGGTTCAACATGAGCTTAAAATCTTTCAAAAAAAAAATATATATGAAAATCCTAAAAAAAATTCAGAAAAATGATTGAAAATAGTAAAGAAAAAAATTGTCCTCTAGTGAGAAGCACTACAATGGCACTTTGGATAGGTACCATGATGAAAACCTAGAAAACAGGTGTCATGTGTAGAATCGAGCATTTGGGTATGTGCAGGATCATGATAGGCCAAAAAGTGGCAATATGATGGGTATTTGTAGTGTATGAAATGAAAAGGGTTTTTAAAGGAGATTCTCAAATTTCCACAAATAGCAATTATGTTTTACTTTGAATTCCATAAATAATTATTATTCATTTTCTATTTGAATTACGAATAAAGTCCTGATTGATAGGCTAATTGAAAAACATCTATAGCTTTCAAACGATATCACATTTTTGGAATCCAAAACATGCATCACATTCTATGCTTCACATAATATAGGATTAAAAAAAGAAAAAATGAATTTCATGAAATTTTGAGCAAGTTAAGGTGGTCAGACATACAAGTTTTTATATTTTTTAAAAGTTGTAATAAAAAAATCATAATTAATTATTTACTTGGAAAAAAATTACAAAAAAATATCCATCACATCCAAACATGAGTCCTCTACTTATTTCTAAAATCTTATAAAAAAATATTATCATTTTATTGTGGTTAGTGTTGTCAGACAGACACCTATTTCTTATTTTTTCCCTGAAATTTAAGTACTACTGCGTTGAAATTTCAAATTTTCACCATAAAATTTTTAAAAAAAATAAATAAACCTAGTAGTTTCAAAACTATATTCAATTTGCTACAGATTCTATTCTTACATATTTTTGAAATAATATAGATAACTTATTTAAATTTTTATGTCAAGTTTCCTAACTCTGATTTTTCTAATTTTTTTGCCACTTAAGGGCCTATTTTTTCCATGATGATCCTGTACATACCCATCTACGTAAGACAGTTTAGGAGGAAGCATCTTATCCCATCCATAATAAGGCCTTCATTCCAACCATATCAACCATAATAAATCCATTCATCCATGGACCATTTATCCAATCCATTTTCATCCATCTACATCTATAATCCAAATTAGTTTGATCTTGAAAATTTTTGGTGCACACTTTACACTGGCTTATGGTAAACATCTTGACATGATCCTATCCTATCCCAATGTTATTTGAGCCATGAAGCATTATGCAATAAAGCATTCCTCTATTCAAACACCTTATCTTATCGCAAGATAATCCTTGGCATCCTTTGTATGCTTACCATACCCATCCATCCATACACCAATCCAAGCATCCATCCATGGCATTCCATACATTGCTAGAAATTGGGGAAAAATATTTACATCTTGCTTCAGGAATAAAACTTGATCTATATCCTCTAACTTATGTGGTGATCCAAGCATTGGAAAACATGAAATTAGTTGGTCAAAACACTTGTGATCCAAAATCCAAATCACTAGCCCATGGCATATTTTGAGGAGTAGATGTTCCTTATCAAGCATTATCTTCAATCAAACATCGATCCAAAAAATTGATATCAGTTGCATCTAATTTGCATGTCAACGTCACATCAAATCATTCAAAACAATTTTATTCCAAATCAAGCTTCAAAATCCTGATCAATTGACTCCAATCAACCCATCATCATCTTGGGGATATCTTTCCCAATCCTTGTGTTGTTTAACATTATCCTTGCATTGTTTTGCATCATCAGCAATGTTATCATCATCAATCCTAATCAATCAATCCTTGCATTATTGTGCATCCTCAACAATGTTATCATCATCAATCATGATCAATAAATCCTTGAATTGTTGTGCATCCTCAACAATGTTATCATCATCAGTCTTGATCAATCAAATCCAATCAATCCATCATCATCTTGGGATATCCATCTTAATCCTTGTGTTTCTTAACACTATCCTTGCATTGTTGTGTATCCTCAACAATGTTATCATCATTAATTCATCAATCTGATCAATCAACCCTAGTTTCATTTTCAACAAAATCCTAAATAGAGCACTAATATCATCACACATATCCATATCCAAATCTTCAAAATCATGTGAAAAATCCAAAAATACCCAGAACATATCAAAAATTCAAAAACATCCAAAATCATCTCAAAAATCCAAAAAAATTTAAAAAATAGAAAAACGTCAAAAACATGATATCTGAACTACATTGTCTCTGACCTTAAACGTAGGCAAGGCTAATCTTTTATTAGCCCCCAAGACATAAAAATCCAAAAACATTCAAAAAACATCAAAATCCAAAAACATTCAAAAAACAAAAAATCCAAAAACATTCATAAAATCTCAGAAAACCCCAAAACATTCAAAAAATCAAAAATCAAAACATCTATAGAATATTAAAAATACCAAAAACAGCCTCAAAACATTCCAAAAACATAAAAAACATCCAAATATTTGAAAAAATCCATCTGTCTCATCTCGCTTTTACTCAAAATAATCAATCATCCATAATAAATTGACCATCACCTTCATCCTTTGGCAACATAAACAGAAACAATCACAATAATCAACAAAAGAAAACTTCAAACACAAAATCAAAATCGAAGCAATAAACCATTAAACAAAAAATCAAACTCTTGATCATTTTCAAACATGTCAGTCAACCTTATATCAATAGCCTATCAATCAACTTTTCAACCTATCATCATCCTATACAATGCATGTCCTAGGATATATTGTTCTGATAATGGGCATCATTTTGGATATCACTTTGGATTCTTATCCTATCAAAACAAATCCCTTTAGCTAGAGGTATGAAGAACATTGACTTGTTTTTGTACTTGATCTTTTCTTTTGATTTATCTTATTGCACTCATTCTAATGACCTCTCGATGATGTCTAATCAAAGTGATTTAGAGAGAAAGGAATGGGGCATCGATCATTCTTCTTTTGTCTATTGTGCTTGTTGGAAATTCTTGTAATATAACTTGGTGAATACTTTCTTTTTTAGGCACGTCCTAGCAAGGTTTCCGTATGTCAAGTGTGAACAAGAATACCCCTGTCTGTTTGTCGAGTCAAAGTCCATCGCACTAGGAATAATGACATCCTAGTTCTTTATACCTCGATGCATCGTATCCATGTGTATTATGAAACATAAGGTAAGTAGCCCTTTTTAAATTTCCAATCCTTGATAATCGAAACATCATCTATCATCATCATCATCTCTAATAAAGTCTCAATAGATCATGGACTTGTTCGATCCTCTTGTCATCATCTCATTTCTTCTTTCTTCTCTCCATGCTAACATAACATCACCAATGCATCCATCTTGCATCCATTTTGCATCCAAAAATCATTAGCATACATAAATCTCATAATCATAGCATATCACATCATCCATCTCATCCATCTCACATGCATTAAATCATCATTTTAAATTGTTTAGGATAATATAGATTGGTTATTCTAAGCATCTTAAAACCATCTCATTTGCATCATCATCACAACCATCCATACGTCCATCTTGAACCTCTTTATCGTGAGATCGACCCTTAAATCGAATCTTTTCGCTCAATCTCTTGAGGGGCCAATGTACCAATATACTTCTTTCTACTGGGGCATCTAGAAAATTATTTTTTTTTTTTACTTTGATCTTAGCAGTGTTATTATTTGAACCAATGCAACAAGTACATTGCTTCAAAGAGGGGCAAAATGTAGACATGCGAAATTAATAGCATGCATTCCTCATATTTAACTAATTCATATTCGCCCATCAATTAAATAAATAAAGGTTATTTGATTGATCTCCTAGGGTTATTTTAAAATTAAATAAATCACTTTATAATTATCTCCTAAAGTCTCTCCATTTACTTAAATCAAATGTATTTAATTAAATGGATAGTGCATCAATTTACTCCCTTTTGATTTAAATAAATCCAAGCATCTAAGTCAAAATTCAAAATCACCTGACATCATTTTAATTAATCAAACCATGACTAATCTAATCCTAATCACCCATCACATCCTCTCGCTTTTCCCTCTTGCACAAATAAATCAATTCATTGATTTATTAAATTCTCCATTTTCTCTCAACATGGCACTAAAAGAGAATATTCTTCCAAATTTGAATCTCCCCCAAATTGACATGTACATCCAACAAAGCATTTACGAGCTCTTACATGTCTCTTACAAAGGTCAAACTTAGCATTTAACTCATTTTGTCATCAAATTCAAATTTCAAATCTCCCCCTCTTTGGCACATTGACCAAAATGTGCTCATTCCTCAACCTCTCACATGTTGACAAGTGGCCTCTTCTCTTTGGTGGATCTTTAGTCCCACATTCACCCATTTTGCATGTCTCTCCATCATTCTCTCTTATAAATAGAGAGCTCATTATTTTCATTGGATCATCCACAAGTTGAGTATTTGCACTATAGTCAAGAATCACATATCTCCATTATCAAGAGCTTATCAAGGATTGGGAAAGGGATTCTTTCCATAGAAGCACCAATCCACTATGAGATATGATTTACTTCATGTTTTATTGTATGCTTTCAGTTAGTTTATCTAATCCTTTGTTGTTTTGATTGCATTATGAGGCATGTTGAGTTATTTCATAGGGATGTTGACTATTTTCTTTATTTTAAAATACTAATCATGCTTTGTGTGTTAGGATTTTAGCCATTTGCAGATTTTCACATCCACAATATATACTCAATTTTTTTTCATTCATAAATATTTTGCTTCCATTAAAAATAAAAAAATTGATTTGAGAGAGAGTTTAAGTCAACATCCTAATACAAATGAATACTCAGAAAATATATACACACACACACATACATATATATATATGTGTGTGTGTGTGTATTTGTATAATATATATACGGATGGAGAATTGACTTAAGCATCAAAGTATGTAGGTCTTAATAAATCTGTAGCCATGAGGGAATCAACTTCACTAGCATGCTTATTGTTTTGAGTTTGAAAGGTTCCAACTTAAAGAATTGATTTAGACAGCCATAGACATAGTTATTCCTACAAAGCAACAAGAAGTCTCAACACCCCAGCAAGTGATGGAAGACCTCATGGAGGGGTGTGCTACTTGTGGAAGGGTGGCTGCTCTTCCACGGCAATGCAACCTTCCATAATGGCTGCTTAAATAAACCACTATTCTTAACAGCAAATATAAAAATGTTTCCATGCTTTCCATAATCGATTCTTTGCAGAGATAAATGGTTTCAAGTTTTCCAAGTAGTAGAGCATATTTTATGCATTTTCAAATTGTATTTCATTATGTTTTTAAGGAATTATTGCCTATATATTTATATATATATATATACATGTATATGCAATTTGCAGAAGCAACTGGGAGATATATGTATATACTATTTTGTTTGAAGTCTCCAACAAAAAGTATAATGATAATAACTACAAATTCATTTCCTCTATTCTATAACGAATATATTCAATTCATTTTCAATGGAGATTCAAATTAATAGAGATTTTTTTTTTTCACAGTAATTGGATTTTAAACGATAGAATTCAAAAAGAACCTAGTAAACAAAAGCTTCTTCATTGTCCTCTTCCTATTCTCCTAGATGTTCATGTTCTTCTTCTATGTTCTCAAACCTCTATTCTATTTTTTTTTTTTTTTTTTAGGAAAGAAAGAAAGATACAGATGAATCCCCCCCACACCCAAAAAAATGCATTCGTTGTGTGTTGCCAGAAATAATATATATATTTTTTAATTATTATTTTTATATTTCATTCCTATCTATGTTTTGCTTTATTTCATTATTTTATTTTTCTAAATTTATCTTCTTTTCACAATTTTCTAATTTTTAAATGTTTTTCTATCTCACCAATTTTGTTTTCTAAATATTTCTTTTTCCAAAATTTGTTTCAAGTTTATCTAAAATAAACTAATTTTAAGTGAAATATGATTTATGGCCATGCACCAATATTATCCATTAAACAATAATAAATAAAAATCATTTATCTTAAAAATGCAATTATTAATTAAAATAAACATATCTAATTCTTTTATTTTCTAGAGCATTTAAATTCACTATTAAATTAAATAGCCATTATAAAGTAATAAAATTATAAAATAAATACTAATTAAAAATTTAAATGCAATTATCTATTACTAAGTGTTTGAGTGTGTGCAAGAGAAATCACTCCATCTCAACTCTATCAGGTAGGTAACCTCTGCTACCTTAACCACACCCTTGGTCTTCAAAAAATTGCCACTCATAAAAACTCAAGCACCCATTAAAAGATTAGTGTCCAAGAAAAATCAAAGCCATATGATTCACTATTCAAAAATAGTATTTCCATATTGCATATTTTCGAAATAAAACAATATACATTGCATATCATCTTTTCTAAAGTAAAATAAACATTCACTTATTCATCTTTGAAATTACACAACATTTATTCTACCACACACATTTATTCATATATCAGTTCCACATAAAGTGAAACAAGAGACATCAAAGTTTGAGATGTGACATCCTTCCCCACTTGGAAGAGACATCACCTCAATGTCTTATTACAAAACATCTACATACTAGCACTTGCACCCCAATGAGGTGTAATACTTACGCCGATAGGTTGAGCCCACATTATTTACGGCTATGAAAAGTAGTCGACAACATGAAGAAAGCAGTGGTCTATCTCACCTATCCCTTTCTACCTCTCCCTCCCTCCCTCCCTCCCTCTCCCTTCTCTCCCCCTCTTGCTCTCTCCTTCCCTCTGTATTTCTCTCTATATCACATATCCCCCTCTACCTATCCCTCCCTCCATCCTACCTATTTCTCTCTCACTCTCTTCTTCCCTCTCTACTTCTCTCCCTCTCTCACTTATTCCTATCTACCTCTCTCTCCTTCCCCCTCTAATTCTCTATATCTCCCCTATCAATCTCTACCTCTCCCTCCCTCCCTCTCTCTCTCTCTGGCTCTCTCTTTCCTTCTCTACTTCTTTCTATCCCACCTCTCTCTCCCTCCCTATCTCTATCTCACTTATCTTTCTCTACCTCCCTCCATCCTTCTCTACTTCTTTCTCTATCCTCCCCTCTTTACTTCTTTACCCTCCTCTCTCTCTCTCTCTCTTTCTCTATCCTTCTCTCTCTACATCTTTTCCCTCCTTTCTCTTTCTCTTTCTCTATCCTCCCCTCTTTACTTCTTTACCCTCCTCTCTCTCTTTCTCTATCTCACCTATCCCTCTCTACGTCTCCCTCCCTCCCTTCTCCCCTCTCTCTCCCTTTTGCTCTCTCATTCCCTCTCTATTTCTCTCTATATCACATATCCCTCTCTACCTATCCCTCCCTCCATCCCACCTATTTCTCTCTCACTCTCTCCTTCCCTCTCTACTTCTCTCCCTCTCTCACTTATTCCTCTCTACATCTCTCTCCTTCCCCCTCTAATTCTCTATATCTCCCCTACCCCTATCCCTTTCTACCTCTACCTCTACCTCTACCTCTACCTCCCTCTCTCTCTCTGGCTCTCTCTTTCCTTCTCTACTTTCTATCACACCTCTCTCTCCCTCCCTATCTCTATCTCACTTATCCCTCTCTACCTCCCTCGTCCCTTTAACCTCCTCTCTCTCTCTCTATCCTTCCCTCTCTACTTTTCCTTCTCTCTGTATGTGTGTGTGTGTGTGTGTGTACTTCTTTACCCTCCTCTCCAATTCATTCCAAAAACAACACTTCCTATACAACTTTAGTTATATACCTCAGTGATTATCACGCCTAACATATGCCCACATGTGAGGTCTCCAAGGCTTGATGAATGTTTCTTGCATTACATTTATTGAAAGAATCATTTTTTTATTTTGTTTATTATATAAATTATTTTATTTCATTTTATTTATTGTATAAATTTAAATTTTATTCTATTATTTTATTTACAGAATCATTTTTATTTTATTTATTAGATACATTATTTTATTTAATTTTTATTTATTATATAAATAATTTTATTTATTTATAGTGTATATATAAATTATTTTGTTGTTAAATAGTTATTTTATTTATTATATAAATTTATTTCTTATT
Organism: Sequoia sempervirens; assembly: GCA_007258455.2. Lineage (NCBI taxonomy): Eukaryota > Viridiplantae > Streptophyta > Pinopsida > Cupressales > Cupressaceae > Sequoia > Sequoia sempervirens. Next base: position 314,636,238 of record VDFB02353493.1, on the reverse strand, counting down.
AAAATTTTATTATATTATTTTATTTAATATATAAATTATTATTTATTTTATTTATTATATAATAACAAGAATTAGATGAAATAATCTAAATATAAGAATAACATAATTAAAAAGTATTTTTCTATTATTTTTGTGTTTTTGATTCCGTTAATTTTTTAAAATTTTTATATTATTGTTGATTACTTTTATAAATATAAATTAAAAAAATTAATCAACTTATTTTATTTATTTTTATTTCAATATAATTTTTAAAAAAATATACCATGTTACATTTGGGGAAAAATAGGTCATAATTTTTTTAATTTTAAAACAATAATTTAGAGGGTAGACATTGGGCATTAAAACTATCATCCATTGCAAAGTGATGTCGTGTGACAACTGCAATAGTTATGGTGATTTTAATCAAATGTGATTATAATTGCAATAGTTACGATTGTTCAACTGTAAACGTGCACTTCAAGTTGAATGCTGGTCACAAAGAAATATCTAGTAGTTAGGTGTTTTTTTTGCCTAATAGTTAGCTAGCTGCTTAAAATCATAAAATACAAAATTAAACATAAACAAACCATTTATCAATTTTTAAACAACATAAAAATTAAATTAAATCAATAAACAACAAATTAGAATAGATTATTCTATTACAAACATAACTAAATACCCTAAATAGTTAATTAAATTACAACAATCTAAAATTACAATAATCTAACCGTATCACTTCTTTGCCAACTTTATTGTGTGGGGATACCATAGAGTTCATTAATATGGTAGATTGAAAACATGGTATGGTAAACTTCATTACGTGGTAAAATGACTTTCAAACATTTCATTTTACTGATGGGTGTTGGTACGCTTTCATTAGTGGTTTTAATTTTATCGATATAAATATCTTAATTTCTACAATGTAAATTTTAAAAATTTATATTTCAACTTTTACAAAGAGTTACAGCTACCAACTAGTGGTGGAAGATCAAATCAGGATCCTCAATTGAACACCCAAAGAAATAGTCGAACGGATTGAATCTCCACCTTAAACGTTTAAAAGTTAGGGCGACTTTAATGAACACCGTACACAACTTGCTGGATGGATGGCAGAAACTTTAATGAAAGTCATGTTTATTTTCCCACGGATGCCTCCTATGTTTTCTCCCCAGGCACAATAATTAACCGACGGCACCACCAGGGTTTCTGGCGTCAGACTGCTAGAAATTCCGGTGGGGTTCCCCCACATAAAAAATCCTATCGGCTAAACATAGTCTTAAATATCTAGTATATAATAAAAGTCATTGTATGCAGAAATAGAAAGTATGCAAAAATCTCAAATGCAGAAAAAATCTATCAATATCCTTTGCATTCTCCTAGGTGGCACTATCCACCGAATACTGGTCCCACTGGACCCTATACTGCACAATATCACAGTTCCACAACTTAACATTGTGCCTCTCCAAAATCCTAGTGGGATCCACTAGCACCACCCTTGGATCCTAAACCTGCAATGCATGCTAGTCAAGAATATGAGAAACAACTAGATGGTATGGTTTAAGCATAAAAACATGAAAGATATTATGTATATGAGATAGAGTCAGTGGTAGAGAAAGCCTATATGCAATCGGATTGATGACTTACAAAACATCAAATGACCCAACATATCTAGGGGAAAGCTTAGAGCTCTTGCCAAATGAGATTGAACTTTTCTATAGTTGAACCCTCAAGAAGAGCTTATCTCCAACTGAGAACTATCTAAATGTTTTGTTCCTATTTGCAAAAATCTTCTAACGATTTGGAGCTTGTTTCAAATTTTCCTTAATCAACTTCATTTAATCCTTCATCTCTCTCAGTATCTTTGGCCCAATAACAATCATGTCTTCCACCTTATCCCAGCTGATAGGTGTATGAGATTTGCAACCATAAAAAGCCTTGAAAGGTGTCATTCCTAGAGAGCCATGATATGAGTTATTATACACAAACTCCACTAAAGGTAGGCACTCCTCCCACTTATGTTGTTGATCCATAAAATAAATCCTAAGAATATCCCCTACTACCTGATTCACCCTCTCCATCTAACCATCGGTCTCAAGATGATAGGCTGAACTAAAGTTTAATTTGGTTCCCAAAGAAGTATTCAATGTAGTCCAAACCTTAGAAGTCATTTGAGCATCGTGATTAGAGATGATCATCTCTAGAACCTCGTGCAACTAGAAAATATCTTTCACAAATTTTTTTGCTAAGACCAATTATCCATCCTTAAAATTCCCATGAATGAAGTGAGCTACTTTCATCAATTTATCTACCACAACCAAGATGACATCATGTTAGGCCTTGGTCATAGGTAGTCCCTGAATGAAATCCATAGTGATTACCTGCCATTTAAATTCTGGAACCCTACGTGAATATAAGAGTCCTATTGGATGCACATGGTCAACCATAACTCACCAAAATTCCAAATACAAAATCAGTAACGTCCCTCCTAAGTCCTAGCCAGAAATATAATGGTCTGAGTTCCTCTATCATTTTTGTTACAAGCAGGTGCCCTGAAACGGTGCATTGTGAAATTTTGTTAGCGTAAATTCCCTCAATCCTACTGCATTAGGAATATACATTGGTCCTTGGTATCTTAAGAGCCCATCAGTCTCAAACATGTCACCATCATATCAAGGATCCAAAGGATCCTACTCTAGGGCTTGTTTCACCCTATCATGATGTTCATCACCTAGTAGAGCTTGAATCACTTACTGTCTAAAATTTGACCTTATAGTAACCATAGCTACAAGATCTCTCCTTCTGCTCAAGGAATCTGCTACTCTATTTTATTTTCCTTTAATATATTCAATGCCAAAATCATACTCAAAAAATCTAACCATCGTCTTTGACAAGCATTTAGGTTGGGTTGAGTGAAAATGTACCACAGTCCCAAATGATCTATCTTCAATTCAAAAGGCTTCCCCAAAAGGTAGTGCCTCCACATTTGAAGGGCATGCACTATGGAAACTAGCTCCAAATTGTGTGGTGCATATTTCAATTCATGGTGCTTCAATTTTCTTGATTCATATGCCACCACATGTCCATCCTAGATAAGAATTGCTCCTAGACCTTCTTGTGAAGCATCTATTATCATTGTAAAGTGCCCATTTGGATCCAACACAATCAAGATAGGTGCATAAGTAAGTTTATCCTTTAGCATCTAAAATGCCTTCTCACACTTATCACTCCATTCAAATTTCTTTCCTTTTCTTTGGAGTGCAGTGATAGGTGTTGTTGAGAACCCCTTAAAAAATTTCCTATAATAGCCAGAAAGTTATCATAAAGCTCCAGATTTCTAGAAAATTTTGTGGTTCTAAAAATTTCATGATTTCCTTGATCTTATGTGGGTCCACTACTATCCCATCATCTGAAATAGCATGTCCCAAAAAGTCCACCTCAGTCTGGTAAAAAGTGCATTTAGACATCTTCCCATAAAGTTTATGATCCATCAAATACTACAACACTATCCTCATATGTTTTTCATGCTCTTCATTTGATTTAGAATATATTAAGATATCATCTAGGAAAACTAATACAAAGTCATCCAGGTAGTCTCCAGAGATGTTTTTCATAAAATTCATAAAAGCTTCTAAGGCATTGGATAGCCCAAACGGTAACACCGTGAACTCATAGTGCCTGTATCTAGTCCTGAATGTAGTTTTGAAAATATATTCATCTTTTATCCTTAGTTTATTGTATCCTAATCTCATATCAATCTTGAAGAATACCTTAGCCCCTTTCATCTAATCAAACAACTCATCTATCCTTGGAAGCAAATATTTATTTTTGATGGTAACCTTGTTAAGAATTTTATAATCAATACACAACCTTAAGGTACCATCCTTCTTCTTCACGAATATGGCACGTGCTCCCCATGGAGACACGCTTGGTCTTATGAATCCCTGGTTAAGCAACCCTTGCAACTAGGCCTTTAGCTCATACAATTCAGTAGTGTTCATCCTATATGGTGCCTTTGGTTGAGGCTTAGTTCCAAGTAGCAAGTCAATTAAGAAATAAAACTCTTGTTTAGGTGGTAGCTCAATCAACTCATTAGGAAAAAACATCTTGGAATTCCTTTAGAATAGGATGGTCATTAGCTGACAACTCCAAACCATCAATTTAGCCAACCTTTACTACAAAGATATCACACCCTTTTCTGCTAGCCTTCTTCAACCGCATGACAGAGATCTGCTTAAGTTCTAAGGGCCTCTTTAAACCATGAATCTCAACAAGGTTACCCTGATCATCAAATCATTTCACTATTTTCTCTTCACAATATATAATGGACTTATGCTTAGTAACCCAATTTATTCCCAAGATTACATTGTATGACCCTAGGGGTGCAACATTCAAGTTAACCTGTGTCTCAAAGCTAGGAATTTCAAGTTCGCTGCAAGCTAGACATTGCTCTACTATTCTCTCTACCTAATTTCCATATTGCACCTCCCATGAATTAGCCATATATCCTGGCTTAACAGATAATTTAGAAATAACATTAGGATCTACAAAACACTTAGTAGCTCCCGTATGATTTAATATAGAAACATGACATCCAAAAAGCTTACCCGTGAACTAGATTGGTGTAACTTGGAAATTCGCTTGGCGATTATCAGCTATTGCATGGATGTGATGCTAGTTCCTATTTTTTTATGATTATTCACTCTCTAAGGACACACACTGGCATAGTGCTCACCACCGCATGTGTAACAACCTTTGCGGGGTGCTCTAGGTCTATATCTAAAACATCTCTCATGTTATTTTTGTTATAATTGGACCTCTTATTGTTGTTCTAATTCCCATCATTGCAGTCCTGAGAATTGTTTTCCCTCTTGAGATTCCTGATCTGATGGTTATTGTTATTTCCTTGATTATTCAAATTACTGTTGTTTTGGTTGTTTCCTTGATATTTCCTATAAACATGCTTAGCATCCCTATTCTTTCTGTAATTTGTGACCTATTGTAACTTATTTTCCTACTTGGTCACTTTCTCAAAAGCCTCATCCATGGTGTAAGGGTTATGAATGTCAACATCAACTCCAATTTGAGGCCTGAGCCCTAGGATGAATTTGCTAATCTGGAACCTCTCATCAAGCTAGTATTGGGGTACATATTTGAGCAAGTGGAAAAATTTTTCCCAATATTGAGTTACTGTTATTCCCCCTTGAGTGAGATTCTAGAATTCAGTCATTTTTTTGTCAAAATACAATTGTGGTAGCCACCTTTTTTTGAACAACTACAGAAATTGATCCCGAGTTACCTCGCTAGGAAACAACTACTTCTCAGCCTTATCATTATCCCACCAAGTGGAAGCCTCACCGATGAGTTGATATGATCCCCATATAGCCTTAGTCTCATTGGACTAATTATGTAGGGAAAAATACTTTTCCATCTCAATTACTGAGTGTACCATAGAAAAATGGATCATTGAAATTTTCATGGTCTTTTAGGTCTTTCTCTTGTGATGCTTGACCTATTTTTCTTTGATTTAATGTTGTAATTTAACTTATGCATTCACATTAGGCCCTTAAAATTCAAATATAGTGTCTTGTAAATGTGTTCTAAAGTGTTGTAACACATTTCTACACATTTCTAGACTCTTTTAATTACAATTCATCTAAAAATTACCTTTTTTATCCCTTGCCAAGTCCTATTTTAAAGTGCTGTAAAGTCTTGTAATAATATTTCATGCTTTTCTAGGCTTAATTTCACTATTTACACCTTTCTTATGCTTTATGTGACCCCTTTATCCACTCATAAGAGTTAATTGAGTGTATTTTTGAATGTAAACCTGACAAACAATATAAAATGCAATTTAATTCTTCACACCCATTTACAAAACCAAGGTGGAACCCATTCGCCATGGGTGGCAAATGACTCCCTCTTGGATCCAAATTCAAAATATTTCAAATTTTCTTTTTGGTTTTTATTCAGAAAGACCTTATGCCAGCCTGTCATGATGTATTATTGGGTTACTTGGGCATAAGTGTGTATAAATAAGTGATTTTCCATCCATTCTAACCCCTATTCAACCATTCTTCATTATTCTTCCATCTCAAGTCAAGCAAGTTAGGGTTTCATCATTTCAAGTCATTAAGATAGCAATTTTCAAACATTCAAGGGAAAATTCTTCATATTTTGCTACAGACATTCAATATCAATCATCATGGCAAGGTAATACCTCTATTTTTTCATGTTTCATTACATTCTTTCTCTTTTTTGGTTAAATTACCTAAAAGGGGTTTGACCAAGGCAAACCCCCATATCCTAACATCCAACATTTCTCTCTCTTATCTTGTGTGTTTGCATATTTAGGTATCTTGAGGACTTGGAAATAATTGAAAATCAAGTTGTAAAGTTGTTTAAGTCTTCCCTTCATTGTTTAAGGAAAAATATCAACAAAAAGTGACTTTCAAGCATGAATCTGATAGTTTTAGAACCAAACACCTATAAAAGTAGAAATTGTAGACTAGAAGATCCTGATTCCACCTTTGAATATTAAAATATTCAAAAGTGGACTCATTTTCCATGGGTGGTGAATGAGTTCCACTTCCAGGTCAGTTTTTGGTTTTCTGCATTTTTAGATACCTTTTTGTCCGAAATGAGTTCCGAAACAGTTTTACAAAATTGGGACTGATTCACCTAGAATGGTGAATGAGTCCCACCAAGCTTAGAAATCAGCATTAGCAGCATTTCAAAATTAATTTCCAGCCTCCTTCAATATCTCAGGTGCACACTTTTAGTTTCATCCATTTCTCTTTTAGTTTTGCATTCATTTCTAGGTGTTTTTGCATTACACAAGGTGTTTTCAAACACTTCACATTTCTTTAGTTTTGCATTAACAATCAATCCATTTTATAAGTTTCTTACACTAAGATCATTGAATTTAGTCATAATTTCATCATACTTGCATTAGTTTGATTGAACCACCTTAGATTTTTAGGTGTGAGATCTATCTCTTTTCATTAGGTGAGAGACCCTAATTGGGCAAACGAGACTTAGCATTCCATCCAACCTTAAAATATACATTTCACCCAAGATTCTACCCCATCCTCAATTTCCTTGCCACCAAATTTAGGTGGGGTGACCTTTTTGAGGTCCTTTCTCAAGTCTTCATCCACTTTCCCTTGCTTACTCAAGTTTCCTTTAGTCTTAGTCTTTCCTTCATTTGTTTCATTTCCATTACCCTCATTTCCACCAATGTTCAACCTTGGTTGGCCTATTCATATTTACTGCTCCAAACTATCCATCTTGGCCCCTTGTTGATTCAACAGAGCTAGGATCTGATCCAATCTATTGTTCGGATCACCATGGGATCCTCCTCCATGTTGATAAGTTCTAGTATCCATCTGGATTACTCTGAAAAAAATAGCATCAAGCATAATTAGGCATAGGTTGTAGAGTTTAACCTAGATGCTTTGATACCAAATTTAAAGCTTGAAAAACTCAAAAACTAAACATAGTATTCTAGAAAGCAAAACATATTCCAAATAAGGAAAGTGACATAAATATGTTAAATAAAATATATTAAGAAATGCTCAAAGGAAAGTTACAATGATGAAATACAACCACATAAACCAATAGGGTGTTACATTACATCTATTTCAATGTTACAAGATTAAGTTTACATCATTACGTCAAATACATCTATGAAGGTAAGTTTACATATACAAATTGGCTATGCAAGCCATACAAGAAGAGTACAAGAAGTATATCCATATTGCTAGTCTTTCACAAGTTGAGGCCAAGAGTTAGATTAATTAACTTTTTCCACCCAACCACAAAGTACAATACTTCCCTGGGTTTCTTCCTAACTCGAAGAAAGAACCGAACTTGCACAAGGAGCCTAGCAACCTAGAATGGTATAAGCAGGAGAGAATCTACTGATGTGTGCCTGATGCCTATATGCAATTCCTAATTTAAAATAACATAATTCTTGCATACAGGATGTGGCAGAGACATATATAAATAAATTCTAGTCTTTTCATCTATCTATTTTAGTAGTACAACAGATTGGCCAAGCAACAATAATTACAATGGTAATTTAGAAAAGGTAAATTATCATTTCTGGGAGCCCACATTCGACATCCTATCTCAAAAGTAATCCCATAGAAAAAAATGAAATAAACATAGAATCACTCAAGTTGCACACAATTGCAAGCATACATAAAACATTGATTTTTTCTTGAAAAACAATTTAATTCCAAGTTGCTACATGGTTTGCATAAGATATTATTCATAAAATATAAATTAAATAACTACTTTTTAATTCCAACAATTAACTTAATTAATCAATTTTTGAGTATTCCAATTTGATAAAAAAACATATGCATGTTCTACATGAATCATTCCAAGAAAAAAATCAAGTGTATGTTCACTATGTATCAATCAATTTTTGCATGCAAGAGATTACCATAATCCACTTCTAATTTATATTGTTCAACTGAAAATGTCAGATTTACATTCAAGGTTCTTCACAGATCAATATAAGTAAATTATACATACATACATACATACATACATACATACATACATACATAAATATAACATATATATATATATAGTACTTATAAAATATATACTCAATTTCTATTTTTCATTCATAAATCTATATATGTATATATATATATATATGTGTGTGTGTGTGTATATATATATGTAGAGATTTATATTGACAATTTGCTGCAATAGTTTACTTTGTTCTACAGCTTTCCAAATAAATCTGATTTTTAGCTAAATGCCAACCTATGGAGAATCGACTTAAGCAACAAAGTATGTAAGTCTTAATAAATATTCAGCCATGAGGGAATTGACTTCACTAGCATACTTATTGTTTTGAGTTTGAAAGGTTCCAACTTAAAGAATCGACTTAGGCAACCATAGACATAGTTTTTTCTACACAACAACAAGAAGTTTCAACATCCCAACAAGAGATGGTAGACCTCATGGAGGGATGTGCTGCCTATGGAAAGGCAACTTCTCTTCCACAATAGCACAACCTTCCATAGAGGCTACTTAAATAAACCACTATTCTTAACAACAAAAACAAAATTGTTTCCATGCTTTCCACAATCAATTCTTTGTAGAGATAAATGGTTTCGAGTTTTCCAGGCAGTAGAGCAGATTTTATGCATTTTCAAATGGTATTTCATTATGTTTCCAAGCTTTATTGTATATATATTTATATATAACTATATATATTTGAGAATATATATATATCTATATATATTTATAAATATATATGTATAAGCAATTTACAGTAGCAATTGGGAGATATATGTATATACTATTTTGTTTCAAGTCTCTAGTAGAAAATGTAATGATAATAACTACAAATTCATTTCCTCTATTCTATAATGAATAAATGCAATTCATTTTCAATGGAGATTCAAATTAACAGAAATACTTTATTTTCATAGTAATTGGATTTTAAACAATAGAATTAAAAAAGAACCTGGTAAACAAAAGCTTTTTCATTTTCCTCTTCCCATTCTCCTGATTGTTCCTGTTCTTCTTCATTCTCAAACCTCTATTCTACTTCAGGTTTTTTTGTTTTCATGAAAGAAAGAAAGATATAGATGAACCCCCCCCCCCCAAAAAAAAAAATGCATTCTTTGTGTGTTGTCAGAAATAATATTTTTTTATTTTTTATTATTATTTTTATATCTCATTCTTATCTATGTTTTGCTTTATTTTATTCTTTTATTTTTCTAAATTTCTCTTCGTTTCTTGATTTTCTAATTTTTAATTGTTTTTCTATCTCACCAATTTTGTTTTCTAAATATTTCTTTTTCTTTTTCCAAAATTTGTTTCAAGTTTATCTAAAATAAGCTAATTGTAAATGAAATATGATTTATTACCATGCACCAATATTATCCACTAAATAATAATAATAAAAATCATTTATCTTAAATGTGCAATTATTAATTAAAATAAACAAAACTAATTCTTTTATTTTCTAAAACATTTAATTTCACTATTAAATTAAATAGCCATTATAAAGTAATAACATTATAAAATAAATACTAATTTAAAATTTAAATGAAATTATCTATTACTAAGTGCTTGAGTGTGTGTGAGAGAAGCCACTCCATCTCAACCTTGCCATGCAACTAACCTCCTCTACCTTAAGCACACCCTCAGTCTTCGACAACCTACTACTCACAAAAACTAAAGCACCCACTAATAGATTAGTGTCCAAGATAAATCAAAGCAATATGATTCACTATTCAAAAATAACATTTATATATTGCATCTTTTCAAAATAAAACAATATAAATTGTATTTCATCTTTTCTAAAGTAAAATAAACATTCACTTATTCATCTTTTTCATCTTTGAAATGACACAATTTATTCTACCACACACACTTATTCATATATTAGTTCCACATAAAGTAAGACAAGCGGTATCAAAGTTTGAGATGTGACATTAAAGGAATTCAAAATCCCCCAATAGTTTTTGATAAAAGGGGTAAAACGTGTTTTACAGGGGCCCGAAACCACAACATTTACAAAACAAAAAAGAGGACAAAAAAGTCCAACCAAAAAAGACCAGCTGCCCGAGAAAAGATCAGCAACAAACAAACGAAAAAGACCAAAAAGCTCAAACTAAAAGGAACAGCAAAGTAAGGACCAAAAACCCTAGCCGTTAATTCAGAGTCTTGAGGACTGACTTTGTCTTCGCCTCCAGATTCTGCATATCATTGACTCCCTTTTTAAAAATTTGAATCATCTTCGAAGTAGAGGGGACCTTGCGCTTCATATTGGCTCTGGTTCTTTTGGAAATGCCCGCATCCATATCCTTGCTTTTGTCCTCTATTTCCTCCAGATCCACCACCAAAGATCCCTGCTAGGCTTTATCTAGCTTTTCAGTCATCGCGTTAATGATAATGGCATTGTGTCTTGCCATTCAGTTGTTTTGCTCAGCAATGGTTTTGATGGTATTCCTTATGTTCTCAACCTTGGAGTCTATATTTCTGTTACTGTGATCCACATCTTTCTTTTCAATCTCTACAATCTTAGCACCCAACTCTTCAATCTTTCTTTGAAAGGCCCATTTTTTTATTTTCAACTCATTAATTTCAATGAAAGTCCATTCCAAGAGTTTGAAGTGGGACTCAGAATTGGTTTTGGCAAGGTTCAAAACATCCAGAGAGGGCTCTTTTCCAGTATTAGGTCAAGTTTTCTCAGGATTAGGAATAACAGGGGAATCATCATTAGCATGTTTATCCAGAAAAGGTTCAGCACAAAGCTCATTTTTGTTGGCATCAGACTCCTCTGACTCAGAGGATTCTTTACAGTAGGAAACAAGGCTTTTGGCTTGGGGTTTCTTATCAATAGAACTGTTCTTAAGGGAGGGGCTATCAGGCTCAAGCTTAGCGCGGGTTTTACCAGAAAGGGGTGTAGGGTTTTTGTTCCCAGAAGGGATAGCGTGCAAGCTAAGGAATTTTCTAGCTAGACTAGAGTTAGACAGATACTCCGAGCCATTGGGCTCAGTGTCATCACTCTCAGAATCATGGATAGTTTCTAGGATAGCGGGGGCAAGCTTCTTTTGGAAATGTTCAACAATCAACCTTATTAACCCAGTGTGCAGGATGGGGAATCTTTTAAGGTTTTTCTTATTATCCTCCAAGCTTTTCTTCAAGGAACAGAAAATATAATAGGGGAGAGAGACCCTAACCTTGTAGCGAAAGTGGTTGAGAAGAGAAAAGTGGTAGCCATAGACTCTAGTGAAGCGCCCGTCCACCGTAATGTACTCCATGATGACCCGCAAAACCTTTCTCCAAATGGCCTTTATGGTGTCTGTATCAAAGTAGTTGTTAGCAATTTTAACCACACTTAGCCTTTATTTGTCCTTTTTAGTAAATCTGATCATAGCTTCATCAGAAAAAGCCCTGTCCCTGAAGAACTTCTTCCCTTCAGTAGATAATCCTGTAACATCAGCGATTAGATTTTTGTTGAGCTCCACATTCCTACCAAATAGGTTCAAGTTTTCATTATTCCAATTTTTAACAAAGAGGTTCGTAGCCTCCTGGTTAGAGCCATGGAGCTTCTCCAGGAAAGGAAGCAACCCTCTGCTTTTAACCTTATTCTAAGCCTTGGCATTTTTCATGTGTGTATCATAGCTGTCCAGCTCAATTTTCTTTCAGTCTCCTCCCATTTCAGTCGACATAGTGGGGTAGACCCAATCGAAAGCTTTACTAAAATTTGCCCCACCAAATCTAAGAACCCACAAAGCGTGCGGAGCTTTCTTGCAGATTAAGCCGCTGGGCTCAGTCCCATGCACTCTAATGATTGTGATGTGAAAGATCCAACCTGTCCTCATTAAAGGGATAACACATCACTTTTCCATGTGATTTATCATAATTTAATAGGGCACAAACATTAGAGTTTAGATCACTAATATTAAGCCAGGTGCGCACATCTTTACTCCTAACTCCTTCGTTAGCAAAAAAATCTGCAACAGCATTAGCTTCTCTATAAGCATGTGATATTTTAACTTAATAAAATTTAGCCAAAGTCAATATGGCATTCTCAACCCACAATTTAATGGTCCACAAGGGGGGACACTTGCCACAGAGGCAATCGATTATGTTTTTGAAATCTCCTTCAAGCCACAAATTTCTAATGTTAAAGACTTTGGGCTAAATTTATGATGTGAAAAGCTCCAACAACCTCCACTAGATGATTTGTTTGGGAACCAAGAGGAGAGGTCGTCACTCCAATGAAATTTCCAAAGGAATCCCTTATAACTCCACCATAGCCCGCCACCCTCGGATTACCTTTAGCCACACCATCAAAGTTAGCTTTGATCCAACCGTTTGGTGGAAAAGACCAACAAACACCCTCTCTATCCTTCTTGGCCTTCATTATGGTTCTAGAAAATTATAGAATTATGTTTCAATCCTCAGCAATAGTTAGGTCATAGAGCGAATGCTCCACTTTCATAGGCATGCTATCCTTCTGAACCAATGCATTGAAATTTTCCTTCAAGAATCTGACAATTTTATCAAAGACAATAGTGGTTTACAATTCCTGAGAGGAATGGATTTTAGCTGAAATCACATATTTTTAGAAAATATAATGATTTAAGCCTTAAAAATTTCCATTTTAAGGATTCCAGTTGAAGAGGGTTTGATCAAATCACCTTAGATCAAACCCCCTTGGATAGAACCTCGCTAGTTTGAAACCATACCTATAAATGTGTCTCCTTTACACCTATCAAAATGCTGATAAAAAATTACTTTTGATTTATCTTTTGGGTATCAAATGAATTCATTTGAAATTTATTTCAAATGATTATGGTATTCCTCAGAACAAAGCTATCCAATGAATATAATTTTAATATATTCTGGTTTTGTTATGTATTTGTTTTTAAGTTTTATTAAACATAGGTTTTTCATCAAAAATGAATTTCTTTGTTCTTCACATGTGGAAAAATAGAAGATTATCAAAAATAAAAAAAAAAATGAGTGCACCAGATATTGAAGTCTTTGATCCAACAAAAAATAAAATAAAATTTTGACATATACAAAAAAGTTACATGTTATACGGTCGTGCTATGTCACGAATTGTAATTGCTTGACTTTGAAACTTGATTAAGGAAAAAATATTCAATAAAAACTATCTAACCAAGTGGAAGCACTAGATATCAGAGTTAAAAATCTAAATTTGAAAGAATTAGTGTTTTATCCTTCATGGAAAAAAAGCTATGCGTTATATGGTGTGCGTCACTTTTTAAAAATGTTGTTTTCTGAAAAAAATCAATTTTCATGGGAGATGGAAAAAGAAGTGCAATTTGATTCCAAAAATTTTGAAAAAAATATTTTTAGAATCTACAGAAAATTTTTGATGAGACTCTAGTTTGCACCATCTTCGTATTCCTCACGGTTTAGCCGCTATAGGTGCCCGAATGTGAAGATTTAGTTAAAAATAATAATTTCAGTGTCCAATTCGGAAAAAATTGTAAACCACTATTATGGGATCACCCAGAGGCTTTTTTACCTCTATAAATTCTATTGTTGTATTCTTTCCAGAGGCCCCAAGCAACATGAGGGAAGGATAAATCCCATAAAAGCCTAAGCATAGGATTTCTTGTCGGGGCTTTCCATTGAGTGAAGAAGTCTTCAATGGACGAAGGGAAAACCCAAGGAAGGTGCCATAACCTGAAGATATTTTCCTAGATAGAAGCAGAAAATGAGAAATGAAGGAATAAATGATGCATAGATTTAGCCTCCATCTTACAAAGAAAGCATCTATTAGGAATTTGAAATCCGCGTTTACACAGGTTATCAATCGTGAGCACCTTGTTTTGGAGAAGGATCCAAAAGAAGATATTAATTTTAGGTATCAAATGTTTGAACCAAGCTTCAGACCAAAAGGGAGGATGGTCCAAAGAAGAAGTTAATTAAAATCCCCCAATAGTTAATGAAAACCCTCATTACCCAATTCATGAAAACCATAGTAAAGAACAACAACAAGAAAACCCCTACAGTAATTCCTAGATATCCTCCTAGGATATAAGAAAATATATTAGCACAAATAGAAAACAAAAAGAGAGAAATTGAGATGATAATTTAAAATTTGAGAGATCCATCAATAACAACCTCCCATCATTTTACCCTAGCCACTTCACTAGAATCTATCATCTCTCATATAAATTCCATGGGTGGCCAAATTAACACTTGGTCAAACAAGAAGGAACAATCAAGAAAATATTATTTTGAAAATTTATCCTATTAATAAATAAAATAAAATAAATATTGAAATATGACTTGTGGGCATTGTGCGCTAACCCACAAACAAATAAACTTGTACAGAGTAGTTATAGGAGGTTCCCAACCCTTTAGTACCTCCATCAAGGGTTAAGAAATAAAATTTTAAATATCTAGTGGATGGTTTTTGACCATCCTCCATGCAATAACAATAAGGTCCTATAGTAATTTTTAAAGAAACTATATTGCAAGTTTGGCCTTATTGATTATTGAATGAATACAGTGAAGGATTGAATATCCTTATGTAGACTAAAATGAACTCAACATCAGATCCTTGAATGGTGGAGTTCAACTCAACATGTGATGGAGTTATAACTAAGACAAGAGTGAGATAACATAATACATAAACTAGTTTTAAGTCACTTAACTGATTGAAATGCATGATTAATGCAATAACACTCGCAATCAAAACTATATGATCTTTTGCTAAGTTTGCATTAAGCACTAGAGTAAATAAAGGTTGATTAATTTACTCCAACACCCCCCCTGAATGAAAACTGAGGAGAAGTAGAAACTGATGAAGGAAAATAATGCAATGATAGATGTCTCTTAAAACTGCTCACGTGTCCACATGTTGGAAAGAAATGATGTCAATCCAAGATCCTGTGAAGGCTGGTAGAGAAAAAGTTGTAAAGGAAATGAAGATGGTGGGCCAACAGTGGTGATGTGGCTGTCAATAATTTATCCAAACTAAAGAAGAAAGTTGCAACTGTTGAAGAACTGCAAAGATTCCCTCTATTAGGGATGATGCCATTGTTTATCCAATGCTCAATATTGTCCCGCTAGAAAGAAACTTTGGAAGCACACGAGGATGTAACTCTAGAAGCTCATGTAATCAAGAACCCTGCTAGAAAGAAACTTTGTAAGCACACGAGGATGCAACTCTGGAATCTCATGTCGATAGGAATTTAGAATAGAAAAATACTTTTGGCTGTCGATTAGAGGAACAGTGCACAACTTGACAGTTAATTAGAAACTTTTAATATTCTAAGTTTGTTTCTTTAGAAGAAAAATTAAATAAATCTATACTAGATGCTTTGCAAAAATATGCATGCATATAGAACAAAATATTTACATTTTCCTCCATTTTATAGAAAGTACTTCATAGAATTCTACCTCCAAATGCATTGCAACCTAGTCAATGAGTTGATGGATCAAAGGTGCCAATGGAGGACCACGTGCAAGCACAAATTGCAATATGAAGGGCACCTCACAAATCGCACCTAGAGCATGTAAATCACCATCCCAAACTCAGAAATGCGCCCCCAAAAATAAAAAATGTGCTTCCTTGTGCATGCGCCTAAATCTTTTTCAATAGTTTGAGGAATCTTTTACAGATTCACCACCTTTTTCTGGAGGTCACCGCTAAGTTAGAAAAGGCCACCGATTTTTGAAGGGCTCGACCTACCTAGTTCTCCATCCCCAATTTTAGAAAGGTGGGTGAATATTTTTAAAGCAACCGCTTGAGTTTTTTGGCTGGCGATGACTTTGAAACCATCATTGTTTGACTATTAATGGTCGTTGATGATTAAAGGTTGATGACCTTTATTCAAAGCCTGTGCCAATAGTAATGAGGTCATTGAGAATAATGATGGTTTTCCATCCGGCGAGAATGTCCCATCAGATTTTCAATGGAGCCACCTAATCAGAGGATGGGGCTGAGTGGAATGAAATTCACACCCTCTCTCAAACTCATGGCCTCTCTAGTGGCCTCCAAAATCACACCTGAATTGATGATTGATGTGATTGCTGTGAGAACAGTTTTGCTCTAGGACACACTGATTTTGCACCTCACCTCCTGATCTCTCGAATTAAAGAGTGTGTCTGCAGCATGGCTCTCATACCATATGAGCATAAACATATAATAATCTCAGTTCCTCAAACAAATGAACAAGGATCTTCAGATTTGGAGCTCTAATACCATGAAAGAATCAATGATTGGGATCCCACAAGCCCTAGATGATATTCTGAAGAGAAAACCTGTTACACATGAATAAGAAATTGTAGAGAAAAATATGTGAAACAATAATGATTATTGATTATTGAATGAATACGGTGAAGGATTGAATATCCTTATGTAGACTAAAATGAACTCAACATCAAATCCCTGAATGGTGGAGTTCAAATCAACATGTGATGGAGTTCTGACTGAGACAGGAGTGAGATAACATAATGCATGAACCAGTTAAGTCACTTAATTGATTGAAATGAATGATTAATGCAATAACACTTGCAATCAAAACTAGATGATCTTTTCCTAAGTTTGCATTAATCACTGGAGAAAATTAAGGATGATTAATTTACTCCAACAAGATGCTATATTACTTTGGCATGCAATATTTTCAGTGTAAAGGTGGGTTTTTGCATAGGATAGAGTAGAGTAGTGGCACAATGTGCCCAAAACTATCCCTTTGATTGTGGAAAAGGGAATTGAGGGTGATACCCTATAGTCCATTAGCTCAATGACTTAGACTCGTTTTACAACACACTATACCTCTAGCATAGGGTGATGTGGAAAGGTCTTCAAAGTTTCGATGTTCACTTCAGTTATTTTAAAATTGTGGGCCTCTTTGTGATTATAGGTCTAGGGATTATTTGGATGCATATACCTAATAGAAAGATGAATCTTTATTGGATTAGATTGTTGATAGATGAGCAGCTGAAGCATTGATCTAGATAAGTAAATTAGATCAAAGTTAAATTTAGTTTATTATATTTAATTTTGAAATTTAAGATTAACTATGTTACTAGATTGGTTGTAATAAAATTTCAAGGATAGAATGCTCACCCTACATCTAGTGTCCCTCCATCTCCCAATTACATGATTATATCAAGTCCATAGGTATGCAATTAGTAAATAAATAATTTAAACATAGTACTTTTGAATATTTTAACTTTATATGAACACTAATCCTACAAATCATATTCCATATTAAACAAGTTAATTTTGGGACTTTGACATTAGTGCCTATCAATTGAAGTGATAATGCATCTTAAACTGAGGTAAGATTTACTATTTTAATCATTAAATGTTTGTAAAATAAGGTTAGCTATATTTTTGTAATTTAGTAATTTTTTTTTCATTTTTAGATGGTGACCTTAGCTGATACTCCTAGTATTTGTTCCACAATGGAGCATAGTGTTGTCACAATAGTATCAACTTTGATGCCTTTGATAGAGTTATTAGCAAAATTGGTAAATTTAATATTGTATTTATTTTATTACATGTATATTAGTAAAACTTTAGATGATAATAGTGTGTAGTTTAATTTATATCTTTGTGCTTTTTGTAGAACTTCATAACTCTAGATCTTGAACATGCCCCTATTATAGATGAAGATAGGAAAAAATTAGTTCACTGAAATTATGAGTTTCCAATAAGTGATTATTCTATTATATACCATTCTATAATTAAATTTTTATATATTAATATGTATATTTTTTTATTGTATTAGGTGGAACTCCATTGTAGTTTTGAGAGGGGGTCTAGTCTATAAGTTCAAAATTAACCATAATTATGTGTATCTCCATCCACCTAATAGTCAAAGGTGGCTCATGACCTCTTCCCTCCCCTAGAGGGAAGTGATTGCATTAGGTTCCTTTGTTGTATTCCTATATAATAGTTTTGTACACGTATTATTGTATTACAAATATGTGACATTATACACCTATATGGATTAATTGTAAGCTTATATATATTTCTTGTACATATATTAATTACACAAGTAAAAAAGATATATGTTGATTTGATTAATTAAATACTTTCCCAATTATTTGTTTTTCATCTTCTCTAGTGAGTTAGATCCTAGTCTTGGTTTTGGTTGGTCACTTTGGCTTGGTCATGTAAAGGCTTGATTGGATAGTATGGTCTAAATGAATTATTTGTCCTATTATATACTATGAAGTGATTATGGTTGATTGATTGACTTGTCTCTCCTCTGAGATGGCTTTGACTAGATGAGAATGGGATTGATTCTTAGTGTATCTTTATGAAGAGTTTTTGTGATCACCTTATCAATAGCATTGCCCTACTTCATGATGATATTAACATATGAGGCTATTTATAGTATCATATTTCTCTTTAAATTTTTGTGTTATTTTACCTCCTAAGGTAGATCCAAAGGAAATATAAATGCTATTTTGTCATATTCTTTATTTGGATATATATTCCATATTGTTTGGTATACCATGGCCTATATTATTTATTACTATTCCTTTCTTGGAATAACAAGTGACTATTATGAGGGACCACACTCCTCCATATCAAATGAGAAAGTGAAACATATTTCAAATTGGTTCTCAAGGAGTTTTGATCCAACCAAAAAGATTAAAAATCACAACACTTATGTTTATGTTGTCTAAATAAACTTACATCTATAGATAAACATGTATAACAAATATGAGCATGTATCATTAAATTTTATTCTTATTTTTCCTTTTAATAATTTTATGTGAATATATTTTCTTTAGAATCATGTGAGTTGTATGGCCCCTTATGACCTAGTTCATCTTAAGCTAATGGGGCATATTATATTTCATCAATTGAGCTAAAGTGGTTCCCTTGTACAAAATTATGCTCATGTCATATTAGTGTAATTCATGTACCTCAGTTACTATTCAATATTATATTTATGTTAGCTTGAATATTATTCATACAAATCTATTAAGACTATATTTATTTAATGGAAGATAGTAATGCTATTTTATTTCATATCTTCATATACTTTAGTGTTGGATACTTATATCTTATGACTAGTAGTTTGC
The DNA here is from genome assembly GCA_007258455.2 of Sequoia sempervirens. Lineage (NCBI taxonomy): Eukaryota > Viridiplantae > Streptophyta > Pinopsida > Cupressales > Cupressaceae > Sequoia > Sequoia sempervirens. The sequence goes on along the minus strand of VDFB02353493.1, from coordinate 314,616,684 downwards.
ATGAATACTTTATAGTGATATAGTGATGGAGAATCAATAAATAATAAGAGTTACTATTTGATTGTGGATTTTTATTTTAAGTAGTGTCATACATTTGGATAAATTATCAGTACTAGGAGTGTATTAGTATAAGAAATTTCCATACAAATCCCTGTCATTATTGACCTCTATAGGTCATGTTGACTATCCTTGTCTGTCATTTTTCCATATTCAAGCAATAGCTTCCCTGCAAGCCTCTTGAATCACTATGATTCAATTTCCTTTAAGTGTTTGTTTACTTTTCAAACACTACCCTAATGGATCATTCATTTTTAACTCTAATCATTTAATTTAATTTTTGAGGTCATTTTATACTAGGAAATTATGATTGTGCATTATGATTATGTGTTATGGTTGTATTTAGATGTGCTATGAAAGGCTCTTTTTGTGGTCAAATAATTCAAGATAAATCCCACATATATGTCTTCTAATCACACCATAATTGAGGTATATTATCCTCTATTTTTCCTCTATTTACTAATACTACTATCATTTGGTCACCTACAGGTGTATAGTGGTTTAAATACAATTTTCGAATTGTCATTGACACAAACTTCCATCTTTCTAGTCTTTATGTCTTCAAATTCTTATGCTCCTAGAATTTGTAGAAACCTTTTATAGTCTACATTTGTGAATATGTTTCATACTTAACTATCATATCATATATTTATGATAGCATGTTAATTGCCATTTCCTTATTTCTCTTTCCATTAGATTAACACCATCGTCATTTCATAAATGTGAGTTTCTTCCCATGTCAATAGGATTTTTTCTTCAACACATTCCATAGAATTTCATTTCATTATTCTCTTTCTTTTCATACAGAATTTTACCTTCCTCATGACCTTTTAATTTCTTGAAGAAATTTTTTGTTCACAATGCTTTCTCTTTTCACACTATTCTCTGCCTCAAGTAGGTATCTTGTCAACATTGTTTGATGGCCACCATCACACATTTAAGAATATTGTTATGCATCTTTTCTTGTACCATGGACTATCTTTTCACAATATATCATTTGAACTATCATTTTAAGGATAATTTCTTCATGTTGTCTCTATTATATTCATCACTATTTGTCACAATAAATGGTTATAATGTGTCCTTCAATAGTGTAGAGGTTATTACTTCAAAATTTGGATATTAATTGTTGTCACAATGTATATTTTTGTCACTTAAAGAAGTCCAAAAACTATGGAAAGGCCTTGTAATGATTTGATAGCCCTCTTAAGTTGTGTACTTCCCTTTTGATATTTTCCCTTAATACTTTGTAAGCTTTAGATTGTCTTCATTCTACTAGAGTTTTACCTATTAATTATCATAGGGTACACTATCATATACAAGTTTATAAGACTATCATTCATTGGATTATTAATTTCATATGATAAAAGTATTTTATATAGTATGACCAAATCCTTAAAACCTCTCTACAAATTTTCCTCCATCATAGTCAATGCTATTATTTTGACATAGCTATAGGCTACCTTGGATCTCCAAGAACTACTCTTTCATAGTTTTGACATTTTTTTCATTCTTAGGCTCTTAAGACACTACATCAAAATAGTGTAGCTCAAAAATATTGGGATAGTTTGGATATAGAAAAAATACTATGATTGGATTAAACCACCCATATTGAGAAGTTGGAATATTCAATTGGGTCCCATGATAGACAAAATTCAAAAGAAAATGTTTCCATGTTTACATTGCTCTTAATTGATGCTTTTTTGTAAAAATTCATTCATTATTTGAATGGCCAAATAGTGTCAAGTTGAATATAATAGCAATAGGGTACTATAGAGGGATCCCATATCCATTTATAAGTTTAGATAAAATATTCAAAGGTGTCATGAATTTTGAGAACTACTTTATCATAATTTGGTAGTTTTTTATGCTTAGGTCTCTTAAGAGACTTAACTAAATAGTGTAGATTGAAACGATCGATAAAGTTGGGGTGTGAAAAATGGCCTCCAATACAATTCACCCATATACCCCAACATTTTCACAAAATAATCAATCCCTATGAGACAAAGAATGCAATTTAATATAGCTTCCAACAAGATTGTGTTGGGTATAAATGATGTTTTTTGCAACATTTCATCCCTCATCACCAACACCAAATGGTTTGGAGACAAAAATTATGAGAGAGGTCATTGTGAAGGGAAATTACATGTAGATATAGTTTTAGAGGGAAAATTCATAGGTTCCAAATATCCAAAGAATCAGTCTATTATAGTTTGATAGTTTTTTGCACTTAGGTCTCTTAAGAGAATTTACAAGAATAGTATAGCTTAGGATGATTGGGACAACCATGGTTCAAGATAGGGCCTCTCCTATTTCTCAATTTCCCATCGTGATCTTTTTATGTAGTAAATTGAGTCCCATGAGATAAATAATATAAAATGTAGCACTCAATAAGTTTGTGTAGAATAATTTTTTTGAAATATTTCATCCATCATTGCTACATTCAAATTGTTTGGAGATAATAAATTGAGAGGTTATTATGGAGGGACCCTACATGTAGCTATTGGTTTATATAAAACATTCATCCTTGTTGGAACATTATAGGTGTAGCCCAAAATGATTGGGTGTCATATCCAACCTAGTCAAGCCTAAAGAACAATAGATGAAGAGGATAATGACATAGGTATGGGTTAGTGTTGTCATAATAGTGGTTTACAATTCCTGAGAGGAACGAATTTTAGCTGAAATCACATATTTTTAGAAAATATAATGATTTAAGCCTTAAAAATATCCATTTTAAGGATTCCAATTGAAGAGGGTTTGATCAAATCATCTTAGATCAAACCCCCTTGGATAGAACCTCGCTAGTTTGAAACCATACCTATAAATGCGTCTCCTTTACACCTATCAAAATGCTGATAAAAAAGCACTTTTGATTTAGATTTTGGGGGATCAAATAAATTCATTTAAAATTTATTTCAAATGATTATGGTATTCCTTAGAACAAGCTACCCAATGAAAATAATTTTAATATGTTTTGGTTTTGTTATGTATTTTTTTTTAAGTTTTATTAAACATAGGTTTTTCATAGAAAATGAATTTCTTTGTTCTTCACATGTGGAAAAATAGAAGATTATCAAAAAAAAATTTGAAAAATATGAGTTCACCAGATATTGAAGTCCTTGATCCAACAAAAAATAAAAATAAAAAAATTTGACATATACAAAAAAAGTTACGCGTTATACGGTTGCGCTGTGTTTGAATTGTAATTCGTTTGACTTTGAAACTTGATTAAGGAAAAAATATTCAATAAAACACTATCTAACTATGTGGAAGCACTAGATATCAGAGTTACAAATCTAAATTTGAAAGAATTAGAATTTTATCCTTCATGGAAAAAAAGTTATGCATTATACGGTGTGTGCCACTTTTTAAAAATGTTGTTTTCTGAAAAAAATCAATTTTCGTGTGAGATGGAAAAAGAAGTGCAATTTGATTCCAAAAATTTTGAAAAAAATATTTTTAGAATCTACAGAAAAAATTTGATGATACTCTAGTTTGCACCATCTTCAAATTTCTCACAGTTTAGCTGCTATAGGTGCCCGAATGTGAAGATTTAGTTAAAAATAATAATTTCAGTGTCCAGTTTGGCCAAAAATTATAAACCACTATTATGGGATCACTAGTACATGATAAGGAAAAGGGATGAAAGAAAATGCATTTGATGAGATATTGGTTGTGTATGGGCCTATTGTGTCATCCTTTATTGGAGAGGTCAAGAGGGATGGCTCAAGTATGAAGGTCTTCTCCCGCATAGTCCCAAAGAGATTTGTAAAATTCACAAGGGAAACCATCAATTCCTAGAGCTTTGTCATCAACCATACTTCTCATGGCATCCTTGAGATCTTCAATGGTGATAAATTTCTCACAAAAACCCTTTTGAGTATAAGTAACTCTATTAGGAAAAACTCTAAGGAATTATTGGAAAACATTGGAACACTCTAGAGTGTAGTTTTGGGTAGTAAAAATGTTTTCATAATACCTAACAAAGGCTTGGAGAATGTCAGGAAACTCTTTGAGAAATTTATTTCCTTCTCTAATTCATTTGATGCCATGTGAATTATGCTTGAAAATAAGAGTAATAAAAAATTATTTCAAGGCACGATCCCCAATTTTAACTCAGTGAAGTCTAGCTTTGATCTATGTGCCTCTCACTACATAAAAATCAATAACTTTCTTTTGATGTCTCATCTCTTCTACTCTAGATTGTAAGGATTAGGAAAAGGGGTTAGCTACTTAGGCCTCACTAGCCCTTCAAAGATTCAAAGTGGTGGCCTCAAAAGATCACCTATGAAAAATGGCCAACTAACGCCCACAAATGTGAAGAAACCTCACAGTGTGGGTAATGATTCCACCACTTAATCCAACCCTTAGAATTTTTAGGTCTACATTCAAGATTCTAGATAGTTTTCATGTGGACCAACATAAGCTGATCAATTAGCAATGAAGTATTTATGAAAAAATCAAACTTACTGGCATTAGGCAGCCCCATTTGCCATTCAATACAAAAATAGATGGGAAAGTGGTCTAATAAGGTCACATAAACTAATGAAATAATCATAAGAGGGGACCAGCTGGAAAATGATAAGAAATATTGAGTAGAGATCATAGCACGATTAAGATGCTTAAATACTCTATTAGATCTATCTCAAAATTTACTCTAGGTGTGCCATAAAGAATGGGAATGGTAGTGACCAATATTGGGGTCAAAAATACCCAATTTATTATGCATGTAAAATCATGCTTCTCTCTCACTAGATTCCCATTTGAATGGAGGTGATCTCGCAATACTAGTTTACAAGTTTTGGCCAAAATGGACATTGAACTAATTTTTTAATCTAAATCTTCACTTTTAGGCACCTATAGTGAGTAAACCATGAGGAATTTGAAGATAATGCAAACTAGTGACTTGTGACATTTTGTCTGTAGATTCTAAATATATTTTTTTAAAAAAATTGGAACCAGATTGCACTTCTTTTTCCATCACCTTTAAAAAATAGTTTTTAACAGTACACACCATTTTTAAAGAATGATGTTATTGGATAACACATAGCCTTTTTTCTGTGAAGGATAAAATTCTATATTTTTTGAATTTAGATTTGTAACTACAATATCTAGTGAATGGGTTGATTTCATAGAATTTAATTGATTTTTTTTTTCTTAATTAAGTTTGAAAGTCAAACCAGTTACAATTCAGACATGATTTATTATCTAAAACATAACTTTTCTTTATCTATCGAAATTCATTTTTTTTTGTTGGATCAGGGACATCAATATCTAGTGCATTGATATTTTTCAATTTTTTTTATAATATGCTATTTTTCCACATATGCAAAATAGAGAGCTTGATTTTCGGTGAAAAAGCTACATTCACAAGAAATAAAAAGTAAATGTAATAATCAAATTAAATATATTTAAAATTATACTTTTTGATAAGCTTATAATAACGATTATACACTTACAAAAATTAATTTTTAAATGAATAAATCTGATCCCCCAAAAGGTAAATCAAAACTGGTTTTTTATCTGCATTTTGATAGGTGCAAAAGAGACTATATTATAGGTATGGTTTAAAACTAGTGGGGTTCTATCCAAGGGGGTTTGATCTAAGGTGGTTAGATCAAACTGTATTCAATTTGAATCATTTAAATGGAACTTTTCAATGCATAAATCATTATATTTTCTAAAAATATGTGATTTCAGCAAAAATCAGAATGTCCCAAAAAGTGTAAACCACTATTGTGGGATTACCCATGGAAATGTACCATATTTTTCATATGCCACCTCAACCATATTTAAATCTCTAGGGAGGACCCATGTGGAAATTGTTAGAGATTCTAAAATCTAGCACTAGAGAGGAGATCTTTCAACATCATTTGAGGCATACAAATTAGTAATCCCAAAGGAAAGATTATCAATATTTAGAAGAACCCAGACAAGCCAGTAAATGGGGTCAAACCCATGATCCGTGGTGCAATCATGCCAATGTGGAGACAAAAGGGTAATCACCCTACCACGTCTAGTAGCATGATTAGTGGAAAACATTTCACTTGTTGACCAAATAACTTGGCAAGTAGAATATAACCAAAAAAATAGTAACCTTCACTTCTTGAAGGTATAATACATCAATGCTAGTATGATTTTGAAGATTATTCCTAACGAAATGCTTCCTAGAGAGGTCTTTTAGATCTCACATATTCAAGGAGATAAAATTGATGTATGGGACTTAATCATGTCATTGGAGTCAGCTCTTCCAAAGAGGAAAATTGATTTTGTAAAAAATATGGTGGAACTCAACCCAATTGAAGTGGAGGAGAGGATAATCTCTTTTTTTCAAAAACAAATTTACCCTCTTCAAGACACATCAATGGTCTACGAAATCTCCTATGAGTTCCCATGATGAGAGGAGATCTAGCTAATGGATTTGTCATCAAAGAAGTTGGTTGAGGTGTTGCAGAGGGCCTTCACTAAGATAGGATAGCATTAGTAGTGTTATGAGCTTATTTCCCCTTTGCAGAAGGGTTTGAAATTTCAACTGAAGGCTTAGGGACCTTGGAGGTTGTCCCCACACCATTGGAATTATTCTTTTGGATTGTATTCATCGTCTATTTATATTCTGATTTAGTGGCTAGGGTTTCCACTAGGTAGGACATTTTAGATTCCAATGGTAGAGAGTGAGTGTGAGGGCCAACAATGGGGTCATTTGTGACCTTGTGATCAATAGATTGGCACCAATAACAAGTATTGGGTAGATTAAAATAAAAGACCTTTCAGGTGTGCTAGAAGTTGCCAATTTGAATATCTATGGACTCTTTCAAATCTTGTGAAAGGTCCACTTCAACATAGACTCACTTTTGAGGTTGAGATTGAAAGAATTAGTCAAGTTTGATGCAAATAACTCTCCCCAAAGATGAAGCTAGATGGTGAAAAATATGCAAACAAGGGAAGAGTGAGCTAGGAAACTCAATCCAAACTAGGACCTATAATTTCCTATCCTTAGAGATAAAGAAATCTTTAGTCCAAGGTTCAAAAATTACCAAAGAGGATTAGAGATACCATGGACCATGGTTTAGGATTTCCTAAGCATAGTTAATTTCCACAAAATGAAAAAATAAAAAACCTCTAGTCAAATTCAGAACCATAGCAAGGAGAACCCCATGAGGGACCCAAATTTTATGGACCTAGTCTTTAAGCACACTTTCATGAGGATTCCTCCAAACAAAGTAACCTACAAGAGTATCTTTCTCTATCCATTGACATGCAGTATCAAATTATGGGATGTGAAGCACCACGTCTATAGGGGAATCAAAAGACTTACTTTGTGGAACACTTTTAGAAAAAAAAAGTTCAAGGTCGCTTGTTTGGACAAGGAGCCATTATGTAGAGCCATTGAACTACCAACACCAACAAAAACTATTGGGATGGAGTTGACCAAAGGCATAATAAAATAACTAAAAGTTGCAATAAATTTGGCCATAAAAATCAAGAAAGATTTCTACGCGTAAGGCATGGTATGATGCAAAGAGAGCCAAGGATGATTGTAGAAACAAGAAATCCTAGAAGAGCTCACTCACCCTCAATTAACATAATATCTATTATCAAAATTTAAATTGAAATAGCATAAGGAATCATGTGTTTTAAAAAGTCTGATATTTAAAAAAAAAAGGAAACTTTGAAGAAGAGTTTTGCATTCAAGAACTTTGCATGAAAAAAAATTGGAAATAAAATAAGCCTGCATGAGTAAGAACACCAATTCCAAAAATAAGTAACTAGAGTTAAAAGTTAAATAGAATGATGAGGAAGGCCGCAAACTATAGATGAAATTGCATGGGAAAAGAAGTTATCTATGGCATTAAAAAATTGTTGAGCTGGAGTGGTGATAGTACCATTTGTTCCATTATCTTTGGCTGCTAATGCATCCCCACTTTCCATACATGCCACTAATGGTGTCACCTTTACCTCTTTTGTGGCTTTTATTACCTTTTGGCCTTTCTCATCTTGAAAAATTGGCATGCAATCTCTAGCTTTCAGGCATGAAATTTATTGAACTCCTAGCTATTTTCAAAGGATATACATTTTGGTATGGTTGTTAGGCCAAAAATTGATATTGTAGATACCAAATGTTAGACAGTGGAAAAAAAATAAAAATGGATCATTTTAATTTCAATTATCATGTTGTCTTCTGGAAAGTAGCATTGAAAAAAAAAAATAAAAAAAAAAAATGGGGAGATAATGAGGCCCATGAGAAACTCAAGCACAGTATAGAGGCTTTATGAGATGTGTATGGAGAAACTGTCACCTGAGGAAGTGGTGCCTCCTCCCTTAGAAATTGAAAGAATGAAGGAGATTTTTGGTACATTATTTATCATTGCTACTCTTTTCTTTTTTAATTTTATTTGAAAAATATAAATCTTCTTTAGCTCTATTTACAAGAATTATTTCCTGTATACTCATTAAAACAACCACCATGAATGAAGGGCTTTCCTATTGTATATTTTCAATGAGAAATATCTTTTTAGAAGCATTTGGAGTATATAGATATTGTAAATTTTTTTATTATATCGATACAGAGTAAATGGTTATAAGTAAGACAATTTTTCCAATGGACCAAAAATCAAACTTTGAACTAGAATTCAAACTTTTTTAAAAGAATTCAAAACTACCATTTACTGAGAATGATACCTTATAGTATTTTCCATTGTCACATTTCTTACATCCAGATGATAATTAGGGATGAACAATCAACCTAAATCACATGGGACATCATTGTAAGATATAATTTTATTTTATTTTTCTTCTATCACACCCATTCCCTTACTACCAGTTGTTTAAATCTCCACCCGATGTCAAGATCTTTTCGTTATTTAATAAATTTCAAGGAGTTATTGGAGAATATTGTGGAGTTCCCTTTTAGCTAGACTTTCATGGTAAAATAAACATACCACTTCCCACATCTTCTTTCTCTTGCATGTTTTGGAGATTCCAAAGTATATTTGCAAGGTTTTTAGGCATCAGAATTTTAAAATATCAATATGATCACAACCTAAACCATAGATTCTGTAATAATAGGAAATACAATTAGTAAATGATCATTTATGATTGCACATATTTTTCCTACAACTATTTTCAAACCATAAATTTTGGTGGTTTCATATCAAACTATGATGCTTAAATCTCAAGCAAACAGTTTAAAAAATTATGGCAAAGCATGATTTCTAGTCCTCTTTAACAACGAATACTCTGGAAATAAAAGTTTTACATTTAAGTTTAGTAATATCTTAAATCATAAAGAAACAAATATTATTGAAAAAAATCAATATTTTGTATTCAAAAATTAAGGTTTGACATGGTTGACATTCTTCTTTATCTACTAATTTAGCATACCTAGTATTCAAAGTAATGAATTAATTTTCTTATAAGTTAAAGAGAAGAATTCATAGATTACATAGATGTTCGATAAACATTGTGAGATAAGGTTGCTTGCGACCCATTTTATTTGACTTTGAAAGAAATGTACACCATGCTGATTTCCTCTATCAAAATTTTACTAATGGATATAGCGTTAAAGTGTGGTGGATAAAAAAATGATATTAGAATTATTAACATGTGAATGATAAATAAATAATAAATTTATCATATTATTTAATTTATGAATAGTATTACCAAAATGGGGACAAATTTATCAGTCAACTTCAATTGTAAACTTCTCTTTAAATATTGTATCTATCCTTAATTTTTTTTTGAGTTTTCTTCCCCTATTCACCAGCTTTCTGTAGTTTTTCTAATTTTTAAATTCAGCCAACAAATGAAAAAGTTATCGTTGTTTTACTAGAACTATATTAGTCCGAATTTTAAACTGTATATGTTGCAAATTCATTTTTTATGATTAAAAATGCAAGATACTTAAATTAGTCATTATTGCATGAGAATAAAAAATAGTATGCATTGACATTATATATTTTATGGAAATAGAAATAGTAATGCATGAAATATTTAAATTGATAAAAGATACTTATATAATCATTGCCGAAATGGATAATGAGTGTTTTGTATATGTTACTGTATTCACATGAGTATTTTATTACTGTGATTATTATGTATGTTACTATTTTTATGAGTGTTTTGGAAAGTTTACTTTTTAGGATGGGTGCCCAATATGGGTTGTTAGGGATCATAGAATACTTTTTCTAGTTCTACTAAGATTAGTTGTACATGGCTATATGCTTGGCCAAGTAATTGTAGACCATTGTGTAAAACCCCATCCCACAACCTAGAGGACTATGCAATACTGCGGAAGCACAACTAATATTTTTTTATTAAAATTTAAAACAAGACAAGTAAAGTTTCCTACTCTAACCACATACATCCTCTAGGCTATGTAACACGTCTACATGTGAACACAATTACTTATAAAATTTAACCAACCATAGCATATAAATTTTAAACTCAAGATACAACTTACAACAAAGCATTAAACCATTACAAGATAAAGCTAACACATAGAAATGTATTGAACATATTTCCACATATACAACACCATTAAATCCAATAATGAATAGATCATAAATATTATTACAATTACATCACAAAGGTTCACCTCAATACAAATGAGGTATTACAATTATACATAATGAACCACAGTTACAATGAAGAAAGAGAAGAAAAACTCCATAGAACCACACGAGCTCCTTGAACAAGAAGATCCCGCCATCACGAACATGGAGAGAAACTCAATAGTGTAAGATGCACACCATCCAACCATCTGGTACCCGTAGGCCCAGCCCCTGTGCTAGTAGATAGTAACAGGAAACCAAGACAACCTATTACCTATAGACACATACAATATATAAAAATACTCACATAATAGATAAACAAGAATTAGGTTCACATTGCTTCCAAAATCACAAAATCAATTACCAACACAATACAGTAAACTGACTGTTGACATAGGAGGAGTGTCATCACAAAGGTTGCATTGGTTATCCAAAGGAGATCTTCCTAGGTCCCGGCCCCCCTCTAGGGTTATCCTAGTAACCTCTTATGATTTTGACCCCACATGCACACCAGTGCAGAATCAGTTATCTTTCGAGAAGACAAGATAATGATCTTGCCATTCCAGTTCTTATTGACTCATCTCAAGTCTCGTACAAGCCCTTGAGCCAATGAACAAGGCTAAATATCTTGTTATATGTGTTAAGCTAATAGATTATTTAATTCCCACATGATTATACTGACTCCCACATGAGTTATCCTGGGACCACTTTGTGTCCCAGCCCTCATTGAAAGCCACTCCCCTACTGACAACACATAAGTCAAACTACATACCAAGGGTAGACAGTGCACTAAGAACTGATAACAATAACCAATACCCTCAAAAGGTAACACATCTCGACGGATGTCTAATACAGAAACCCAATACATGCACCACCCAAGAAACTCAAAGGGTGAACTAAAGTTACCACAACCCTTTCACAATTACAACTCTGGAAGACTTAGATTCACATAATGACAAATACTTCCCTTAGTATACAATTACAGAAACACGTGTTTTTCAAATACAATTCAAGAAAATAACAAGTACTATCCTTTGGATTTCCTAATTCCATTACAATCAATTCTTGCATATTAAAATACATCATCTAAAACACTATTTCAATTTAATAAACTAACAATGAAACAATTAAATATTCCACTTCCAAATCTCAACTGCTCTTAATACTTAACTCAATTTCCTTAATTAAATATTCAATCTTTCTAATAAAATTAATTTATTATAAAACACCTATTTGTGCATTGCATGCATTAATTAACAATATAATATTCATTTAAATAAATATCACTTTTAAATAAATATATATATTTTCTAATTACATAATTTAATTATTCTTTTCCAAGTTCATTTAAAAATATCTAATTGTGCATGTACATGCACCTATTTAAAAATATATTTAAATATATTTATACTTAAATATTCTAAAATTATATCCAATTTTTCTAATATATTTTTTTAAACAAATAAATAAATATATAAATATAAATTTACAATTTTTAAACAATCCTAATCATAAAACTAGTATGTTGCAACTTTGATAACTTTTGTTTCTGAATCTTTTTTTTTCTAAAATTTTTATTGAATGTGCACAATCAAGTCTTCGAAAACATATAAAAAATTCAGCCCTACCCAGTTCATAAATTTTGAGTTATGACTAATTTAGTGACACACTCTCTCTGTTGTTTTGATTTTCATATTACCAGAGGTTTCTAATTATTTCAGTTTTCTCAGAAGATTTTATTTTCAATCCTATAGAGGTTTTCTAATTCCTCAAATACTTCCTTTTAAATTTTCTATTGTGTTAAAAATCTTTCCCTACAAATATCTAAATCTTCAACGGTAATTTATCATTTTCTATAGAAGAATAAATTATGTTTTCATAGGAAAAGGTTTCTAAGTTTTGATTTAAATTCAATAGAGGTTCAATAATTCCAATATAATTTTCTCCTGTATAAATCTATTTTAAATACTCAATTTAAAAAGAGGATCTAAATATGTTCTTCTATAGAGGTTTCATTTTCACAACAATTTTTTAAAAGAAAGAAACAAGAACTTCTACAGTATTGAAAAATGCTTTCTCAAAATATTTCCAATTTGTATTGCAGTAATAACATAACTTTTCATTTTCAAATTTTACAAAAACATTAAAGAGCCTATTACAGAAGAATGTTACCTCAAGAAAATGTTGTCGAGCTTCTCTATAATTTCAATTCCCAATGTAGCCAAAATTTTCTTCAATGCAATTGCCTCCTTCCAGAAGACACAACTAAAAACACAGCCAAGAATTCTATAGCAAAATAATTCTAAAACAATTTCCTCTGAGAGATCCACAATTTCCTCACCAATTTTTCACAACACATACAAAACTTTTCCTGTGAAACAACTTTCTTTATTTTTTCCAAAAATCCCTCCGTGAATGAATTTTCAACAATTAGACAACCAATTTCTAACTCCTAGTTATCTTAAACAAAATATCTAAAATATTTTTTCCCTCATTAATTTAGATATTTTTCATTGACATGCATTTAAATATAATAAAACAATTTACTAATTGCAACCAATTTAAAATATTTTATTTATTTAATTACCGTTTATTTTAATAATAAAATTTACTCAACAACATAACCAAATTAAATTAATTAATTAATTTATTTATTCTAAAACCCTCACAACAATAATTTATTTAATTAAATATTTAAAATTAAATACACATTTAATCTACCAAATTAAATTTACACAATAATAAAATACCTAGAACAACAATGATAAAACTAAGACCAAATTCAAACTAACGACACACTGTACTAGGGTAAATGTATGACTAGGTAGCCCATTACTATCTCCCAATATTACTATTGAATAGTGGACATGCTCAGACCTGTGAAACCAGGTGAAGCTAATGTCTTGTACTTGCAATCCTACAAACAAGCAAATGTCGCACATGTATACATATAGCAATTCATACACATCGTGAAGCGAGAATCGTAGAAATCACAGGGTACTCGCAAGCGAATGATGCAATACCGTTCTCTTCACCAATACAATGTCACATTAACTGATGAGATAATATATCAATTAAACTACGATAAGAAAATATAACAATGTCATCACAACTAAGCATCTATGCAAACATAAAACATATTAACAAAATTATCATGCATATAATGTGTCATCACATCAATAAAGTCTATCATCACTCCACTGTCAGCAATAGAATAACCACAACATAAAACATAGTCTAACAAAGTATCTGAGCTATCAAGAAAAACATAACAAACTAGAGGGGTGTTACAATTGAAATAGATTCATTTATTACATATTTTTACTCTCTGCCATATCCTAGTATCTATCATGTAACATGTTCTAGTATGTTCTAGTATGATAGAAATGCATGTACATATACTAGGCATGCACTAGATTCTATCCTATACGTTGATTTCTTTATGCTAAGCATCTTGTGTAGAGTATGTGGTTCTTCATGTTAGGAAGAACTCTTTGGGGAAGCGTAAGCTTCATGGTTGGGAAAAAAAAGCTCCTAGACCATGTTCTTATCTACTAATTTGCAAATGACTTCGAGAGAGTCGATAGCAGTCAGCTACTTTATTATTTACATATCCACATTAATATTGACTCATTATTGCGATATATACTTCAAGTTTGTACATCTATTAAATTGTGGATGATTCTAGTGTGTGTAATCATTGCTTTTACTTTCATTATATTACTATGACTTCTTAAAAATGGAATGCCTAAGTCTATTATTGTACATCACATTATCTCTTGTAATTATGATCATGTAAGAACAATATGTCATATGGATTCCTCGCTTGTATGGAGTTATTGCTTGTGAACTAATGTAATTATGATTATATCTTGATAATATGATTAATATTATTGAATATTTCGATTTTGTGTTTATTTTGGAACTTGTGTGTTAGGTCTCACCACCAACCTTCAAGATTAACGAGGATAAATTCTAATAGAAATATCTTCTCAATAGTAAGCAACATGACACTAATTTCTTTGTGGTTTTCTATTTTTTGTACAAGTGATTGGGCTAACAGATCCTACCTACTAGCTAATTATTATAATTGAGATCATATTGATGTAAATGATATTGAAATCTCATATTATTCTCTAACATGTTGTATGAGTTATAAATATATCAATCTTTTACTTATGTCATTTCAAATTTTAACTACTTACTCTATAACATTGTAATGATGTATAGTAAAAATAGAGATGTTAGATATAAATGATAGTCATATGATGCAAAATTAAAATTTACACACAAATCTCATATAAACACATTAAGACAATAAAACATGTCAACTAAATGTGATAATATAACTCATCATCATTCAAGTCTTATAAAACAACACTTTCAATGAGACACTTGATATTTACTTGTTCATCATCACTTAGTTTTGTAATATTCTTTTTATGGAGGACCTACACTATAAACAATTCCTTGAGTGAGTGGGTCTAAAGATTCAACAAACTCATACTCAGCACTACCAACCAAGGTTATGTTTTACATATACTTTCAATTCCTTAACACCCTTATATAGACATTAAGCATAGATTTATCATATTAATAATACAATTAAGTCAATGATTTTTAGTGTGATGTATATCCTTTCAATTCATAGATATAATATTGAATTTGAGCATGGCTTCATCGATCATAAACATTAGACTATGTAAAAAATAAAAGAATGTAAATCATTTTTTGACATATTAAAAAATCACAGAAGAAAATTTCTAACCTAATAATTATATTAAAGACAATAAAACTTCAATTTTAGTGCATAAAACTTTAAACTAATATATTAGTTAGGTTCATCCTTAAAATATGACATAGAAAGAATGAATGTACAAATTTTAAAGAGTGAAGATGAAACATAGAGAAAGATAGGAAATATATATATATATATATATAGATTTCAAAGAGTGAAGATGAAAGTTAGAGAAATATACACAACCAGTGGACTGACTGGTAGTTATTGAGTACTTTCTAGCTAAAGGTTGATGAGGGCCAAGAAGCTACATTAGAACTAAAACCAACATACCCGATGTTCATCGTAGTAAAATCCTCTCCACCTTTGCTGGTATAGGATTGGTGGATACCATAAGCATGACAACATCTCGATGTAGTCCAACACCTACTCTAAATCCCCATGTAGCTCCTAACTTGCCGTATCAATAGGTGCAAGAAAAATATTCAACATATTATTCAATACAATTTTCTTTTTATGTACTTGAAGTGGCTACACCCCAATGCATTGCATATCATTAAATTTCACTCATTTATGCCTTAAATTTTGATTAGAATGTAAAGAAGGAATAAAATTCATGTGACCCTTCATTTTGTCTTATTTGTACCTTTTTGGATGGAATGAATTTTAGTCTTTCACAACTAAATTAATCTATAATATACATTTGTAACACAATGTAAAGATTGAAAACCATTAGAAATCTACTATCAATACAATATATCAAATTTTCCTTCTTTTTAAATTTTTAGATTTTATGAAATTTTCTAAACATTAAATATATTTATTTTCTCCATGTATTTAATTCAAATTAAATGATCAATCAATTCTAAGATTTTTTCCATATCAATGATTCCTTGTTAATATTAAGGTGTTATGTGTGATCAAACTAAACAAATTTGTGCTAAGAAAATTTTAACATCAATCATGGATGTTGCTTTTGTTACTTTAAAGATTGCACTATCCTATTTTCTGGTTATGGGTAATAGGTAAGGGAAGATAAATTATTCATTTAAATTTTTCTTTTGTCAAATGGTTTATGGAGTTTCAAAAGGTAGGCTTAGATTATTCCCTGCTACCCTTTTTTTTCTCAAAAATTTATTAGGATCAATTTTAGGGTTTTGATGATAAATTTTTATTCACACAAGGAGAAAATTGTAAATGAATTTTGAAATTCCACATGTTTTTCATGTAGACAATGGAACCATAAAATTTGGAGTTATATTTTATTGAAATTCAAACAAAATTATATGAATGAATTTCTTAATTACATGATATCAAATTATAATTGTGATGGAATTATTTTTTATAATGATTTAAAATATTTTAACTCAAATTTCATGATGGAAAATACTTGTGTAGTGACAAAAAAAGTATCCCTTTTCCTCACTTAATTTGGGAATAATTGAAAAGATAAGCTAAGTGGTGCTTTAATTTGGTGTTGTAACATGTTTTACATATTCAAATTAAATTTTGGGCCCTTTTCATTTAAATTTGGCTTCTTTATGCCCTAATTGGTCCTATGTTGCATCCACAAGCCTAATCAAATGCATTTTTTTGAGGATAATCTTGACATTTAATAAATGAAAAATCATTATTCAATGTTTGAGGTTGTGTGTTCCATATTTAGTGATCTGGGAGTCATATGCCACCTTGGGCATATGGCTCCCACCTAGGTCTTAGGACCTGATTTTAATCATTGCATTAAACATGACCTATTTTAAATCAAATTCTTGGTGGGATTTTATTATCCTAGATGTATCATGTGTTTAAGACACTAGGACTCATACACCCCAACTGGTGTTTGAATCTCATTTTAACCAAGACCTATTTTAAATCAAATTCTTGGTGGGATTTTATTATCCTAGATTTGATGTTAGCTTGTAGTGTTGTAATCTCAGGAAATTTGGTATAAACAGGTATATATACAAGCTTATTTCACATATTTTCTCCTAACAAGATCTAGAAAGTTTTTCAGCAATCAAGAGTACTTTCACAAGAGCATTCAACAACATTCGATAGTTGATTATCAAAAATTTTGGAGCATCAATTCAAGATTTAAGCATCATTTGAAAGTCTATGCATCATGTGTGTTTTCGAGCTAACATTTGTGATGTAGTTTTTCATGATTCAAGAAAGCATTCAAAGAAATTATCTCATATCAAGATCAAGAGTCAAGATTTGCATCTAATGGAGTCATTTCAAACAAGATTACAACCTTTATTTCAAGGTTTTGGTCAGTTACAACATCGAATTTGTTCATTCGTCCTTCCTTCATGCTATTTCATTTCATTTCAAGATTTGACTACCAAAACGGGTTTTGACCAAGGCTATAAAAAAAAAAGTGGAAAAGAAGCTTGAAGATCCTTTGAAATTTTTTTTGCAAAAGATATAAATTTTTTCAAGAAGTTGTCATCTTCATGGAAATTCACCTATAGGCTAGAATTTAGACTTTCAAACTTGGAGATCAGACAAGATGAAAGATACAGAAGATCAGTAGAGGCTAAATTTTTTTTAGTCAAACCCTAATAATTTTACTAAATCGCCCCTCTAGGCATATGAGTCCCAATATACCTCTTTTTAGTAGTTTTTTTTAGATCCTAACTTGCTAGCATAAGATTCTAGATTATGCCCAGATTCTTGTAGTGGGACTAAATCGCCCTACTAGGTGTATGAGTCCCAATGCACTTCAAAAACAACAAATTTCAAGGTTTTCAGATCCTATCTAGATATCTTGTATCCTCTAGGTACTTTTTTTTTCTCTATGTTTATGATTATGATTTCATGTCTTAAGTTTCTATGGTGTTGTGCTTACAAGGTTGCATTTCTCCTTTGAAACTTTATTTAATGGTGAATCCCTTATTTAATCACACCTTAAGAAACCCTCTACTAGTCCTAATAGATTCTCCCCTTCTCTCAATTGAGTCACTTGGTTGAGGGATCTTGGTTTCCTAATGAATTGAAGATTTTAATAGTTCCTAACCCTTGTTCCATCTCCTAAAAGGTGGAACCCTATTTCCTTCAGTTCATTTTGGTGAACCTGAATAGCAAGTACAAGAAAATCCAAAACCAAATCCTAAGAACAAAAACATGTCTCATTGCCAATACCATAGAACTCTTGGACATAGTACTAATGAGTTTCATGCCTTACAAAGGATATTGAATAGAAATACTCCAAAAAATCTTGACTTTATAATAGAATACCAATTATAGGCATACTGCTCTTTACCATCTAATAGTTGTAAGATCATAATATTCTCTTTATTACATGCTTTGCATTCATTACAAATCATTTGAAAATGAAAGGAGATCTTTCTTCTCACCTACCTCGCCTCATTCTTGTCTTGCACATGGTGGGGGAAAGAATTAGATAGCCTTGTCCTAGTTCCACACTTGCTATTGTCCCTTTGGATAGTTCTTTGCATTTCACATATGATGAACAAGATTTGGATACAAACGACTTGCTATAGGTTGAATTTTATGTTCCTTTTTTTTTCTTTCTTTCTTTTTTATGTGTTTGATTACATGTGCATAATGTTATCTCTCATACCTTTCTATTTGATGTACCTCTCTCTATGTGGCATTCCTCTATTTGTATCTACATTTTTCTATATGTCGTAAACCTTTATTTTTTCTTTGTCTTATGTTTTCCTTTTGGGGGTGATGCAAGGCGTCAAGACAATTAAGTCTCTTCCACGTTGAACCAAAAGATTTTCTTTTTTTTCGCTCTCTTTGTATTAGTCATCCTATTCTATAAGTATTCAAGGAATGATGACATTTTCAAGCTCTCTAAAACAAGATTGTAGCAAAGACATATTGACCCAAAATCTATGGATCCCTTATGTGGTTTTGGGATTTCATTTTTCAGGGTAACCACTTTTCATGACGCAGCTTCATTTGGAAACATATGACTTGGCATAGGGCTTTCCAAATAATCTCTCATGTCCTCTTTGCTGCTAGCATTTATCTTTTTTTTCCTTAAAGTAATTGCTCATAGCATGGTGTTTAACAATTTATTTAAAGTGGAGGCATACATTGGCATTATTCTTTTTGATTTCATTACAACTTATGTTTCATTGTGTGTTCTTCTTACTTTGTGTGATGCGTCTTTCTATTGGTGATGACATTGGGTGTGATTTCCTTCAAGAGCATGATCTCTCTTAGCATATTATATTCCTCTTAGTGGCTTGATGTGACACACTGTATCCCCTGAGTTGTGAATTTTCTATTATTTGATTGCTCCTCTTTTGGAGACATCAGGCATGATGTTCCCTAAGTTAAGACCTTACATGAACTAAGAAAAACCATTTTAAACATACCTCACACTATGTTACATTTAGAATAGTTTTTATATGACCACCTTGCATAACACACTTTTCTTTCCTGTGGAACCATCCTATTTGTTCATGGGTGTTAGCATAAGAAGTTTTTCTTGCCTCACAAATCTTATTGTTCATGTTGTGTGGAACCTTGTAAAAGTTATCAGTAGGTATAGCTTTGGTATGTTTAGTGTATGGGAGTTGAATGTAAGCATGAATTTCCCATAGCCACTTGCTTGTGTGTGTGAGCATAAATAAGTCGCGTGTCTATGTGTCTCACTGGGGGCTCACCTAGTGGATGGCTTGAGGTTCCACTAGCCCTTGTGAGTGTGTATTTGATTTTCATAGTGGACATCATGTTACACTTGTAAGCATTTTTTGGACAAACAAATTAGACCTGGTCCACATTGTGTTGGACATACTATCAAGGATTTATCTGCCGTTCTTTTTTCCCTTCCTTTTCTTTCTTCTTTATGTCTTTGGCAGTGTATGTTTGTACTTTGTTGATGCTTCATACATCATTCACATGCATGTTCCTTTGTGCCTATGTTGGTTTGACGTAGGTTCTTAGATCTTGGGGGCTTGACCACCCCCTTGATCTTTTTCATTCTATACCATCCACATTGGTACACATGGAACCCTTTTGAATGTCTACTTTAGTGCAAGTTTGAAACAAGTTCCTCCTCTCACTAAAGTGGGGGCTAAATGTAGTAATGGAAAAAGTATCCCTATTCCTCACTTAATTTGGGAATAATTGACAAGATGAGCTAAGTGATGCCTTAATTTGGTGTTGTAATATGTCTTACATACTCACATTAAGTTTTGGGCCCTTTTCATTAAAATTTGGCTTCTTTATGTCCTAATTGGTCCTATTTTGTATACAAAAGCCTGATTAAATGAATTTTTCTCAGGATAATCCTGGAATTTAAGAAATGAAAAATTATTATTCAATGTTTGAGGTTGTCTTTTCTAGATTTAGTGATTTGGGACTCATATTCCACCTTGGGAAAATGGCTCCCACCTAGTCTTGAGGCCTAATTTTAAACATTGCATAAAACAAGATAGTTTTTGAAGTTTTTGTCCTATGTTTAAGATACTAGGAATCATACGCCCCAACAAGAATATGATTCCCACTTTAACCAGGACCTATTTTAAATCAATCTCTTGGTAGGGTTTTATTATCCTAGATTTAATGTCACCTTGTAGTGTTATTGAAACATAGATTTTTGGGACCCTATGGAGTACTCTTGCACTTCTAGGGTGTTTCACCTATTAAAAGGAGAGAGATAGGGCCAAAAATGCTTATGTATCACACAAATTAGGATGTGTGTGACGTGATGTGATATAAAAAAAGTTAACTAAATGCAATAGATTAATCTAGGTGACTAAAAATGAATGCAAAAGTGTAATTACAATTATGTTTGAAAACATATTGTGGTATGCAAACAACTATGTAAATGAAGAAATTATGCAGAATAGAAAGTACATGGATGAATCTAAGTGCACCTGGGTGAAATGTGAGCTTTTTGTAATGTTCTGTATTCTAGTGAAATTCACCAATTTTTCATAGTGAGACTCATTCACCCAGGGTGGCGAATTAGTCCACCTACTAGTGAAAAACTATTCGGAGTTGGTTTTTGTCTATCGGGATATAAAATCTAACAAAACTCAAGTTTCCAATCCTAAGGTGGGACTCATTCACCACAAGTAGAAAATTAGTCCTCCCTCAAATTCCTAAAAAACTAGGAGACAACTTTACAACACCAGATCTAAGAATGTTTGTTTGTCAGGTTGTTGAAGTCAAATCTACAGAAAACAGACAAATAACTCTCTCCAAGATTGATTTTGACTCAAATTGACTTGAAGCACCTAGTTTATTTGAAAATCACTCTTCAACACCTAATAACTTGTCAAATCTACAAACAAAGGGCTGCAAACAAACAAGCAAAAGGGGAAATATGATTAGGGGTTAGTGAATAGGGGTTTACCTTGGTTAGACCCCACTTTTGGTAGTTAAACCCTTGAAAAGAGAATGTAACGAAAGAGAAAGATAAACTAATAACATGCAAGTGATATCAACTCACCTAAATCTTGATGATGCGAGTCTGAAGTAATGTCAATGGTTGCTTCAAAGTGCTTGAAAAGATGTTATAGAATGCTTGAATGCTTAAGTGAATAGGTGGATAAGTGAACTTGATGAATGGGGGTTAAAATGAGGTGAAAATCACTTATTTATACAATTCTTGTGCCTTAGTATCTATTCATACCTCATCATAGGCCACCATCAAGTGATTTTCAATAAAATCCCAAAAGAAAATTTGAAATATTTTTAATTTGGGGCCAATGGGGACTCATTCGCCACCCATGGTGAATGGGTCCCACCTAGGACCTAAAAACAAGTGTCAAGAAAAATGTTGTATTTAATGTTGTTTTTCACGATAATATGCAAAAATACACTTAATTAAAACTTATGAGGGAATAAAGAGACCAAATAAAACATGAGAAGGGTGTAACTAGTGAAAATATGCCTAGAAGAGTGTGAAAGCTTGTTACAAGACTTTACAACACTTCAAAATAGGACTTGTTGATTGTGAAAAGGTGATTTTAAGGTGAATTGCATTAAATATAGTCTACAAGAATGTAGAAATGTCTTACAACACTTCACAACACCTTCACAAGACATCATTCTCTGAGTTTTAATACCTAAATAAGCATGTTTAAGCCATGATACAAGATAAAATCAAAGAAAAATAGTTCCAGCACCATGAAACAATACTGAAAAGGCCATGAAAATCATAAGGGGCCATTTTTCTATGGCACATTTAGCCCCCACTTTAGTGAGAGGATGAACTTGCTTCAAACTCACACTAAAGTAGCCATGAACATCAAGGGGAGGATTCAAATGCTTTCATGTTAGCAAGATGGAATGGAAAAGATCAAGAGGGATGATTAAGCACCTAGGATGAAGATCTCGTGGTAAACTAAGCATAAGAACAAAGGAACACACAAGTGTTGAAAAGAATTGAATGAAGATTTGATTATCAATCCAACTAGTTGTGAAAAAATATCTAGGCTGATTGTTTAAAAAAAAGAATGTGTACTCACTCTAGGCCCATGGAACTTTAGGTTGTCCATGGGGTGAGAAGGCCCATTTGTATACTCACTTTGGGGCCACAAAACTAGTTGTCCATGGGGTGAGAAGGCCCAAAAAGTAAGATACGTTAGTTGGTATGCACTCACAAAACACAAAGGTGGCTATGGGGAAAATTCATGCCACTAGGTGGGCTTCCCACTCAACCATGAAAAAGTTACACCCATTGATAACTTTAAAAATGTGGCACAAGGAAAAATGCCACGAACAAAAAGAAAGGTACCACAGTCATGCAAGTTGTGTTATGCAAGGTGGCAAAAAGGAATGTAAAATGTAAAAATGCAAAAATGTAAAGTAATAAGTGAAATATAAAATGTGAAAAGATGTTCAAAGGAGTCTTGTTCAATTCATGTAATGTCAATCACTTAGGGAACATTGTGTCTAATGTCTCCAAGAGAGGTCCAATCAAGGAATAGTATATTCGCAACTTAGGGGATGTAGTGCATCGCATCAAGCCACCAAGAGGAATATAATATGCTAAGATAGATCACACTTATGAAGGAAATTACACCCAATGCCATCCATAGAGTGACAAACGCAGGGTGATTCCACAATAGTGGTTTACAATTTTTCACCAAACTGGACACTAAAATTATTATTTTTAACTAAATATTCACATTAAGGCACCTATAGCAGCTAAACCGTGAGGAATTTGAAAATGATGTAAGCTAGAGTCTTGTCAAATTTTCTTTGTAGATTCTAAAAATATTTTTTTCAAAATTTTTGGAATCAGATTGTACTTTTTTTCCATCTCCCACAATTTTTTTTTCAAAGTCAAACCAATTACAATTCAGACATATCGCAACCGTATAACGCATAACTTTTTTTGTATATATCGAAATTCAATTATTATTTTTTGGTTGGATCAAGGACTTCAATATCTAGTGCACTCATATTTTTCATTTTTTTTTAATAATTTATTATTTTTCCATATGTGCAGAACAAAGACCTTCATTTTCAATGAAAAACCTATGTTTAATAAAAGTAGAAAAACAAGTACATAATACAACCAAAACATATTAATTTATATTCATTAGATAGCTCATTTTGAGGAATACTTGATTCCAGTTGGGTTTGTAAAGATTCCTCCATTTTCATCCTCAACCTGAGCTTAGAAGCATAAAAAATAAGGTTTTTTTTGTGAACAAGGTCAAAAATTAGGGAAAAGTGGGGTTCACTAGAACTAGGGGGGTTTTAGTGAACTAGGGTTCATTCAAACCCCTCTCAATATGAATTTTCTTTTTTTTTCTATGCGTGAAATGTGGGCCCAGTAATTAGGTAGGTTCATTTGAACCCCTCTTTGGTTCGGTCAAACTTATAGGCTCATTCAAACCCCTTAGAAAACAATTTTTTTTACCATGGGGTAATTTTTTCTTAGTTTTCCTTCCTCCTTCAAATTGTAAACCACTATTGTGGCTTCACCCATCACACAAATGACAAGCCTACACTAGGAACCAAAAATACAAATAAATTTATGGCAATGTATTCCCCTGACTTTAAAGGAATTGCTACACATCATTTTGTGAGGAATTACTTTAAAGTATAGCAGAAAAGAAAATGAAAATAGAAAACAAGACATGAGAGTCAACTTGGAAAGCCCTATGCCAAGTCATATGTTTTGAAGTTAGGTTGCATCATGTCAAGGAAAATGAAAAGCAAAGAAAGGGAGTTCCCCTGAGAAAGGAAAATACACCAAACACATAAGGGATCTATGGATTTGGGGTTAGTATTTTAGTTGCTGCAATTTTTTTATATGAAAGATCTCAGAACTGTCATCATTCCCCAAAGCACATAGAATTGGAAGAATGACACAAAGAGAGTGAAAAAAAAGGAAAAATGAAAGTCCATTTTAGGTCAACATGGAAGAGACATTGCAGTCTTAACACCTTGCATCATCCCCAAAAGGAAAACACAAGAAAAAAGAAAATGAAAGGGGAAAAAGAAAATGGAAAATATTTTGGGTCAACATGAAGGAGACATTCCAGTCTCAATGCCTTGTATCATCCCCAAAAGGAAAACACGAAAAAATAAGGGAAAAGACAAGGACCTTGTGGGTCAACATGGAAGATACATAGGGCATCTCTATGCTTTGCATCTTGCCCAAAAGGAGAACACAAAAAAAAAGAGAAAAATACAAGGACCTTTTGGGTCAACATGGAAGAGACATGGTGTCTCCACACTTTGTGTCATCCCAAAAGGAGAACACAAAAAAAGAGAGAAAAAGACAAGGATATTTTAGTCAAAATGGAAGAGACATAGGGTGTCTCCACACTTTGTGTCATCCCAAAAAGGAAAACAAAAAACAAAAACAGAAAAAGACAATGTACAATGAATAGAAGAATAGAGGTATGAATAGAAGAAGTGTACAAAGAGAGATAACATCAAACACATGATACGGGGGGAACACAATATGCACATAAAAAGAAAATAAAAAGAGAAAAGTAAAAAGGCTAGTTAGGTGAATGCAATTCAACCATCTAATAGGTCATCCACCTCCCAATCATGTTTAGTGTAATGCGAGGGTGGTTGACTATCCAAAGGAATAATTGTAAATGTTGAACCAAGAGTTGTACCAGGTTCTTCACTTGGTGGAGAGGATGTATCATTTAAGCTCATTATGGATGAAAATAGAGAATTTAAATTGTTATGCACTTTTGCATCAATTTTGAAAATTTATGCATCGTCATCACCATCATCATCATTATAAATATTAATGACAATAGGAGGATGAAGGGTTGATTTCTAAAGATGGATGTATCAAAAGTTGAGGTTGTTGGATTGGTTCAATTTTCTACGATTGTTGTACTGGATTGTCTTATGGTGGGTTAGGAGAAGGAGGGTGGTCATCTATTACTTCTCTCAAAGTTAAAGGTTGATTGTTGTTATTGTCTTCTATGCGATATTGACGAGTGAGGGGATGACAACAACTCCTTCATTCCCTAGCACTATGGTTTCATTTAATTCTTTTTTGGAGTTGTTGAGGTGTAAGGGTGGATTGAGTCATCATAGGTTCTTCTACTTCTGAGGAGGGAAGAACAAAAGAAACTGAAGAGGAGGGATCAACCACTTTCTCCTTTTCTTTATATACTTGTTTAAGGTGAGGTGACTGAGCAGGGATTGTTTCATATTCCCTTGGTTGTTTAAACGATAGTGGGGAAATCTCAAGTGGTGATTGTTCAGGAGGTTGTATGCTTTTCTCAATGTTATACTTAGGTTGAAGCATGGTTTCATCTATGATAGGAAATGTGGAAGTGGATGGGGATGCATTACAAAGAGATAACTTGGCTATCCTTTTGGATTTAACCTTTTGATAAGCTATGAAAAAGAAGTCCTTGCGAGGGGTGATTGGTTCTATGGGTTTAGGCTAGAAGGCTTCTAATGATAAGTTACCTTTGGAAGATAAAGGATTAAAGCCACCATGGTGTATGGTGACTATCTCATTGTCATGTCCAGAAACTTCAAGCACTTATGAACAACTAATAGGATCACTTTCATTAAGTGAGGCCAAGGGAGGGCTAGCTACTAACAAAATTGGTCAGGTTATGGAATAATTGAAAATGTTATTTCCAAAGTTTTAGGTCCTATTTGTAGGGGTAGCATGATTGATCCAATCGTAGGGCATAAACCATTATGTGTTTTAATCCATGTACTGGGTTGATTGTAATCACCTTGATATAGTTTGTGTAATACCAAAAACTCTTTTGTGATCACATTCACACCACAAGCAGGATCTATTAATATCCCATTAGTGGGATTATCATAGATTCGGCCAACTATGTAGAGAGGACCATTAGGAAGCTTTTGGAGTATGTCTTTATTAGAAAAAGTAATATCAAATGATTTTGTGGTTTGGCCCTTACGAGGGATAACATCTATTGTAGCCACAAGATTATCCATAGGACTAGCTTGGGTAACAATAGGATTTGTATCATGGTATTCATTATTGGTATAAACAGTCATTACATTAGGCTTGGAAGGTTCACTATCCTTGACAAACGAGGTAGTATGTTTTTGCATAGGATTGGTGAAAATTTGTAAATTATGGTTAGGAGGTGCGATAGACTTATTGCCTTGATCATTAACACCTGCAATGGTCAATTCACTTGAATCAATGAGCTCTTGAACTAAATGTTTAAGACGCATACAATGTTTGGTGTTGGCCATTTTGACAATGAAAGTAACAATAAGCATTAGGTTTGAATGTAGGTGGCAATGGTTGATTTGGATCAAGTGGTCGAATGGGTGGCAAAGTGAGCATGCATTTTTGGATTAATTGGTTAATTGTGTGATGGAGAGTATCAAGTAAAGGAGTGAAATTCCTATTTGGATCTCCATAATGATAAGGCATGGCTTCCCTAACAATGACCACTTCATTTAGAATGGATTGGGCTGGTTTTGGTTGAGGTTGAGGAGGCTGATTAAATTGTAAAAAGACTATTAAGTTTGTAGAAGTTTTTAGTTTTTTTAGTTTTGATTATTGTTTTTGGGTTTGTCAAGTTGGTTGGAAGTGGACTTTGAATCACTAATTGAAACCAAATTTTGGTAGTCACTTAATGTTGTACATAAATGCATGAATGAAGGTAATTTAATCATGGTGAATTTATCTTGAACGTTGGTCTACAAATTTTTGATAAACATCTTCTATAGATGTGCATTGGAAATTTTGACATCAATTTGAGCATATAAGGATTGGTAATGTGAGATGAAATCCATCACTTTTTCATCCGTGTTTTGTCTACATCTCATAAGGTCGACCATTGTCTTTTTAGGTGTCATGTGAACTTGAAAGTTACTAATGAAATCATCCACCAATTCATTAAATGAATGGATTGAATGATTGGGAAAGTTGGAAAACCATTTTAAGGAAGTATCTTTCAAGGTCCATGGAAATTTTTTTGCTAAAAGTTTATCGTCAAGGAAAAAGTCACTACAAAAAGCTATATAAGCATTAATATGGTTGAGAGGATCTCCTTTTCCTCCATATTTCTCAAACTAAGGAATTTCTATCCCTTGTGGCATTAAAGTACATAAGATTTCTAAGGATAAGGGACTACTGCAGACATGATAGGTGGTTGTATCAGATTGACCTTAACTGACATTGGAAATTTGATGTTGCATAGATGAAACGATAGTGAGAAGCTGTGTAAGAAGAGAATCGAGGTATGTGGGTTGAGGTGGAAGGGAAAATGGTGATGGAGTGTAAGTGATGCTTCAAGAAGTGAAAGGAATGCTAAGAGGTGTGCAAGTGGTATAAGGGACTTGCAATGCCGCAAAGGAAGTAGGAATGCTAGTGGAAATCAATAAAGAAGTAGCTTGATGCATAGTTGTATGGACTTGTGGATTGGTATAAGTTGGGGTGCAGGAGATGGTTGAAGAGGGAGGAACTTGAGGTGCTCTTTGACTTACAGGAATGGTTGTGGATTGGGTGTTTGAGGAGGGATGTTTATTGTAAATCTCAGAAATTTTCTTCATCACTTGGAAGCCATTATCACTTTCAATCAAACAATGAATATTCTCAATGGCAGGTATGGTAGTTGTGGAATTTTTTTCAAGTGACAAGTCTTGTAAATATGCAAAGTCCTCATGAATATTAATGACCTTTTCTTGCGAGAGGGAATTGGTTTGGTTGTCAACATTCATTAGATGAAAATATGAAGGTATAGAAGTGGTATTTTTAGGGCCTAATGCACCATTTCCCATACTAGGAGTAGGATATTGTGAGATCCCAAAGTCCACAATGAAAGTGCTATTGTAGAATGCCATGAGTCTAGAACTTCATCTCACTAAAGTATTATCAATGTGGCACCAAACACTCATGCAAGTACCACAAAGGAGGGGTGAAGGCCAATGTAAGCTAATCTAAGAGCTTGAAATGAAAATAATTTAAATGCTGCTAACTGTAATGAAGATCTAACTACAAAAAATAGAAATGCAGACAAATGGCAGAAAAATGCTAAAAATGTTGTTTAACTAGTACAGAGGGACTGATTCGCCCTGGGTGGTGAATGAGTCCTAGTATGAAGTTTTTTAATTCTTTGCAAAAAATTTAAGATGATTTAAATTCTCTACGGTATGAAATTTTTAGATGCAAAATGCATATTTTGACTTTTTTTTAATTGGATGTAATGCAAAATGAAAAGTCCTAGAATGCAATAACAAATAAATATCTTAATTGAATGCTAATGAAAATGGAAATTAAGATGCAATATGTGAAGACAATCAGAAATTTAAAGTGTTCAAAAGTCAGGTTCACCAAAATGAAACATAGATTTTTGGGACCCTATGGACTACTCTTGCACTTCTAGGGTTTTTCACCTAAAAGGAGAGAGATAGGGCCAAAAATCTTATGTATCATTCAAATTAGGATGTGTGTGATGTGATGTAAATTAATTTAGCTAAATGCAATAGATTAATTGAGGTGACTAAAAATGAATGCAAAAGTGAAATTACAACTATGTTTGAAAACACATTATGGTATGCAAATAACTATGTAAATGAAGAAATTATGTAGAATAGAAAGTACAGGGATGAATCTGAGTGCACCTAGGTGAAATTTAAGCTTTGTGGAGTGTTTTTGGATGTTGGTGAAATTCACTTATTTTTCACAATGGGACTCATTTGCCTAGGGCAGTGAATCAGTCCACCTACTGGTGAAAAACTGTCGGGAGCTAGTTTATGTCTGCCGGGATCTGAAATCTGACAAAACTCAAGTTTCCAGTCCTAATGTGGGACTCACACACCAAAGGTGGTGAATCACTCCTCATCCAAATTCTTGAAAAACTAGGAGACAACTCTGCAACACCAGATCTGAGAATGTTTGCTTGTCAGGTTGTAGAAGTGAAATCTACAGAAAACAGACAAATAACTCCCTCCAAGCTTGATTTTGACTCAAGTTGACTTGAAGCACCTAGTTCATTTGAAAATCACTCTTCAAAAAATAAAATCCTATCAAATCTGCAAACAAAAGGCTGCAAACAAATAAGCAAAAGGGGAAAAATGAATAGGGGTTAGTGAATAGGGGTTTGCCTTGGTCAAACCCCACTTTTGGTAATTAAACCCTTGAAAAGACAATGTAATGAAAGAGAAAGATAAACTAATAATGTGCAAGTGATATCAACTCACCTAAATCTTGATGATTCAATTCTAAACTAATGTCAATGGCTTTTTCAAAGTGCTTGAAAATTGCTTGAAAAGATGTTGTAGAATGCTTGAATGCTTAAGTGAATAGGTGGATAAGTGAACTTGATGAATGGAGGTTAAAATGAGGTGAAAATACTTATTTATACAATTCTTGTTCCTTAGTATCCATTCATACCTCATCATAGGCTAACATCAAATGGTTTTGAATAAAATCCTGAAAGAAAATTTGAAATATTTTGAATTTGGGGCTAAGGAGGACTCATTTGCCACCCATGGCAAATGGGTCCCACCTAGGACCTAAAAACAAGTATCAGGAAAAATGTTGTATTTAATGTTGTTTGTCAAGATAATATGCAAAAATAAACTTAATTACAACTTATGAGGGCATAAAGAGACCAAATAAAGCATGAGAATGGTGTAAATAGTGAAAAAAATGCCTAGAACAACGTGAAAGCTTGTTACAAGACTTTACAACAGTTCAGATTAGGACTTGTTGATGTGTGAAAAGGTGGTTTTTAGGTGAATTGCATTAAATAGAGTCTAGAAGAATGTAGAAATGTCTTACAACACTTCACAACACCTTCACAAGAGATTGTTCTTTGAGTTTTAATACCTAAATAAGCATGTTCAAGCCATGATACAACATAAATTCAAAGAAACATAGTTCAAACACCATGAAAAAAGACCTAAAAGGTGATGAAAATGACAAGGGACCATTTTTCTACTACATAGTTGTAATTTTGAGAAATTTGGTATAAACAAGTAGAAATAGAAGCTTATTCCATTTATTTTCTCCTAACAAGATCTAGATAGTTTTCAAGCAACCAAGAGTACTTTCACAAGAGTATTCAAGAGCATTCAAGGGCTGATTATCAAGTATTTTGGAGCATCAATTCAAGATTCAAGCATCATGTCAAAGTCTTCATGCATCATGTGTGTTTTTGAGATAACATTTGTGATGTAGGCTTTCATGATTCAAGAAAGCATTCAAATACATTATCTCATATCAAGATCAAGAGTCAAGATCCACATCCATTGGATCCATTTCACACAATATTTCAACCTTTATTTCAATATTTTGGTGAGTTGCAACATCACATTTATTCATTCGCCATTCCTTCATGCTATTCCATTTCATTTCAAGGTTTGATTACCAAAATGGGGTTTGACCAAGGAAAACCCCTATTCCCTACCACAAAAACCTCAATAAAGATTAGTTTAAAATGGTTGGTCTAGGACATGCCAAGAATTAAGAAATCTCAATCAACTAGATCTAATTCATGTCATGAAGAGAAGTAGACAAGAAGCAAATATCATGCTAAGGAGTATTATTCAACATCAAAACCATTAGATTTGGTACATATAGATCTATGTGGACCAATGAGGACTAAGATTCTAGAAGGAGACATGTATTTCATAATGTTTATTGATTATTATACTAGGATGACTTGGATTACATATATAAATAGAAGTTCAAATAATTTAAGTCTTTAGTGGAGAATAAAACCAAAAGGATAATCAAAGCCCCAAGATCAAAAGGAGGTGGAGAATTTATAGATCAAAAGTATGATGGATTTTGTGTAGAGCATGAAATCCATAGGCAATTCTATATCCGTAGAACTTTGCAACAAAATGGATTTGTAGAAAGAAAAAAAGTTCTGGACTTTACAAGAGATGGCAAGGACTATTCTAAGTCAAGAAAATTTACCAGACATGTACAAGAGATAAGATACGTATAGAAAAATATGCATATTCTAAGCAAAGCTCAGATCAAGTGCAAGACAAAGAAGACTCCATATGAGCTGTGAAAAGGAAGAATGGTATCAGTAGCACATGCTAGACTATTTTAAAGCAAGTGCTACATCAACAAAGATGAAGATAATTTGGTCAAGTTTGGTTCAAGGTTAGATGAAGGAATTTTCCTTCGTTCCTTAGATTTAAGAAGAAAATTTTACAAATGTTATAACAAAAGGTTGAAAAGGATAGTGGAAAGCACAAATGTAAAGGTTGATGAAACTATTTAGTCTACTACTATTCTATAAGTAGAAGATAAAAAAGAATCAATTCTTAGTAACATTGAAAACACAAAAAAGGTTTTTCCAAAAACTCTAGCTAAGTATGTTTAGAAAAATGAATCTACAGATCAGATCATAGGTGACAAGGATAGTGTGGTTTGATTCTAGAAGAGGCTAGAAATATCAAATAAACAAGTAAAATTTTCTTTACTATCAAAGATAGAACCTAATACATACAAATATGCAAGAAAATAATAAGGATGGATGGAAGTTTAGTAATGGAAAAAATATCCCTTTTTCCTTAGTTTGGTAATGAATAATTAATATTAAAATGAGCTTAATGTTGCCTTGATTTAGTGTTGTAATGTATTTTACACCTTCACATTAAGTCTAGGGCCCATTTTAATAAAATGGAATTAATGGTTCCTTATTTAGGGTATTGTAAAGTGTATCTTTACACTTTCACATTAATCTAGGGCCTTATGAATTAATTGAGGTTAATTTGAGATTAATTATCCCCTTAACTCCAAATCCAAGCCTAGTTAATTGCATTTTTCAAGGGATAAATCCTAACACTCTTAAATAGTATTACACAACACTTAATTTTGTAAGGAATGTGTCTTAGGCTAGTGACCTAGGACCCATTCTCCACCTAGCGAATGGGTCATCATTAGGTTCTAGGACCCCCTTTTGACATAACATTTACATCTCCTGAAATGTGTCCTAGTTAAGTATGCTAGGATCTATTCACCCTATGGCGAATGGGTCCTCACTTACCTTAGGACACTCCCCTTGGGATATGTTTTTGGTGGTATTTTAATGATCTGATGTTAGCTTGTGTTATTTGAATTTTGGAAATTTATGATAAGTTATGTATGAATACAAGGTTATTTCACCTTGTTTCATCTAAGCAACCTAAGAATTTTTATGATGAATTAAGAGTACTTTCACAATAGCATTATAGAGCATTCAAGAAGGAATTCAAGGGTAGATTATTAAAGTTTATTGTAGCAATCAAGGATCCATTTCATTGTGTCAAAGGCATGGTGCATCATGCATGTTGTTGAGCTAATATGTTGATGTATCATTGGAGATCAAATTCAAGAATATTCAAGGTGTTGTTTCTAATCAAGTGTTGTGATCAATATTTATATTCATTGAGGTCACTTCATGCCAGATTGTTGATTTGTACTCCAAGGTTCATTTGAGGATTGGTGAGTTGTGGCATTACATTGTTCATTTATCATTCCTTTATACATTATTTCATTTCAAGGTTTAATTAGCAGAATGGGTTTTAAGCAAGGAAAACCTCTACTCTCTAAGAAAACAACATTTTTCTTATCCTTTGATGTCTAATTATAGGTTTTAGGTTTAAGATCAAGTGGAGAACAAAAGTTGTCAAATTTGTCATCTTTATTGCAAGATCATGGAAAGTCTTCTACAAAATTTATTTCTAACTTTCATGATTTGAACACCTGGGATCTAGGAGTGCAGAAATTGAAGAATAGAACCCAAAAATTGATTTTCTAGAACCCTAGTAGGGACCCATTGGCCACTAGGCGAATGGGTCCTTAGTGAGGCCCAAAAAATCACTTTTTGCAATAGGTACACAACATTTTACTATCTTAAAAAATACCTTTTTTACCATTGCATCAATTAGGTTTGTTTTTTGATATTCTTCTATGTGTAATTAAATGAAATAACTAATGAAAAGTGAGGTCCATCATATTTTTAATCTATTTTGGTGCACCCCTCCCTTTTCTTTTATTTCATTTTGGTGAAACAACCTTTTTGAGTATTCTTGTTTTCTAATTTTAGGAGTTATTTTCATCTTATATTATATATTTCATTCATTTGCATTCATTTTCTTTGAATTACATCTCATTTAGGGTGTCTATGTTTGCATTTGAATTTTCATCCCATCTAGGGTTTTTGGGATCACATTGTTTGGATTCATTAAATCTGAAAAGTACAAAAAAATTTGTCATTTTACACATCATCTTGCATTACATAAACTTGCATTTGAAAATTGAAAAAGAAATTGCATATCAAACTAGGTCTTATAGTTCATCATTTTATCACATTTCCAACTTACATTTAATATTACATTTATAGAAAATTGAACCTAAAACTTACTATAGCAAACATGAATCTAAAAATCATAAGAAAAGACTTGAAAATCTATAAAAATCAGTCTCAAAATCCAAATCTAGAACCCATTCACCCTAGGGAAAATGAGTGCCTGATCAAGCCTTAATATGCATTTTTGGAAATTGAAAACTTTAGTTCTTTGCTTTTGTTTGCTATCATCAGATCTCTATTATAGTTTCTCAATTTTCTTCTTCATTCATTTCATTAGACTAGATTAATTTGGTTCATTTAGTGCATTATCTAAAAAAATTACCTTGTTTGGAATCTAAAAATTGCATTTAAACATAGTTCATTCTAGGTCATTGATTTTCGCTTTGAGCCTCTTTCAATTTTTTGGTTTGCACACTA
The DNA here is from genome assembly GCA_007258455.2 of Sequoia sempervirens. Taxonomy (NCBI): domain Eukaryota; kingdom Viridiplantae; phylum Streptophyta; class Pinopsida; order Cupressales; family Cupressaceae; genus Sequoia; species Sequoia sempervirens. The sequence continues at coordinate 314,582,176 of VDFB02353493.1, read as the reverse complement.
AGTTTGTAAAAATTGTAGTATTTTTCAACTTGGAGTCCTATTAGCAATACTATTGTGAGGCATAGTTCAAGACTCATGTCATCCCACGATATACCATTTGCCATGGATCTTGGGTTTTCTAGCTCTCTTCTTAATATTGTTGAAAATCAACCCCCTATGGATCATAGTATGCATACCTCATTTCCCATGACTTCCATACCTACAGCCAATGTACATTTTGTCAACAACACTATCCCTACCATCACTAGTTGTACTCAAGCTTTGGCATGTACCCAAAGCCAAGGTGGAACTTCAATTCCTCCTACAATACCAATTTCCCTCACTACATAGACTAATCCTCAAGTTACACAATAATCCAACTTGCTAGAAATGTGAACACTTCATTAGGTATTTTGATTGGGAATCCTTCTAGCTTTGTGCATTCAAATATAATATCTCCTCAACCATCCTCCCTCAAAAATTTATAATTCACTTGCCCTCTGCATACATACACCACTCCACCTTATTCCCCTCCACCTTACACTAATAAAAGTGATGCTATCCTTAACACACTTTTGTAAAGCATAGAATCCCTTCGACAACAATGGTCAACCTTCACAATACATAAAATACAATCCATTATCCCTAGAGATATTGAGAGCATAAATTACACAAGGTATAGAAGTTCCTAGATTTGAGAAATATGGTGGGGAAGGAGATCATGTTAGACATGTTTTCACTTTTACAACCCTATGTACTGATTTCATCTTTGGAGATAAGCTCTTAGGTAAGTTATTTCCTAGATCCCTGAAGGATACTACTCTAAAGTAGTTCTCTTCCTTATCGAATAATTCAATTGGCTCATTCAACAAGCTTTTTGATGCCTTTTACAACCACTTCCACATTCACATGGGTACTAAGATGACCCTAGCCAGTTTAATGACATGCAAAGAAAAATATGATGAGAAAGTGACTAATTTCATAGCAAGATAACTAACACTTTATTCACAAATAAACATTAAGATTCCTGATGTCAACGTTCAACATTTATGTTTATTTCCAGCTTAAAAAGCAAACTCCAAACCAAACTTGATATGCTGAGATTCCCATACTTTACATAGTTATGTATAGCTCTTTGTGATTATCAAAATATGGCTTATAGTTGTGATGTGAAAAATCACCCTAGCCATCCTAAAAAGTCTAAATCTGCAACTAAAAATAGTTACCAACCTTTCAAGAAACAAAATAGGGGCTTTTTATAACTTAATTCACCTCAACCAAATCAAAAATTTGATAACCAAGTGGATTATATAAAGATGACAAATCCTTTTTCTTTTGGGGATAGAAATAGAAATTTTACTCCTCTACTCGATGCCCTTCATAATATCATGTTGCAACTTGTAGAAATAATAATGCTTTCCTTACCCCCTGTCAAAGCTCCTAATCCTAATAAACCATTTCCTGCATGCTTTATATTGAATTCTTATTGTCATTATCACTAAAAAAATGGACATGATACGTGAACTATTGTAAGCATCATAAACATCTTATGCAAGAACTCATTGATTCTAATCTTCCTCTAATTAGAGGTGTGAATGATCAAGGTAATACTTGTTTGTAGCTCCTCCTAACCAAAACTTACAAATATTTACAAATTCCCTGCTAAAACATACTATTTCATTTGTCAAAGCTAGTTAAACAAAGAATGATGTGATGAATGTTGACACAGATGATGAAAACATTAAAGATGAAAATGAAGAAGAACTAATTAAAATGGTAGCATTTATCAGAGCTAACCTTCGTAAGGTCTCAACCAAAATGCCCCTTGACATTTCTTTCTCACAAAAAGACATACTTTTAAACATGCACCTGATGGTCCTCTTTACATAGCTAGAAGAATCAATGAAAATCCTACTAATGGGATATTAATTGATCCCGTTTGTGGAGATAACATGATCACTGAAGAATTCCTATTTGTGCATGAACTCTATTGAGATACATAGGATAAATCAAAAGCATGGATCAAGACACATAATGGTTTTTCTAGTCCTATGATGGACTCGATAGACCTCCCCTTAAATTTGGACTAAAAACTTTAAATGTCTCATTCACCATCATCCCATCATCAAACCAATTTTGTGTGATGTTAGGCTATTGATGGCTTTGCTCCATGACTGTCGCTTCATTAGTTGTGCATAAATGTTTAAATTTTCCCTCTAGTAATGAAATATTTACTATTCATCATATTGGCTTTAATCACGTGTCTTCCCGAGGGAACTTTTGATTGGATTTATTTTGGACCAAACCTATTGAACCTATTAGACCTCATGAGGACTAATTTATCAAATCCTATCAAAAGTTTAAGGTGAAGAACATAATAGAATTATCCCTTATCTAAACATGTCACAAATCATAATTGATCCACCTATCCCTGACGAAACTATGATTGAACCAAAAGCTATTTCAAATATCCAATAACAACTAATGACAAATCCTCCTACCATTTCCTATAAGAGACCATGAGGCAATAAAAGCAATCATGTTGTGTCTCCTAACATTAAATTTTTTTATAAAGATAATGAGAAAGTAGTTGAAAAATATCTTGTGGTTCCTTTTCTTCCTCCCCTAAGGGAAGAAAATAAACCTATAATTGAAAAAATCACTCCTACACAAACAAAAATTGACAACAAATTGAAACAAAATTGAAATGCTAGAGAGTGTAGGCATAGATGTCATCCTATTGCTCGTATCTTACAATATAAACAAGAAAAGAGCAACATAAAAAACAAAAATCCAAACTTAGCTAAATCAATGCATGATGAATCTATACCTTTTCAATAGCATACACACGAACCTTCAAGAGACATTATCATTCGACCTCTTGTTGAGTTTAATCTAGATGATGACATTGAAATTGCTAAAATTGATGAACAAGTGCATAATGAGTTGAATTCATTATTTTCCTCTTCTATGAACTTAGATGAAAAATATCCTAATAAGAGTGTTGAACTTGGTATGTTCCCTAGTTCAACACTTGATGTGGTCCCTTTGGCTAGTTTTCTGCCTTCTGTATATACCGACCAAGATTGGGATGGAGATGACCTACTATATGTTTTTGATAAAGTAAGAAACATTTACAAGGTGTTGTACCATTCACGTAGAGCCACAAGGGAAAAAATAGTTCAAGTTCATAAAAGCATCAAAAAATAGAAAGCCAAAAAACACACACAACAGATCAACAACACACAGACGAATAGTAGACTAGCAGCCTGGACTATCTAGCATCTTCCTAGTTCTTAGATAGGAGATAGAAAACATCATCTCCAACCCATTCCTGACGGTCTTCAATCTTCTTCATTTCCATCTCATCCTTCATCACTGCCGAAAGGGTATTCATGACACAATGAACTAGCTTGACCATGAAGCAGGTCAAACCACATAATTTTTTGTCCAATCTTTCCAATCTTTCTTTCAACACACTAAGCTCCTCCCCACCAACAATAGTGTTTCCGTGAATAGCCTTCTCCACATCCAAAATTTTTGAAGATTGAGAGGCCAAACCCTCCTTCTAAACTTTTCCCAAGTAAGGGATGGAGCTAGGATCTCTAGCATGCTCCTCCTCCTCACCATACAACACCTCCTCAACCCTGCTATCTTTCTTGTCCAACAACTCCTCTTCCATATCCAAATCTTTAACTTGCACTTTTTTCCTGTTCTTTTCTAGCCTAGTAGAGTACTGAATGATGGCATCACAACCAATAACTACTGTATCCCCCATAGAGTCATTGGTATATGTTGAATCGCATGATCCTTACTAGTATTTTGTTGTGTTTACTTTTTCAGGTGTTTTTATTTTATTTCATGTGTGTAAGGTGATCTCTGGTGTTGTTTTTTTTTTATGTATCTCTCCCTCTTTTTTTCATTCCTCTATATGGGTCTACATTCTTCTCTATGTTCTAAAAATTTTACCTTTTTCATTTTTCTTGTGTTTTCCTTTTGGAGATGATGTAAGGCATTTAGACATTTAGGTCTCTTCCATGTTGACCTGGAGTATTTTTTTATTTTTTCTCTTTGTGTCATTCTTTGAGTTCTATGAGTATTTTGTGAATTATGAAACTCTTGAGCTCTATGAAAAAATTGTAGCAAAGGCATACTTACCCTAGATCCATAGATCTCTTCCATATTATTGGGGGAAAACCCTCCTTCCTTTCTCTTGACGTAGCTATGTTTTGGGAACATATGACTTGGCATAGGGATATCTGAGTAATCTCTCATGTCTTGGGATGGAACATTGGCTACTTTAAATAAATTTCTCACAACAATGGTGCTAGCAACTAATTTAAAGTGGGGGAATACATCAAAAAAATCTTTTGACATTTTACATATTTCATGGTGTGATTTTATTTTTATTGGTAGTGTCATTGGGTTTGATGTCCTACAAGAGTGCAATAATTCTTAGTGTACATGACTTTCTCTTACTGGCTTGATCCGATGTGAGGCATTAACTAAGCTACAATCTATTAGTTTGGATTTTCTCTCTCTTGGAGACATTAGGCACAATGTTCCCTAAGAAGAAGACCTTATATAAATGAAGAAAAATCCCCTTGAACAAAACCTATACAAAATTTTCATAAGTGTTTGGAATAACAAAAATTGCTGACCTTAAGAATCATGAATGCAACCCTAATTCAAGGCCACCTAGCATAACACACCTTACTTTCCTATGGAGCCTTTCCATGTGCATTGGTGCTTAGCATAATACAACTTCTTAAGCATGGACATGAATGTGAGTGCTGCCCTATTAGAGTTATTAGAGGGATAGCTTTGCTACGGTAAGTATAGTGTGAACCAAAACAAATGCATGAATTTCTCACTAAGCCACCTTCCTAGAGGGACACTCACCTAGTGGATGGCCTAAGGTTCCACAACCCTAGAGTGAGCACAAAAATTGATAGTCTAGATGTGTCCCACATCACATTGGACAATCTAGGCTTGATCTTTTCTTGGTCTTTGATAGTGTATGACTGTGTATATTTTTCATTGCTACATAAATAAGTGTCTTGAATGTATACCTTACTGTGAGTTTGACATGGGGTCACACTCTCACTAAAGTTTGGGAAAAATGTAGTAACAAATAAATTACCCCTTTCTCATTAGTTTGCAAATGAATAATTAATATTAAAATGAGCTTCATGTGTTACAAGTATGAGTAAGTTTGCTTGTTTTTTCATTGATGTCAACACAGTACATGGTGTTACAAATTGTGCATGTATAGCTGAGATGTTATTGAAATTTTGTGAGTACATGGAGATAAATTTATGATGTAGATATGTTGATATGATGGGTTACCAAGTACTTTTGAGAAAATTAATAAATAGAGAAGTCAAAGTTGTGTGTGTTCAAAATGTGCTTTAGTTTGTGCTTCACATTTCTTCTATGTTGCTCCTATGCTTGTACAAATCTGAAATATTGTTTATGGGCAGTTGTTGGTGATATCTCCTGGTTTGTAGCTGTTGGTTTGTTGAAGAGTGAAATTTGTGTTCATTGGTGTGTGAACTGGTTGGTAGAATTATTTTTCTATGGACTAAGAGAAATGTTTTTTCTCTGCAGTCCACTACTGGTTTGGTTTAGATCTTGCAAATCTAATAGAAAGCTTGTTAAGGTCATGTTTGTGCTCTAGAAAAAGTGTTCGTGCTTTGGTACTCTAGAAGCCGAGGTCTAGAGTTCCTCTATGTTTTTGTGTATTTGGATAGATTGGTGAAGAGTTTTCTAAGTATGAATTTTGTTGTAGTTGATGTGGATGAATCTAAAGGTTTCTAAGATGTGTTTCAGTGTGTGGAAAAGTGTGTTGCATCATCTACATTTTATCTTCTTATTGGGAAGTTTGTACTTCAAAGTTCAATTGTGTTTTCATTAGGTTTGGACAACTCGGTGTTTACACTTCATACAAAGGATTAAGAATTAATTAAGGAAGTGTGTGATTGATCTGAGACATTTTTTTGGGTCTTGGTTAAGTGTTGGTTTGGCCCACTCCCGTTCCTTTCCACCATGGGAATGTTGTGTTTCTGACCTTATTTGAATTTATGAAATGAAGCATGTGTTTTCAACCTTGGAGAAAGTTTCTAAGGTTGAAGAGGGTATAAATACAAGTTAAGATGTTGTGAATGAATGAATGAAGTATGCCATGAGTTTGAAGAGAAAAGTGTGTGAAAGTGAATTGAGGTAGGAGTACTTTAATGTGTTAGATTCTTGAAAACAGTAAGCTGATGGTGTCTACAATTCTTTTGATCAAGGCTGTAGATGTGTGTAACTTGCAGTGGTGGATATTTCTGTAAGTTTTCTTTTTGTAGGTAGTGAGCCTCCTTCTAACAGTGAGTCCCATGTATAGGCAGTGAGCCTTTGTATCCAGACAGTGAGTTCTTCTAGGTAGTTAGCCCTTGGCAGTGAGCCTCTTTATATTTGTTTTTTTCTATAATTAATTTTTATTGTGAGTTAATCCTCACCATGGTTTTCCCTCATAACATTTTCCACGTACATCTAGTGTTTCTTGTGTCGATATTGCTTTATGTTATTTTCATTTCATGTTCATACTTAATAATAAAATTAAGTGGATAAGAAACTGTTAAGTGTTTAAAGATTTGAGTTTTTTTTTGTGACAATTGATTCACCCCCCCTCTCAATTGTCTCACACTTTTCAACAATTGGTATAAGAGCTTTTGGTTCCTCAGAAGTGACCTTAACCTCTTGAGGTAGATCCAATGGCACATAAATTGGCAATCCCTATGTTTGATGGATCTAACTATAGTGAATTGAAAGTACAGATGAGAGGTTACATAATATCTTTTGGTTACAATATTTGGAAGGCTATTGAGATTAAGTATGTTTCACTGGAAAGTGGTCCTACTACTATAGATGAGGTTTCTTCTTATGAGTAGAATGAGAAAGCGAGGTATGTGATCTACAGTGCTTTATCTAAGACTGAGCGAACAAAAGTTATTTCTTTAGGCAGTGCTTATGAAGTTTGGAAAAAGTTGGAAGATTTATGAAGGAAATTATAGAGTGAAATTGACAAACAAGCTGACAGCAAAGTGCATATATGAGAATCTGAAAATAGATGAAGGTGAAGATATTGCAAGCTATTTCCAAAGGGTTGATCTTGTAGCAAATGAAGATAGGAATCAAGGGGGAACTTTGGTAGAAGAAGATATAATTGAGAAGATTCTAATGAATTTACTAGAGAGTTATAATGATAAGGTCTTAGTTATTGAAGAAGTATATGATCCTAAGAAATTTACCAAAGAACAGCTATTTGGCACCTTGACTACATTTGAAATGAGGAAGTTTGGAAAGAAAGAGGAGAAGATAGAGTCAACCTTTAAAGCTACAAAGACAAAAGATGATCAAGATAGTGATGATTCAGTTGAGTTAGAAGCAAACTTTACCAAGAAGTTGAAGAGGGGTACTGGTAAGTATAAAGTTATGTTAGCTTTTAAATGGTTCAGTTGTGGAAATATTACTCATTATGCTTCAATATTTTTGAATAGAGCTACACATAAAAAGAATAGGGATCATAAATACAAGGATAAGAAGTAAAAGAAGTTGTATTATGTTGAAGAAGATGCTAGAATCTCTAATGATGAATCTAATTTTGAAGGTAATGATAGTGAATGCTCTTTTTTAGCCTTAGAGAATAAATCTATGTATGCTAACTCTAGAAGATGTGCAAGGGAAATTGGTCCAGAGAGAAAAAAGGATGAGATGGAAGGTACTCTGGTTACTGCATTTCATGCTAGACAAGATGAAGACTATTGGGTGATTGATAGTGGCTACTCTAATCACATGACCAGAGATAAAAGTAAGTTCACTAAGCTTGAAAATTATGATGGTGGATTAGTTATGTTCGGTGATGATTTTGAAGCAAAGATCATTGGGAAAGGAACAATTAGTTCTCATAAAATACATAGCACTGATGATGTCTATTATGTTAAGGGTTTAAAGGCATAATCTTTTGAATGTTGGACAAATGTGTAACAAAGGTTTCAAGCTTTTTCTTCAGGATAATACCATGTGATTAGAAAAGGATCTGGAACTATGGTTGTTGTAGGAAGGAGAACACATGGAAACATCTATCAGCTTAAGGGTGTTGATGGTCAATGCCTTGTATCTCAAGTTAATGAAAGTTGGCTATGGCACTAGAGGATGGGACATGTAAAATTAGATAATTTGGTTAGGATTAGTTCAAGAGAGGTTGTCTAAGATCTGCCTAAAATCACAAAGCCTGCTAATACTGTTTGTAGAAGTTGTTAGTTGGGGAAATAGACAAGATGTAGTTTTAAAGGAAAAGAGAAATCAAATACCGAAGAGTTGGAATTAATTCATACAAACCTCTTTGGCTCTACAAGAATAGGAAGTCTAAATGATGATAGGTATTTCATGCTCCTTGTTGATGATTATTCTAGAATGACATGGGCTGCTTTTCTTAGGGAGAAGACTTAGAATCTGGATAAGTTTAAAGTGTTCAAGGTAAGCGTAGAGAATGAAGTAAACTTGAGAATCAAGTGTTTAAGATCTATAGAGGTGGAGAATTCACTTCTAGTGAGTTTAATGCATTTTTTAAAGAACACGACATAAAGAGACATTTTCTTGCTCCTAGAACTCTACAGCAAAATGGAGTTGTTGAGAGAAAGAAATAGATTGTTTAGGAAGACATAAGAAACATGATGAAAGAATCAAATGTACCTGATGTATATTGGAGTGAGGCGATAAATACTACTATTTATGTTCTTAATAGAGTTCATATTAGAGGAAGCACCACAAAGACTCCTTATGAGTTATGGACTGGTGATGAGCCCAAAATGTGCTCATAGTTTGGATATTATGATAAACTTTTAATGCCTTTACTTTTGTTATTTGTGGTTGTTTAAAACTCTTTTGAAACCTTTTATGGGGATATCCTGTAGCAAAACACTTTCATGTTCCTGAAGCTTATTGTGTTGTCTTGACTACATTTATTACCTCGTTGACTCTCTAAATGTCTGGTATATCGCATATAGTTTTTGAATGATGAAATAGATTTAAATGTGTGATTAATGAACAGATATTGTGTATGTACCATGCGCCTTTTCTTTCGCATCTATTACCTTGTGTTTGGTAGGGTTGTTGAAGAAAGTATGATCGAGTCAAGCACAGTCGATCTCAGCCTTGCAGTAAAGTACATTTCCTGCATGACTTCGAGGAAGCTCTGGCAAAGACTCTTTGACCGAAACTGTTGGGAAGGATTTTTAATGACAGTTAATCTGGAAAGAGTGGAGTGCTAGATTCTCTCTAGATCGGGTTGAACGTATAAATTTATTTATGAAGTTTGTTCCTTGATTCTGGGATACACTTTACTTCCACGTCTTTCTTTGATAGGGTTAGTTAGTTAGTTGTTCTCCTGATTTTAAATAGAGTACTCCTCCTGCACGAGTGAGGAAAGAGATGATAGTTAGAAGCAAGATAAAAGCATAGTCGTAGAGATATAGCAGATATCATGTAATAATGAAAAGAAAAATCTGTATGACAAGAAACAGAGTTTGTTGTTAAGTTTCCATATCAATAAAGCAATGTATACCATTCTATTTTCATTAATAAAGTTTGATGAAGTTCTGAGTTCAGCACTTGTGTAACCAGTAGATGCTTGCTAAGGGGGCCCACTTAGTAAGTATCTGTAGTTAGTTAGTTAGCTATTATTTTATGTTGATCATTAGTTAGCTTTCATCTTTGAAGTTTCCATACAAGCTTAGTCTTGTATTGCTCCTGTAGCATCAGGAATCCATCCTTGTGCCTGTTCCTACAGTATAAGGCTAGTTCATAGTTTGTGTTTCAGTCATAGTTGTTATGGTTTCTATTTTATTCAAATCATGGTTGAGTTAAAAGAACTTTGCATTACCTTTTTGTAGCGTAGATAGAATTCCTTCCAAGTATTTATTTCTGTTAAGTTGTGATCGAAACTAGTTCTTAGTGCATATATTGTGCTGCACCATTTAAAGTATACATTCCCTGGTTTGACAAGTAAATGAATGTCCATAAAGAAATATTAGTCACCTAGTGGAATGTCCAATTCCCAGGAAATGATTTACTGTGATTTTCATATCCTTTTGTGGGCGCGACCATTTTTGGCGCTGTTACCAGGGAAGGTGTCAATCTAAGAACTTGCTAAAGTCATTGTTAACAGTAGTTTAGTCAGTTGTTTAAGTATTCTCAAGTTCTTTTTAAATACCATCTATTCTATTGCATGCATAGAAGAAGAAGAGATGCACTGGGAAGGTTCCTCCCTGAAAACCTGTTTGTTGAACTACCATTTAACCCAGCTGACGTAGAACCTAAGGAAAACCCATTCGCTCTATTATTCCAGCAAGCCAATATGGCAAATAACCCACCTAATCCACCTCCCACTTTTGAGTTTCCCATTGTTCCCTAGTGAGATACTGACAATCTTAAGAATATACCTTCTTCACTACTTCCAAAATTCTATGGCCTAGTCACAGAGGACCCTGAAACTTTCTTGTTTGAGTTCGATATCCTCTGTCGCAGTTATGACTATACCTTAGATGCTCACAAACTAAAATTGTTTCCTTCCACCTTGAAGGAAGGAGCTCTCAGATGGTTCATGAGTCTGGGAAGAGGTGTTGTAGATAGTTGGGTAGCCATGCAAACCAAATTTCTTGAGAAATATAAGGAATATTGTAAAAGTGGCAGTAAGGGAGATGATATATTCATGATTCAACAGAAGGAAGATGAAAGTTTGGAGGATTATATTTTGAGATTCTTGTTTTCTCTGAAAAAGAAATCAAACCATACTCTCAATGAAGACTCTTAGAAACTACTTTTTCTAAGAGGGATCAGTGATGCTTGTATAGACGCTCAGGACCTGATGGGAGGAGGTGATATAACCCAACTACCTTGGGATATTAAGAAAATATGTCTTAATTACTCCTGAGCAAATGTGAAGAAGGGTAGAGGTTATCAAGCTATAGTGGGTAAGTCTTCTTCCGGTGGAGTTTCCAGGATGGAGATAACAAATTTGTTGTCTAACTTCAAGCAGGATATCATCAATAAAATGGCTACACAACTGGACACTATGCAAGCTCAGAAGAAACATGAGGTAGCCGAGGCAGTTTTGGCCAAGTTCTATCCATACTGTAGATAGAAGAAATGTGACTATAGGTGCAAGATGGTGGCTAATCTGGAAGCTAAGCAATTACCTACTGACTTTAAGCTAGTAGGAGGTGATGATGATCAAGTGTTCTTTGTTGCACAAAGGAGACCATGGGCTCAAAGACAAGGTATGCCTCAAGATCCTTTGACTTTTGGTAATCCTTATTCTAGCTATAATAATCAATGGCAACCTACATATGGACCACCACCACCTTGGAATACATCTCAACCAAGTTGGCCTAATTATCATACCCCACAATGGCAATCTCCTCAAGGAGGTTGACAGCAACCACAAGGACAATGGACCCCACCTCTAGGTTACTAGCAGTAGAATCCTCAATGGAGAGGTCCTCAGTAATGGCAAAACCAGTCCCCTGGGTTCCTGCAGCTTCCACAGCCACAACCACAGGCCCTCATGCCACCTCCTGCAGCACCTGCCACAAATACTAGCCCTCTAAAACAAATGCCTATGCCTGCCTAGCCATTGCCAAATCCCAATAATAAGCAACAGCAGTAGCCATAACAACCTATGTATCTTGCTGAAGCCAACCAATATCAAGCTTATGTCTTAAACATTAATGATATCCATTTAAGGTTTGGAACCACTCTACCTACTCCACAACCGCCTCTAATTACTGAAATACTAAATTCTCCTCTTGAAGAATCTACTGCACATGCTGTTCCTATTGAGCATATGCCTATAACTGATACGGTTTCTAAGGAGCCTATTTTGGAAACTCAAGATAAACCACCTTTTCCTCGGAGGTTGCAAAGTACTGCATTTAAATCTATGGAAGAACCCACTTTTGATATTCTGGATCAGCTCAAGAATGTTCAAATTCAAATCCCTTTATCTCAGGCTATTAAAGAGGCCTATTTGAAGAAGCCTAGACAGAAGAAAAAGGATCCCCAAAGAATTCATGTCTTAGGGAAATTGGCTGATATAATATTGGGAAATGCAGTCATTCCAAAGTATATTGACCCTGGAAGTCCTGTAATGCAAATACATATAAATGGCCAAATTGTGAAAAATGTTTTGATTGACTTAGGTGCTACCATTAATGTCATGAAAAAGCATACTATGGACTCCTTGAACATTCTAAACATTAGGTCTACATCTACAGTTCTATAGCTTGCAGATAGCTCCACAGTTAAACCCGATGGAATGGTGGAATATGTAATCGTCACTCTTGAATCTTGGGAGTATCTAGCTGATTTCACAATATTATCAGTTAAGGAAACTTTAGGAGGGTATCCAGTTATCCTTGGTAGACCATGGTTAGCCACTGCTGATGCTTTTATAGGATGCCATTCTGGAGATATGATCATTTCTGATGGATAGTCCACAAAAAAACTGGCTTTGTATTTGCTTGCTAGACCTCAACCAGATTTGTCCCAACCTATTTGGCTAGATGTGGGGGAAGAAACTGAAGAAGCCAATTCATTGGTTCAATTAATGATGCTTCAAAATTATCCATTCTCACAAATTCAGAATGAGGATGCCTTGCTTTTTTAAATTCTGCAGTTTAACTCTGATACAAATAGTTCATCTGATCCAAATAGTAGTCATCTACAATGTTTCCTACAACAACTAAATTCTGAGAGTTCATTCTAAACTTCCTACAATTTTTCATAACTTGCTTCTACAAGAGGTACAAACATCACCTATAGATTCTATGAGTAATCTCACTAAGCAGATAGAATTTTCTCCAGGTCATTGTTTGAATATCAATAGCAAGTTGTCACAATCCCAACAGGTTGTCTTATTAAATATGCTACACGATCAACATAAAGTTTTTGCATGGGAATATGGGGACATGCAAGGAATAGATCTTTGAATTTGTACTCACAGGATCTATATCAGAGAAGATTGTTTACCAGTTAGGCAGCCTCAAAGAAGAGTAAATCTAGCACTTAGGGAAATAGTTAAAAATGAGCTTCAAAAGTTGCTTGATGTTGGTTTTATTTACCCAATCTCTAACAGTCAGTGGGTTTCTCCATTAGTTATTGTCCCTAAGAAAGGTGGAAAATGGAGAGTGTGTGTAGATTACAGAGAGTTGAACACTGCCACTAAAAAAGATCACTTTCCACTACCGTTTGTAGACCAAGTACTAGACTCACTATCTGGCAAAAGCTATTTTTTCTTTTTGGATGGATACAGTGGGTACAATCAGATTAAAATTTCCCCTGAAGATCAAGATAAGACCACTTTTACCTGTCCATGGGGAACATTTTCTTACTCGGTCTTGCATTTTGGTCTATGCAATACGCCAGCAATATTTCAGAGAGCAGTAATTAGTATCTTTGCTGATATATCTCATGACTGTATGGAGATTTATATGGATGATTTCACTACCTATGGAGTCACATTTGAAGAAGCACTAGTGAATTTAGAAAAAGTATTGAAAAGGTGCAAAGAGAAAAATTTGTCTCTAAATAGTGAAAAGTGTTTTCTAATGATGGAAGAAGGTATTGTTCTAGGCCATCATATTTCCAAGAATGGAATTCAGGTTGACCCTGCTAAAATTGAAGTTATTCAGAATTTACAAACTCTTACAAAACAAAAGGATGTCAGAAGCTTCCTTGGCCATGCAGGGTATTATAAAAGGTTTATAAAAGATTTCAGTAAAATTTTCAGTCCACTTTATGCCTTATTAACTAAGGATTCTCAATTTGAGTGGACAGAGGCCTATGAAAAATCTTTCCTACAACTAAAAGACTTGCTTACTAAAGCCCCTGTTCTTCAAGGTCCAAAATGGAATTTTCCTTTTTACATACATGTTGATGCCTCTAATTTTGGTATAGGGGCAGTCTTAAGTCAAAAAGAAAATTCAATTGAGCATGCTATCTATTTTATCAGCAAGAACCTTGAAGGCCCTGAGCTAAATTATACTATTACGGAAAAAAAATTGCTCGCAGTTGTGTATGATTTGAATAACTTTAGGCAATATGTCATAGGTTATCAGATATTTGTTCACACTGACCATGCAGCAATCAGGTATCTGATAAAAAAACCTGCCATCTCTGGTAGATTGGCAAGATGGCTCCTTTTGTTACAAGAATTTGACATTACAATCATTGATAAACTAGGAAGAGCTAATGTTGTGGCTAACTTTTTATCAAGACTTCAAATAGTTGTACCTACTAAACACAAGGTCATTGATGATAGGTTCCTAGATGAACACTTGTTTTCCATTAATGCACATACTCCATGGTATGTAGACATTGCCAATTATCTAGCAGCAAGCAGAATACTAGCTTACTTTTCTCCAAAAGAAAAGAAATTGTTAATAGAGAAAAGTTTTAACTTTTCATGGATTGCAAATTGTCTGTTTTATACTAGACCTGATCAAGTGATGCGACGATGTGTAAGAGAAGATGAGACTTATGATATCTTGCATGCTTGCCATGATGAACCATGTGGGGGACATTTTGCAACAAAGAGAACATCAATGAAGGTTCTTACAATAGGGTAGTACTGGCCAATGTTACACAAGGATGCTATGGCCTATACAAGGAAATGTGATAGATGCCAATGTATGGGAATACCAACCAAGTCATATGAAATGCCACTATATCCACAGGTAATAGTCACCCCTTTTGATAAGTGGGGAATGGATTTTGTAGGACTGATTGATCCACCATCAAATGGCAAGCCACCATCAAATGGCAAGTCATACATTCTAGTTTGCATGGATTATGTAACAAAATGGGTTAAGATAAAAGCTATGACTCATGCTAGAGATAATAAGGTTGCTGATCTATATGAATAAATTTTCACTAGATTTGGAGTTCCTAGAGAGCTTGTAACTGATCAAGGAGTGCAGTTCACATCCAATTTGATCACTGCACTAATGAATGACTATAAAATCAAATATAGGAAGTCCAGACCCTATCATCCTCAAGCCAATGGTCAGGCGGAGGTTACAAATAGGGAAATTGAAGTGATCCTAACAAAGATAGTGCAGCTTCATAGAAAAGATTGGAGTAGTAGACTTCCTAAAGCAGTCTGGGCCTACAGAACTACATGGAAGACAACAACTGGATTTACACCTTTTGAGTTGCTTTATGAGAAAATAGCCATGTTGCTCATAGAATTTGAGCACAAAACTTTGAGGACAACTCTTGAACTCAATATGGGAATATCTGAAGCACAAAAGAAATGACTCCTACAGCTAAATGCTTTGGATGAAATGAGAAAATCTGCCCTGCAACATACCGAAGCGGTTCAACAACAAAGGAAGAAATGGCATGATTAACACATCAAAACCAATCAATTTTCTGCTGGTGATTGGGCTTTGTTATATGATTCCAGATATCAAGAAAACCAAGGCAAGCTCACAACACGCTGGCTTGGTCCCTATGAAGTTGAGAATGTGTTTGACAATGGAGTTGTATAGCTAGCGACAATTGATCCAGTCTATTTCAAATTGCTAGTTAATGGCCACCGACTCCAATTGTACCATAATCCAATATCAAATGAAGAATTCATGCAGCAGTTAATTCAGGATCCTCCCACTACTCTTTCTACAGCTGAAGGCTTTAGCCTTTCTCCTACAACTTCACCATAATTTTGAAAAAGCATGCTCATAATAAAAGTTTTCTTTTTAAGGAAACCTTTTTCTCCATTCTCACTTGTCACCACATCCCACTTCTTTATTTTCCATCCATCCATCCCATCCATCCCATCCATCCATTCATCTTGTATGCCCAAGTCACCCATCCACCTCATCTATCCGCATCACCCTTCATTATGATATCATTCCCAACTGTCACCTCATGAAGACGTCGTCATCTTTCTTCACACGTACATGCAATTATCAAAGGTATGCCATATCTTTCGTTATCACATATTTGATTTATTTTATTCTATTCATTTACTGCTATGCCTATACTGGTCATTATTACCTGATCTCCACCTATTTTTTAGTACATGTGAGGACACATGTCATACTCTAAGTAGGGGGCAGGGTAATCCACCTTTTAAAACTTGTCTTTTCGCCACTGCCACAACTGCTCAAATAACATTTCTTTATTATTTTTTCGATACCTTCCAAATATGATCGCATGTCCTTTTCATTTGCATGTTTTTCTTGTAAATTACAATCAAAACTGCTTGTTCAAAAAGTTCATTTTTGGAAAAGGGAGAAATGTGATGGCACAACAGAAAGAAAAAACTAAAATAGAAAGGGAAATTGAGAGGAATTTTTTTGAATTTTCAGCAAGGAGTTGAGTTCATCTATGGGAAAAACTATGAACATGGGTGGTCAGCTGGTGCGACATGAGCCTGTAGCTCATGAATTATTATTGCAAAATCCTCAAACAGTCTAGGCATTCAGCCTCTGTGGATGGTTAAACTACTTCTTGAGTTTAAATACTTTTGATGAGGAGGCTGTTGGAGAATTTTTTAGAACCCTTTCTGAAGGGGAAACTACTGTATGGGGTCTAACGATTGTTGCAACTGAAGACAGAATTGTTGAAGTAACCAGGCTTCTAGCCATTGGAGAAATTTTTTCTTCAAATGTTGATTCTACAAGGGCTAAATTCTCAATACCCACTAATGGACCTTTAAAAGTCTCCAAGTAGGGATGCAAGCACGTATCGTTGCCTCCTCCTTATTCAGAATATGCTGCTTACATAATCAGGTATTTAACCTGTAAAGGTCATTTCTCCTACCTGCATTCTTATCATTTCAAATTATTAAGTCATATGAGGCATGGGTTAGTTGTAAATGTTCTGAATTTCCTGTTAAAATTTCTAGAACAAAGTTCCCATGGAACCCAACAGGGGAAAGATAATTCTATTGCTCACCATGGCCTTATCAAATTATTGATTGAACGCTCTTTGAGAGATGTCTCACCTCTTTCCTAGCAACAATTTGTTGCCCAAAAGAGCTTGCAAATTCCAGAACCCCCTAGGTACTTACCCCACGGTCTCAGAAAAAGAAAAAAGAAATTGCGTCTACTAGTAGAAGAACAAGGCAAGGGTCATCTACTCTTGTAGCACCTAGTCCTATAGCTCTCACACCTAAATCCTCTAGTAGGGTACAAACTAGGTCTGCCACTAGGAGAGAGAAGGGAAAAACAAAGGCAGAAGGGTCCCCAAAATCTGACCCTCATTCTTGGAAAAGGAAATGCCCTTCTCCTACAACATCTTCCCCTGTAGCTGTCTCTCCTACAACAACACCTGTTGCTATCACCAGTTCGCCATCATCCTCTAGTAGGGCAGAACCCTCTAGGTAGACCAGAAAGAGGAAAGCTATCAGAACGCCTCCTGCAGCCACACCAGTGCCAAGAAGAGTTTCCACAAGGAAACAATGTAAGACCTCCCTTGCTTCACCTCAACTAGAGGTTATTGTAATTTCATAAGAGTCTGTCAAGTTTGAATTTGATGTTTCTCAGAATGTGTGCGAGAATGTTGCACAGAGTTCATTCGTTCCTGAAGAGGGACAAGTTGAGACAAAAGAAATGGGGCATAATGAAAAAGGGTTACCAAGTCTTGATGACTTGGCTACTGCTGCTATGTAGTTTTCGGAGGAAGCATAGTCTTCTCCACCACAGTAACTAGAATTCATCCTGCAGCAAGAGCAGGAACAGACTGAACAATTGGATGTGCCTAGTGAAGTTACATTTCCCTCTGCAATTTGTAAAGTCATTGTTGTTTATAAGAAGACGTTTTTGATTGAGTTTTTGGAATATGTCAAAGATAACTGGGAACTAGTTACATTGTAAACCTTGGCTTTCTGGCATATAGCCCAGACTAACATGCAACAAAGTCTATGGGAGGTAGAAACGAAGAAACTGAAAAGGAAATTGAAAGTCAGAAACAAGAAATTTTTGAGTTAAAAGAAAAAATGGATGAAATGTTAAAAGTAACTGGTCAGATTATGGAATGCAGACCACCACCCAGAGTTTATGCTCTGTGCCTTAAGGAACAATTCTTATGATTCCAACTAATGAGAATTTCTAGAAATAAAGATCCTATACTTCATATTGCTAAAGAATTTTATGATGCATACCAGGCAGCCCCTAATTGGTTAAGAAATTCTCTGTGTGAATTTTATTTACATGGCTTTTTAATTCCATTTGAAACATACTGGAATCCTCTTCTGTATATTGGTGATATCCATTTGAGATCATTTATGTCATGGGCAACAAATGAAGTAAATTATGGCAGGCAATGGGAAACATATGAGGAAGCCGAAAGAAATGAGCCTGTTCCATTACGCTCTCAAAGTTCAAACCCCCATGCAATGTTGAAAACCTAGTCTACTCTGACATATGACATTAATAATACTACAGCCAGAGAGAAAATATTAGATCTCAGGAAACAAGTATATGATGAATTTCAGGCACAGCCATATTCGTTTTGGAGACTGTCATACACTAGAAGTGAGAAAAGGTGGGAAAGATTAATTGTTGGGCTAAGAAGGTCCAAACCTCATAGTCCCCTAAATTTCACAGTAGCTCTTAAACGATCAAGTAGATATATACAATTGGGACTTCAAAAGAGATTTGAACTATGGTTGCCATTGACATTCAGACCTCCTGTGCTAATGTGGCCCCTTTATCCTCACCAGGCTACAAATATTAATGATGATTTAGAAGACCATAGGTATGAGAGGTGCCAGAATTTCAGAGGATTTTATTACAGGTTTGGAACTCCATTTCAGAGTCATGCTGCAACCACTAATTTTAGAGAAACCACCAGGAAAGTTAATGCTGGAGGACTAGCATTGGGCTAAGTAGGTGGTAGAATGATGAGCCCAAAATGTGCTCATAGTTTGGATATTATGATACAATTTTAATGCCTTTACTTTTATTATTTGTGGTTGTTTAAAACTCTTTTGAAACCTTTTATGGGGATATCCTGAAGCAAACCACTTTCATGTTCCTACAACTTATTGTGTTGTCTTGACTACATTTATTACCCCATTGACTCTCTAAATGACTGGTATATCGCATATATTTTTTGAATGATGAAATAGATTTAAATTTGTGATTAATGAACAGATATTGTGTATGTACCATGTGCCCTTTCTTTCGCATCTATTACTTTGTGTTTCATAGGGTTGTTGAAGAAAGTATGATCGAGTCAAGCACAATCGATCTCAGCCTTGCAGTAAAGTCCATTTCCTGCACGACTTCGAGGAAGCTCTGGCGAAGACTCTTTGACTGAAACCGTTGGGAAGGATTTTTAATGATAGTTAATCTGGAAAGAGTGGAGTGCTAGATTCTCTTTGGATCAGGTTGAACGGATAAATTTATTTATGAAGTTTGTTCCTTGATTCTGGGATACACTTTACTTCCACGTCTTTCTTTGATAGGGTTAGTTAGTTAGTTGTTCTCCTAATTTTAAATAAAGTACTCCTCCTGTGCGAGTGAGGAAATAGATGATAGTTAGAAGTAAGATAGAAGCATAGTGGTAGAGATATAGCAGATATCATGTAATAATTAAAAGTAGAATCTGTATAACAAGAAACAGAGTTTGTTGTTAAGTTTCCATATCAACAAAGCAATGTATACCATTCTGTTTTCATGAATAAAGTTTGATGAAGTTCTTAGTTAAGCACTTGTGTAACTAATAGATGCTTGCTAAGGGGGCCCACTTAGTAAGTATCTGTAGTTAGTTAGTTAGCTGTTATTTTCTGTTGATCATTAGTTATCTTTCATCTTTGAAGTTTCCATACAAACTCAGTCTTGTATTGCTCCTGCAACATCGGGAATCCATCCTTGTGCCTGTTCCTATAGCATAAGGCCAGTTCATAGTTTGTGTTTCATTCGTAGTTGTTATGGTTTCTGTTTTAGTAAAATCATGGTTGAGTTAAAATAACTTTGCATTACCTTTCTGTAGCGTAGATATAATTCCTTCCAAGTATTTATTTCTGTTAAGTCATGACCGAAACTAGTTTTTAGTGCATATATTGTGCTGCACCATTTAAAGTATACATTCCCTGGTTTGACAAGTAAATGAACGTCCATAAAGAGATATTAGTCACCTGCTGGAATGTCCAATTCCCAGGAAAGGATTTACTGTGATTTTCATATCCTTTTGTGGGTGCGACCAACTAGTAAGATTCCTACTATGAAGTACTTTAAGGTTTTTGGAAGTAGATGTTACATTAAAAGAGATGATGAGAATCTTGGGAAGTTTAATGCAAGATGTTATGAAGGGATTTTCCTTGGATACTCAAGTAGTAGAAAAACATATAGATTCTTTAATAAAAGATTGAGGAAGATTATTGAGAGTGCTAATGTGACGGCTGATGAGGATATGCACAGACCTATTGAGATAAGTGAAGTTGAACAAGATGATCCTATCTATGTACAAGTACCTAAAGATAATAAGGAGGAAGAAGAAGAAGAATAGATGAAGAAGAAGAGGAAAATCTAGATACCACTACTAAGACTCCAAAGTATATATAGAGATATCATCCTAAAGAACAAATGGGTATGTGCAAGATCATGATGGGCCAAAACGTGGTGATATCATGGGTATTTATAGGGTATATAGCTGACGACCTTTTTTTACCCAAAATTGATGAAATGAAAAGGGTTTTTAAAGGAGATTCTCAGCTTTCCACCAATATAAATTATGCTTTAATTTGAATTTAATAAATAATTATTATTCATTTTCTATTTGAATTACAACTAAAGTCCTAATTGATAAGCTGATTGAAAAACATCTATAGCTTTCAAATAGTATAACATTTTTTGAATCCAAAACATGCATCACATTCTATGCTTTGCATACTATAATATTAAAAAAAAGAAGTGAATTTCATGAATTTTTTACCGAGTTAAGGTAGTCAGACATACAATTTTTTATATTTTTTAAAAGTTGTAATAAAAAATTCATAATTAATTATTTACTTGGAAGAAAATTACAACAAAATATGCATCACATTAGGACATGAATCCTCTACCTATATCTAAAATATTATCATTTCATTGTGTTTAGGGTGGTTAGACAGACACCTACTTCTTATTTTTCCTTGAAATTTAAGTACAACTACATTGAAATTTCAAATTTTTACCAATTTTTTTTTTTTTAAATAAACCCAGTTGTTTAGAAACTACATTCAATTTTCTATAGATTATATTCTTACATATTTTTAAAATAATATAGATAAATTATTCAAATTTTTACGTCAAGTTGCCTAACTTTGATTTTTCTAAATTTTTCACCACTTAAGGGCCTATTTTTTCCATGATGATTCTGCACATACCCAGCAAATTGGATAAAAGAGTGAAGGTGTGAATACAAGAAGCAAGGTAGAAGCCAAGGTAATTTTTTGTTTACTTTATAAAATACAACCTAAGTTTGTAAATGAAGCATGTATAGATGAGAACTGGATAAGAGCGATGAAAGAGGAATTGCAACAAATAAAGAAGAATCAGACATGGGAACTACTTCCTAGACATGTGAAAAAAAATGTAATTGGTTCAAAATGGGTGTTCAAAAATAAGTTGAATGAGAATGGAGAGGTTTCATGGCTTAGCAAGAAGCAAGATTCAATTTCTTTATCCATTGTTGAAGCTGAGTATATTGCAGGAGCATCTTGCTACACACAGGTGTTATGGATGAAGAAAACTTTGAAGGATATAGGGGTGATATGTGATGAGCCTATACCTATCTTCTTTGATAATACAAGTGCTAAACATTTCAAAGAATCTAGTAATCCATTCAAGAACAAAACACATATCTATTAGATATCAATTCTTGAGAGAAACAGTGTTGGAGAATGAAGTCAGTTTGGAGTATGTGCTTATAAAAGATAAAATTGTAGACATCTTTAATAAGGCCCTTCCGAAGGATACTTTTGAGTATCTCAGGGAGAAGCTAGGGGTCATTGGCCCTCCTTCGAACTAGGTGGACATGGAGGTGCATCAGTCTAGTGAATCATTTCTTTGGATTGATGATTGGGTCTACTCCATAGGGGGAGTAAAAAGCTTTCATTGTTGCAATATGGATTGAATGGGTGCACTCTTAAGGGGGAGTGATCAGAGTTTTTTTGTCTTTTCCATTGATGTCAAAGGGGGAGAGAGAGTCATGTGAAAAAAGTAAAAGAGGAAGAAAAGGTCTTTAGGCCAGAAATATTGAGAGTGCAAAAATGTTGTGTAGGATAAAAGAAAGTACTGGAATGAAATGGATTTTTTCGTGATGGTTTTTCACATCATTTGTTTCCATCAATGACAAAAGGGGAGATTGTTGCAAGTATGTGGCATTTTCATTAATGAACATTGTCATTAATGTTAACATTGTACAGGATGTTGCATATTGTGCGTGTATAGTTGAGATGTTGTTGAGATGTTGTGAGTACATGGATCTATCTTTATGATGTTGTAGATATGTTGACATGATGGGTTACCAAGTTTTCTTGAGAAAATTAATAAATAGAGAAGTCAAAGTTGTGTGTGTTTAGAATGTGCTCCATTTTATATGCTCCACATTTCTTCTGTGTTACTCCTATGCTTGTGTGGATCTGAAATGTTGTTTATGGGAATTTTTTGGTGATATCTCCTAGTTTTTAGTTGTTGGTTTGTTGAAGAGTGAAATTTGTGTGAACCAATGTGTGAACCAATTGGCAAAATTGCTCGTCTGTGGATTGAGAGAATTTTTTTTAATCTGCAGTCCTCTACTAGTTTAGTTTAGGTCTTGTGGATCTGGTAGAAAGCTTGTTAAGGTGGTGTCTATCCTCTATCAAAAGTGTTCATGCTTTGGTACTCTGGAAGGAAAGTTCCAAAGTTCCTATGTGTGTTTATGTAGTCTAGATAGATTGGTGGAGAGTGTTATGAGTATGAAGTTTGTTGCAACTAATGAGGTTGAAATTGAAGGATTCCAAGATGTTTTCTAGTGTGTGGTGAGACATGTTTCATCATCCACATGTTATCTTATTGTTGGGAAGCATGTACTTCAAATTTCATTTATGTTTTCATTAGGTTTGGCTAACCTGGTGTTTACACTTCATACAAAGAATTAAGAATTAATTGAGGAAGTGATTGATCTGAGGCATTTTTTTAGGTCATGGATAAGTGTTGGTTTGGTCCACTCCCATTCATTGAGGCAACTTCATTTAAGATTTCTAATTTATACTCCAAGGTTCAATTGAGTATTGGTGAGTTGTGGCATTACATTGTTCATTCATCATTCCTTTATGCATTTTTTTATTTCAATGTTTAATTACCAAAACAAGGTTTGATCAAGGAAAACCCATGTTCTCTAAAAAAAAAAAAATTCTCCTTTGATGTGTGATTGCAATTTTTTGGCTAAATATCAAGTGGAGAACAAACATTGCCAAACTTGAAAAGTTGTCATATTTCTTGTAAGATCATGAAAATTTTTCTACATAAATTATTTTTGACTTTAGAGAGTTGAACATCTAGTATTTGGGAGTGCAAACATTGAAGCAATAAACCCAAAAATTGATTTTCTAGCACCCTAGCAGGGACCCATTCGCCACTAGGTGAATGAGTCCTTAGTGAGGAAAAAAAAGCACTTTTTGCAATAGGTACATAACATTTTACATTCTTAAAACCTACCTTTTTACTGTTATATCAGTTAGTGTATTAGTGTACTTCTTTCTACTGGGGCATCCGAAAAAATTTAAAAAAATTCAATTTTGATTGCGGCAAGTTCATTCTTTGAACCAACGAAGCAATTACATTGCTTCAAAGAGGGGAAAAATGTAGACATGCAAAATTGGAATAATGCATTTGATTAGTTCATATTCATCCATTCATCAAATAAATCAGGTATATTTGATCAATCTCCTAAATTCATCAATTTAAATTAAATAAATCAACTTGATCCTAACATCACCCTCGTTGATTAAATAAATCAAACCTTTATTTAATTAAGTCTGAAATCACCTTTCATCTCCCTTTGATTTAATTTAAATCCCTAAATCTAATTCAAATGGGTGAAAGCACCTAATCATCATTTAAGTTAATCTAATCTAATCACCCATCACATCCTCTAGATTTTCCCACTTGCACCAATAAAGCATTTTAATTCATTTATAAACTCCTCATTTTCTCTCAACAAAGCATCTTTTGGGAATATTCTCCAAGTTTGAATTTGAAAGAAAGTTGACTTGTCCCTTCCAACATGGCAATAACTTCCCTCTTACATGTCCCCCACTTGGCATTTATGTCACTTTTTCTCCCTTCAAACAAGCCAAATTTGAATTTAAAAAGGCCAACCAATCTCATTTATTGGCACATTGACCAAAACTTGCGCATCCCTCAACCATTCATAGGGTGACAAGTGGCTTCATCTCATTGGCTAAATCTTTGTCCCACATTTGTCCATTTGGCTTCTTCTCTCATCAAGATATTCTATAAATGGAAGGCTTGTTCTTCATCAAATCATCTACAATCCTCATACAAAATTACTCTCTTCAATTGAGAGCTAATTTTGTCCATTGCATCCTCATCATTGGCATTATCAAGGGTTGGGAAAGGGCTTCTTTCCACATCAAAGAAGAACCAATCCACTATGGGATAGATATGTATCTTGCTATTATGCTCTCAATTAGTTTGTGTTGTTATCTTGTTTATGAAGGCATGATGCATTATTTCATAGGAGAATTTAGTGAGTTTGTATGAACTAATCCATGCTATGGATTTTAAGCTTTGTGCAGATTTGCAAGGTGCTCACATATGGTGCTAGAAGGAGGGCCTCCCATATTTTTTCTATTTTTTTTGTTTTTTTTTATTGCTTGGTAGAAGTTTTTAATTTATCTTGGTATAGGTTCTCATAGGTTTCATGTAGTAGATGCATTTATTTGTGTCGCTCGAAGAGTGTGCCTTAAGCCTTTGATATTATGCTATGAGCAAGTCAAAAT
This sequence comes from Sequoia sempervirens, assembly GCA_007258455.2. Classification (NCBI taxonomy): domain Eukaryota; kingdom Viridiplantae; phylum Streptophyta; class Pinopsida; order Cupressales; family Cupressaceae; genus Sequoia; species Sequoia sempervirens. The sequence continues at coordinate 314,557,152 of VDFB02353493.1, read as the reverse complement.
ACAACTAATGCCTCCCATGACTTCCCTGATGTGTCGCTTAACATAGTGATCGATTTCTCTATTGATACACGTATTACATCATATGCTCTGTGTTATTGGTGCATGCATTATTGATATCATGTTCACTTTGATATATTTCATATTTTCTGGGTCACATTATTACATTCTCTACATTATGACTTTCCATATTATCTAGGTTATTCTCTTTATCAGAAATCTGTGTACATCTACCTTATATCTGCATTACATATGGTCATTCTAGTAAATATAAATGTTGTGTTATAATACATTTTGAAATACTATTTGTTATATCACTACTACATTATGTTTGGATTTGCATGCAGGTGGTAATAACAATCCATTTTGTGTTGGTAATAGACAAATTTTTTGACTCTTTTGTATATGTGAAAGCACGGTTTATGCTATATTTTCAAAGTTGAAAGTAGACATTGAAAATCACTATGGCACTGACATTATCCAATAGAATGTGTGCCTAGTCCAAGTCCTTCATTGTCCATTTAATTCCATATCATTGAGGCTTATTATTAAATAGATTTGTGTTTTATCCATGCATCCTCATTTTGGATATAAGCCTATTCGGGTAGTTTCAACTACAACTAACAAAAGTCATCTATCTTTTATTCATTGAAAACTGTTACAAACCAAGCCTCCACATCTATGACAATGATGCTTGCGATTAAAAATGGTAAACAACCTTGACAGTACGAAGCATCTAATACCCATTTTCTTCCACATCGATGGCTTTGCAGATAACACAGGATTCCAAAAGGCTTGCCCATTTCAATAGTAGTAAACATAACTTCAAAATAGTGCGTAAAGTGGAGTGCCAAATGCTCTAACAATCATGGAGTTCTAGAGGCCTAACTTTCAACTACGTTGGCTATAAAACTGTGCTACCACTTTGCTAGTACATAGCTATCAAAATGCGTTTCCATAGTTTTTGATTTCTTCATTTTAACTTTTATTTAGTAGTTTCCCATGGTAGAGAGAATGCCAGAATAAATGTTGAGTATTATAATACATAGAGAGAATCTGTACTATTTGACTTCATGTCCGACTAGACTATTAAGTGCACCTTCATAAGATGATAAAGTATAGTGCACACTTATACAAGTTTGCTTAATTATTTTCTTGTCTGCAACTCTTACTTTCCTAAAGACGGGTCACTTTGGGTAGGCATAAGGTTGAGTGATATCGACATTTCTTTAATTGGATCATTGCTGTATCAAACGGAAAATCACCTAACTCTGTTGGCAAGAACTCCTTGACTATCAATTTGTTAATCTTCCACACAATTTTCTTGGCTTTACATTTGTTCACGATGTCAATAAATCCATTTCTTCCAATTCCAGTAAGTCTAAAGACATCTGCAACACTAAAATTCGGTATACGATCATATGGTTGCTCATTTTTTTTCATCACTTCATAGAGCATATCACAGTAGTATCTAAAGGGTGATTTTCCCATTATTCAACATACATATTCTTCCAAGTGATAAGGGAATCAATGCCAGATTTTTGTATAGTGTACTTTATTTTGACTACACATTTTCACGACTAAATATGTGGTATGCAGATCTTAAAAGACTTGGCGGGCTTGAGTGTCTTCTCTTCAATATTTTGTACAAGTTATACTATTTATGATGTGACTTAAGATATGTGTGGTTACTTGGTCTCTAACAAATTTATTTGAATACATGATGAGAATTGGAGGGAGTGATTTCTAGAGGGAAATTGAAGTCTTCATGCATAATTTCAAAGTCATCATGCACATGTTTTTTTGAAAAGCGCAAGATCTTTGAGGGGAGGAATATGTTGTGCAAGTATCTTAGGCCATCATAAATATTGTTGTTCTTTTTTTTTAGTATTATGGTTGGTCTCATTTACATTATTGTCTCTATCATTAAATGCTTTGCAAATCATGTCTACATCATGAGTAAAAATTAGCATTGAATCTTCTGATTATGATGATGGTTCTTTTTTACTTGCTCTGATTTTTTTTAGTCTTGGTGGGTGGGTGAATATTTGATTTTGGTTTCATCTTGTTAAAATCACTTGGGAAATGTGATAGGTATTTAATTTTGAACTATAACTGATTGCTTTTTTCCTGTGAAGGCACTAGCAATATGTTCTATATTTTGTCTTTAATGTGATGGATAGGAAATCAGCCAGAAACATTGAAATTAAAGCAACATGTGTCGGTGAAATTTTAGTAATAAATGGATTTAATGAATGATTTTAGTAATTGATTTGATTGGGTGTATTTTATTCACTTATAATTCTCTCATACTATATCATTATACTTATTGATCCAATAATAAAGGTCATAATTTTATATTATCATGTTTATTATGATAGTCAACATTTGAGAGTAGGATGATACTTTTGAAATATCTATTCTTTATGGTTGATTTATTGGCTCAATACCTTTAGTAATATGGATTATGATAAGGGAAGAAAGGGGTCTAGCAAGTGTGATATCTTTTTGATGAAATCAATATCAAAGAATGATTCACTTATTAATCATCCTTTTACTATCATAATCATCCAAATCTGTGTCCTTTCATTTGGGATCATATTATTGTTTGAAGTTAGTGATCCAAATGAGTTCAATATTTTGATCCTCACATGAGTGTCTTTCTGTTTAATAGGAAAAAGGTGAAAATGAAGGAAAACGAAGAAAAGCGAAAGGAAAACGAGGAAGGTGTAAAGGAAAAGCGAGGAGCATTTGGTTACACAAGGAGCTTGCAAGAGATCTTTGAAGGAACTTGGGGATAAACTAAACATAAAAATTTAAATTCAAAATTATTTTTTTAATGCTTGGAGATTCCGTCTTATGCCTTAATTTTCTGTTTCAGGCTAACTCATCTTTGGTTTTGGGCTTTAAAATGAACACTTCAGAAGATTTCAATTATCATTGCAAATGGGATTAAATGCACTTTAGGAAAATTGACTAGATTTCATTTGGAGTTAACAATTGAAACAACTCTCACTTGTCCTTTGGTGCTTTAAAAAGAACTCACAATTGCTTTTGAAAGGTTAAAATGAACATGTGCAACTTTGTTTTCATGATTGCTTACTTAAACTAACATTATTGAAAAGGACGTATGCACTTCTCTCGTGCTTCACAATGATCTTAAGAATCAAAAGGCCTTTTTGATGATCTTAGGTTGAGAAAAAGTGATCACCTCCACACTTTATTTTCAATTTAAAATTGAAAAAAAAACTTTGCGAGTGTGAGTAAACCTATTGCATGTGTTCTCCCTTTGTTTCTAAATGAAGGTTGATCGAATTGTGAATATGTTTACTCACTTTTGTCTATCTTAGAGGGCTTTCCTTGGGGAAAAAATGCTCACCCAAGGGAACGACTCAAATAGTAACACTCTAAACCCGAGAGTATTTCCAACTAGGATATAAATGTGGGCACTGGAGTAAACGCCAGTATCATGCAGCTGACTCTGATGAGAAGGGAAACAATGGTCTCTCACCATGCTAGGTCAACTCCTATGAATAGAAAGTATGAAGTAAACCCTTGTTTGTAGTAACCAACCAGTCCATCCAACAATTGTTTCAAAGTGGTGCATTGGAAATTAGATTCCAAGAAGTTACCTGCCATGTCTGATCTTGGTTAGAATATAGAGGTTAAGACTTCATTCTTAACATACCTTTATATCTTTCCTCGGCTGCATGTAAAATTATATCTTCTACTATGAAGGGAATGAGGCAAGTCCACCAAGAAAAATGTACCAATAGAGCTAGGATGTTATATTTCTTGTGAGTCAGTTTGAAAACACAGTGCTTGGATCCAAAAGAATGAAACCAGCATTCAATGAATCATCATAATTTCAAACCCTTTGGGAGGAACAAATACCTCTAAAAGGTCCACATGTTACTGCTTGTCCCTAGGGGTTCTTATCCCTATAAGGCTTCTAAACAGTAATACCTACATCTCGATTTGTTCATTCCAAAGTCAACAATAGGAAGCTATGCTCTTGAAACCTTTATTTTCACATAATGGACTTTGTGGAATGAAAATGGAATTGAGACATAGACATTTAGTTTGAAAACTAAGCAAGAAGTGTGTTTATGGTAAAAATCAAGTCATTAACTATGATTAACTCAAATCGAACCCCACACATGTGTTTGTTTATCTTCTTATCATCTTTCGAGCAAACATTGGTCTTTTGGTTTGAACTATTCTTAGAGAAAAATGTATTATTCAATATCTTGGTCTAGTAAAAAAATTCTCTCTAAATCTCTTAGGATCAAAATAAAAAATATCATCCATCCCCCAAACATCAAAATCAAAATCACCTCACAAACAATTCTTATAAATATTGAAAAAATCCCCCATGCTAAACTTTGGGCAAATCACTTGAACCAAATCAAAATCATTTCATATGATTATATGTGTGTAGATGAATCGTTCTCCACATATTTAGTCAAATTATTGGTCTTTGTGAACAAGTCTATCCCTTGATAACATCCAACATCTTGTGGTTTATGAGTTCACTATCCAAAATCCAAAATCAAATCAAATCAAAATCATCTTGTTTAGTCAAATTAGCATCTTCTAAACGATTTTACTCCAGGACAACATCCAACCTTTTAGAGTTTACAATTTCACTATCCAAATCAAATCATACCAAAGCATGTCAAGAACTTGATCCAAATCATGTCAAAAGTAACCCCAAAATCATTCAAGATCAAGAATTTGTATCTCCAAGATACTACGATGATCTAATGGACACTCTCCTATATATGAAAGATGCACGTACTCCTCCATCTACCCATGAGATGATTTCTTTGGATGGAAATGTAGATGATCTTCTTTCAAAACATGATTGCTTTACTCCTGACATTATTACACAAAAAGAGCAGGTTATTGATTCCTATAGTCAAACTAAGTTGACAACATTAGGATCAAATATATCTCAAATTCAGACTGGGGGCATTAGGTAAGAGGATATCCAACATTATCCATGGAAGGAAACAAGTCAGACAGAATATTATAATCCAGAGTTAACAGAGCATCAAATTCCAACATCATTTGTAGTGGTCATTTATCAGAGCATGCTTATTGAACAAGACATCAAAACAAGACGAATCAAGGAATGAAGGTGCTACTACCACCATACTAGGGGAAACATTATCTAATGCAAGCATCAACATAGGGAGCATGAAGAATCCTTATGATGAAACCAATGCTAATATTACAACTAGCCACATCATGAATCTTCATCCACCCATCATCCCATCCATGAATTGGGACCAACATCAAACAAAATATTTGAATCAAACCATGAAGAACATTATCAAAGAAAAATAAGCTAAGAAGCATAATGGACAAATCAAATAAACATGGATACCAAAGAATACAAAGAAAGATCATCCCTATCAAACTCCATCAGTCAAAGAAACTACATGGGGAAAAATAAAAAAGGGAAAAGTATCCATCAAAGATGTCCACAAAAGCAAAATCAGGATTTTCAAGCAATGTATGTATCAAGCAGTATCAAAGTGTATCAAGTAGTTGGTCCTAATTCCATGCACACTTTTTTATTCACCCATCATTGCTCGCCTTCCCAAGTTTGGAGAGTCAAGGGTTCCAAATTGTCAACCAAACAATCTTTTTTCCTTAAACACACTCCATCCATACCTCCACACATGATATATAATGTTGTGATGGTGTGGAGCCTGATCAGTCTCCAAGTGGGAGATTGTTGGTATGTGGCGACTGATCATGCTATATTATATAGCCCATGGTATACTGTACACCCTGGCCCCCCATCCAGGGATGTCATATTCAATGAGAAAGTATTGTACAAAGATCTATTGCTGCAGGATGAGAAGAAAGAAAATGATTATGTAGTGTTGGATGATGTTCCCAACAATGATGTTTCAGTGGTTCCTCATGCTGGGCAACAACAGCAGCAATAAATACCACAAACTCCTGTTAGACGATCTTCAAGGTTAAGTAGACCTCCAGAAAGATTCTCTCCCTCTTTGTATACTATTCTATTAACTAATGCTGGTGAACCAGAATATTATGATGAAGCTATGCAGGTGGATACCAAGGTTCAGTGGGAGCATGGAATGAAAGAAGAAATGGACTCCTTGCTGGAAAATCAGACTTGGGATTTATGCAAGTTGGCAGTAAAAAGGCTTTACCAAACAAATGGATTTATAGGTGAAAGAGGAGGATGGAGGTAAGAAAATATTTAAAGCCAGATTAGTTGTAAAGGGATTTGCACAGAAAAAGGTATTGATTTTGATGAGATTTTTTCTCCTATTGTTAAAATGACTTCTATTCGTATTGTTTTAAGTATTGTGGCTGCTGAAGATTTGCATTTAGAACAGCTTGATGTTAAAACAACCTTTCTCCATGGTGATTTGGAAGAGGAAATTATATGGAACAACCACAAGGATTTGAGGTCAAAGGTAAGGAGAAACTAGTGTGCAGATTGAAGAAAAGTTTATATGGCTTGAAGCAAGCACCTCGACAATGGTATTTGAAATTTGACAGTTTTATGGCTGAGCAAGGCTATAGCAGGTGTAATTCTGACCATTGTGTTTATTTTAAGAGGTTGGATAATGATAGCTACATTATTTTGTGTTTATATGTTGATGACATGCTTGTAGCTGGGTCTAACATGGACCACATAAGAGAGTTGAAACAACAGTTAGCAAAGTCTTTTGCTATGAAGGATTTGGGGGCAGCAAAACAAATCCTTGGTATGAAAATTTGTAGAGATAGGAAAAACAGAAAATTGTTTTTATCTCGGGCTAATTATGTTGAAAAGGTGTTGCAGAGATTTCATATGGAGAATGCAAAAGCTGTCAGCACACCTTTGCCTAGTCATGTCAAATTGCCTAAGGATATGTGTCCAAAGACACAAGAGGAGGAAGAAAAAATGTCCAAGGTACCCTATACAGCTGTAGGCAGTTTGATGTATGCCATGGTATGCACAAGACCGATATTGCACATGTGAGGAGTTGTTAGCGGTATTTGAGTCATCCCGGAGTTGAGCATTGGAATGCGGTAAAATGGATTCTCAGGTATTTGAGAGGTACATCCAATTGTTTATGTTTTGGGGGCTCTAATATTGATTTAAAAGGCTATGTTGACTCAGATTTAGCAAGGGATATAGATACGCAGGTAAAAACAGGTTATGTATTTACAGTTGGATAGCAGTGAGTTGGATTTCGCTTGCAGAAGGTGGTTGCTTTATCCACCACAGAGGCAGAGTATGTTGCTGCAACAGAGGCGACAAAGGAGATGATATGGCTACAATTTTTCATGGAGGAGTTGGGAAAACAACAGGCTGGAAATTACTTGTTTACAGATAGCCAGAGTGCTATACATCTTGCAAAGAATTCTGCTCTGCATTCTAAAACAAAACACATCCAATTGCGATATCATTTCATTCGGTCAGTGTTGGAGGATGGACAGGTTAAGTTGGACAAGATACATACAGATGTCAATCCAGCGGATATGTTTACAAAGGCGGTGACAAGGGAGAAGCTGAGCTCCTCTTCAGCTTCGGTTGGTCTTCAAGGTTAAATTCAAGTATAACAGAGCAGCAGGGTCCAAGGTACTTATTTCCAGTGGGAGCTATAATTGCAGCAGTGTTGTCCAGGATCAGTCTCCAAGTGGGAGGTTGTGATGGTGTGGAGCCTGATAGTCTCCAAGTGGGAGATTGTTGGTATGTGGCGACTGATCATGCTATATTGTATAGCCCATGGTATACTCAGACACTTAGTCCTAGCCGGTCGGGCCGGGCCCCAAGTGGGTTCGGCGGCAGCTAGAAGCGGGGTTTAGGCAACCGAGGTTCGGGAAAATTCGCGAAAGTCACGCCAAAAAAGGAAAATCTCAAAAAGAAAGAAAATCGACTTTGTAAAACCCTAACTCGGAAGCTTCTAAAAGCTTGTTAAAAGGGGTTGGGATGGGGGTTCTGATATGAGGAAAAACGTTGATTATTCGCAAGATTGTAATAGGTTTTGCAATGGATAATAAAAGTATTGGATGGCTGCGTTTGGTGGATGTAGCCCAGATTGGGTGAACCACGTTAAATTCTCTGTGTTATGATTTATTCTGTGTATGTTTTAGTTTCTCTATTTATTATTTAAATCTGCATTTAATTGTTAGATATCTGCCATCTCTAACCCTAACATATAATTCTCATATTGACCATGTATTGGAAACAACCCTTCATCATAAGGATTCAGAAGGCACTCTATCACAATGTGCGCACAAAGACAAAGTTAACTTCAGTATCGACAAAGTAGATCAAGAATCCCAAAAGTTGTATTCAAGTGCATGTATCTTGGCAAGGAAACTTCTTCAAGTAGGCTATCGATGGAACATCATGACAAAAGCATCTACATCAACACCACAAAATGGCTCGATATGAGCTTAAAATCTGTGAGAAAAACCCAAAAAAAAAAAGTGGAAATCCAAAAAAATATAAAAAAATCATGAAAACAGTAAAGATAAAAATCATCTTCTAGTGAAAACCACTATGGTGGCACTTTGGATAGGTACCATGATGAAAACCTGTCAAACAGGCGTCATGTGTAGAATCGAGCATCTACGTGCGCTAGTTCAGATGAAAGCATCTCATCCCATCCGTAATAAATCAAGCATTCCATCCATATTATCCATAATACATTAATTCATCCATGCACCATTTATCCAATCCATTTTCATCCATTTGCATCCATCATCGAAGTTATCTTGATCTTGATGAAAGTTTGGTGCATACTTTACGATTGCTTATGGTAAACATCTTGACATGGGTTATTTTCATTGATCTTATCCTCCCCAACATTACCTGAGCCATGAAGCATTATCCAAATGAGCATTCTTTATCTGAACATTGTATCTTATCACAAGATAATCCTTAACATCCTTTGTGTGCTTACCATATCCATCCATCCACACACCTATCCAAGCATCCATCCATAACATTCCATACATTTGCTAGACACTAGGGGAAGATATTTAGATCTTGCTTTAGGAATAAATCTTGATCTGTATCCTCCAACTTATGTGGTGATCCAAACATTGGTAAATGTGAAATAAAATTGGTCAAAGCACTTGTAAGCAAACAATCCAAATCACTAGCCCATGGCATATTTTGATGAAAAGACATTCCTTATCAAGCTTCATCTTTCATCGAACATCAATCCAAACAATCATTATCAGTCACATCTAACGTGTGCTTCAACGTCACATCAAATCATTCAAACAACTTTTTTTTCAAACCAAACAATCAATATCAGTCGCATCTAACATGTGCTTCAACGTCACATCAAATCATCTGAACAACTTTTTTTTCAAACCAAGCTTCAAAATATTGATCAATCAAATCCAATCAATCCATCATTGTGTTGCTTAACACTATCCTTGCATTGTTGAGTATCCTCAACAATGTTATCATCATCAATCCCTCATCATCTTGGGATATCCATCTTAATCCTCATGTTGATTAACACTATCCTTGCATTGTTGTGCATCCTCAACAATGTTATCATCATCAATCTTGATCAATCAAATCCTTGCATTGTTGTGCATCCACAACAATGTTATCATCATCAATCCATCGATCTGATCAATCAACCCTAGCTTGATTTTCAACAAAATCCTAAACAAAGCACTAATATCATCACACATCCTTATCCAAATTGTCAAAATCATGCAAAAATCCAAAAACATCAGAAAATCAGAAAATCCAAAAACATCAGAAATCAGAAAATCTAAAAACATTCAAAACAGATCAAAAATCCAAAAAAACTCAAAAAGTTAGAAAAACATAAAAAACATGCCATCTGAACTACATCGTCTCTGATCTTAAATGTAGGAAAGGCTAATCTTTGATCAGCCCCCGAGATGCAAAATCCAAAAACATTCATAAAATCTTAGAAAACACAAAAACATTTGAAAAATAAAAATTGAAACATTTGAAAATCTCAAAAAATACCAAAAACAGCCTCAAAACATTGCAAAACATAAAAAACATCCAAATATTTTAATAAAATCCATCCATCCCGTCTCACTTTCACCCATCATAATTAATCATCCATAATAAACTGATCATCACCTTCATCCTTTGGCAACATAAATAGAAACAATCACAACAATCAGCAAAAACAAACTTTAAACGCAAAATCAAAATTGAAAGAACAAGCCTTTAAACACAAAATCAAACTCTTGATCATTTTCAAACATGTCAATCGACCTTCTATCAACAGCCTTTCGAACAAACCTATGAACTTTCCACCATCCACTAATATGTCCTATGATATATCCTTCCTACAATGGGCATTATCTTTTGGAAAAAAACTTTGGATAAATGAAATGGTCTGCCACCATCCACTAACATATCCTAGGATGTATCCTTCCTACAATGGGCATTATCTTTTGGAAATAGTTTTGGTTCTTATCCTAAAACAAAACACATCCCTTTGCCTCAAGGTATGAAGAACATTGGCTTGTTTGTGTACTTGATCTTTTCTTTTGATTTATCTTATTGTGCTCATTCCAAGGACCTCTCAATGATGTCTACTCAAAATGATTTAGAGAGAAAGGAATGGGGCAATGATCATTATTCTTTTGTCTGTTCTGCTTGTTGGATGTTCTTGTAAAATAACTTGGTGAATACTTTCTTTGTTAGGTACATCCTATCAAGGTTTCTATATTTCCACTATGAACAAGAATACTCCTATTTGTTTGTCAAGTCAAAGTCCATCGCACTAGGTACAACACCATCCTAGTTCTTTATACCTTGATGCATCATATCTATGTGTATTATCAAACATAAGGTAAGTATCCCTTTTAAAATCCCAATCCTTGATAAGTGAATCATCATCTATCATCATCACTATCTCTCATAAAGTTGGCTTGTTGGATCCTCTTGTCATCACCTAATTTATTCTTCTTTGTACTAACATCACATCATGAATAGTTAATCATCATCATCAGTGCATCCATCCTACATCCACAAACCATCAACATTTTGCACATCATCTCACATGCATCATAATATAGATCTGTTAGTCTAAGCATCTGCAAAAAATAAAATAAAATAAAAAACATCCATGGCATAATCATAACATATCACATCATCTATCTCACATGCATTACATCATCATTTTAAGTTGTTTAGGATAATATAGACTAGTTATTCTAAGCATCTTAAAATCATCTCATTTGCATCATCATCATAACCATCCATTTCGAACCTCTTTATCCTGAGATTGACCCTCAAATTGAATCTTTTCACTTGATCTCTCGAGGGTGAAATGTACTAGTGTACTTCTTTCTACTGGGGCATCCGAAAAAGTCATAAATTTTTTCAATTTTGCTCATGAAAATTTAATTCTTTGAACCAATGTAGCAAGTACATTGCTTCAAAGAGGGAAAAAATGTAGACATGCAAAATTGAGATAAGGCATTTGATTAGGTCATATTCATCCATTCATCAAATAAATCAAGTTTATTTGATCAATCTCCTAAATTCATCAATTTAAATTAAATAAATCAACTTGATCCTAACATCACCCTCCTTGATTAAATAAATCAAACCTTTATTTAATTAAGTCTGAAATCACCTTTCATCTCCCTTTGATTTAATTTAAATCCCTAAATCTAATTCAAATGGGTCAAAGCACCTAATCATCATCTAAGTTAATCTAATCATGATTAATCTAATCTAATCACCCATCACATCCTCAAGCTTTTCCCACTGGCACCAATAATTTTTTTTAATTCATTTATAAATTCCTCATTTTCCCTCAACAAAGCATCTTTTGGGAATATTCTCCAAGTTTGAATTTGAAAGCAATTTGACTTGTCCCTTCCAACATGGCAATAACTTCCCTCTTACATGTCCCCTACTTGGCATTTATGTGACTTTTTCTCCCTCCAAACAAGCCAAATTTGAATTTGAAAAAGGCCAACCAATCTCATTTACTAGCACATTAACCAAAACTTGCACATCCCTCAACCATTCACAAGGTGATAAGTGGCTTCATCTCATTGGCTAAATCTTTGTCCCACATTTATCCATTTGGCTTCTTCTCTCATCAAGATATTCTATAAATGGAAGGCTTGTTCTTCATCAAATCATCCACAATCCTCATACAAAGTTACTCTCTTCAATTGAGAGCTAGTTTTTTCCATTGTATCCTCATCATTGGAATTATCAAGGGTTGGGACAGGGCTTCTTTCCACATCAAAGAAGCACCAATCCACTATGGGATAGATATGTTTCTTGCTATTATGCTCTCAATTATTTTGTGTTGTTATCTTGTTTATGAAGGCATGATGCATTATTTCATAGGAGCATTTAGTGAGTTTGTATGAACTAATCCATGCTATGGAGTTGAAGCTTTGTGCAATTTTACAAGGTGCTCACAGTTAGGTTTTTTTTTTATGTTCTTCTATGCATAATTGAATGAAATAACAAGTGAAAAGTGAGGCCCATCATCTTATTAATCCATTTTGGTGAGCCCCTCACTTTTCTTTTATTTCAAGAATGTATGAATCAAGAACTAAATCAAATCATGAAGAATGACATTTGGGAACTTGTCCCAATACATAAAGATAAGAATGTGATTGGAACAAAGTAGGTATTCAAAATAAAGATGAATGGAGAAGTTGAAGTGATTTGAAACAAAGAAAGATTTATGTGTATAGGGTATTCTCAAGTTGAAGGTATATACTTTGAGGAAACATTTGCTCTGGTGGCTAGACTAAAGGAAATAAGGATGTCCTTATCTCTCAAAATTAGGGAATTTGAATGTGCTTAAAAATATGTGATGTCAATATTCTTGAATGGATAGCTTCAAGAAGTTTATAATGAACAATTAGAAGGATTTTAGTGTACCAAAAGTCTAGATTATGTAAATCAGATTTAAAAAGGATTTCTATAGAGTCAATCAAGATCCTAAAGCTTGGTATTCATGGTTGGATGGATATTTATAGCAATAAGGATTCTAAGGAGGTTGTACAAACAATAATCTATGCATGAAAAAAAGGAGAACAAAAGTTGATAGTTGTGGTTTATGTTGATGACATCTTTTTTCGAGGTAGAAGTGAAGAAATGTGCAAGAACTTCTAGAAGGCTATGCATAATGAATTTGAGATGTCTATGTTAGGAGAATTATTTTTCTTCTTGGAGTTGAAGATTATTCAATAAGAAAAATGGGATTTTTATTTTGTAGCACAAATTAATAAACAAGATGTTAAGAAATTTTAGGATGACAGATTGCAAACTTGTTGCAACACCTATGTTTACTAGATGCAAGTTTTGGAAGGATGATGATTCTTCTCAGGTAGATCAAACTCTATACTAGTCTATTATTAGCATTTTTATGTATGTGACAACATCAAAACTAGTCTATGGTATCCAAAGAGTAAAAAATTTACTCTTACTGTATACACTAATTCTGATTGAGTAGGATTAGTGGGTGACTTAAAGAGAACAAGTGCCAGCGTATTCTTCCTTGGGAACACTTTGGTGTCCTTATTGAGTAAGAAGTAGGAATCCAATTCTTTATCTACAAAATAAGTAGATTACATTTTTGTAGCATCATGTTGCACTCAAGTTCTTTGGATGAAGTGTAAATTGAAGGAGATGAAGATTTAGTTTGAAGACCCTATCACCATTCTTTGTGATAACACAAAATTTTGCAATAAAAATTTCAAATAATCTAGTGATGTACTTAAGAATAAATACGTTTCAATCAAATATCATTTCTTGAGAGAGAATATTGAAGAGAAAAAAGTAAGATTGGATTATGTGGACAAAAATGAGCAAGTTGTAGATATATTCATGAAGCCACTCCCTAAGGAGACATTTGAGTTTCTCTAGAAAAGTGGGGAGTTTTTTCTCCCTCCTCTTGATTCAAGAGGAAAGTACGAGGTGAGGGGGAGCTTGGTGTCCTTGTCACAAGAAGGTTTAGTGCTCTTGCAGGGTGTTTTTTAGAAGTAGTGATGGATGGACTCAGGGGAATCTATCTAGGAAACATGTTTCCAAATGTTGCAATAAACCAATTTAGGGGAGAAATTTTTTATTCTTTGTCGTTTATGTCAAAAGGAGAGAAAATGAGCTCAAAATGATGAATTGAGGAAATGCTAAATTAAATGATCTCAAAAATCCATATATTTCACAAGGGGAGTAAATACTACAACCAAAAAATCATTTAGATGTATTCTTTTAGGTGTGTTTTGCAGCCCTGACATATTTTTGTTTTCCATCAATGATAGGGGGAGAATGTTGATTATAGGCTATCATTGATGTCAAGATTATGTCAAAAGGATTGTTGTTTAAAATATTTTTTAAAGGGTGTCAAGCCTATTAGATGCAAAGTTTGTCAAAGATGAAGAAGATTGTACTTGAGAACTAGAATTTTCATTTGACTTAATGTTTCAGAAGCAGGTTGTGTATTAGTGTGTAGACTATCTAATCACTTCAAGTATCATCAAGTATGTTTTTTTTATTCATATTTCCCTTTAGATAGTTAATGTATTTATTATACCATGTCAAGTATGTAGTCAACATGAGTGTGGTGGTCTAAAAGGATATCTTTTGGGAAGATATATTTATTAATATGGTTGGCGTTTCTTACAAAAATGTAGTATAGCTTTGTGGTTTGGAAGGAAAGTTTTTCTAGAATAGTTTTATCAATTTCTCAATTTTTTGGTGACATGACTTAGTGTGTAAGGACTTTTGAAGTTTCAAAAGGTGTATCAAGCTATTTGAAGTTCAATGCATGCATGGTAATAGCTAGTAGCATGCAAAATTCAAATCATGTGTGTGGAGTGAGGATAGGACCTATTTAAGGTTCTCATGGTGGTGCAAGGCATCAAGTTATTTTGGTGGAAAGATTTTTTTGTTTGGACTATTCTATTATATGTTGCCTAGCTTTTTTTGGATCCCCATCCAGAATGGAAGAATGTTAATGTAATGTCATGTATATATTCAGATGCATTGTAATGTAATGTATGGTGTAATAAGTGAGTGTCAAATGTATTTAAGTTTAATGAATGTAAAGTATGCGATAGAAGTGTGAAGAAAAGATGGAGAACTAGTATCAGAGGGTTATTCTCAATGTGGGAGAGTGTCAATTGTGTCTTTGGTGCATATCAGAGTTATATTTCAAATCCACTATTATTTCTATATTTCAGTAGGACTAGTGTTCTACCTGATGTTTTATCTAGACAATGGATTGGTGTCTCTTTTTGATGGGGATTGTTGTCTCCAATAGGTTGGTTTCTACAAATTCATTTGGGGATTGGTGTCTTTGGTAGGTTGGTGCCTACATCACATTGTAAAATTCACTTATTTTATCCCTTCTTGTTAGTGTTTCTAACCGTATTTTTTCCCATCTTGGGTTTCCACATAAATCTTGTGTTATGTGTAATCTTGTGTTGTGCTTAAATTATTTGCTTGTATGGTTCAATTCTCTTGATGTTGAAAATATATATAATAGTTGCAAAGGTTTTTGAAATTGTTTTGATCTACTGATTCACCACCCCTCTCAGTAGATTGTGTCCCCTTCAAACCGGGGAAGGGTTATGCAAGGATAGGGGCTTACCTCAATCAAACCTCATTTTCATGTTCCCAACTCCAAAAATGGGCATGATGAAAATGATATGAATCATGTGATTTATGGGGAATGGAGTAAAATGGAGTAAAATGAAAAATAAATGACACTATTGTAAATTACCAGTCAAATTTTAATTCCTTGTTGAAATGAAGTCTCTTTTCTCATCACATAGAATGATAAATTTGAGGATACTTTGAGATCCCTCAAGTATTAGTTCTTATAATAACAATCATAATCATAAAACATCTTATAATGCATGAACATAGATTTGCTGATACGTAGTGGTCATGAATTTGGCTAAAAGAGTGTTTTTGATATTATACTCTTCAAATCACATTAATTTCCTTTAAGATGCTAGAAATATTCATAAAATCATTGAGGTGTTCAAACAAGGACAAAAACCTATATTTATTGTACCATAGAAAAAAAGACTGCTTGCTTGACATGGGAATAATTCATGATAAATTGGACTTGATGAGGCCTTGATTTAGGTTTTGTGAGGCATTTTATGCATCCACACTAGGTCTTCGACCCTTGCAAATCGAATAACATGATTTTAATGATGTCTTATAAAGGTGGTGTAAAGTGTTGTAAGATACTTTCACACTTTTCTAGACTTAATGAGCCCATTTATCCCTAATTCAACATTATAGAACATATTTAACTACATCATCACATCAATATAGAAGGCTTGTAGAATAAACCTAATGTTAAACTAGTGTTGTAATGTGTCCCACACATTCAAATTGGTTCTTATTCCTTCCTAGGCTATGTGGACCTCATTTTAGTGTTGTAAAGTGTATTTAATCACACTTTCACATTGAATTATGTGTCCCAAACCCTAATTTAATTTTACATCATCACTAATAGGCCCCTATTACCCCGTATTGTGCATCCTGAGGCTCAAATTGATCAAATACCTAACAAAGTTGTAATTTAAACCTTATTTCCTTATCTCCTGGCATCTTAGCTGTCAAAAAGGCCCCTGTGGGACCCATTCCCCATGCATGGTGGATCAGTCCCATCCAACTGGGACCCATTCACCATGGGTGGCAAATGAGTCCCATTTGGCCCAATTTTGACCTTTGAGATGGAAAAAAGTGAAAATTAAGTTTAATCTTACCTTATGTCGGTCTGTGATGAGGTATTAATGGGTAAAATAGGTGAATTTCCTATAAATACAACCTTCTAAGCCCCAATTTACATCTCTCAACTCATTTTACAACTTATTCATCATTTATCTTCTCAAGCAAGTTAGGGTTTTAACATTACAAGTCAGTAAACATCAATTTTCAGACCTTCAAGAGAAAATTCTTCATGTTTTGCTAGAGAATTTCAAGATCAAACATCATGGAGAGGTAATCAACTCCATTATTCCATGTTTCATTCCATTCTTTCATCATTTTGGTTTAATTACCTAAAAGGGGTTTGACCAAGGCAAACTCCCATGCCTTAACATTCAACATTTCTCTCTTTTCTTTTGTGTTTGTAGATTTAGACATTTTGAAAGCTTGGAGATCATTAAGAATAAAGTTACAAATTTTCTAAGGTCTTCTCTTCATTCAACAAGTCAAAATATCAACAAAGACTCATTTTTCAGTTTCAAAAATCAGAGTTTCAGAAGTAGACACCTATAGAGAATCAAAGTGCAAACCAAAAGCTCTGGATTCCACTTTTGAATATTCAAAAATTCAAAAGTGGAATCATCACCATTAGTGGTGAATGAGTCCTAGTTCCAAGTTAATTTTGATTTTTCTACATTATTAGATACCCTTTTGTTCGAAATGGGTTCTAGAATAGTTTTGTAGAACTGGGACTAATTCGCCAAAAATGGTGAATGAGTCCCACCAGGCCTAAAAATTAGCATCAATAGAATTTCAAGTGTCATTTCCAACCTCCTAGATCCTAGGTGCACTCTTCCAGTTTGGTTCATTTCTGTTCAATTTTACATTCATTTCTAGGTGTTTTCTACATATCACAATGTGTTTTCAAACATCACTTGTTTCTTAGATTTTGCATTCATAATCAATCAATTTCTTAGCTTAGCTGCATTTAGACTATCTCATTTTCCCTTAGTAACATCATACACATCTTAATTTGAGTGAACTACCTAGAATTTTTAGTGGGGTTTATCTCTCTCCTTTTAGGTGAAACATCCTAAGAGTGCAGGAGTAGCCTATAAGCCCTACCCAAAAATCTATAGTTCATTTTGGTGAAATTTCTTCTTAGAACACTTTCTTGTATTATTTTGGAGTCCTTCATCATGGATCTAGCCTTGCATTGATCTTGCATTAGGGTTTACATGATTTCCTTTGCATGCTAGGTTTCAAATTTTGCATTCATAAAAAAGTGCATTTAGGTTGCATTTTGGCATCTAAATTCATGTAAATTTTCTGAAATTCTACATTTTTAACTTAGGTTTGCATCATAGCACTTAGAAAGCATAACAATCACTCAATGTTTTCTGAAAATTCTGAAAAAATTCCATACTGGGACTCATTCACCACCCTAGACGAATCAGTCCCTTTTGACCCCTAAAATTGCCTTTGATAGAGCTAAAACCCTATTTTTATGCTTTTGTTTGCTGCCATTTGTTATCTGTATCAGTTGGATAACTTTCTATATCATTAGATTTAGATTACATTAGCTTATTTCCTGCATTGTTAAAATTCACATTTGCACTTCCAATCTTTCATCTTTCAAATTATTACATAGTGTCACCAGTAAATTAATTTGTTTGAAATTTGAAAAGTTTCATTTCATCCTATGTCTTTACATTAAATTTTAAGTTTTCATAGCTTCTCTTAGATTTAAATCATTAGACATAAGCATTATTTACATTCATGGCATTTAGACTTTTGCAATTTTCATTTTCAACATTAGTTCCTAGTTCATTTAGATTAAATTCATTAGCAAATGAAAAGAGAAAAGAAAAAACATCAAACGATCCAATTAAAAAAATGATTCAATTTTGAACAACCCTCTCATCTAAGCCTCTTAGTAGTGGTGATGTAGATAGGTTAGATGAAGTTCTTCAGGACTTTATCTTGCTCATTTCATCCTCTAAAGCTGCCATGAGAAGCCTAAACAAATTGGTGATAACTTGTCCCCTAAATATTTTTATAGTGATTACTTAGACATGTTAGATGAAGCTCTTAAAGACTTCATCTCTCCTAGCTCATCCACTAAAATTTTGACACAAGAGGATGAAAGCATCGATAATCATGATAATCATACTTGTTCTTCTCTTGATATCTCTCCCATTGGTGATTCTGGTATCTTGATGAAAGAAGACACAATTATTGAAGATCATGCAAGTCTTTCTTTCCTTCCTCCTCCTCCCCCTTGCAATGACATTATGACACACAGAGCTGAAATCATTTCTCCTCCCTTACCTAGTATTTATAATCATGATAATCCATCCTTTTCTTCTCCTAATATCTTTTGTACACATGAAGATAGTTTAGTGTTAGAAGACATTGTGATGGAAGATCTATTTGAACAAATAAGTCCAATCATTGGTAACCATGAAACTCCTAGTTATCCTTCTCTTGATGCCTCTCCTATGAACGATGAAGCTATCTTGCCAAATCCAATTATGACATGTGATGAAAATAATAGCTCTCCTCCTAGGGTCGATATTATATCACATAATAATTATACCTTAGAAAAGAAGACAATAAAATAAAGAATTCTTCTCATATCCCCACTATTGTTACTCAAAAAAATCCAACCCTTAATCACAATCCTATGTGTGTTGAAGTTATTTTGGAAACACCTAAGAATCCTAAACGTTCTTTACCCACCATTACAGAAGCAACAAGCTCAAAATACACCCAACCTCATTCTTCCAAATCATGGTCCTTGTGATTTTCCTTTCATAGAAATCAACCAATGATCCAATAAACCTTCACTCAACATCCATACTATCACTCAAGATTCTGCCAAGAAAACTCTACCCTTGGTGCATCCTAACTTGATAGATATCTCATTAAAAATGTATCAAGTAGAAACTTTGTTTCCTTATCCACATAAATAACATTAGTTGCTACTCCTTTCCATGTAATAGTTGTAGGATCATAACATAATATTGCATCCATTGCAATAGTTGTAGGATCATAACATACTCACTATTCCATGTTTTGCATCCATCGTAGGGGAAACATACTATCATCCATTCTAGGCTCACCCTTGTCCTGCACTAAGTGGGGGAAAAGGGCTAGAAATCCTTATCCCCATATGTCACTTGTCATTATCTTATTTTTCTAATCTTTAACCTTTCATGAACATATAATATCAAGCTTAAGATGTGGATGGCATTTTTTAAGAGTGACTCACATGTGACATACTCCCTTTCTTCATGAAATAGCTTATCAAAAACATATAACTTGGCATAGGGATTTTCAAATAAGCTCTCATACCTTCTTCTACTTCAAATAAATTGCTCACAGAACGGTGTGTAGCAATCACTTTAATGTGGGGCCATACATAGACAACATCTTTGTGCAAATTTCATGGCATGATTTACTTTTTCTTATGACATGTCTTCTCCTTGGTGGTGTCATTGGGTTTGATTCCTCCCAAGAGTTTATGATCAACTGAAGTGGCCTGATGTGAATGAGGCATCCTATGGATTATTATCTGACACCTTGACTTTTCCTCTCTTGGAGACATTAGGCACAAAGCTCCCTAAGAAGAAGAACTTACATGAACTTACAAAAGAATTACATTGTGATGCCTTATCAAAGTAATCAGGAGTATAAATTTGGTATGGTTTGTATAATGGGAAGCTGACATGCTAGCATGAATTTCTCATTATATGGTGGGAAGCTGACACACTAGCATGACTTTCTCACTAAACCACTTCTTTGGGATATCTCACCCCGTGGACGACCAGATGTTCTATGGCCCTAGAGTGAGTGCATCTTTTTCACCCCATTCTTCTTTCCTTTAGTTCTTGCCATTGTATGATTATGTATCTTTTCGGTTTGAATTAGGATCCTAGATCCTGGGGGCTTGACTGCCTTCTTGATCTTTATCATTCCTTTTCATCTACATTTGTACACTTGAATCTCTCTTGAATGTCTACTTTAGTGTGAGTTTGAATCAAGTTCATCCTCTCACTAAAGTAGGGGGCTAAATGTACCATAGAAAAAGGGACCTCTTGCTTGACATGGGAATGATTCATGATAAATTGGACTTAATGAGGCCTTGATTCAAGTGTTGTGAGGCATTTTATGCATCCACACCAGGTCTTGGACCCTTCCAAATCGCATAACATGTTTTTAACAATGTCTTGTAAAGGTGTTGTAAAGTGTTGTAATATACTTTCACACTTTTCTAGACTTAATGAACCCATTTCTCCTTAATTCAATATTATTAAACATATTTAACTACATCATCACATCAATCTAGAAGTCTTGTAGAATAAACTTAATGTTAAACTAGTGTTGTAATGTGTCCCACAAATTCACATTGGTTCTTGTGCCTTCCTAGGCTATGTGGACCTCATTTTAGTGTTGTAAAGTGTATTTAATCACACTTTCACATTGAATTATGTGTCCCAAGCCCTAATTTACTTTTACATCATCACTAATAGGCTCGTATTACCCCATATTGTGCATCTTGAGGCTTAAATTGATCAAATACCTAACAAAGTTGCAATTTAAACATTATTTCCTTATCTCCTAGCATCTTAGCTATCAGAAAGGCCCCTGTGGGCCCCATTCGCTATGCATGGTGAATCAATCCCATCTAGGTGGGACCCATTCACCATGGGTGGCAAATGAGTTCCATTTGGCCCAATTTTCACCTTTGAGCTGGAAAAAGTGAATTTTAAGTTTAATCTTACTTCATGTTGACCTGTGATAAGGTATTAATCGGTAAAATAGGTGAATTATCTATAAATACAACCTTCTAAGCCCTAATTTACATCTCTCAACTCATTTTACAACCCATTTATCATTTATATTCTCAAGCAAGCTAGGGTTTTAACAATACAAGTCACTCAATATCAATTTTCAAACCTTCAAGAGTAGATTCTTCATGTTTCGCTACATATTTTCAAGATCAAAAATCATGGAAAGGTAATGAACTCCATTATTCCATGTTTCATTTCATTCTTTCACCATTTTGGTTTAATTACCTAAAAGGGGTTTGACCAAGGAAAACTCCCATGCCCTAACATTCAACATTTCTCTCTCTCTTGTCTTGTGTGTTTGTAGATTTAGACATTTTGGAAGCTTGAAGATCATTAAGAATAAATTTGAAAATTTTCTTAGGCCTTCTCTTCATTCAACAAATCAAAATATCAACAAAAACTCATTTTCACATTCAAAAATTAGAGTTTCGAAAGCATGACACTTGTAGAGAATTCAAGTGCAAACCGAAAGCTATAGATTCCACTTTTGAATATTCAAAAATTCAAAAGTGGAATCATTCACCATGAGTGGCGAATGAGTCCCACTTCTAGGTCAATTTTGAGTTTTCTACATTTTCAGATACCCTTTTGTCCGAAATGGGTTCTAGAACAGTTTTGTAGAACTAGGACTAATTCACCCAGAATGGTGAATGAGTCCCACCAAGCCTAAAAATTAGCATCAACAAAATTTAAAGTGTCATTTACAACCTTTTTCTAGATCCTAGGTGCACTCTTCCAATTTGGTTCATTTTTGTTTAGTTTTACATTTCTAGGTGTTTTTTGCATATCACAATGTGATTTCAAACATCACTTGTTTCTTAGATTTTTCATTCATAATCAATGAATTCCTTAGATTAGTTGCATTAAGATCATCTCACTTAGCCTTAGTGACATCATACACATCTTAATTTAAGTGAACCACCTAGTATTTTGAGTGGGGTTTATCTCTCTCCTTTTAGGTGAAACATCCTAAGAGTGCAAGAGTAGCTTATAAGCCCTACAAAAAATCTATGGTTCATTTATATAAGTTTCAACATATTTTACATTAAACAATATGACAAGCTGATAATTGATTTTGAATTCATAAACATATTGAGGTTGAAAATAAATCTTGAGATTTAGGGCCAGACTAGGTAGGACATTGGTGTGGTACCCTAGTCTAGCCCTATTTTGCTTTGTAAATATGTATTAAGTAAATATTTAATTTAATTTGCTATATTTAAATCAATTTCTTATAAATGAAAAATAAACAGGTAATTAATAAGCATAATTAGGCAAAAAAACTTAAGAAGGAGCCAAAAATGGTGCGAAATTGTCAACCTGATGATAATTTGCAATGCTACAAGGTGTACCATTAAACAATGAACAACAATATCTAACAGACATCCCCTTAGTGGCTCCATAGGCCCCCACCCAATATAGTGATGAAACTAATCATAATATATCACATCATATAAATGTTAACATTCCTCATGGTCAAGACAATAGACCCATACTAGAACATCATATAATTGATAGTTCAATTAAATTAAGACCTTACAATTTACCATACTATTCCAAAATTCAAGAAACACATTCAAATTAATTATGACTTTAACAATAATAATAAAAAATGTGTCACATGATATCACAACTATCATTAGACTTTTGGGTTACTATAAGTATAATTCATCTTGGCAATCATAACAACATTGTAATATTGCTATCAGGATTCAACCATGTAGTTTTATGAGTCAAACTCATTGACCCATATTTCATGAGTAGTGTTTCACAAGAACCCTCCTCTCATGATAGTGAATGGTCCACTTAGCACCCATTGCATATAGGTGATGCTCATAGAGGTGAAGCATTGGGCCCTCTCAGGAGGTCACACATCCCAATATTGCTCTAGTTCAAACATGCTTAACCACAAATTTTTTGCCCAAGGTTAAGCCCACTTAGATTGCAACCCCATTTGCAAAACCTTTAGCAAGTGTTGTGCCTCATGAATAAGAAATACTAATACTAATCAAATATCCTTCTTGAATCCTTATTAAATCTTTAAAATATTATTTATTAATACTTTTTCATAAATACAAAATGACTTATGAGGTATGCATATAATAGAGGACATATTAAGAAATTTTAGCATTAAAAAATGAGTTGCTTTACTTTGTGTAATTTTTATAGTTGTTGTGGGCTTCATCCTCAATAGAGTTGTAAGCACACAAGATTGAGAGGGCCCTAGGATCTATCTCAAGTGTACTCTCCATCATTTTTAGTAGTCCCAATAGTTTATAAATTAGTGGCTTGGACAACAATTGCAATCAAAGTAGCATCAAAGTCATCATAAAGTTTCATTGTACATGACCTTGGAAACCATGGTCTTGCTCACATCAATACCCCCTATTCTAGCTTTAACCACATGTCACACTAAATTCAAAATTAAACTATGATGAGAACCTTCATCATGTTATCCATTCCCACTAGGTGGGTGGCAACTTCTAACAAAACTCTTAACAAATGTTATAACTGATTCCTTCCTCACCATCTTATTGGAGCTTCAAATCCTCTTGGTATAATCATGGACCTGCTTGAGTGAACATAGATCTAAAGTTCAAAAAGATTAGGACTAGGATTTTCAATATTATTGTGGTCTCCTAGAGCACTCTACCCCCATTTTTCCAATTTGTTATTTTAAACTAGACAATGAACTCTTCCCTTAGAAAAATATTATAAATAGATCATCAACAAAATTTAGTCTCACATATTTTCCCATGTTGTCCACCAAACTTTTATCAAATCACCCTTAATATTTTCCTAACACACATGCCTTAGATGTTATATCATCATTTTGTAGGCTTGTCTCCTTTGATCACCTGTGCCTTCTCCAATCATCTAACAATAAAGCTATTTAACTTCTTCCAAATTAATTTTACACATTGATTGATGTTCATGTGTTGTTCCCAACCTCTCCACCATACTTTAATAAATATCTTTATTAAATTAAAATTTTTAAATAATATATAAACCAGTATTTTTCCACAACAATATAACATTAATTATAATATATTTTTTAAGTTTATTTACATATAAAATAAGTAAATCACAACAAAAATTAAAGAAAGTAAAAAATCACTACCTTGACCTTTAATTAATTAACATAAACCTCATTACAAATTTCTATTGCTCTATAACTTTGATAGAAACTCTTGTAGCCAACAACCCCATCAATAATTACACATATCTTTATGAAAATTATATTTACCAAACTACCAGTAAATTAAGAATAAAATCTCTTTGCTGCATATTTAAATCTGAACCGTGGTGGCATAAGTACCCCTCTCTACTATTATTCATTGACAAATAATATAACATTAGAGAATGCATCTTAGAGAACGGGATGCAAATTATATGTACAAATTTCAAAGAGTGAAGATGCAACCAAGAGAATAGGATACAATCAATAGGCTGATTGACAGCCACAGAGTACTTGATTCAAAGGGTCAAGTAGTTGCAATTGAACTCATGAAACAAACCTACCCGTGTTCTTAGTGTACTAAAATCCTCTCCACCTTTGGGGCTAGGCTATTAAACCTATAATCTAGGGCTTAATGGACCCCATTGGCACGACAACATGAAGAATGTTGGTACTAGCCACCATCTCAATGTGGTCAAACACCTACTCTAAATCCCCACGTAGCTCTAGCTTGATGTAGCATATTGTCCGACTTCAACCTTATCACAAACTTCATGTTAACGTTCGTTTTGGCTCGTGCTCTTTCATGTCCGTTTATTAATTATTCCCCAAATCTGGTAATGGGAAGCCTATTGGTATCTGAGGATTGCAAGAAAATTATGCACATCCAGTGTTCAGTCACTTTTTCTTTTATGCAATGAGCAGATGTGAGAATGGTGGATACCCACCCTATTCTTTCCTTAAAAAAAGGAGGGATGCACATGTCAGAGGCCCAAAAAAAACACAACGAATTAATACTGAGTCGAGTCATTATTATCTCCTATCTGCTTACGAAGGCTCCATGAACGGAGAATGTAGACTATAAAAGAAACATCCTGATGTAATTAATGGAGAGGCAAAGAAGATTCTAAGATAGTAATCGAGTTATGAAAGAATAAAAGTCAGTTATGTTGGGTTAACTGAAGCCCAAATTAGCAAGTTCCTTTCTTATTTCGAAAGGCTTTCTATTTTTTGTAATTACTTCTATTGGCGTGTGTGGCCAATTTAGAAGTTGCATTTTCGAATGCTTCTTTCCTTTAATTCGTTGAAGGCTGTTTGATATATGGATGCTGCTGGCTGAATGTATTGTATTCAGAACTTTGTGATTAATAAGAGATAATCCCTGAGTGTGGACGTAGCCATCAAATTGATGGTGAACCACGATAAATCTGGTGTTATTATTTTGTGATTGTTTTAATCTTTATTTCTGCAATTTATTTTTCACTTTTAATCTGCAATTATATTCAACAATTGGTATCAGAGCATGTTGGAGAAATTTGGTGCAGGAAATTGTGAAGAACTTCTGCAGCCATGGAAGATGCAGACAAGTGGAAAATCGAAAGATTTGGAGGACAAAATTTCAGCCTTTGGAAAGTGCAGATGGAATCTCTTCTCATCAAACAAGATCTGTCGAATGCATTGGCTGGCAAAGCCAAAGGGAAAGGATCTCTATCAGATGAAGAATGGGATAAGCTGGACAAAAAAGCAAGAGCTACAATCTTCCTGTCACTCTCCAACAATGTTTTATTTAATGTCTCTGCAGAGAAGACTACACAGGAGTTGTGGGATAAATTGTCTTCAATGTATGAAATGGCATTTGCTTCCAATAAGGTATTTATTCTGAAGAAATTGTATAATTTAAAAATGTGTGAAGGAGGGGTTATGTCCAATCATTTGAATGAATTTAAAACATCTGTTAGCCAGCTGATTTCTATAGGCATTAATTTGGATGATGAGATCAAGGCTATTTTATTACTATGTTCTTTACCCAATAGCTGGGAAGGTGTTGTGATGGCAGTGAGCACTTCGGTGGCTGCCAAAAGCAAGCTGAAATTTGATGATGTTGCAGCCACTTTATTGAGTGAAGATATGCGAAGAAAAAATTAGGAACCCTCATCTGGTGAGGCATTAACAGCTGTAAGTATTGGGAATAGAGGTAGAAGTAAAGAAAGAGGCAAATATAATAATCAAAGGAGATCAAAATCCAGATCATAGTCAAGAGGTAGAATGGGTGCCTGTTGGTTTTGTGGCAAGCCAGGCCACACAAAGAAAAACTGCTGGAATTATAAGAAAGCACAGGACAAAGTTAGTAATAATGAAGCAAACGTTGTAGCCAAAAAAGATGATGGAGTTTTAATTTTGGCTGCCGGTGACATGACTGTAGACTCTTGGGTACTTGATTCCGGAGCTTCTTTCCACGCTACTTCGTGCAGGAAAGCTTTTACAAATTTCAAAGAAGGTGTTTTTGGTAAGGTTTTTCTTGGTGACAATAAGGAGTGTGAAATTGTTGGTAAGGGTGATATAGTTTTAAATTTAAAGAATGGCAGTAAATGGATTTTATAGGATGTCAGATATGTTCCTTTGTTGAAAAGAAATTTAATTTATGTCAGTCAATTAATTTCTTCTGGCTGTGATGTTAAATTTTCTTTAGAAAATTGGCAAGTAACAAAAGGGGTTTTAGTGATTGCAAGAGGCAAGAAGTTGGGTAATCTATATATTTTAAAATGCCATGGTGAAGTGGGAGCTGCCATGACAGTCATGGACAGTAATTCATAAATTTGGCACAAGAGGCTCGATCACATGAGCAAGAAAGGGCTTGAAGTAATGCTTCAATGAGATCAGCTTCCTGGCTTGCAATCGGTGGATTTGCAGTTTTGTGAACATTGTCTTTATGGCAAACAAAGTCGGGCCAGCTTCTTGAGGACAGGCCATGATCAGAAATCAACTCCTTTGGCACTTGTGCATTCAGACGTGTTTGGTCCTACTAAGGTAACTTCATTTGGTGGTGCAAATTATTTTGTCACTTTCTTAGATGATTGCACTAGAAAAGTTTGGATCTACATGTTAAATAAAAAATTAAAAGTTTTTTCAAAGTTTAAAATTTTCAAAGCTCTTGTTGAAAATCAAATAGGGCATAAGATTAAATTTCTGAAAACTGACAATGGAGGAGAGTTTTGTTCCTCAGATTTTGATAATTTCTGTGTAGACAACGAAATTCATAGAATAAAAGTGGTCCCATTCACCCCTCAAGAAAATGGAGCAGCTAAGCAGTTGAATCGGACAATTTTAGAGATAGCTCGTTGTATTCTCTCTAATGCCGGGTTGGGAAAACAGTTTTGGGTAGAGGCGTGCAACACTGTAGTTTATTTGATCAACCGTGCGCTGTCATCTCATTTGGATTTTGACATTCCTGAGGAGAGATGGCTTGGGAAAAGAATTTCATATCATCATTTGAGGGTGTTTGGCTGTGATGCGTTCGTGCATATTCTGAAAGAACAACGAACGAAGCTTGATTTCAAATCAAAAAGGTGCATTTTTCTGGGCTATGGAGAAGATCAGTTTAGTTTTTGGCTGTGGGATCCCGTTGCAAGAAAGATTGTGCGCAGTCGGGATGTTGTTTTCAATGAGAAAAAATTCTCAGGTTTGCAGCCTCTGGACAAATCTTCAGATGAATTTATTGATGTCGATTTATTTGATAATGGACGAGTCAAGCAAACCTTTGTTAGATTCTCCCAGCCTTTAATCATTTCTAGCACCTCTGTCCCTATGCCTCCTTTATCTAATTTGCAGTCTCTGGTAAATATGTTGCCCTTATCACAGACAACCAATGCTATTTTGTTTCCTACTCAAAGCTTAACACAGCCTCATATAAATCAAATGCACCCACTCTTTACCAATACGCCTCCTCTCATTACTTTGGAATCTTCACAAAGTCATACACAACAGTCATTAAATGATTCCCAGCCTCTTACAAATGAGGCGCCTTCTATACTCTCATCGCTGCCTTCGTTAAGCCAATCACACTATTTAAATGATGAACCATTGCCTTTGCAAGTTACTCCGCAGCCACCTATCAACTCAGCACAATTTTCTCTAGATAATTCGCTGCCTCTCCAAACTCCGTCGCATCCTTTGCCAGCGCCTTCCTTGTTTTATTCGCACCCTCCCCTAAACTTGGCGCTGCCTCCACCTATTCATACGCATCCTTTCCAAACTCCTTCGCTGCCGAATGCATCGCCCCACTTAATTAATTCGCAGTCTTTTACAGTGACGTCCCACCCAATTCAAAGGTCTGTGCAGTCCTTCACTCTTCATACACGGCCTTTAGACATACATTTGCAGCCAATAAAAACATATACATCGCTGCCTGTCAACACCCACGCGCAACCCATATTTTCTCAAGTGGGCGTTGGTAATACTCAGAGTACTGTAAGCGTACAGGGGCAAAAAACTAATGAACAGGGGAGTATGGAAAAATAGGGAAGTGGTGTTCATTTCCACAATAATCAGGAAAATTTAGAACAATAGAGTAATTTACAGTCAGACAGTGCCTCTTTATTAAGAAGATCAACAAGGATGCAGAAGCCACCAAAGAAATTTGATGATTTTCAGTTATTCTTAACAGAGGATTATAATCATGAATTATTGCTTTGTGGTGAAGCAGAGCTAGCAATGTTCAAACAAGCTTGCAAGGATGCAAATTCGGTCAAATGGATGGAGGCAATGAATGAAGAAATCGAGTCTCTGCATGCTAATAACACTTGGGATTTGGTTCCACTTCTGCCAAATCAGAAACCTTTGAAGAATAAATGGGTGTATCGTGTGAAAGAGGAAGAGGGAGGCCATCAATGTTACAGGGCCAGATTAGTCATCAAGGGATTTGCTCAAGAAAAAGGTATTGATTTCAATGAAATTTTTTCACCAGTTGTGCGAATGACCACTATTCGTATAGTGTTAGGGTTGGTAGCCATTTGGGATCTCAAACTTGAGCAATTAGATGTCAAAGCTGCATTTCTTCATGGCGATGTTGAAGAGGAATTATACATGGAGCAGCCTGAAGGTTTTGCAAAACTGGGTCAAGAACATCTATATTGCAGATTGAAGCAGAGTTTGTATGGGCTTAAGCAAGCCCCAAGGTAGTGGTATTTAAAATTTGACAGCTTCATGACTCAGCAACATTTCATTCGTTGTGATTCAGACCCGTGTGTTTATTACAAGAAGCTTCCAAATGGTGAGTTTGTTATTTTATTACTTTATGTTGATGATATGTTGGTTGCTAGCAATAGTGTGAGGATAGTTCGTGAGTTAAAACAACATTTATCTCAATGATTTTCCATGAAGGATTTAGGGGCAGCAAAGAGGATTATTGGCATGAATATAATCAGAGATAGGAAAAAGAGAGAACTTAGATTATCTCAAGAAAAATATATTCATAAAATCTTAGATCGTTTCAATATGAAGAATGCCAAATCTGTGAGTACTCCTTTGGCTGATCATTTTAAGTTATCCTCAGCTATGTGTCCTAAAATAGATGAAGAAAAAGAATACATGAAACAGGTCTCATATTCATCAGCAGTTGGCAACTTAATGTATGCCATGACTTGTACTCATTCGGATATTGCTCAGGCACTAGCAGTAGTGAGCAGATTTATGAGTAATCCAGGTAAACAACATTGGCAGGCAGTACAGTGGATATTTAGATATTTGAAAGGTACTTCTGATCGCGGTTTATGTTTCGGTGGTAAGGACATTCTTCTACGAGGTTATGTTGATTCAGATATGGCTGGAGATCTAGACAAAAGACGTTCTACCACCGGTTATACTTTCACTTTTGCTAGGGCAGCGATCAGTTGGGTTTCAAAGTTGCAACAGGTGGTTGCACTTTCTTCTACAGAGGCAGAATATATTGCTCTTTCAGAAGGGGCAAAAGAAATGATTTGGTTGCGGCGGTTGATAGGTGATTTGGGGTTTCAGCAATCTATTTTTACTCTTTTTTGTGATAGCAATAGCGCTACTCACTTGTCAAAGAATTCAACTTTTCATAATCGAACGAAGCACATAGAGTTGCGATATCACTTCATTTGCCATTGTATCGAAGAGGGGAAGCTGCAGGTACAAAAAATTGACACAAAGTTCAATCCACCTGACATGTTGACGAAAGTAGTTCCGAGGGAGAAGTTTGAATTTTGTAGAGCTTCTCTCGGACTTGTGCAACTCTGACTTTAACTCTGCAGCGGTGGGATATCTCTGAGCAGCAATTTGGTCTTCAAGTGGGAGATTGTTGGGTTAACTGAAGCCCAAATTAGCAAGTTCCTTTCTTATTTCGAAAGGCTTTTTGTTTTTTGTAATTACTTCTATTGGCGTGTGTGGCCAATTTAGAAGTTGCATTTTCAAATGCTTCTTTCCTTTAATTCATTGAAGGCTGTTTGATATATGGATGCTGCTGCCTGAATGTATTGTATTCAGAACTTTGTGATTAATAAGAGATAATCCCTGAGTGTGGACGTAGCCATCAAATTGATGGTGAACCATAATAAATCTGGTGTTATTATTTTGTGATTGTTTTAATCTTTATTTCTGCAATTTATTTTTCACTTTTAATCTGCAATTATATTCAACAAGTTATGGGAAAGATAGATTTCGATTATAATGATGTGATAAGAAAGTAAAGTGGCAGAATAGAATAGAGTTCCTGCTGTAGGCAATTATGTTTCAGAATTGAGAATAAAACATCATTCATCAAAGTTTATGCTTGAGGAAAAATATTTTCCCCTTGTTGGAAAATCAAACTAGATGGCATTTTTGACGTCCATATAAGATCCCATAGTCAGCTTGTGTAATCAAACCGGGTATTGTTATATATACTTTTCAACCTATTTATGTATATATAATTTTAAATGTCAAAAATATAAAATGATTTATGAGGTCTCCATATAATAGAGGACATCTTAAGTTGTCCAACTCTTTGTACTTTTCATAGTTAGTGTGGGCTTCATCCTTGTTGGATCTATAACCCAGACAAGAGTGATAAAGTTCAAGGAGCTATCATACGTGCGCTCCCCATCATGCTTAGCAGTCCCAATAGTTTCTACATCAGTTGTTTAGACAACAAATACAATGAAAGTAGCATCGAAATCATCATAACTTCATTATACATGACCTTGGCAACAATGGTCTTGCGAACACCAATACCTCCTATTCTAGAATTAACCACATGTCGACTAAATATAAATTTAATTTCTGATAATAATGTTCTTCATGCTATCCATTCCCACTAGGTTGACAACAACTCTTAACAAAATTTTCAACCATGTCCTTCCACCATCTTACTAGAGCTTAAAACCTCCAGCTACAATCATAGACCTTCTTCAGTGAACATGGATCTAAAGCTGAAGAAGATAGGATGGGGATTTTCAACATTATTTTGGTCTCCTCAAGATATTCTACACTCACTTTTCCAATTTGTTGTTATAAATTAGACATGGACTCTTCTTTTGGATAACTTTTTATTACTCTACAACTTTGAGAAACTCTGGTAGACAATAACCCCATAAATAACTACACATATCCCTCTGAATTATATTTACAAACTACTAATAAATTAAGAATAAAGACTCTTTGCTGCATATTTAAATCTGAACCATGATCGTATAAATCATCCCTCTCTAATGTTGTTAATTGACAAAATGAAAATAAAAAATATGATATATAGGGAATGCATATTGGAGAATGGGATGAAAAATATATACAAATTTCAAAAAGTGAAATTGCAACAAAGAAAATAGGATACAGCCAATAGGCTGATTGATAGCCACTAAGTACTTGATAGCGGAGGTCAATTATTTAAAGGGACAAGTAGTTGCAATTGAACTGAAACCAACCTACCCATGTTCTAAGTGTCGTAAAATCCTTTCTACCATTGTGGCTAAGCTATTGAATCCATAATCTAGGGTTTGGTAGACCCCATTAGCATGGCAACATGGAGAATGTTGCTCCTAGCCACCATCTCAATATGGTTAGATACCTACTCTAAACTCCCACCGAATATTTTGTTATATATCTTTCCAACCTAATTTTGTATATGTATAATTTTAAAACCTTAACTAATAGATTTTATATTGATCATAAATTTAAAATGACTTATGAGGTCACCATTCAATGGAGGGCATCTTTTAAGAAACTGATAAGAAAGAAAGCGGATTTGAGTATGAGGGCGGAATAGCATAGAGTTCCTGCTTTAGGAAATTATGTTACAAATTTGAGAATAAAACGTAATTCATCAAAGTTTATGCTTGAGGAAAAT
Organism: Sequoia sempervirens; assembly: GCA_007258455.2. Taxonomy (NCBI): domain Eukaryota; kingdom Viridiplantae; phylum Streptophyta; class Pinopsida; order Cupressales; family Cupressaceae; genus Sequoia; species Sequoia sempervirens. The sequence continues at coordinate 314,524,297 of VDFB02353493.1, read as the reverse complement.
TCTCATCTTCTTCTTCTGGATTTCTATATAAGACCCCATAGTCAGCTTGAACAATCAAACCGGGTATTGTTATCTTTTGTCTAACAGCAATGGCTGATCAGGACGCCAACAATGTGCAAGCCGTTCGTGACCTCCCCAATCCCAACTGGTAATATTTGCAGATAAATTTCTTTAAATTGAATTGTCAATTTTTTGTCATACAAATTTCATTTTCCTTGTTCCTGAAAATGCTCTTTCATGGTTGAACATGTAATTGTTCTAAGGAAATCTATGTTACCAGAAACTGTTAACATAGAATTCCACAGTTTCCCGTTTTAGCGGGAAAAACACCATTTCCGTTTTTGTAATGATTTTTTTGAAATCCACAACGTTTTTTTAGATTTTATGAAAGAGAAATAATATATCTATTTTACATATAGTCATAGTTATCGATAAATTCAGAAGGAAAAAAAAAATGGCTTAAAAAAACACAACTTTTAATAGATTTCGAAAGAGGAAGTTAAATCTGGTCATGCTAAATCAATTGAAGAAGAACCTTAGATTTAACTGAGGGCAAATATGAACAACAGCTGTGTTTTTTTGGTATGATTTGTTTTGTTTTGTTTTGTTTTTTAATTTATTTATCATGAAAGTTTGATGCCAAAAATCCTAAATTTGATGGTGAATATCTGATTTTTAAAAATCATATATAATTTTCTCACACGTGTATATATATATATATAATTTTCTTACACATGTATATGTTTCCATATATATATATGCACACACACACACAAAAGTTTATCTTAATTTTGATAATTTATCTATAATTTTTCTTCTTATACAATAGTACTTTTACAATGTCAATTATATTTTATAATAAAAATATTTAAATTTAATTATTTTTAGTATTTCCCTATCTTTTTTTGAAAAACATTAATTTTCTATTTTCTAGTCAGTTTCTAAATATTTTTAATTCATCTTTCTATTTTTGTTTTCTTTTTAAGAGATTTTGAAACAATCCAACCCTATACAATATTTTTTATTTTTATTTTTTATCTTTTTAAAATACAATATAATATTTTTGTGATTAGATTTTAAAAATATAATATAATTAAATTTTAACAAGTTTAAAATATATTTAAAAATAATATTTAATTATTTATAATAATTTTATTTTTAATAATTAATTCCATATTTGTTAATAATTAATTTGATATTTTTTAATAATAAAATTTTAAAAAAATAAAATTATATTTATATTTCTTAATAAATTTTTTATAAAATTAATATATACAATTTAATTTATATGAAATAAAATTTTATTATATACAGATGATATAAAAATTTGTATGATAAGTTTTTCAAATAAATTATACATATGACATAGGGTTGTTTTTCATTTTTGATTTTGACAAATTAAAGAATATGGTAACTTAACACATCTTACCCTTTTGTTCTTTTTTCTTGACTAGTACTACATTTTCTTAATGAGAAATTGCATATGCTTTTGTAGGATTAAGAGAAACATTACTGGCATAAAAATTAAATTTGTAAATTTTCTCTTATTAACAAATACAAACCAATAGAAAACCATAATTTTTGTCATTAATTCTTATATCTATCTATGACATAAAATTGTTTATAAATTAGTTATATATATAGTTATATATATAGTTATTTATTCCTTTTTTCTTGTTCTTATTAGATCATTTAGGTTCTATTTTTTAAATTTAGTTGTGTATTCTTTATATAGGTGTAAATATATGTTTCTGTTATATAATTGTCCCATATAGTTATGGAATAATATTTGTGTATATGCATCTATATATATCTATCTATATATGTATATATATATACATATATATATACGTGTATATATATATATACATACATATATATAGATACATATATATATATATATATATATATATATATATATATATATGTATATATATATATATATATATATCTATATATATGTATGTATATATGTATATATATAAAGCATATATATACGTATATATGTATATATATCGTATATATACATATACGTATATATATACATAGATACATATATACACATATATAGATATATATATACATATATATATACACATATATATATGTATATATATATGTATATGTGTATATATATATATATATATATAATAATAATATATATATGTATATATACATGTATATATATATATATACATGTACATATATATATATATATATGTATATATATATGTATATATATATATATATGTATGTATGTATTGATTTTATTTCACATTTTTATATGTCCTTGTAATTTTGCATATATAGACATATATTTATAACATATGTTTGTTATTTCTTATTCTCTATCTATAATTATCTACATATATGATTTTACATTTATTTATCATATACTTATCTTCACTTGACATTCAAACATATGTGCATAGATGCATGTATACATATGTATACATATACATATATAGATTCATTTTTATTCATATATTATCTATATATATATATAATTTCTTATTTTTCATTTTATTTTCCTTCTTCCATCATTTGATTTTTCTCCGATTTTCATGTTTTTTATATATTTATCTTCATACACATTCTTACATGTAGGTGTATATATCTAGTATATGCTAATATACAATTTCTCCATGATATTATGAAATTAATTATACCTATTACATGTCTATATGTGTGTGTGCATGCATGCATTTATATTTGTATTGATCTTTTCATATATACAAATACAAGTATTCACTTATGCATGTACATATTGACTATAGATGTATATATTTCCACATTCTATTACAATATCATATATATTTGTATATCCTTATATATAGATATGGATATATACATATGATTATATATTCACATATATACACCCTTTTACACTCATATATAGTTATCTTATATATGCATACTCAAATACACTTACATATTTATTTGTATGGGTATGTTTTATTAAATTTATTTATCCTTATATATTTTCCATTCATTTATTTTTTGCTTTCTCTTTCTTCACCTCCTCTCCCTCGTGTTCGTCCTATAATTTCCTCCTCCCTAACTCTTTTTAAGGTTTTTTCAAGAATCGATTCCTTCACTCTGCTCTCCCTAATTATGGATTCCTATGTGTAATCTAAATTGCTGATTAAAAGTGTACATTATTATAGAAGTAATCATTTTTACCATAATGTATTATGTTTAATAGAGGCACTAATGTTTTTTATTTAAAACTATGAAAATTATTCTTGTGTGGAATGAATAAATGGTTGGAACAAGCAAAAGACATGAAGGTGTAGAGGAGTCTCTCTTAGAAATTGCTTCCTTTATAAGTACAATTTGTAAAGGAAAATATATTCTTAGAAATGAATTTTTCATGAAAAGTAGTCACAGAATTTCATGAATCCATTAGTAGAATTGACATCAACTTACAATAGTTTGAAAATGTAATTGAGAGGTATGGACCTCAAAATTACTAGATTGAATGCAACTTGCTAGGAAATATGATTATAATTGTGGCTAAAGAGGAAAGGGGTGAGAAAAAGAGATAAAATGAAGGCACACCTATTAAATCCTTTCTTTCTTTTCCCACTATTTATTGAAATTAAATTATTTTATATGGTAAGAATAAATTTATTAGATGTGCATGATGGACCACCTTCTCTTCATCTTCTTCTTTTCGAGGAAGTTTACAAGAAGATAAAATTTTCATGTAAGTGGGTGAAAATGAAATTGGGATTGAAATATTACAATATATGGTTTGAATTCTATGGTGACTTCATTGGTGTTAATAGTTGGATCTTTGACATATGTGTGAATAAAAGTGATCCCATTTGTTTCTTTTCCATCCAATATTTTGAGGTGATTAAAGGTATACGTGAGAAAAGAATATAGCCACTACATGAGTGCATGATTTACCTATTTAGTTACGAATATTCCAAAAAGAGAACAATCTAGCAATTTCTTCTCACTGCAATTCTATTTATTAAAGACACTAAAAATCAACATCTTGTCACACGTCAAGTATTTTGAACTTGAAGGAAAGGGATATATCCCTCTATTTGAAGTCACTAAATAGAATCCTAATAACACTAAAACTAATGGAACCCTTTACACTATGACTGAATGAGAATGAGATAACCAAAATTCTAAATGAGTTTTTTGCATTTTGATGGCTTCTAATACTCTAATATTTAAAAAGGCTTATATAATTTAATGCTATGGATGATTATATATTATGATTCAATAGTGTTTGGTTATGATTTTAGAATTTATTTTTCTTTTGTGTGATCATCATAAAATGTGAGTAGAAACATTTTTTTAATATTTTTTTTCATATTTATTATAAGCAATAGAGTATATCTTGGTTATTAAGTTAGGATTTTTAGTTTAATGGTGAGGTTAAGTAGATAATATTTTAATAAAATCCCAACACATGATGAGTAAAAGCTTTTTTCATTTGGAAAAGTGTGTAGGATTTTTGTACACCTAAATTTAGTTTTTTTAATTGAAATGAAGTTTTATAATGTCAATTATACTCTTTTGTTTATAATTTATAATTTTATAAATATAATTAAAAATATATTTTGATAAATGTAAATATAGTTCAAAAGTTATGAATGTTTAGAAAAGAGAATTTTTTTTGCAAGGTTATTTTTTTATTTAAATTATTAATTAAAGTATCAATTATATAATTTTAAAACATTAACTAATATATTTTTTAATAGTTTAAATTGTATATTTATATCTTATTTAATGTTTTACATCCACTTTGATTATAACATTATAATAATTAACATATAAATGATATAATAATTAAATTATATATAGAACACTTATGGGGAATCAATACGATATGTGTTCCCCTTCATTAATGGATTCGTGCTTTCCAATTTGTATTTGTGATTCACTTAGATAGGTTGAAGTGAAAATTTTCTATTATTTTTTCCTGGAAATATTGATAGGCATCTTTATTATTTTGGATCACTTGCAACAATTATGGTTTGGTGTTGTAAGTTGACTTGCAATAAAGAAAAAATTATTTTTATTTTCTTGCAAGTTATTCTTGTTTCCAACATTATATTTGTTTTCCCTTTACAAAATTCATGCTAGTTATGTTGTCTAAAGCTTAGTATAGACATGGGATTGTGTATCAATTGTATTTGGGTGATGCCATCAATTCTAATAATGCCAAAAAAATATTTGAGCCCACCATGTCTTGCAAATTCAAGAACTTATGTAGACCTTAAGCATGTTATGTTATTTTCATATGATATTCCAATATAACATATATGTTAATTGTTTTGAATAGCACTACACTTCAATTTTATGGAAACACCTATATAAAAAATTGAGGTATGTTGTGCAAAAGGAAATATGGGAGAACTTCCCAAAATTGTATGAAAGTTAACTTTATCAAGTGGTGATATCACTAAAATTAGTAACCATAATAGAAAGGGATTTATTGAAACATTTTTTGGATACCATGTAAATTTCATATAAGAATGGGGAGGGCACAATACAATATTTAATATTATTTGCCACATAATGAGGGCCCACATGTGAGGGCCCCTCCAATTCATGTTATAGGGGCATTAAAAATTACTATTGAGTGTGACTTTAATTTGTATCATATGGAAGCTAAGCAATTGTGGGGCACCTCATATGTATAATTTTTGGAATGTGTTGAAACCTTATCCTTACACTATAAATGTGATTTCTTGGTACATGGTAAAGATTGATCTCCTAAAATGTTTGCGGTTTTGACACATTATAAATAAAGGTTGTTTGTTATATAGGATTAGATATATATATATATATATATATATATATATATATATATATATATATATATATATATATATATATATATATATATATATATATATATATATATATATATATATATATATATATATATATATATATATATATATATATATATATATATATATATATATATATATATATATTATAGGAGTTCAACTCTAGTATCTAGCACCATCTTTTCTTCATCCAACAATGTTGTAGCACATTAGATTTTGTATTTTGTTTAACATCCGCTATAAACATTATCTTCTTGTTAAATTCCTTTTAGAGTGAGGAAGAGCCTTGGAAGTGTAGAATTTGAACCATTGACCTCTAGATGACAAGTAATAATTGATTGTTAATCAATCTACTCCTCATGCCCCATTCTCTAAGTTTGATATCCATTATTTGGACTTTGTAAATATTTTCTATAAATTCACCATATGTCTTTTCTTTATTTCTATTTTGTAAATGAACAAAAAAACATTAGGTAGCGTTATATATTCACCTTAATTTACATATTAATATGTAACAAAGGTACTTTATTCATAATTTAGTAGGGTCCATGCAAATCTACTTTTCATTATTTTCTTAAGCATGTGTCCTTATTGATGGGCTTGTTGGCTATAGGGGTCTTTCCCAAAGCTAGGGATTAAAAGAAATTTGATTTGATTTGATGAAACACATGACTTTTTTTTTTTTTTTTTTTAGACTGCAGGAATCGGATAGCACAACCCCCTATAAACTGCAGTGCGCCTGGTAAACTTTTTAACGTGACCGGCGGCGCTGGCGCGACACGCCCTCCGGTACCACGGGACGGGGGGAGACTAGAACTCGTGACCAGCAGAGCCGCAACTGAATGATGAAACACATGACTTGTGATTAGATTTTCTCTTAGTTTTTTGGTGGGATTTTTTTCCATTCACATGTCTTTACAATTTACAAATAATATTTCTTTTGCAATTTTACAAATAGATTTAATATTTTTGTGGATTGTGTTTCTCCTCAAGCAAAAATTTATTTCTTGAACTCAATATTTGAAAGTTTAAGTCAAAGATTAGATTGAGTACTATTTGAAGAATCATTAATTGTTTTATGTTCATCATCCTACTATGTCTTGCCTCACTTTAGAAAAGAATATATATGTACTCTCGTTAAATTGTAAGTGATCACTAATTTCTCCATGGCTAGTAAGAGTATACTCTGACGTTCTTCATTTCTTATTGTTATTAGGATGCCAATCACCATATCAATTTCTTGTTTCTATGTGTTTTAATCATGATTTGAATCCATGTTTCCAATTCTATGGTTGTGCATTATTTTTCAATAAATAACTATTTAAATATTGTATTGCAATGAATGGCACTACATTAAATTCATTCAAATTGATTTGATACATCGCAAATGATTCTTGTGTGTAATGAGTAAATGGCAGGAGAGATCCCAACGACAGGAGGTGTATCGCCGCTTGGCTAGTGGAAGTTGTATACCAACTCCAAAAGAGCAAGGAAAAGGAAGCAATGGTCAACGAATGGTGCAAATCACTTAAGTTTGAGGTATTTGAAAAAATAACAGAAGTAGTAGAAGGTAAAGAGGTAATATTTGGGGCCGTTTTCAAGTGGATAGGTGAAGGCGAAAGAGGTGGAGATGCAGAGGAGCTTCAAATCCCCTCAGAAGTTGTTGCCTTCAGGGGTTCATTTCCCGAAGGAAATTGTATTCTGAGAAAGGAAAATGATCACATTTGGAAAGCAATCACTGCACGCCTTGATTCAATTAGTAGAGTGGATATCGGCTTACAATACTTGCAACGCATTATTGACATCCCCGGACCTCATAACATCTGGATTGCAGGCCATCTGGTGGGAGCTTCCATTGCAATGGCCGTTGCAAGAAAAATGAAAAAAGAAGACAGAGCTAAAATTGAAGCACATCTCTTCAATCCTCCCTTTCTTTCCCCAAGACTTCCCGAGGTGAAATTCTTTGAGATGGTCGGAAAAGGTTTAGCAGCTGTGCGTGATTTTTGGCGTTCCCATGCTTTTGTTGCGCCCAATGTGTTGGATTATATGATGATAGATGATGAGATATTGCGTGGCTTATATAATGATTTCATTGGGGTTAGTGATTGGATCCCCAACATATATGTCAATGATAATGATCCCATTTGCTGCTCTTACATCCTCTATTTTGAGGTGATGGAGGTTATATACAATCAGAGAAGTCAGCCCCTCCATGAGCGCATGAAGTACCTCTTCTGCTTTGAAGTAGCCGAAAAGAGAACACCCTGGCATTTGCTTCCCTCTGCTATGCTGTTTGTCAAACACACTAAAAATCATGATATTAGTCAGTGGTTGTCGAGGAGCCTCAAACTTCAGGGAAAGAAATATGTCCCTCCAATTGAAGCCCCACATCCTTAAAAACAGTACTCCTTCAGGCTGAGGGCAAAGGAGGAGATAACGAAGACCGGAAATGAATGTGTTGCATTTTCATGGGCACTAATAATGTGTTGCAGGCTTCTAATATTGGAATTATAAATAATTTTAATACTATATAGTATTATATATTATAATCCGGTAGTGTTCTCTTATATTTCTTGATCTTTTGATTTTATCTCTTCATTTGATGATTATGGAAAGTGATTAGAAATATAAATTGCTGTTTTATTGGAGACTTTGAGTCATTTCTATTAACAATGGAGTAGAATGAATTTCTACTATTAAAAATTATGGTTTTAGGGTCAAGCATATGGGAAAAGGATGTGTTTAAATGAAGCTTTCTTAAACTTTATGAAGATGAATATCCAGAATTCATAAAAAAAATTACGAGTTACCCTTCTTCAATCAGTGATTCAAGCTCTTCCTATTTATAGAAGTTTTGTTCAGGCAGTTCCTGTTTATTTTCTTAAAGAATTTGATGTTTTGTCACACCAATTTCTTTGGAGTGGTAATTTGTAGACTTCTAAGTGGAGCCTAGTTCGATGGGAAGTTGTATGTCGTCCAAAGAAGGAAGGGGTTCTAGGTCTTCGATTTTCTATCTGGAATGGGCAAGCTCTAGCAACCAAATTATACTGGCGATGGTGCACAAGTCATAACTAGCTTTGGGCTTGGATTCTCAGACAGAAGTATTTATCTAGTGTAGATCAGGTGGATGTTGGCTTCTATCCTTTGGAGGGAAGGGGCTCTATGATTTGGCACACTCTGAAAACTGGGGCTTAGTTGGTTAAGAAGGGTCTTTCTTGGATCTCTAATCGGGGCTTTGAAGCTCTCTTTTTTTTGGATTCCTGGGATGGTAATCCTCCTTTGCTTTCCATGTATCCACATTTCCAGCCCCTCTATGATTGGTTTATAGCAACTGGTTGGAATAAGGTTATGCATTATAAGTGTGTTCAGAATATAGGCCTAACTGTGGGGTACAAATGGAGGAACCCTTGTGAATGGTCGTTGGGTGGTTCAATGGAGCATCAGAATGAGTTGGCTCAAATTCTTGCTTCTTAGGAGTGCAACTCTTTGGTTGGGCAAGATGTTTTGGCTTGGGGCAGTTACTTCGTTGGGAAAATACTCTATTTTTGTAGGATACTTGGAGCCTCTTAGGCAAATGTTTGAAGATATTAAGGTCCCTTGGTGGAAGCAGGTCTAGAGTAAATTTTCTTGGCCAAAGTGCAACTTTTTTATGTGGTTGGTTGCTCATAATCGGTGTCTTATGTAGGACAATTTATGTAAGCGAGGCTTCCAAGGTCCCTTGATGTGCGTTTTGTGTCGTACCGATGTGGAATCTGTCTCTCATATTTTCTTTCAATGTTCCTTTGCTAAAGAGATCTGACACTTATGGTGGACAGCTTAGAGTCAATCTTGTTGGCATGTTTCTTCTTTGAGTGAGTTTTGGGCCTGTTGGGGGAGAGCCCTTGTGAGGACCTCTTTCCTTCAGGTGGCCTGGGAAGTGGGTCCCTCTTTGATCATTTGGCATATTTGTTTGGAGAGGAATCATAGGATTTTCAAGATAGTAGGATGGTCTTTCAACATTTGTGGTGGAAAATTGTTCATTCTCTCTAGGAGACTATCTTAGCGAAGTGTGACTTTTCTAGAGGTGTGGATCTTGGAGATGTAGCTATTTGTACTCTCCTCACTTTTCCTTTTCAAGGCGATGCCCTGCCATTTGTTGGCCAGGCTATGAAGAATAGATGTAGACACCCCCTGAGGAGAATCAATAGGGAGGATCGTTGGACCCCTCCTCCAAAGAGAATTTTCAAAATTAACACTGATGGTTCTTCATGTGGGAATCCCAGTGTTGCTGGTATTGGTGGGGTTGGTCATGATAGTTTTGGGGACATTCAATTTATTTTTTTTGTTTATAAAGGCCTTCAAACGAATAATCTTATGGAGGCTCTAGCCATCTTTTGTGCTATTGAGTGTAGTTGTGTTCTAGGCTAGAGAAGGATCATTTGTGAGTCTGATTCTCAGGTGGTGGTGAATTTTCTTACTAAACAATAGTTTGATGGTGTTGTTTGGCACTTGTAGCTAGTTAGTAGATAGATTCTATGGTTGTGTGGGTCTTTTGATTCTGTTGTTTTCAGGCACATTCCTAGGGAGTGGAATGGGTTTGCTGATAGTTTGGCCAAATGGGCTTCTGATCAAATGAATGCTTGGAATATTGTGGATAAGGGGCAATTGCCTCCTGAAATGGCTACTATGTGAGATCATTTAGTGGACATTAATAGGGCTCTTTAAGCTCTTTGTGGAGTGGCATGTCCTTCTTCTCTGTATCTTTCTTGTTCTTCAATAAATTTTTACCCCTCTTTTAGTAAATAAACTTACAGATTTTTTGATTTTGGTGTTCATATAGTTTTCCATAATGTTAAACACATTGGTTGTTGGGTATTCTATGGGTAGAAGAAAATTGATGATGCATATCAATTAGATTAAAGGATAATTATAAATTATTAACAAAATTTGTCTCAAGAAAACTCTAAGAGGTCTTATAATCAAAGACAAGACTTATACCATATAAACATTTAAATGTCTATTTGTAAATGTATCATAATTTCTTTATATGCCTTATTATATTTTTCAACCAAAACTACTCCATCATATCATGTCTATACTTTTGAAGGAAACTCCCAACATTTTTTGGTTGTATTATGAGCACAATATAAACCATTAATAGTTTGTAGTCCATATATATATATTTTTTTGATAGAATGGCTTATGGAAAAATTGAATGTAATTTTTTTTTTTTTTTTAAAACATTTTAGATCACATTATGGTAGATATATCTTCAAGAAATTCAATTCTAAAAGAAAGAATGTGAAATAAAAAATTTCAAAGATGGACTATTATAAATAGAAAAAAATAGAGAGGGAAGAGTCAATAAAAAGAAAAAAATCATAAATAATTAATAAAAAATAAAGAAAAAATAAAAAAGACAAATAGAAACAAAAGATAAATTGAAAGAAAAATATTAAAATGTAAAATTTAAATCAATATATATATATAACTATATATAACTATATCTATATATATATATATATATATATATATATATATATATATATATATATATATATATATATATATATATATATATATATATATATGAAAATATAAAATAAATAAAACAATAGATTGAGAATAAAAATCAACAATACATAATTAACTGAAAAATTTCAATTATTATTTAATTTCTTGTGGAAACTTCTATATTGGAGAAACATATTGCTCATTCAATAAAATGTTCAAGGAACAATGTGCAAATATTAGGATGACCACAAGAATTTTGACTAAATTTTGTTTAATTTATATGAATTCAAAATCCCCCAATAGTTGATGAAATCCCTCATTCGGCAATTCGTGAAAAATCTACCAACTAAAATCCAATATAAACTCTTCCAATAATTATTCGATATCCTCCCACGACAGAAGAAAACATATTATCACAAATAGAAAATAGAAAGAGAGAACTTGAGACAATAATTAAAAATTTGAGAGATCCATTAGCAAAAACCTTCAATTGATTTACCCTAGCCACATGACTAGAATCTATCATCTCTCACATAGATTTCATGATTGACCAAATTAACACTTGGTAAAGAAAGAGGGAACAATCAAGACAATATTATTTTGAAAATTTATCCTACTAACAAATAAAATAAAATAAGTATTGAAATATGACTTGTATGCATTGTTCACTAACCCACAAACAAATAAACCAATACACAGTAGTTGGAGGAGGCTCCCTATCCATTAGTCCCATCATGAAGCGTTAAGGGATAATTTTTTGAATATTTGGTGGATGGGTTTGAACATCCCCCATGCAATAAAAATTAGGTGCTTTTGAACTTTTAAAAGAAACTTTATTGTGAGTATGTCCTCAATGAGATCCCTTGTTACTTTTACATGCAAGAGTTTGAGAGTAAAGGTGGGGGTTTTGCACAGGATAGAGTGGGGGAACAATGTTCCCAAAACTAGGCATCAAAACCCCTCACTAGGTGAGAGATTGAGCATGTCACTATCCCTTTGGTTTTGAAAGAGGGAATTGAGGTTGAGAGTTATAGTCCATTAGGTCACTTACTCAAAATGTTTTACAACACACTATACCTCTAGCATAGGGTGATTTGGGTGAGTCTTTGAAGTCTTGATATTCACCTCACTTATTTCAAAATTGTGGGTCTCTTTCTAATTATGGGCTTGGGGATTATTAGGATGCACTTGCCCAATAGTAGGATGCATCTTTATTAGATTAGATTATTGATAGATGAGCAACCGAATTAAAAAAAAGTCACTCATAGATAGGTAAATTAGCTCAAGGTCAAAATCAATTTATTACATTTCATTTTAAAATGTAAGATTAACTAAATTACTAGATTACTAGATTATGAGATTGATTACATTTCATAGATTGATTGTAAACTTTGTGGTTTTGGGTCCCTGTAAAACCTGTTTTTTCCTTTATAAAAAAATAAATTACTATATTGATTATAATAAAATTTCAGGGTTAGAGTTTTCAATTTACTTCCGATGGCCTCAAACTCATCTCCAAATGTTGCAACATAAATATAGCTCCATGTACTCACAACACTTCCTTAACATCTCAATTACACATGCACACAACTTAGAGAATAAGATACAACCAATAGACTGATTGATAGCCACTAAATACTTGATAGCTAGAGGTCAATGATTCAAAGAGCCAAGTAGATACAATTGAACTGAAGCCAACCCATGTTATAAGTGTAGTAAAATCCTTTTCACCTTTGTGGCTAAGCTATTAAATCTATAATCTATAGCTTCGTGGAACCCATTGGCACGGCGACATCAAGAATTTTGGTACTAGCTACCACCTCAATGTGGTCCAACACCTACTCTAAACCCCCGCGTAGCTCCAGCTTGATGTAGCATATTGTCAGACTTCAACCTCATTACAAACTACATATTAACGTTCGTGTTGGCTCATGCTCTTTCATGTCCATTAATTAATTATTCCCCCAATCTGGTTAAGGGAAGCCGATTGGTATCTGAGCATTGCAAAAAAATTATGCCCATCAGTCACTTTTCCTTCAAACGCCATCTCTCTTTTGGTATTTTGAAGCAATGATCAGATGTGACAATGTTGGCTACCCACCCTATTCTTTCCTTTAAAAAAGAGGCATGAACATGTCAGAGTCCCAAAGGAAACACATCGAATTATTACTGAGTTGAGTCATTATTATCTCCTATCTGCTTACGAAGGCTCCATGAACGGGGAACTTAGACCATTAAAGAAACATTCGGATGTAATTAATGGAGAGGAAAAGAAGATTTTAAGATAGTAGTAAGGTTATGAAAGAGTAAAAGTCAGTTATTGGAAAGACAGATTTCAATCATAATGATGTGATAAGAAAGAAAGTAAAGTGGCGGAATAGAATAGAGTTCCTGCATTGGGCAATTATGTTTCAAAATTGAGAATAAAACGTCATTCATCAAAGTTTATGCTTGTGGAAAAATCTCTTCTTTCCTGTTGGAAAATCAAACTAGATGGCATTTCAGCTTGTGTAATCAAACCGGTTGTTTTATATATATCTTTTCAATCAACTTTATATATATATAACTTTAATTAATGTATTTTATATTTGTCCAATTTTTATATAATAGAGGACATCTTAAGGTGTCCACTTCTTTCTACTTTTTATAATTACCATGGGTTTCATCCTTGTTGGATCTATAACCCAAACTAGAGTGTTAAGGGCCAAGGAGCTATCATAAATGCACTCCGCATCATGCTTAGTAGTCCTAATAGTGTCCACATCAGTTGCTTGGATAACAAATACAATGAAAGTAGCAACAAAATCATCATAACTTCATTATACATGAGCTTGGCAACCATGGTCTAGCCAACACCAATGCCTCTTATTCTAGATTTAACCACATGTAGACTAAATAAAAATTTAATTTCTGATGAGAACCTTCTTCATGCTATCCATTCCCACTAGGTGGATGACAACTCTTAACCAAATTTTCAACCATGTCTTTCCTCAACATCATACTAGAGCTTAAAACCTTCGGCTATAATCATGGACCTACTTGAGTGAAAATGGATCTAAAGATGAAGAAGATGAGGATAGGGGTTTTTAACATTATTGTGGTCTCTTCAAGGCATTCTATCAAGACATTGTACCCCCGCTTTTCCAATTCATGGTTATAAATTAAAAAACATGGACTCTTTCTTTGGACAATGTTTATAAAGAGAATCAACCAGAGTTGCTCTCACATATTTTCCTATGTTGTTCACCAAACTTACATCAAATCAGCCTTGACATTTTCTTGTCACACATGCCTTACATGTTATAAAATCCTTTTGTAGGATTCTCTCCTTTGATGACTCATTTAATAAATATTTTTATTAAATTAACAAATTTAAACTAATACGTAAATCAATTTTTTTTTTTTACAACAATATAATATTAATTATAATATAATTTTTAAGTTTATTTACATTTAAAATAAATAAATCCCAAGAAAAATTAAAGGAAGTAGAAACCACCATCTTGACCCATAGTTAATTAATAGATATAAACCTCATTACAAATATCTATTACTCTACAACATTGACATAAAATCTGGACAATAACTCCATAAATAACTACACATATCCCTCTAAAATTATATTTAGAAACTACCATTAAATTAAATACTCTTTGCTGCATATTTAAATCTGAACCATGGTGGTAAAAATATCCCTTTGTAATGTTGTTATTAATTGACAAAATGAAAATAATAAATATGACATAGGGAATGCATATTAGAGACCGGGATGCAAGATACATGCAAATTTCAAAGAGTGAAGTTGCAACATAGAGAATAGAGCTCTAGGAAAATTCATGGCCAGCAATTCACTAAAGGAAAATCCATGGCAAGCAATTCACTGAAGGAAAATTCACCGCCAACAATTCACCACCATGGAAAATTCACAGGAAAATTCACCGCCAAGTAAAATTTACTTTCAACAATTCACCGCAAGGAAAATTAACCACATTAATATTTTTAATAAAATCAATTTTTTTGAAATATATATTAAAAAATATTAATGCCGTTAATTTTCCTTGCGGTGAATTACTGACGGTGAATTTTCCATGGCGGTGAATTGCTGGTGGTGAATTTTCCTTCAATGAATTGTTGGCAATGAATTTTCTTTCAGTGAATTGCTTGTTGGAATATTAACCCTAACTGCCGCTGTCCCGCCAACCACTGCCCGCTATATCGCAATCAATAAATTAGCCATTGCGATACCGCGGGAGACTTCCGTAGTCTTTTTGTTTTATCTCAACCGCCTGACGTCACGTCACTCTAGCCAATGCCCACTATATCGCAATCAATAAAATATTCATCGCGATATCACGGGAGACTCCGTAAAAGTTTGTTTTATTATTAACCGCCGCAGTTTACCAGGCCGTCAACTAACCGCTGCCCGCAATATCGCAATCAAGATTTTAACCATCGTGATACCGCAGGGAACTATGGAGAAAGCCGCCACCGCCAGAAAGTTTCAGAATACGAAAGATTTAATATTTAAAGTTTTATATTGATGTAATGGACATTGTATTAAATGCATTTTGACGGGGGAAAAGTTAGTTAGGTGATTTTGAAAAATTGTATTCGTTCCCTCTCATCCATGAAATTTTTTCACGACTTTTTACCTGCTGCATATATTTTGTAATTGTAATTTATTTTTAATAGAGGAAGGAGAATGAGAAGAAGGTGAATGTGAGAAAACAGAAAATTACGAGCAGCGGCTCTGTGTGTTGCAAATAATATTTTATGTTTTAATATTTACTGTGTGTGAAAATTCCTCCTCTGCCTCTGGCCTTCACCTGGTATCAGAGCAAGTTCGAGTATCAGAGCAAGTTGATTATCAGAGTCAATTTGATCAAAAAAGATTATCTAGATAAATTTTAAAAATGGCAGCAAGCACAAGCTTGACAAACCCACAAATTCCACAGTTTAATGGGAAGAATTATGAGTACTAGTCAATTACAATGAAAGCACTATTTAGCTCACAGGATATATGGGATTTAGTAGAGAATGGATTTGCAGAGCCAGTAGATGCAGTAGCATACAATGCTTTAACACAAGCAGAGAAAGACTTATTGAAGGGCACAAGGAAGAAAGATTCAAAGGCTTTATTTTTATACATTTTTCAAGGCTGGCTGTAGGAAGTATTTTCCAGGATTTCAAGGCAACAAAAGTCAAACAAGCATGGGGACATACTTTAAGCGAAGCCCTATCAAGGCATGGCAAAGATTAAAACAACCAAAGCTACAAATGCTGAGAAGAGATTTTGAAACAATATGTATGAAGGACAATGAATCTGTAGATTCATTCTACACCCAAGTCATTGGGGTGGTTAATCAAATTAGGTCTCATGGAGAGAATCTGGAAGATACCAGAGTTGTTGAAAAGATTTTAAGGAGTTTTCCCACAAAATTTCTATCGGTTGTAGTTGCTATAGAGGAGACAAAGGATCTCTCACAGTTCTCAGTTGATGAGCTGTATGCATCTCTAATTTCTCATGAACAAAGGCTAAAAAGGTCAGCAGATACATCACTGGAGCATGCTTTCAAAACTCAGGCTTCAGTCAGTCAAGGAAGAGGCAGAGGTAGATCAAGAGGAAGAGGAAGAAACTCTTACAGAGGTGAAAGATACACTCTATCAAACTCAAGTGGAAGAGGCAACAATCAAGGCTCAAGCCAAAACCCATCACATAATCAGTCACAAAATCAAAGGTATGATAAATCTCAAGTCCAATGTCACTACTGTAAAAAATATGGGCATTATATGAATGAGTGTAGAAAGAAGCAGTATGATAATAATAGACAAAATGCAAATTTTTCAAGAGAAGGTCAAAATCAGAATTCAGATAAGAGCACAATGTTTTTAGCTTGTAATGTTGCTCAAGCAAATGAAAAAGATGTATAGTTTTTAGATTCAGGCTGTAGCAATCATATGACAGGGAATCTAGAAATGTTTTCAAGTTTAGATGAGAATGTAAAGTCTGATGTTACATTGGGTAATGACAACAAAGTGTTAGTCAAGGGAAAAGAAGATGTCAATATTCTAACTAAAGCGAGGGGAGAAAAGTATATTTCAGATGTATTTTATGCACAGTGCAGAAACATAACTTAATGAGTGTAGAACCCATTTAGTTTCAAAAAGATTATAGAGTAACCTTCAAAAATGGTCTGTGCACAATTTTAGACAAATACCCAAGCAACCAGCTTATTGCAAAAGTCAGAATGACAAACAACAGAATGTTTCCCTTAAAGATAAGGCCAGATTTGAATATAAATTATGCTCAAACACAACATTTAATGAATTCACAAGTGGGTAGAGAAGAAACTACAGCAGTAGTGCGGAGACAATTTTAAGCTGAGATAAAAAGATGAAAGTAGTTATGGCACTTTGAGGATTTGTAGTCATCTCTTTGGAGTTTAGAGATTGCTTCATAGGAAAGAGAGCATAGTCAGGGACACCTTTAATGAAAAACCCGAGGGAAAAGGGTATATGAAGGGTGCATTTTAGGAAAACAACATAGAGAATCATTTCCTGCAGGAAAGTCAACGAGAGCAAAAGCCCCTTTGGAAATTATACATTCAGATTTGTGTGGACCTATACAAACACCTTCAATAGGTGGTAGTTTTTATTTTCTGACATTCATTGATGATTATTCAAGAAAAACATGGGTTTATTTTCTAAAGCAGAAAAATGAAGTGTTTGATCTGTTTCGTCAGTTCAAGAATTTGGTTGAAAAGCAAAGTGGTTATTATATTAAAGTGTTGAGAACAGATAGAGGTGGTGAATATATTTCAAGAGAATTTTTTAATTTTTGCAAAGATCATGGAATTCACAAGCAATTCACAACTAGATATACACCTCAACAAAATGGAGTAGCTGAAAGGAAAAATAGGACAATCATGGAAATGGCTAGAAGCATGTTGAAAGCCAAACATTTGTCAAATGAATATTGGGCAGAAGCAATTTCTTGTGCAGCCTATATAATGAATAGGTGTCCAACAAAAAGTGTTATGAATATAGTACCTGAAGAAGCATGGACAAGAAGAAAACATAGTGTTACTCACATGAGAGTATTTAGATGTGTAGCATATGCACATGTGCCTGATGAATTGAGAAGGAAGCTAGATAACAAAGGAGAAAAATGTATATTTGTTGGATATAGTGAAGAATCCAAAGCATATAAGCTCTATAATCCAACAACAAAGAAAGTTATAATCAGCAGAGATGTACAATTTGTAGAAGATGAAGCATGGGATGGAAGTATAGAGAAAACAGTCAATATTTCAGCTAGTATACCTCAAGAGGAGAATGAAGTTTCAGCATCAACAAATATTCCAGCTATTGTGACTCCTACCACTCCCATTCA